>OZ012741.1:433145132-433793450 GCA_963859935.3 Lathyrus sativus | reverse complement strand
ATGTAACTTAACAAAACCAGTCATCAATTAAAATACATACATATGTGTAAATTCATTTTTAACAAACTATAATGAAAAAAATTAATTAATCTATTTTCTATGTATGATCACCAGCAAACACTCTTCAAAATTCTTTAAAAATTGCAAGAAAAAAATCACCACGCAAAGGAGAGTTATATGTGTTAAATTTTCCATAAGTTTTTTTTAATGGAAGTTAATGATGGTTAAAGAACAAAAATAACCAACGACTCTCATATTCAGGTTATTTATAATTATAAAAATTAGATTTAACTTAACTAAAATCATCATAAATTTAATATAATGCATATATATTGTAATTTTGTCCATAAACCATACAATAGAAAAAACATATTGTAGTATTTAGTCTTATCATTGCATAATCACCAACTAATACTTGAAAATAAATATTTTTGAAAATACAAATACAAATTACATAGCTTAGACGGTGATCATTGTATAATCACCGACTATTATTTAGATATAATTTTTTTTTTAAAATGCAGAAACAGAAATACAAATTACACAACTTAGACGATAAAAATATAACTTAATAATAAATAAATAAAAGTATCTTCTTCAACCTCCAAAACCATATAAACTTCTTCCTTGTCTCTTAAGAGTATACACAACATTCATGGCAGTCACAACCTTTCTTTTTGTCAAGAAAACCTTAAGAAATAACATAGTTTCTTCATAGATCAAACCATTTATCCTCTTGACACCTCCTCTTCTAACCAATCTACGAATAGATGGTTTTGTAATTCCCCAAATTTTGTCGCGCATAATCATCATGTGCCTCTTTGTTCTTCCCTTTCCGAGCCCCTTAATACCCTTTCCACAACTTGTCATTTTTGTAAGAAATTTTGAGAAACTTTTTATTCTTTTGCATTTTGAATGTGAAAAAGTAGAAGATGAAAGGGATATTTATATATCATTCTGAGCGGGAAATGAGGAAACTGCTTATCCTCTATCGTTGCATTTAAAGTAATAGACGGTTTAGATTTAACTGAGATTTTTCAATATTTTAAAATTATTTTATAATTTATTTTAAAAAATTGTTTTTAAAATAAAATAAAATATTGGTTAATCATATTTTTAAAAATTGCGTTTTAAGAACTCCAATGAATTTTTTTAGGCAATTATAATTCACTTTTTTAAGTATATAATTTATCAAAACTTAGAGTATACGGACTTTATGTTGCACCCTAAAATTTGCTCAACCTACTTCACTTGGTTTATGTTTCAATTGCATTGTCATTTGCATAAAAAGTCATGTACATAGTCTAATCATTTGCATAGCATAGCATGGGCAAGCCATCCTACAAGGGACCAAGTACTATTCTTATCTCTATGAGCCTATCAAGAGTTTCTTATTCAAATTCAAGCCTATCCAAGTCATCAGAAAGAAATTGAAATCTAAGAAGTCAGTGGATCAAGCAGTGGATCTATCTCTTATCTTGAGTATATTTGAAGATCATCAAAGAAGTTGTGAGCTGTGAATTGAGCATGGAGGGTATATAGATATCATGGAGGACCTATAAGGCCATTTTGAAAGTGAGACAGGTCATTGATGTGATCACAAGAGCTGCAGTTGAAGACAGTCAACTAGGGTTTCATCTGGGTCAACCCTGGGTCAACCCTAGGTCAAATGCTTGATTGAAGGGCATCAAGGTCTATTTGAAAGATGTGGGGTTCATCATTTGACATGTAGATATGGATGTGGTGTTGTGCCAAGGATAAATCAAGAGGAATCAAGAAGAAGAGAAGTTTCTAAATTAGGGTTTCTGTGTAAAATCCCCTGATTTAGGTCAAACTTCCAAGCAAGATAATTCAAAATGAAAGCTTCAAATGGATCCTTGGCCAACATGAAACTTTTAGAGGATCTCAATACCTTTAATTTGAGTGGTGGAAGACATCAAGGAGATTTATAGAACTCAAGTTATGGTTCTTGCAAGTTACAGGTCATCTGAGGCATCTGAAATTTTGTCTGTGAAAGTTACTTGACTTCCAAGCAACTTTTACCCCTCAAGGAGTTTTCAAATGGATTTCTGGTCAACATGAAAGTTGTTCCTCATAATATTATCTTTCTATAAAGGTATGGTATGCCTTCATCTTATTTGTGGAACTCTACTTATGACTTTGGCAAGCAAAGGGTATTTTGGTCATTTGGAAATTACAGGTCATTTCAAGCATATGCCTAAAAATCATACAAGGAAGCTTCAAATGAAAAACTTCACAACATAAAAGTTGTTCCAAATGACATTTTGAGTCTAGAAAAGTGGTCATGGAAGTTGGAAAATGCTCATAGCTCAAGGTTGCAAATTTGGTTAATTAAAGGTGAATTTAATGAATGAAAGTGACTTAAAAAATGAGATTTTTCATAACATGTCCAAATGGGGTGAAATTATAGGTCATTTTGATTGGAAATAATGTTTTGAGATCAATGGCAATAGTGGATTTTTGAGTTTAGTTCAAAGTTTGAGAGTTATCATGGTTTGCTTATGATTAAAGTGACATATGCCAAATCACAAGGGATTTGTGTACAAGAAGCTTCCAGCAATTTCTAGATGATTCCATGGGCATCTATATAAACCCTAGAGCTCCTTCAATGCAGTGTTGCACTTCATTTTTATCCAAAACACATAGTTTCATTCTCTCTTGCATTTTTGCAAATTCATCCAAACTCTCTCAATTCCTCATCATTCTTCAAAGTTCTTGATTCTATCATACTCCATATCCATCATAGATCACATTGCAAGCAGGATCCAATTGTATTGGTGCAAGATTCTTGTGTTGCAAGTTCATCATCCAAAGTGCAAGAAGAGTTGGTTATGGCAATCCAAAGCATTTGAGCAAGAGTTGTCGCATACAGTATCAAGATCCACCTCCATTGATCAATCCTAGAGCATTGCTAGCTGTGAATCCAAGGTTTCATCCATATGTTTTCAGATTTCTACCAGGTTGGTATTTCTTTCGAATTGACTTAGAATAGATAGCATGATGTAGAATCATTAGGTTAGAACTGTTAGGAATAGGTAGATGATCAATTCCAGTGAGTTTGAGAGCATTTCATGGAGTTTGACATTGGAGCACAAATTCTGTTGAGACCTAGAACTTGGTGAATAAACTGTTAGAATCTTAAGTTGATAGTGATTATTGATCAGCGCAAGGCCATGAAGAGTTTAGTGTACTTAGATCATGGATTGGTGATGATGAAAATTCTGAGTAATTCTGAGGTGGTGATCGTGTTTTATGATAGAGTGGATATTAATTGATGCTGATACCATAGGCTTGATCAAGGATAAATTTAGAGTGATTTTGCTTTTTACACTTTCGAAATTGATGTTGTGATGATGATGCACGCGTTAATGGAAGATGATGATGAAGGTTCAGTTTCCATGGCTTTTACTACAAACCCTAGGTCCATTGGAGAAGATGAGTGACAAGCGTTGGATGAGGTCTTAATTGTTGACTGAGAACGTGATCGAACGGCCTGTATTCAAAGTTGAAAATAGGAGGGAACTCAGAACGTGAAACGCACCGTTTCACTTAAGTCCTCAGATTGGGCTTAATGATCATTCATATTCGCACCCCCATATCAAGGCCCACTACATTTTGAACTACTTTTTCATGCTATTTACACCGCGCGTGTTTCTTTTTCTTTTTGATTTTCTGAAGTGATTTTATGCTGGTCTGGGCCCAGGCGCGCCTTGCTACGCGCACCCCCAGTCTGGGCCCATCATCCATTTTTCAATGCATTTTCTTACTTACTGCACCCCTAGCTCATTTTACTCCATTTTAATTTCCTTTATTTTTCTTAATTGTTTGAAAATTCATAATAAATTGGAAATTCCATATTTTTGGTTGGTTGTTTTTTTACCATTTTCATATTTCTGTGTAGAAAAATATCATGTAATAAAATTTCCATTTTATTTTCTTTTAATATTTTTTGCATATTTTTTCTTTTAATGCCTTTTTAAATACTTTTAGTTTGTATATAGTTTTGTAGAATTTCTTTTAGGTACTTCTCATAATCTTTTTAGGCCAATTTTTTTAGTATAACTAGATACATATATTAGGTGCCCCCTTGATTTTTATACCAATTTTTTAAGATTTATTTTAGGTAGTTTAGTTAGAAAACATTAGGCTAATCATTTAGGGTTGTGAATATAATGTAGGTTTAACAAAACAAATTTTCTTTTGGGTTTTCTTTAGGACAAATTAAATGATGGGACTATAGGGGTATTATGGGTAAATAATAGATCCCTTAGAAAATATTAGACTTCCCCTATTCTACTATTACTACTAGTATATTTCCTGTATTTGCTTGATTGTGTGGTGTGCCCTCTCTAGGGTTATTATTTGACTGTGTGGGGTATTGGGCCTGTTTGGGGTTTGGGTTTGAGCTGAAGACTTTGCTGATGAAGCCCATTGAAGATTAAGAGAATGAAGACCAATTTCCAGGGTTGATGAAGAGTATATCTTGCTGGCAGCTGATGAGGTTATAAGGTTTAGGAGCTAGATAGAGCTATAGAATAGAACTTGATTCACAAACATGGAAGGTCTTATTTGCCTCCATTCTTTCTCTATGATTCAAAGTCTCTTTTAAATACCCACCTCCTTCCTTTGGAAGGATTAGTGAATGTATTTAAAAGATAGAACTTTTGAGAGAAAATTGTCAGTATCATGTTAACAGTCAGTAAGCCACCCTTGGTAGGCAACTGACTGCTTAACATCCAATGCATCTTGTTGACTGCTGCTCATCTTGGAGAGTGAGACTTGAAGAAAAGCCACTGAAAGATTGAAGACAGAGACCTTGCTTGAAGGCTGTGAAGATGAAGGCTAATGCTTGCTTGAAGCTTGTAGATAGTTGAAGATGACTTGAAGACAGAGGTTGATGAAGATTGCTTTTGCTGTTTTCTTTTGCTGTTTATAATTCTTGATGTATTGTTTGAATTTCTCTGACTGTATTGTATGCCATTTAATCTGTTAGGTTGAAAGCGAATTTTGTTCGCTTTTTCCTGTTGTTTTCTAGATTTGAGGTTGAGTGGGACTCCCTTGCCTCGCTTGTATTGCTGCATTCATGCATTTTACTGCTTTATTGTATATATGCTTTTGTTTCTGTTTCCGTTTATCCCTTAGGATCTCTGTTTCTCTCTGCGCAAGAGAGGAACATGATAGACATTAGGTCTTAACCCATGCATGATAACATTAGGTTAGTTTGATTCCCTTTGCATCCATAGGTTAGAGTTTTGTCTCTTCTTTCTCAAAACAAACAGAAAAACACAATAAATATTTCAAACACAATAAAAGACACTTCTTCCGTAAAAGAATGTGAACTCATCAAAACGTCATTTTTGTCCGCTTGGACCAGTAATCAGAAAAACCCTTTTTTAGAAGGAGATAAAAGCAATCAAGACAGACTTGTGTCGTACGTGGCCCGAACTACGTTTGCTCTGATCTTTCATGCTGTATGAAAGTACGTAGGCATAGGATGCGATATCCTAGCGAGCAACCTTCCCCTCCTTTCCCGTAGGTAGGCGAACTACGTTGACTCTGATTTCTCGTTTCAGACGAGAATACGTAGGCATAAAGTGCGATACTTTGCCGAGTCATTTTCTTTTCTTTTAACCCTTAACCTGTAGAGTAGATAGAATAACCAATCCGTACTAGAAAACAAGCGTGGATCCCGTCGAGTACGACGGACGTGAGGGGTGCTAATACCTTCCCCTTGCGTAACCGACTCCCGAATCCAGGATTTGGTTGCGATGACCATTCCTTTCCCGTCTTCGTGGTAGGTTTACCTCGAGCGTTTCCTTTCCCTCCGTTGGGATAAATAACGCGCGGTGGCGACTCTTCTGTTCAGCCGGCGCCGATTTTCGTAGTAGCGACAACTGGCGACTCTGCTGGGGATCCAACGTCCCCTGGCTGCTAAGGACTGCGATAGTTCCTTATGCATTTGGGATCCAACGTCCCTTAAGCGAGTCAATCCTAGCGCTTGTTTTCCCGTCGAGGATTTTGTATGGATTTATATTTCTGTCATTTACCTTCAGCATTATATTATTGTTATTATTGCTGTATTGGGGTTGTGACGGGTGTTCTATGATTGAGAGATAAGTCGGACCTGGGCTTGAGTGCACTTAGAATTAGAGTAGAAAGTAGTGGGCGCGTGCCGACTTTGCTTGCATTAGTGTCCCACAAAATCTACACTCGGACGAGGTTCTTCTGGTTGACTTCTTTTTCTACCCTTTGGGTCGAAGGGGTTGTTGGTTAGCTGAATTGTCGACTCCGGGAACCGATCATTTGGAAGTTGGCTAAGTGAGGCCTCTTCAGGATTTGATGATGCCACTCCTTCTGGGAATCGTATCATTAACCCTGAAAGTCTGTGACGCCGACGACCGCATAGGATGCCATACCATTATCAGTTACTAGGATACCTACCTGTGAGAGGGTTTGGGGTTATGCAGGTAACTAGACCTTCAGATACCGGTTTGTTTCTTGATCTGAGATTCTGGGTATTTATGGACAGTTATGGGGTCTGTCATAGACCAGTCAGAATTATATTATGGGGTCTATCAGAGACCAGTGTTGGAGCTTTGTATTGGGTCTGTCCAAGACCAGGGTTTGAGGAATTCTGGAGGGTCTATCTAAGACTTTTGATATGGTTCAGGCTTCTCAGCCATGGCATTTGGTCCCTGTTGCATCTATTTGCATTGCATTGCTCGCATAACCATTATCATGTGCATTTCATTAACGTGTGTCTGTGCTGCAGGTGCATTTGCATATTCCCTTATTCTAGTGCCCGGACTTCTGCTTATCGATCATGGCTGGTTTGAGAAAGACAGTTGCGTACAAGTTACCTACACCTGATAGTACTCCCCTCCTGGGTCTGATTTCCCTTGCTGATGAGGAGGTTAGGAGAAGTTTCAGGATGAGTCATGGAAGATTGTTGAGACTGGTCTGCAAGCCAACTGCTGTTGAGATGAATGGGCTGTACACCTTGATGCAATTCTATGACCCTGCATTGAGATGTTTCACATTTGCTGACTTTATTTTGGGGCCTACCATGGAGGAATACGCAGATTTTATCGAGCTGCCGGTACAAAATAAGGTTCCTTTCATCCATCGTGACGCTAAGCCCCAGCTGGAGGACTTAGCTAAGGCCTTGCACATGAACGCTTCTGAACTATTACTGACTTCTTGGCTGGGGGTTCCAGGTTTTTCCCTTGATTTTCTGGTTGGCAAAGCTCAAGAATACGCCAAGAATGGATGTTGGATAGTCTTTAATGCTATCTTGGCTCTGTGCATCTACGGAATAGTGTTGTTTCCCAATTTACCCAATTTTGTGGACTTGGACGCTTTTCATCTGTTTGCTGCTGGCAACCCGGTACCCACTTTGGTTAGAGATCTCTATCATTCATTGCACTACAAAAATGAAAACAGAAGAGGAAAGATTGTTTACTGTTGTGCGCCGCTGTTGAACATGTGGTTTAAGAGCCACCTCCCCCTGAAGGGACCTTTTGTAGATAGTGCAACTATAGCTGACTGGCCAGAGCGCCTGATGAGACTATCTTCTGAAGACATTGAGTGGTTCGACCGAGACTTGCTGGGGTCTGAGCTTATTTTCAGTTTTTCTGGGTATCCTAATGTTCCGTTGATAGGAAGAAAAGGGTGCATCAATTATAACCCATCTCTGTTCGTTCGCCAGTTTGGATACGCGTTGAAGAACCCACCTAAGGAGGAAGAAGTACAGGAATCTCTGTACTTCATCGGTGATTTGAATGGAGAGTTACTAGCCAAGCTTCAGCACGCCTGGATGCGTATCAACAGAAGAGGGAAACCACTATTGGGGAAGAACGATTGTCAGGCTTATGTACCATACAAAGTTTGGATCCAAGAGAGAGCAAAACGGTTGCTGATGCCATTTCCAACTGCACCAGTCCCTGTTCATATTCCGGTGGAGGAACCAACCACAGTTACTATGGAGGTCTACGAGCGAGTTGTAAAAGAAAAAGAAGCCTTGATGAAGATCAATGAAGGGTTAGAAAAGGAACTGGCTCAGATGCGTAGTGAGAAGAACAAGGCTGTGCATTCTTTCCAACAACAGATTGAATTAGTAAACCGGCTAAGTGTTGAATTGACTGAAGAGAAAAAGAAGCGTGAACGCCTGGGGAAAGAGTTCAGAAGCTCTCATGACATGTTGGAGTCCAAAAAGAAAGCACTCGATGCCGCCCACCGGGAAATCTCTTCTTGTAACAAAACGTGGAATGCTACGCTAACCAACAACAAAAAGAGGGAAGACAAATTGAAGCAGCAAATTTCTGAACTCGAAGAACAGTTGAAGGCTAGCACTAAGCAGTATGAAGAGGAGGTGATGGCGAGGTATAGTCTCCAGAATGCGTTGAACAAGGCCATCGAAGGCAAGAAAGAAGCTGTGTCTCAGAAGCGGAAGCTAGAGGATCGCTTCAGAGAAGGGGCATGGGAGGAATCCGCTGGTGATTTGCGACGTGTTCTCAAGCGAAGAGATCTACTTGTTGAGGGTCTGCTTTCCCGACCAAGTCATCCATAGACTAAGAAGTTATTAGAGGAGTACCAGGCCTATGGGAGTACTTGACCATTTCATGTATTAATGTGTATGCTTTATTTGCATAGCGCTGACCATCACCAGGATTGTTGGTTGAGGTCATGCCTTCTTATTGTACGCTCATTGATATTGTATTCTTGGCTTAATGGATTTCTCTGCAATATATGAGGTGTTTTCTATGGTTCGGCTCCGATCTTCGTATTGCTGTCACTGTCACCACACTGACACATTCACACTAGAATCGGGGAATGATACGCCCTAATGCACAGACACATATTGCATTGCATTCACATTCATATTGCATTACAGGTGATTATTGAACTGTGTCTCATTTCCTGCACTGTACCAGGTCTTTTCAGGATTGAAAGTCAGCGCCCGCACCGATACTCCACTCGCACCAACTGTAGAAGAGTTATGGATCAGATGCAGAATGAAATGCAGGACATGCGTGAGAAGCTGGCGCTATTCATGCAGACAATGGAGACCATTGCGAAAGGCCAGGAGAATTTGCAAGCTTTGGTGCAGCCTTTGTTGGTAAGAAATGCTGGGCACGGAAATGAAGACCATAATTCTGTGCGAGTCGACACTATTCACGGGGATGGTACCCCCACACCGGTGGCTCCACCTGTGGTAAACATACCTGCTGTCAATATGAATAACGGCGCTGCCGCTGGGAACGGTAACGTTGGAATCGGTAACGAGACTGTCGTCAACAACGTTGGGTTCGGAGATGTCAATCTGGGTGGTGATAATATGGGAGGCAATGGCTTCGGTAATAATGGATGTGGCTTCAATGACCAGGGGTTTGATCATGCTGGGAAGTACGGCTTCAACGCTCAAGGTTTCGGACAGGACGGATTTGGTATGACTAATCAGGGTTATGGAGGATTCGGAAATGGAAATGGCGCTGGGTTAATGGCTTTTGGACCTGCAGGAGTCGCTCCGGGGTATGGTAACAGGGGGCGAGGCCCTGTAATGAATCAGACTAGAGTTGGCCATAACAACGGGTACGATGGATACGGAACTGGGAAGGGTAATTGGCTAGAAGATCGGCAAGAGGATGCTTTCTCCGGTGGAGGTTTCGAAGGTCCTATGGATGACTCTCAGAGAATCAAGATGCTCGAGGAGCAGATGAAGGGGGTCGTGAATCAAAGCGCTGTTGGCTTAGATATGACTACAATGGGTCTGGTGCCTGGCCTGAGGGTACCAATAAAATTCAAAGCTCCCACATTCGACAAATATAAGGGGGATACCTGTCCAAAGGTGCACGTGCGGTCATACTACCGAAGGATGTCGGAGTATTCAAACGATGAGAGGATGCTGATGCATTTCTTTCAAGATAGCTTGTCTGGTCCTTCCCTTGAATGGTATATGGGGTTGGAACCAACACAGATAAAGACATGGAAGCAGCTGGCTGAAGCGTTTGTGGCTCACTATAAGTACAACAGTGACTTGGCACCCAACCGGGTTCAATTGCAGGGGTTGTCCCAGAAGAAGGGCGAGAGCTTCAAAGAGTATGCGCAGAGATGGCGCGACATGGCTGCTCGAGTTCATCCCTCTTTAGAGGACAAAGAAATGAATGATATGTTCATAGGAACATTTACCGGTATGTTTTATGACAAGTTGTTTCATACTTCTTTGGGCAGTTTCTCAGACTTAATTCTGATGGGTGAGAAGATTGAAAGCAACATTAAACAGGGAAGATTCCAAGCTGAGGAATCCACTTCAGCTGGCAGTAACAGAAGGGCTTTCGGTGGGCGCCATCAAGGTGATGCAAGTGCAGTGTTTAGGGGCCGAGGCCGAGGCCGGGGCAGAGGTCGAAACCAGTACAATCAGCCGCAGCAAGTGGCAAGTGTTACTATTCCATTTCAACAACCAATACAACAACAGCAACGGCAGCCACAACAGGGGGTACATCCTGCTCAGCGCAGAATCCAGGGGGGCAAACCAAGGAGGGTGTTTGAAACGCCTCCTTCAACGTATGCCGAATTACTACAGACGTTACTGGGTTTGAACTTGGTGGAAAAGAGAACTATGGCGCCAGTAACGGGCACTCCTCCGTACGGCTTTGACGCAAGCAAGCACTGTGAATTCCACTCCGGGGCTCCTGGCCACGATATAGAGGGTTGCCACGCGTTCAAGCATGTGGTGCAAGATCTATTGGATAGTAAGGCTATAAATTTTGGACAGGCGGGTCCGAACATAGTACAAAAGCCCATGCCCAACCATGGGGCAAATTCCATTTTAACTGAGGAGGGTTTGAACTTGATTATGAATGTTGACGACCTAAAGACACCGTTGTGTGAGATAAAGAGAAGGTTATTGCAAGGAGGTGTGTATCCAGGTTGCGACGAGCATTGTTTAGAGTGTTGGACCCAAGCTGGGGGGTGTGCTGAATTGAAGAAGGGTATTCAGACCTTAATAGATGGAGGCACATTACAATTCGACGGAACGACAGTTGAAGAACCTGCAGAGTTATCAGCGGACGAGCGAAGTGATGTAGCTATTGTGACGATTCCCCGAAAAACAATAACCATAACGGCGCCGGCCAGGCGACCGCCGATCACTATCACCAAGGTCGGACCAATCCCTTATGAGAGCACTAAGGCAGTCCCCTGGACCTATGGGTTGGAAGCATACTGTGATGGGGTGAAAATTGATATTAATAAACAGCCAGTTGAGGTTGTAGACAACGTCGTCGGTACCGGAGGGATGACAAGAAGTGGGAGAATCTTTATATCGCCTGAGGTAGAGGCTGAACGACTGGCGAAAGGAAAAGGGAAGATGAATGAGAATGTCCCGGTGCAGAGGAACGAAAAAGAAACGTCATCGAAGGATGTGGAAGAGTTCATGCGCCTTATTCGCAAGAGTGATTATAAGATTGTTGAGCACCTTCAACAGACGCCGTCAAAGATATCCATACTGTCGTTGCTATTGTGTTCCGAGGCTCACAGAAATGCATTGTTGAAAGTTCTGGATACGTCCTTCGTACCCCAAGATGTTTCCGTGAATCAGCTGGAGGGGGTATTGGCACATGTGAACGCAGGCCATAACCTGGGATTTACAGACTTTGATTTGACCCCGAAGGGGAGAGAGCATAACATGGCGTTACACGTCTCAGTTGAGTGTAGGGGCTCAGTCATGTCTCATGTACTGGTAGATACCGGATCTTCCTTAAACGTGCTGCCTAAGAAAGCGATGATGAAACTGGATGTCAGAGGAATCCTTTGTACGCCTAGTGACTTGGTGGTCAGGGCATTTGATGGTACACGAAGAACAGTCTTTGGATCCATAACGTTACCTCTACAGGTGGGGCCGGAGGTTTTCGCAACTGAATTTTATATTATGGACATCCAGCCAGCATACAGCTGCCTTCTCGGACGACCCTGGATCCATGGTGCGGGGGCAGTCACATCTACCTTGCACCAAAAGCTGAAATACATGGTAGGGGACAGTGTGGTCACAATCTATGGAGAAGAAGATATATTGGTTAGCCATCTGTCATCATTCAAGTATGTAGAAGTCGACGGCGAGATTCATGAAACACCCTGTCAAGCCTTTGAAGGGTTGCGCATCAAAGACAAAGGTCCCGGGCCGAGTAAAGCGCCGGAGGTAGCCGTCTCGTCATACAAGGAGGCTCAGGCTCTAGTAAAGACAGGTGAGACAAAAGGCTGAGGCAAGGTGCTGGATATTCCCGTGAAGATGGACCGATTTGGGCTGGGATATCAACCGTCGTCATCAACGCCTGCTGTAGGGGCACCCCGTTTCAGAGGACCGATAACCATCACCGCTAGTGGAGTGTGTCACGAGGCCATCAACGCTGTTTCAGATTCTGAAGAAGGAGACAGTGACTGCGACATGGACGCCTGGATTCAGCCAAGCATGCCAGGACAAGGATTATGCAATTGGTTTATTCAGGAGATTGTTCCTGTGACTCACAAACAGTAATACGTTGTTTTCTTAATTGTTGAACAATCTGGTGTCTTACCCGGGGCATCGGGATTTTGCTTAGGGTTGTGCTGTTATGTACATTGCGTTGTTTAATCATTAAATAAAAGGCGTTTTTCATGTACAAATATTGCGATCTCTGTTTTTCCTATTTTGTGTTTTACAATAAAATGGCAACGTGGTTATTCGCTTTATACGCATTTTGAAGCATTTAACCATTCCTTTTGCAGGATAACATTTTCAGATGACATCATTGAACCGCCTATGACTCGTCTCGACTTTGAGCACCCGGTACTTCAGGCCGAAGAAGAGATTGTTGAAGATGGCGACGTTCCCGAAGAATTGTCTTGGTTGGTAAAGCAAGAAGAACGTGTCATTCTGCCTCATGAGGAGGTCATTGAAATCATTAACCTGGGGTCGGAAGGGGTTGAAAAGAACATCCATATAGGAGCCGCGCTGCAGAGCGACGTCAAGCGAAGACTGGGTGAAATGCTCAGAGAGTACAGTGATGTGTTCGCTTGGTCGTACGAAGACATGCCTGGGCTTGATACAGATATGGTTGTGCACCGCCTGCCGTTAAAAGAAGAATGCCCGTCGGTCAAGCAGAAGCTTCGCAGAACTAGACCTGACATGGCAGTGAAAATTAAGGAGGAGGTTCAAAAGCAGTGGGATGCTGGATTCCTAGCTGTTACAAAATATCCCTCATGGGTCGCTAATATTGTACCAGTGCCAAAGAAAGACGGTAGAGTGAGAATGTGCGTAGATTACCGTGATTTGAATAAAGCGAGCCCGAAAGATGATTTTCCGCTTCCTCACATCGATGTGCTGGTTGACAACACTGCCCAATTCTCCGTATTCTCCTTCATGGATGGCTTCTCGGGCTATAATCAGATTAAAATGGCGCCAGAAGACATGGAGAAGACTACTTTCATAACACCTTGGGGAACATTTTGTTACAAAGTGATGCCCTTCAGATTGAAGAATGCTGGGGCAACGTATCAGCGTGCAATGACGACTCTTTTCCATGATATGATGCATAAGGAGATCGAGGTTTATGTCGATGATATGATTGCCAAATCCCAGACGGAGGAAGAGCATTTGGTGAATCTGTTGAAGTTATTCAAAAGACTTAGGAAGTTCAGGCTGAGACTGAACCCTAACAAGTGCACCTTCGGGGTGAGATCGGGTAAACTGCTGGGGTTTATCGTGAGTGAAAGAGGAATAGAGGTTGATCCTGCAAAAATAAAAGCAATACAAGAGATGCCGGCGCCTAGAACAGAGAAAGAGGTGCGCGGGTTTTTAGGGAGGTTGAACTACATCGCTCGGTTCATATCTCACCTGACAGCTACGTGTGAGCCGTTATTCAAGCTGTTGAAAAAAGACCAAGCTGTAACATGGAATGAAAATTGTCAAAAGGCGTTCGATAAAATAAAGCAGTATTTGCAGGAGCCTCCTATTTTGATACCCCCAGTGGCAGGGAGACCCTTGATTATGTATCTGACAGTTCTTGAGGGATGTATGGGTTGTGTTCTCGGTCAACACGACGAGACAGGAAGAAAAGAGCATGCAATATACTACTTGAGTAAGAAGTTTACTGAATGTGAATCTCGATATTCAATGCTCGAAAAAACTTGTTGCGCGCTAGCCTGGGCCGCCAAGCGTTTGAGGCAATACATGCTGAATCATACAACCATGCTCATCTTGAAGATGGATCCTATCAAATATGTATTCGAAAAGCAGGCATTATCGGGGAGAATTGCCCGTTGGCAGATGGTTTTGACTGAATACGACATCCAGTATGTCTCGCAGAAGGCTATAAAGGGGAGTGTATTATCTGAGTACTTGGCAGAGCAGCCTATTGAGGATTACCAATCGATGAGGTTTGATTTTCATGACGAGGATATCATGTACCTAAAGATGAAAGATTGTGAAGAGCCGTTGCCAGACGAAGGACCAGAATTGGGTTCCAAATGGAAGTTGATCTTCGACGGAGCTGTAAACGCCTACGGTAGCGGAATAGGGGCAATCATCACTACTCCACACGGGTCGCACATCCCGTTTACCGCTCGATTGACCTTTCCAGTTACTAATAATGAAGCCGAATACGAAGCTTGTATCATGGGGCTTGAAGAAGCCATTGATTTGCGAATCAAAAATCTGGATGTATACGGAGACTCAGCTCTGGTAGTGAATCAAATAAAAGGAGAATGGGAGACACGTCAGCCCAATTTGATACCGTACATGAATTATGCGAGGAGATTGTTGCCTTTCTTCGACAAGGTTGAATTGCATCATGTACCGCGAGCAGAGAATCAGATGGCTGACGCCCTGGCCACTTTGTCTTCCATGTACAAAGTCAACTTCTGGAATGAGGCTCCCAGAATTGTTATCTCTCGGCTTGACAGACCTGCCTTCGTGTTTGCCATTGACGAAGCATCTGATGATAAACCCTGGTATTTTGATATCCTTAATTTCCTGAAGAACAAAGAGTATCCGGCTGGGGCATCCAGTCACGATCAGAAGAATCTCAGGAGATTGGCGGGTAATTTCTATTTGAATCCGGACGGTGTCTTATACAGACAAAATCACGACTTGGTGCTACTACGTTGTGTAGAGGAGAAAGAGGCGAAGCTGCTCATGGAGGAAATACATGAGGGTATATTTGGTACGCATGCTGGTGGGCATGCTATGACGAGGAAGCTGCTGCGGGCAGGTTATTATTGGCTGACTATGGAAACTGATTGTTTCAAGTTTGCGAAGAGGTGTCACAAGTGCCAAATCTATGCAGATAAGATCCATGTGCCTCCGAGTCCTCTGAATGTGATGTCATCGCCATGGCCATTCTCGATGTGGGGAATCGATATGATTGGAAAGATCGAGCCGACGGCTTCTAATGGACACCGGTTCATTCTAGTAGCAATCGATTATTTCACCAAATGGGTGGAAGCGGCATCTTACGCAAATGTGACTAAGCAGGTGGTAGCCAGATTCATCAAGAGGGATATCATTTGCAGATATGGAATCCCCGAGCGGATAATTACTGACAACGGTTCAAACCTGAATAACAAAATGATGAAGGAGCTGTGTTAGAGTTTTAAGATCGAGCATCACAACTCCTCCCCTTACCGACCCAAGATGAATGGCGCTGTGGAAGCGGCCAATAAGAATATAAAGAAGATTGTTCAGAAGATGGTGGTGACCTATAAGGATTGGCACGAGATGCTACCTTTTGCTTTGCACGGTTATCGTACGACGGTACGCACATCAACCGGGGCAACCCCGTTCTCGTTGGTATATGGAATGGAAGCAGTGTAACCATTGGAGGTTGAGATTCCTTCGCTGAGGGTATTACGATATGTCCAATTAGACGAGGCAGAATGGGTGAAAGACAGGTTGAACCAGCTGAGTTTAATGGATGAGAAGAGGCTAGCTTCTCTAGCATACGGTCGTTTATACCAGAGCCGAATGAAGAAAGCATATGATAAGAAGATACATCCTCGGAGCTTTCAGACGGGCGACCTTGTGCTGAAAAGGATTCTCCCGCCACAGGCAGATCACAGGGGCAAGTGGACCCCCAACTACGAGGGGCCATACGTTGTCAGAAAGGTCTTTTCAGGAGGAGCTTTGTTGTTGTCCACCATGGACGGTGAAGACTTTACGTCGCCTGTGAATTCGGACGCAGTTAAAAAATACTTTGCTTGAAATTGACCCGCTGGACAGAAAAAAGAGAGTCCAGGCAAAAAAGGGGCATCCTGGCGAACCAAAAACTGAATGAAAGGTTCGGGCAAAAATTAGGGATAAAATTGAAAAAATGTACACCCGCGAAGTTGAAAACCTACACTGGGCGGCTTCGGCAAAAAAGGGTATCCCGGTGAACTGAAAACCCGTAAAGGGCGGTTCACGCAAAAGTTAGGGATTTGAAAAGAAAATGACTGCGGTCCGAATTTGATACTACATTGCGCATTGGTGCGGGAGAATATACCTAAGGGGTCGATTATCAGATACAATCTCTTCGGAAGTGTGAATACCGGGAAAGCATTAGAGTCGGGCGAGTCATAGGAGGATCATTTCATGATGTTCGTCTGCATCCCATTGCCGACATGTGTACAAATGTGATTTGTCATTATATTTATGCTTCTTGCACATACTTATGTGTTGGTTGTGCGTAGCTTCCTCTTTTCAGGAGTTACATCCAGTGTACAAAACTCCGCCCATTTAGGGGCCCAATCAATAAAATATGTTATTCAGTATTTGATGCTGGTTCTTTACTGTTTTGCACATGATAAACGCCTAGGTTAAAAAACTAGCAAGTGTATAACGTCACTGGCCCTTGCCAATAATTGCTAAAACTTTGAATTAACTGGAAATAATGTCACTAACACTAACCTGAATAGATTTGGTTGCATAGACTTGTCTTGTCTTGTTTGTGGTGTTGCAGGGTTCGTAGCCGTATGAAGTGGACGATCAAAAGATTGCAGTATTGGCCAGAAGCTCGTAACGAAAGACTCGATCCCCACGCAGGTCGCGCTTCTGGGATAACAGTGTTCCTTAATAAAGAAGGATCAAATTCCCCAATTAGTCGCAGCTTATCCGAAGGACATTCTCCAGCAGGGTCGTCCACCCTCAGCAGAATTGGAGATTCCGAGATCAAAGGCAGTATTCAGACAGTGCATCCCGAGCAGAGTGGTTTAGCCTCAGAAGATTAATATTTCCAACTTGTGAGCTGCACTCAGGCAGTTTACCCTTCCTAGTAGGGTCATTTACTCTCCCCAACGGAGTCAGTTGATTTTCCCCAAGAGAGTCGTTTCGTCCCCAGCGGAGTTCTCTCTTTTCAGCAAGTGTTCTTTTTCCTCCCAGTGGAACTCGAAGATTAAGACTCTCCCCGGCAGAGTTGGCTGTGTGTCCTGGCAGTTATTTTGCCGGAATACCGTGTGATACCCGTTCACTCTCCAGCAGAGGTCCAATCATGATTGGCGCATTTAGTTATTTCTCAGCGAAGCGGGCTTCACTCTTCCAGCATTTATTTTGCTGGAACAATTCTGTAACGCCCGGTTACCCCCAGCGGAGTTGGCATTATCTTCAGCATTTATTTTTCTGAAGCGGTTTCTGTATCCCAGCAGCTCGAGTCTGCATTTGCATTGGCATATAGTGTCATATCTGCATCTACCAAATAAAAACGCGTAGCATTTCCATGTCGAATGGAGCATTACGCCATTGTCAAACATATGCATGTTGAAACATAAACTAGATTGGTTGACCGTTTGTTTTCAAGCATTATTTCCCATGCAGGTGGAGAGAGCTCTTGCTCAAATTAATTACCAAACATTCAAGATCTCGGCGTGAGACATGTAATGATAATGTCAATCGTGGCATTATTCCCCACAGAGTTGCTTGTTTAAAGTTTCTCTTACCCCTCCAGTGGAGTATTTCTTCAAGATCGTTGTTATAACAATATCAAAAGATTTCGTGAATCGACTTTTGGAGGTTGTCTGGCAGTGTGGATTCAGAAAATCCCCAGTAGAGTCCTTCTCAGATTTGCTGCCATGTCAGCACTGAAAATTGGAAGACTAGACTCATATTGTGTTACCCATGTGATTGATGGAGCTAGCTGCTGCAAAGATAGGCAGAAAAGCTGTATCGGAGTTATTTTCCCGTAGTGGTGACGGAGTTATTTTCCCGCAGTGGTGGCGGAGTAATTTTCCCGTAGTGGTGACGGAGTTATTTTCCCGCAGTGGTGGCAGAGTAATTTTCCCGTAGTGGTGACGGAGTTATTTTCCCGTAGTGGTGACGGAGTTATTTTCCCGTAGTGGTGACGGAGTTATTTTTCCGTAGTGGTGACGGAGTTATTTTCCTGCAGTGGTGGCGGAGTAATTTTCCCGTAGTGGTGACAGAGTTATTTTCCCGTAGTGGTGACGGAGTTATTTTCCCGTAGTGGTGACAGAGTTATTTTCCCGCAGTGGTGGCGGAGTTATTTTCCCGCAGTGGTGGCGGAGTTATTTTCCCGCAGTGGTGGCAGAGTTATTTTCCCGTAGTGGTGACAGAGTTATTTCCCACAGTGGTGGCGGAGTTATTTTCCCGTAGTGGTGACAGAGTTATATCTCGCAGTGGTGGCGGAGTCATTTCCTGTAGTAATGATAAAGTAGTACCTGTAGCGAGGGCGGTGTTGTTATTGTTTCCAGATTATCTACCCGCAGTGGTGGCGGAGTGATGACGGTGTTATTTTTCTGTAATGGTGACAGAGTGATTTTCCTGTATCGTTGGCAGGATCATGTTGTGTTGACAGAAGTACTTCTCCCAGTGAAGTCAATGAGTTCGTTCTAGTATTGACAAGATAATGATGAAATCAGATTTGTAGATAACGTTCCCCAAGCAGTTGTGCAGTTTATTTCTGCGGTTGGCAAATTTCCGGGTTCTTAGTATTCAACCGTCTCGTACCTCGAATGTTTGAAGGCCATTCGCGCTTCATACAGTCGGGTCCAAGTCGCTTGAATAGGGGCAGCTGTTGCACCCTAAAATTTGCTCAACCTACTTCACTTGGTTTATGTTTCAATTGCATTGTCATTTGCATAAAAAGTCATGTACATAGTCTAATCATTTGCATAGCATAGCATGGGCAAGCCATCCTACAAGGGACCAAGTACTATTCTTATCTCTATGAGCCTATCAAGAGGTTCTTATTCAAATTCAAGCCTATCCAAGTCATCAGAAAGAAATTGAAATCTAAGAAGTCAGTGGATCAAGCAGTGGATCTATCTCCTATCTTGAGTATATTTGAAGATCATCAAAGAAGTTGTGAGCTGTGAATTGAGCATGGAGGGTATATAGACATCATTGAGGACCTATAAGGCCATTTTGAAAGTGAGACAGGTCATTGATGTGATCACAAGAGCTGCAGTTGAAGACAGTCAACTAGGGTTTCATCTGGGTCAACCCTGGGTCAACCCTAGGTCAAATGCTTGATTGAAGGGCATCAAGGTCTATTTGAAAGATGTGGGGTTCATCATTTGACATGTAGATATGGATGTGGTGTTGTGCCAAGGATAAATCAAGAGGAATCAAGAAGAAGAGAAGTTTCTAAATTAGGGTTTCTGTGTAAAATCCCCTGATTTAGGTCAAACTTCCAAGCAAGATAATTCAAAATGCAAGCTTCAAATGGATCCTTGGCCAACATGAAACTTGTAGAGGATATCAAGACCTTTAATTTGAGTGGTGGAATACATCAAGGAGATTTATAGAACTCAAGTTATGGTTCTTGCAAGTTACAGGTCATCTGAGGCATCTGAAATTTTGTCTGTGAAAGTTACTTGACTTCCAAGCAACTTTTACCCCTCAAGGAGTTTTCAAATGGATTTCTGGTCAAAATGAAAGTTGTTCCTCATAATCTTAGATTTCTAGAAAGGTATGATATGCCTTCATATGATTTGTGGAACTCTACTTATGACTTTGGCAAGCAAAGGGTATTTTGGTCATTTGGAAATTACAGGTCATTTCAAGCATATGCCTAAAACTCATACAAGGAAGCTTCAAATGAAAAACTTCACAACATAAAAGTTGTTCCAAATGACATTTTGAGTCTAGAAAAGTGATCATGGAAGTTGGAAAATGCTCATAGCTCAAGGTTGCAAATTTGGTTAATTAAAGGTGAATTTAATGAATGAAAGTGACTTAAAAAATGAGATTCTTCATAACATGTCCAAATGGGGTGAAATTATAGGTCATTTTGATTGGAAATAATGTTTTGAGATCATTGGCAATAGTGTATTTTTGAGTTTAGTTCAAAGTTTGAGAGTTATCATGGTTTGCTTATGATTAAAGTGACATATGCCAAATCACAAGGGATTTGTGTACAAGAAGCTTCCAGCAATTTCTAGATGATTCCATGGGCATCTATATAAACCCTAGAGCTCCTTCAATTCAGGGTTGCACTTCATTTTTATCCAAAACACATAGTTTCATTCTCTCTTGCATTTTTGCAAATTCATCCAAACTCTCTCAATTCCTCATCATTCTTCAAAGTTCTTGATTCTATCATACTCCATATCCATCATAGATCACATTGCAAGCAGGATCCAAGCGTATTGGTGCAAGATTCGTGTGTTGCAAGTTCATCATCCAAAGTGCAAGAAGAGTTGGTTATGGCAATCCAAAGCATTTGAGCAAGAGTTGCTGCATACAGTATCAAGATCCACCTCCATTGATCAATCCTAGAGCATTGCTAGCTGTGAATCCAAGGTTTCATCCATCTGTTTTGAGATTTCTACCAGGTTGGTATTTCTTTCGAATTGACTTAGAATAGATAGCATGGTGTAGAATCATTAGGTTAGAACTGTTAGGAATAGGTATATGATCAATTCCAGTGAGTTTGAGAGCATTTCATGGAGTTTGACATTGGAGCACAAATTCTGTTGAGACCTAGAACTTGGTGAATAAACTGTTAGAATCTTAAGTTGATAGTGATTATTGATCAGCGCAAGGCCATGAAGAGTTTAGTGTACTTAGATCATGGATTGGTGATGATGAAAATTCTGAGTAATTCTGAGGTGGTGATCGTGTTTTATGATAGAGTGGATATTAATTGATGTTGATACCATAGGCTTGATCAGGGATAAATTTAGAGTGATTTTGCTTTTTACACTTTCGAAATTGATGTTGTGATGATGATGCACGAGTTAATGGAAGATGATGATGAAGGTTCAGTTTCCATGGCTTTTACTACAAACCCTAGGTCCATTGGAGAAGATGAGTGACAAGCGTTGGATGAGGTCTTAATTGTTGACTGAGAACGTGATCGAACGACCTGTATTCAAAGTTGAGAATAGGAGGGAACTCAGAACGTGAAACGCACCGTTTCACTTAAGTCCTCAGATTGGGCTTAATGATCATTCATATTCGCACCCCCATATCAAGGCCCACTACATTTTGAACTACTTTTTCATGCTATTTACACCGCACGTGTTTCTTTTTCTTTTTGATTTTCTGAAGTAATTTTATGCTGGTCTGGGCCCAGACGCACCTTGCTACGCGCACCCCCAGTCTGGGCACATCATCCATTTTTCAATGCATTTTCTTACTTACTGCACCCCTAGCTCATTTTACTCCATTTTAATTTCCTTTATTTTTCTTAATTGTTTGAAAATTCATAATAAATTGGAAATTCCATATTTTTGGTTGGTTGTTTTTTTTTACCATTTTCATATTTCTGTGTAGAAAAATATCATGTAATAAAATTTCCATTTTATTTTCTTTTAATATTTTTTGCATATTTTTTCTTTTAATGCCTTTTTAAATACTTTTAGTTTGTATATAGTTTTGTAGAATTTCTTTTAGGTACTTCTCATAATCTTTTTAGGCCAATTTTTTTAGTATAACTAGATACATATATTAGGTGCCCCCTTGATTTTTATACCAATTTTTTAAGATTTATTTTAGGTAGTTTAGTTAGAAAACATTAGGCTAATCATTTAGGGTTGTGAATATAATGTAGGTTTAACAAAACAAATTTTCTTTTGGGTTTTCTTTAGGACAAATTAAATGATGGGACTATAGGGGTATTATGGGTAAATAATAGATCCCTTAGAAAATATTAGACTTCCCCTATTCTACTATTACTACTAGTATATTTCCTGTATTTGCTTGATTGTGTGGTGTGCCCTCTCTAGGGTTATTATTTGACTGTGTGGGGTATTGGGCCTGTTTGGGGTTTGGGTTTGAGCTGAAGACTTTGCTGATGAAGCCCATTGAAGATTAAGAGAATGAAGACCAATTTCCAGGGTTGATGAAGAGTATATCTTGCTGGCAGCTGATGAGGTTATAAGGTTTAGGAGCTAGATAGAACTCTAGAATAGAACTTGATTCACAAACATGGAAGGTCTTATTTGCCTCCATTCTTTCTCTATGATTCAAAGTCTCTTTTAAATACCCACCTCCTTCCTTTGGAAGGATTATTGAATGTATTTAAAAGATAGAACTTTTGAGAGAAAATTGTCAGTATCATGTTAACAGTCAGTAAGCCACCCTTGGTAGGCAACTGACTGCTTAACATCCAATGCATCTTGTTGACTGCTGCTCATCTTGGAGAGTGAGACTTGAAGAAAAGCCACTGAAAGATTGAAGACAGAGACCTTGCTTGAAGGCTGTGAAGATGAAGGCTAATGCTTGCTTGAAGCTTGTAGATAGTTGAAGATGACTTGAAGACAGAGGTTGATGAAGATTGCTTTTGCTGTTTATAATTCTTGATGTATTGTTTGAATTTCTCTGACTGTATTGTATGCCATTTAATCTGTTAGGTTGAAAGCGAATTTTGTTCGCTTTTGCCTGTTGTTTTCTAGGTTCGAGGTTGAGTGGGACTCCCTTGCCTCGCTTGTATTGCTGCATTCATGCATTTTACTGCTTTATTGTATATATGCTTTTGTTTCTATTTCCGTTTATCCCTTAGGATCTCTGTTTCTCTCTGCGCAAGAGAGGAACATGATAGACATTAGGTCTTAACCCATGCATGATAACATTAGGTTAGTTTGATTCCCTTTGCATCCATAGGTTAGAGTTCTGTCTCTTCTTTCTCAAAACAAACAGAAAAACACAATAAATATTTCAAACACAATAAAAGACACTTCTTCCGTAAAAGAATGTGAACTCATCAAAACGTCATTTTTGTCCGCTTGGACCAGTAATCAGAAAAACCCTTTTTTAGAAGGAGATAAAAGCAATCAAGACAGACTTGTGTCGTACGTGGCCCGAACTACGTTTGCTCTGATCTTTCATGCTGTATGAAAGTACGTAGGCATAGGATGCGATATCCTAGCGAGCAACCTTCCCCTCCTTTCCCGTAGGTAGGCGAACTACGTTGACTCTGATTTCTCGTTTCAGACGAGAATACGTAGGCATAAAGTGTGATACTTTGCCGAGTCATTTTCTTTTCTTTTAACCCTTAACCTGTAGAGTAGATAGAATAACCAATCCGTACCAGAAAACAAGCGTGGATCCCGTCGAGTACGACGGACGTGAGGGGTGTTAATACCTTCCCCTTGCGTAACCGACTCCCGAATCCAGAATTTGGTTGCGATGACCATTCCTTTCCCGTCTTCGCGGTAGGTTTACCTCGAGCGTTTCCTTTCCCTCCGTTGGGATAAATAACGCGCGGTGGCGACTCTTCTGTTCAGCCGGCGCCGATTTTCGCAGTAGCGACACTTTATAATCATTATCATTCAGTTTTATTAAGAAAATATTTTGGATAAATTTAGTCATAAATAAAATACATTATAAATCTTCAAAATTAAATCAATTAAATATATAATTAAATATAATAATATTAGTTGAATACGAAAGTTGTTATATGCTTCTATTTCATCAGTCAATAATGGGATTAGTGGGTTATAGAGCAGTTAATCATTTTTAGAAGTTACTACTACTTTCTTATTATTATTTCTTATTTAATTAATTTAATTAAGTACGGAAGTTGTTATATTCTTCTATTTCATTCAGTAGCGGGATTAATAAGTTATGAAACAGTTAATTATTTTTAGAAGGTACTACTACTTTTTTATTATCATTTCTTATTTAATTAATAAATTATTTGTTACTAAAGATGAGGAATAATAGCTTAATAATCTATCAGTATAAAAATAGTGTAAAAGAATCAATTTATTAAAAATAAAATTGGAAGTAAAAAAACTACACCAAAATTATTTAACTTTAATAGGTCCGAACAGATCATCAAAATTATATAATAAATTTGAAACAATCACATTTACAAATAATTATAGAAGTTTAATCATATTAAAGATTATTATATTAAATACCTAATATATTTATATAAGATATAATACATCTAATAGAGTATCATTTAAATTACTAATCTTCCTTAAAGTATAATAATCTATTATGACATAGTTATGATATTGTACTTATATAACCTATCCGTGAATTACTATTTTAAAATTACTATTAATAAGTGAATTCTTATATGTCTTGCTACACGGATAATTTTGTGTCCAAAATTCTTTTATATAAGTTGTTAATTAGGATTATAGGAACACGGATAATAATTCTATGTGAGAGAACTTTAATTATATTTATTATCCAAGCGGACTATTTTATTTCTATAATACTTGTATTTCAATATATGAACTAATTATAATAGGGATTCACCAGACAATAATTAAAATATAAAACAAAATAACTATATTACTGCATAGATATCTAAATTGTACAAATATATTATAGAAGTTATAATAGTAATAATAATTTGACATGAAAAATTGACACTTATAGTCATATTTTTAATACATCATGATAACTGCTCAATATTTTAAATCCACTTTTTAGTTAAAACTTATATTTTTAAAATTAAAATAAATATAAAATATTAGAGGATAATTAATAATTTTAAAAAATTTGCTGTTAACAAAATAGTTTAAAAAAACCAACACTCATAGTTATATACTTTAGACGGTTTCCTTTTTGAAAAAGTTGCATATATTTATTTTTATTTTATTTTTAAAATTATATAAACTATATTTATTTTAAAGGTTAAAATGGGAATAAAAAAATATAAGAGCAAAATTCCCTATTTCTTTTATAAATAGTTATAGATTATGATTATTTTAATTAAAATTATGGATATTTGAATTTGTGGTATGCGTATTTAAATAGAGATTTTAATGAGAAATTAAAAAAAAAATTCTTCAAATAACTAATTAATTTCACTTGTGTACAATATTCAAATATAAAATGGGGGGAGTAGTTAATTTTTATTTGTATAACTTCTACAACTTCTAAATAATTTTAAAGGGTAAAATAGGAACAAAAATAGGCCATACCAAAAAGTTGTATCCTCTTTATATATATATATATATATATATATATATATATATATATATATATATATATATATATATATATATATATATATATATATATATATATATATATATATATATATATATATATATATATATATATATATATATATATATATATATATATATATATATATATATATATATATATATATATATATATATATATATATATATATATATATATATATATATATATATATATATATATATATATATATATATATATATATATATATATATATATATATATATATATATATATATATATATATATATATATATATATATATATATATATATATTTTTAAACTATTCTGTCCCGCTCATCACACGGGGACGGCCCAATCCATCTCTCCGTCGTGGAGGGCCTAGCTCATTGATCAGCTGTCGCGTGCGGATCAGAACGAGTGTTTTTGATGAAAACGTAATACAACGACAATTCAACTCGGATATCGTCTCAAGGATTCTTTTATGTGAGTAATCTACCAAATTTGAAATGGAGGGGGAGTTGGTTTGGTTTCTGATCGGATAAATAAAGAAAATGCAATTAAGCGGTTAAAATCAGTGACTATCAAAATAAGTCAATCTACTGTTTTCGGTTCCGGCTTATCACGGGTTTCTACCTTACCAATTTCCTAAGCGATTTCGATCTCTATTCGATTCCTATGTCAATTGACAAGCGCAAAAGACATAAACTAGATTACCAATCCTATATTCCAAATTAAGCAAACGCATTAAGTTTTCGTGAATTAAGCAAACACGAATTATAAACGCGAATTAACGACAAAGCGACGTAACAGCGAATAAAAGCTAAGGATGCAATCATACGAATTTAATCAAAACAACTCTATAAAATAACAGATTAAGCAAAAGCAATTCATAGAATAGTGTTGAAAGAGAAACGAATTAGATTGATAAAGTAAAAACCTCAAAGCGTTGGAACGCGATTACAGCAGAATGACTCTAAGCAATTAGCTCTCCATGGTTCTCTCAAAGCTCCGAATGTATTTTTCGTGAAAATGTAACTAGGTGAACAGTAACATGAGTATTTTTCCTTTAAAAAGAAATCAAATTCGGGTCATAACCCAACTGGGTCGAAAACATAACCCAGGCCCAATACATGACCCAACACTAGAATTAAATTATAATGCAGTAACTTCAAACGGAATTCTGGAATTTTTGGCTCCTAATCTGACTTCGACTCCAACACGAAAGTCGTAGCTCTCTCTCTTAGCTTTCCGGAGATTTTTAGAACGCCTCAAACGGATTCCCGGAACTCCAGTTATGATCGTTTCCGTGCAGACTGCTAAAGCTGAAAAATAAGTGCGGAAATCAAATTATGCCAAAAATAAAATAAAATATAAAAACAAAATAAAACATAAAAATAATCAAGATAAAGTAAAGAAATACCTAAGTAAAAATGTAGGAGAAAGTGCATAAATATGCACTGATCACTCATCACGCTGGGAGCGCATAAGCGTCTCCCCATGGACACAAACCTTAGGATGTATGACATTTTGATATTAATGATTATAGGAATACCTTGACGAATATAATGAGAAAATTTTAGACAATGACAATGATAATTCTAAAATACAAAAGTGTTGAGACAAGTGTTTGACACTGGTTGGCTTGTGGATTTTTCTCAACCGGTACTCGTAATGTCTTGAAAACTCTTCGAATGGGGAGAAAAAGAGATAATTTTCTTATAGCATGATATATTTGAGATCATAGCCTATATATAGAATGATAATCATTCAAAATTCTCATTATTTCGAAATGGATTATCTTGACATCCACTTTTATATATATATATATATATATATATATATATATATATATATATATATATATATATATATATATATATATATATATATATATATATATATATATATATATATATATATATATATATATATATATATATATATATATATATATATATATATATATATTCAATTAAATAATTAATTATTAAATATAATTAATTATTTTATTTACTTACTCAACCGATTAAGATTCTTATATATATATATATATATATATATATATATATATATATATATATATATATATATATATATATATATATATATATATATATATATATATATATATATATATATATATATATATATATATATATATATATATATATATATATATATATATATATATATATATATATATATATATATATATATATATTGCTTTGTCCCGCTCATCACACGGGGTCGGCCCAATCCATCTCTCCGTCGTGGAGGGCCTAGCTCATTGATCAGCTGTCGCGCGCGGATCAGAACGAGTGTTTTTGATGAAAACGTAATACAGCGACAATTCAACTCGGATATCGTCTCAAGGATTCTTTTATGTGATTAATCTACCAAATTCGAAATGGAGGGGGAGTTGGTTTGGTTTCTGATCGGATAAATAAAGAAAATGCAATTAAGCGGTTAAAATAAGTGACTATCAAAATAAGTCAATCTACTGTTTTCGGTTCCGGCTTATCACGGGTTTCTACCTTACTAATTTCCTAAGCGATTTCGATCTCTATTCGATTCCTATGTCAATTAACAAGCACAAAAGACATAAACTAGATTACCAATCCTATATTCCAAATTAAGCAAACGCATTAAGTTTTCGTGAATTAAGCAAACACGAATTATAAACGCGAATTATCGACAAAGCGACGTAACAGCGAATAAAAGCTAAGGATGCAATCATACGAATTTAATCAAAACAATTCTATAAAATAACAGATTAAGCAAAAGCAATTCATAGAATAGTGTTGAAAGAGAAACGAATTAGATTGATAAAATAAAAACCTCAAAGCGTTGGAACGCGATTACAGCAGAATGACTCTAAAGAATTAGCTCTCCATGGTTCTCTCAAAGCTCCGAATGTATTTTTCGTGAAAATTTAACTAGGTGAACAGTAACACGAGTATTTTTCCTTTAAAAAGAAAGCAAATTCGGGTCATAACCCAACTGGGTCGAAAACATAACCCAGGCCCAATATATGACCCAACACTAGAATTAAATTATAATGCAGTAACTTCAAACAGAATTCTGGAATTTTTGGCTCCTAATCTAACTTCGACTCCAACACGAAAGTTGTAGCTCTCTCTCTTAGCTTTCCGGAGATTTTTAGAACGCCTCAAACGGATTCCCGGAACTCCAGTTATGATCGTTTCCGTGCAGACTGCTAAAGCTGAAAAATAAGTGCGAAAATCAAATTATGCCAAAAATAAAATAAAATATAAAAACAAAATAAAACATAAAAATAATCAAGATAAAGTAAAGAAATGCCTAAGTAAAAATATAGGAGAAAGTGCATAAATATGCACTGATCACTCATCACGCTGGGAGCGCTTAAGCGTCTCCCCATGGACACAAACCTTAGGATCTATGACATTTTGATATTAATGATTATAGGAATACCTTGACGAATATAATGAGAAAGATTTTTAGACAATGACAATGATAATTCTAAAATACAAAAGTGTAGAGACAAGTGTTTGACACTGGTTGGCTTGTGGATTTTTCTCAACCGGTACTCGTAATATCTTGAAAACTCTTCGAATGGGGAGAAAAAAAGATAATTTTCTTATAGCATGATATATTTGAGATCATAGCCTATATATAGAATGATAATCATTTAAAATTCTCATTATTTCGAAATGGATTATCTTGACATCCACTTATATTTAAGCACATATTCAATTAAATAAATAATTATTAAATATAATTAATTATTTTATTTACTTACTCAACCGATTAAGACTCTTTTATATATATATATATATATATATATATATATATATATATATATATATATATATATATATATATATATATATATATATATATATATATATATATATATATATATATATATATATATATATATATATATATATATATATATATATATATATATATATATATATATATATATATATATATATATATATATATATATATATATATATATATATATATATATATATATATTTATATATATATTGCTTTGTCCCGCTCATCACACGGGGTCGGCCCAATCCATCTCTCCGTCGTGGAGGGCCTAGCTCATTGAATAGCTGTCGCGCGCGGATCAAAACGAGTGTTTTTGATGAAAACGTAATACAGCGACAATTCAACTCGGATATCGTCTCAAGGATTATTTTATGTGATTAATCTACCAAATTCGAAATGGAAGGGGAGTTGGTTTGGTTTCTCATCGGATAAATAAAGAAAATGCAATTAAGCGGTTAAAATAAGTGCTTATCAAAATAAGTCAATCTACTGTTTTCGGTTCTGGCTTATCACGGGTTTCTACCTTACCAATTTCCTAAGCGATTTCGATCTCTATTCGATTCCTATGTCAATTAACAAGCACAAAAGACATAAACTAGATTAACAATCCTATATTCCAAATTAAGCAAACGGATTAAGTTTTCGTGAATTAAGCAAACATGAATTAACGACAAAGCGACGTAACGGCGAATAAAAGCTAAGGATGCAATCATACGAATTTAGTCAAAACAATTCTATAAACTAACAGATTAAGCAAAAGCAATTCATAGAATAGTGTTGAAAGAGAACCGAATTAGATTGATAAAGTAAAAACCTCAAAGCGTTGGAACGCGATTACAGCAGAATGACTCTAAGGAATTAGCTCTCCATGGTTCTCTCAAAGCTCCAAATGTATTTTTCGTGAAAATGTAACTAGGTGAACAGTAACACGAGTATTTTTCCTTTAAAAAGAAAGAAAATTCGGGCCATAACCCAACTGGATCGAAAACATAACCCAGGCCCAATACATGATCCAACACTAAAATAAAATTCTAATGCAGTAACTTCAAACAGAATTCTGGAGTTTTGGGCTACGGATCTGACTTCGTCTCCAACGTAAAAGTCGTAGCTCTCTCTCTTAGCTTTCCGACTATTTTTAGGACGCCTCAAACGGATTCTCGGAACTCCAGTTATGATCGTTTCCGTACAGACTGCTAAAGCTGAAAAATAAGTGCGGAAATCAAATTAAGCCAAAAATAAAATAAAATATAAAAACAAAATAAAACATAAAAATAATCAAGATAAATTAAAGAAATGCCTAAGTAAAAATATAGGAGAAAGTGCATAAATATGCACTGATCACTCATCACGCTGGGAGCGCTTAAGCGTCTCCCCATGAACACAAACCTAAAGATCTATGACATTTTGATATTAGTGATTATAGAAATACCTTGACGAATATAATGAGAAAGATTTTTAGATAATGACAACGAAAATTCAAAAATACAAAAGTGTAGAGACAAGTGTTTGACACTGGTTGGCTTGTGGATTTTTCTCAACCGGTACTCGTAATGGAGGGCCAAGCTCATTGATCAGCTGTCGCTCGCGGATCAAAACGAGTGTTTTTGATGAAAACGTAATAGAGCGACAATTCAACTCAGATATTGTCTCAAATATTCTTTTATGTGATTAATCAACCAAATTCGAAATGGAGGGGGAGTTGGTTTGGTTTCTGATCGGATAAATAAAGAAAATGCAACTAAGCGGTTAAAATAAGTGATTATCAAAATAAGTCAATCTACTGTTTTCGGTTCCGGCTTATCACGGGATTCTACCTTACCAATTTCCTAAGCGATTTCGATCTGTATTTGATTCCTATGTCAATTAACAAGCGCAAAAGACATAAACTAGATTGACAATCCTATATTCCGAATTAAGCAAATGGATTAAATTTTCGTGAATTAAGCAAACACAAATATAAACGCGAATTAACGACAAAGCGACGTAACGGCGAATAAAAGGTAAGGATGCAATCATACGAATTTAATCAAAACAATTCTATAAACTAACAGATTAAGCAAAAGCAATTCATAAAATATTGTTGACAGAGAAACGAATTAAATTGATAAAGTAAAAACCTCAAAGCATTGGAACGCGATTACAGCAGAATGACTCTTAGGAATTAGCATTCCATGGTTCTCTAAAAGCTTTGAATGTATTTTTCGTGAAAATGCAACTAGGTGAACAGTAACACGAGTATTTATCCTTTAAAAAGAAAGAAAATTTGGGTCATAACCCAACTGGTTCGAAAACATAACACGAGTATTTATCTTATAGCATGATATATTTGAGATCACAGCCTATATATAGAATGATAATCATTTAGAATTCTCATTACTTCGAAATGGATTATCTTGACATCCACTTATATTTAAGAACATATTCAATTAAATAATTAATTATTAAATATAATTAATTATTTTGTTTAATTACTCAACCGACTAAGACTCTTATATATATATATATATATATATATATATATATATATATATATATATATATATATATATATATATATATATATATATATATATATATATATATATATATATATATATATATATATATATATATATATATATATATATATATATATATATATATATATATATATATATATATATATATATATATATATATATATATATATATATATATATATATATATATATATTGCTCTGTCCCGCTCATCACACGGGGTCGCCCCAATCCATCTCTCTGTCGTGGAAGGCCTAGCTCATCCCGCTGGGAGCGCATAACCATCTCCCCATGGACACAAACCTTAGGATCTATGACATTTTGATATTAATGATTATAGGAATACCTTGACGAATATAATGAGAAAGATTTTTAGACAATGACAACGATAATTCTAAAATACAAAAGTGTAAAGACAAGTGTTTGACACTGGTTGCCTTGTAGATTTTTCTCAACCGGTACTCGTAATGTCTTGAAAACTCTTCGAATGGGGAGAAAAAGAGATAATCTTCTTATAGGATGATATGTTTGAGATCATAGCCTATATATACAATGATAATCATTTAGAATTCTCATTATTTCGAAATGGATTATCTTGACATTCACTTATATTTAAGCACATATTCAATTAAATAATTAATTATTATATATATTGCTCTGTCCCGCTCATCACACGATGTCGGCCCAATCCATCTCTCAGTCGTGGAGGGCGTAGCTCATTGATCAGCTGTCGCGCGCGGATCAGGACGAGTGTTTTTGATGAAAACGTAATACAGCGACAGTTCAACTCGGATATCGTCTCAAGGATTCTTTTATGTGATTAATCTACCAAATTCGAAATGGAGGGGGTGTTGGTTTGGCTTCTGATCGGATAAATAAAAAAAATGCAATTAAGCGGTTAAAATAAGTGATTATCAAAATAAGTCAATCTACTATTTTCGGTTGCGGCTTATCACGGGTTTCTACCTTACCAATTTCCTAAGAAATTTCGATCTCTATTCGATTCCTATGTCAATTAACAAGCGCAAAAGACATAAACTAGATTAACAATCCTATATTCCAAATTAAGCAAACGGATTAAGTTTTCGTGAATTAAGCAAACACGAATTATAAACGCGAATTAACGACAAAGCGACGTAACGACGAATAAAAGCTAAGGATGCAATCATACGAATTTAATCAAAACAATTCTATTAACTAACAGATTAAGCAAAAGCAATTCATAGAATAGTGTTGAAAGAGAAACGAATTAGATTGATAAAGTAAAAACCTCAAAGCGTTGGAACGCGATTACAGCAGAATGACTCTAAGGAATTAGCTCTCCATGGTTCTCTCAAAGCTCCGAATGTATTTTTCGTGAAAATGTAACTAGGTGAACAGTAACACGAGTATTTTTCCTTTAAAAAGAAAGCAAATTCGGGTCATAACCCAACTGGATCGAAAACATAACCCAGACCCAATACATGATCCAACACTAAAATAAAATTCTAATGCAGTAACTTCAAACAGAATTCTGGAATTTTTGGCTCTGAATCTGACTTCGTCTCCGATGCGAAAGTCGTAGCTCTCTCTCTTAGCTTTCCGGCGATTTTCAAGACGCCTCAAACGGATTCCCGTAACTCCAGTTATGATCATTTCCTTGCAGGCTGCTAAAGCTGAAAAATAAGTGCGGAAATCAAATTAAGCCAAAAATAAAATAAAATATAACAACAAAATAAAACATAAAAATAATCAAGATAAACTAACGAAATGCCTAAGTAAAAATATAGGAGAAAGTGCATAAATATGCACTGATCACTCATCACGCTGGGAGCGTTTAAGCGTCTCCCCATGGACACAAACCTTATGATCTATGACATTTTGATATTAATGATTATAGGAATACCTTGACGAATATAATGAGAAAGATTTTTATACAATGACAACGATAATTCTAAAATACAAAAGTGTAGAGACAAGTGTTTGACACTGGTTGGCTTGTGGATTTTTCTCAACGGTACTCGTAATATCTTGAAAACTCTTCGAATGGGGAGAAAAAGAGATAGTTTTCTTATAGCATGATATATTTGAGATCATAGCCTATATATAATATGATAATCATTTAAAATTCTCATTATTTCGAAATGGATTATCTTGACATCCACTTATATTTAAGCACATATTCAATTAAATAATTAATTATTAAATATAATTAATTATTTTATTTACTTACTCAACCGATTAAGACTCTTTTATATATATATATATATATATATATATATATATATATATATATATATATATATATATATATATATATATATATATATATATATATATATATGTATATATATATATATATATATATATATATATATATATATATATATATATATATATATATATATATATATATATATATATATATATATATATATATATATATATATATATATATATATATATATATATATTGCTCTGTCCCGCTCATCACACGGGGTCGGCCCAATCCATCTCTCCGTCGTGGAGGGCCTAGCTCATTGATCAGCTGTCGCGCGCGGATCAGAACGAGTGTTTTTGTTGAAAACGTAATACAGCGACAATTCAACTCGGATATCGTCTCAAGGATTCTTTTATGTGATTAATCTACCAAACTCTAAATGGAGGGGGAGTTGGTTTGGTTTCTGATCGGATAAATAAAAAAAATGCAATTAAAAAAAAATGCAATTAAGCGGTTAAAATAAGTGATTATCAAAATAAGTCAATCTACTGTTTTCGGTTCCGGCTTATCACAGGTTTCTACCTTACCAATTCCTAAGCGATTTCGATCTCTATTCGATTCCTATGTCAATTAACAAGCGCAAAAGACATAAACTATATTACCAATCCTATTCCAAATTAAGAAAACGGATTAAGTTTTCGTGAATTAAGCAAACACGAATTATAACGCGAATAACGACAAAGCGACGTAACGGCGAATAAAAGCTAAGGATGCAATCATAATAATTTAATCAAAACAATTCTATAAACTAACAGATAAAGCAAAAGCAATTCATAGAATAGTGTTGAAAGAGAAATGAATTAGATGATAAAGTAAAAACCTCAAAGCGTTGGAACGCGATTACAGTAGAATGACTCTAAGGAATTAGCTCTCCATGGCTCTCTCAAATCTCCGAATGTATTTTTAGTGAAAATGTAACTAGGTGAACAGTAACATGAGTATTTTTCCTTTAAAAAGAAAGCAAATTCGGGTCATATCCCAACTGGGTCGAAAACATAACCCAGGCCCAATACATGATCCAACACTAACTAAATAAATTCTAATAAAGTAACTTCAAACGAAAATCTGGAATTTTGGCCTCCGAATCTGACTTTGACTCCAACACGAAAGTCGTAGCTCTCTCTCTTAGCTTTCCGGCGATTTTTAGAACGCTCAAACGGATTCCCGGAACTCCAGTTATGATCGTTTCCGTGCAGACTGCTAAAGCTGAAAAATAAGTGCGGAAATCAGATTAAGCCACAAATAAAATAATATATAAAAACAAAATAAAACATAAAAATAATCTAGATAAATTAAATAAATTCCTAAGTAAAAATATAGGAGAAAGTGCATAAATATGCACTGATCACTCATCACGCTGGGAGCGCTTAAACGTCTCCCCATGGACACAAACCTTAGGATCTATGACATTTTGATATTAATGATTATAGAATACCTTGACGAATATAATGAGAAAGATTTTTAGACAATGACAACGATAATTCAAAAATACAAAAGTGTAGAGACAAGTGTTTGACACTGGTTGGCTTGTGGATTTTTCTCAACCGGTACTCGTAATGTCTTGAAAACTCTTCGAATGGGGATAAAAAGAGATAATCTTCTTATAGCATGATATATTGAGATCACAGCCTATATATAGAATGCCAATCATTAGAATTCTCATTACTTCGAAATGGATTATCTTGACATCCAGTTATATTTAAGCACATATTCAAGTAAATAATTAATTATTAAATATAATTAATTATTTAGTACTTACTCAACCGATTAAGACTCTTATATATATATATATATATATATAATATATATATATATATATATATATATATATATATATATATATAATATTATAATATATATATATATATATATATAATATATATATATATATATATATATACTATATATATATATATATATATATATATAATATATTGCTCTGTCCCGCTCATCACACGGGATCGGCCCAATCCATCTCTCCGTCGTGGAGGCCTAGCTCATTGATCAGCTGTCGCGCGCGGATCAAAACGAGTGTTTTTGATGAAAACGTAATACAGCGACAATTCAACTCGGATATCGTCTCAAGGATTATTTATGTGATTAATCTACCAAATCGAAATGGAAGGGGAGTTGGTTTGGTTTCTCATCGGATAAATAAAGAAAATGCAATTAAGCGGTTAAAATAAGTGCTTATCAAAATAAGTCAATCTACTGTTTTCGGTTCTGGCTTATCACGGGTTTCTACCTTACCAATTTCCTAAGCGATTTCGATCTCTATTCGATTCCTATGTCAATTAACAAGCACAAAAGACATAAACTAGATTAACAATCCTATATTCCAAATTAAGCAAACGGATTAAGTTTTCGTGAATTAAGCACAACATGAATTAACGACAAAGCGACGTAACGGCGAATAAAAGCTAAGGATGCAATCATACGAATTTAGTCAAAACAATTCTATAAACTAACAGATTAAGCAAAAGCAATTCATAGAATAGTGTTGAAAGAGAACCGAATTAGATTGATAAAGTAAAAACCTCAAAGCGTTGGAACGCGATTACAGCAGAATGACTCTAAGGAATTAGCTCTCCATGGTTCTCTCAAAGCTCCAAATGTATTTTTCGTGAAAATGTAACTAGGTGAACAGTAACACGAGTATTTTTCCTTTAAAAAGAAAGAAAATTCGGGCCATAACCCAACTGGATCGAAAACATAACCCAGGCCCAATACATGATCCAACACTAAAATAAAATTCTAATGCAGTAACTTCAAACAGAATTCTGGAGTTTTGGGCTACGGATCTGACTTCGTCTCCAACGTAAAAGTCGTAGCTCTCTCTCTTAGCTTTCCGACTATTTTTAGGACGCCTCAAACGGATTCTCGGAACTCCAGTTATGATCGTTTCCGTACAGACTGCTAAAGCTGAAAAATAAGTGCGGAAATCAAATTAAGCCAAAAATAAAATAAAATATAAAAACACAATAAAACATAAAAATAATCAAGATAAATTAAAGAAATGCCTAAGTAAAAATATAGGAGAAAGTGCATAAATATGCACTGATCACTCATCACGCTGGGAGCGCTTAAGCGTCTCCCCATGAACACAAACCTAAAGATCTATGACATTTTGATATTAGTGATTATAGAAATACCTTGACGAATATAATGAGAAAGATTTTTAGATAATGACAACGAAAATTCAAAAATACAAAAGTGTAGAGACAAGTGTTTGACACTGGTTGGCTTGTGGATTTTTCTCAACCGGTACTCGTAATGGAGGGCCAAGCTCATTGATCAGCTGTCGCTCGCGGATCAAAACGAGTGTTTTTGATGAAAACGTAATAGAGCGACAATTCAACTCAGATATTGTCTCAAATATTCTTTTATGTGATTAATCAACCAAATTCGAAATGGAGGGGGGAGTTGGTTTGGTTTCTGATCGGATAAATAAAGAAAATGCAACTAAGCGGTTAAAATAAGTGATTATCCAAATAAGTCAATCTACTGTTTTCGGTTCCGGCTTATCACGGGATTCTACCTTACCAATTTCCTAAGCGATTTCGATCTGTATTTGATTCCTATGTCAATTAACAAGCGCAAAAGACATAAACTAGATTGACAATCCTATATTCCGAATTAAGCAAATGGATTAAATTTTCGTGAATTAAGCAAACACAAATATAAACGCGAATTAACGACAAAGCGACGTAACGGCGAATAAAAGGTAAGGATGCAATCATACGAATTTAATCAAAACAATTCTATAAACTAACAGATTAAGCAAAAGCAATTCATAAAATATTGTTGACAGAGAAACGAATTAAATTGATAAAGTAAAAACCTCAAAGCATTGGAACGCGATTACAGCAGAATGACTCTTAGGAATTAGCATTCCATGGTTCTCTAAAAGCTTTGAATGTATTTTTCGTGAAAATGCAACTAGGTGAACAGTAACACGAGTATTTATCCTTTAAAAAGAAAGAAAATTTGGGTCATAACCCAACTGGTTCGAAAACATAACACGAGTATTTATCTTATAGCATGATATATTTGAGATCACAGCCTATATATAGAATGATAATCATTTAGAATTCTCATTACTTCGAAATGGATTATCTTGACATCCACTTATATTTAAGAACATATTCAATTAAATAATTAATTATTAAATATAATTAATTATTTTGTTTAATTACTCAACCGACTAAGACTCTTATATATATATATATATATATATATATATATATATATATATATATATATATATATATATATATATATATATATATATATATATATATATATATATATATATATATATATATATATATATATATATATATATATATATATATATATATATATATATATATATATATATATATATATATATATATATATATATATATATATATATATATATATATATATATATATATTGCTCTGTCCCGCTCATCACACGGGGTCGCCCCAATCCATCTCTCTGTCGTGGAAGGCCTAGCTCATCCCGCTGGGAGCGCATAACCATCTCCCCATGGACACAAACCTTAGGATCTATGACATTTTGATATTAATGATTATAGGAATACCTTGACGAATATAATGAGAAAGATTTTTAGACAATGACAACGATAATTCTAAAATACAAAAGTGTAAAGACAAGTGTTTGACACTGGTTGCCTTGTAGATTTTTCTCAACCGGTACTCGTAATGTCTTGAAAACTCTTCGAATGGGGAGAAAAAGAGATAATCTTCTTATAGGATGATATGTTTGAGATCATAGCCTATATATACAATGATAATCATTTAGAATTCTCATTATTTCGAAATGGATTATCTTGACATTCACTTATATTTAAGCACATATTCAATTAAATAATTAATTATTATATATATTGCTCTGTCCCGCTCATCACACGATGTCGGCCCAATCCATCTCTCAGTCGTGGAGGGCGTAGCTCATTGATCAGCTGTCGCGCGCGGATCAGGACGAGTGTTTTTGATGAAAACGTAATACAGCGACAGTTCAACTCGGATATCGTCTCAAGGATTCTTTTATGTGATTAATCTACCAAATTCGAAATGGAGGGGGTGTTGGTTTGGCTTCTGATCGGATAAATAAAAAAAATGCAATTAAGCGGTTAAAATAAGTGATTATCAAAATAAGTCAATCTACTATTTTCGGTTGCGGCTTATCACGGGTTTCTACCTTACCAATTTCCTAAGAAATTTCGATCTCTATTCGATTCCTATGTCAATTAACAAGCGCAAAAGACATAAACTAGATTAACAATCCTATATTCCAAATTAAGCAAACGGATTAAGTTTTCGTGAATTAAGCAAACACGAATTATAAACGCGAATTAACGACAAAGCGACGTAACGACGAATAAAAGCTAAGGATGCAATCATACGAATTTAATCAAAACAATTCTATTAACTAACAGATTAAGCAAAAGCAATTCATAGAATAGTGTTGAAAGAGAAACGAATTAGATTGATAAAGTAAAAACCTCAAAGCGTTGGAACGCGATTACAGCAGAATGACTCTAAGGAATTAGCTCTCCATGGTTCTCTCAAAGCTCCGAATGTATTTTTCGTGAAAATGTAACTAGGTGAACAGTAACACGAGTATTTTTCCTTTAAAAAGAAAGCAAATTCGGGTCATAACCCAACTGGATCGAAAACATAACCCAGACCCAATACATGATCCAACACTAAAATAAAATTCTAATGCAGTAACTTCAAACAGAATTCTGGAATTTTTGGCTCTGAATCTGACTTCGTCTCCGATGCGAAAGTCGTAGCTCTCTCTCTTAGCTTTCCGGCGATTTTCAAGACGCCTCAAACGGATTCCCGTAACTCCAGTTATGATCATTTCCTTGCAGGCTGCTAAAGCTGAAAAATAAGTGCGGAAATCAAATTAAGCCAAAAATAAAATAAAATATAACAACAAAATAAAACATAAAAATAATCAAGATAAACTAACGAAATGCCTAAGTAAAAATATAGGAGAAAGTGCATAAATATGCACTGATCACTCATCACGCTGGGAGCGTTTAAGCGTCTCCCCATGGACACAAACCTTATGATCTATGACATTTTGATATTAATGATTATAGGAATACCTTGACGAATATAATGAGAAAGATTTTTATACAATGACAACGATAATTCTAAAATACAAAAGTGTAGAGACAAGTGTTTGACACTGGTTGGCTTGTGGATTTTTCTCAACCGGTACTCGTAATATCTTGAAAACTCTTCGAATGGGGAGAAAAAGAGATAGTTTTCTTATAGCATGATATATTTGAGATCATAGCCTATATATAATATGATAATCATTTAAAATTCTCATTATTTCGAAATGGATTATCTTGACATCCACTTATATTTAAGCACATATTCAATTAAATAATTAATTATTAAATATAATTAATTATTTTATTTACTTACTCAACCGATTAAGACTCTTTTATATATATATATATATATATATATATATATATATATATATATATATATATATATATATATATATATATATATATATATATATATATATATATATATATATATATATATATATATATATATATATATATATATATATATATATATATATATATATATATATATATATATATATATATATATATATATATATATATATATATATATATATATATATATATATATATATATTGCTCTGTCCCGCTCATCACACGGGGTCGGCCCAATCCATCTCTCCGTCGTGGAGGGCCTAGCTCATTGATCAGCTGTCGCGCGCGGATCAGAACGAGTGTTTTTGTTGAAAACGTAATACAGCGACAATTCAACTCGGATATCGTCTCAAGGATTCTTTTATGTGATTAATCTACCAAACTCTAAATGGAGGGGGAGTTGGTTTGGTTTCTGATCGGATAAATAAAAAAAATGCAATTAAGCGGTTAAAATAAGTGATTATCAAAATAAGTCAATCTACTGTTTTCGGTTCCGGCTTATCACAGGTTTCTACCTTACCAATTTCCTAAGCGATTTCGATCTCTATTCGATTCCTATGTCAATTAACAAGCGCAAAAGACATAAACTATATTACCAATCCTATATTCCAAATTAAGAAAACGGATTAAGTTTTCGTGAATTAAGCAAACACGAATTATAAACGCGAATTAACGACAAAGCGACGTAACGGCGAATAAAAGCTAAGGATGCAATCATAATAATTTAATCAAAACAATTCTATAAACTAACAGATAAAGCAAAAGCAATTCATAGAATAGTGTTGAAAGAGAAATGAATTAGATTGATAAAGTAAAAACCTCAAAGCGTTGGAACGCGATTACAGTAGAATGACTCTAAGGAATTAGCTCTCCATGGCTCTCTCAAATCTCCGAATGTATTTTTAGTGAAAATGTAACTAGGTGAACAGTAACATGAGTATTTTTCCTTTAAAAAGAAAGCAAATTCGGGTCATATCCCAACTGGGTCGAAAACATAACCCAGGCCCAATACATGATCCAACACTAAAATAAAATTCTAATAAAGTAACTTCAAACGAAAATCTGGAATTTTGGCCTCCGAATCTGACTTTGACTCCAACACGAAAGTCGTAGCTCTCTCTCTTAGCTTTCCGGCGATTTTTAGAACGCCTCAAACGGATTCCCGGAACTCCAGTTATGATCGTTTCCGTGCAGACTGCTAAAGCTGAAAAATAAGTGCGGAAATCAGATTAAGCCACAAATAAAATAATATATAAAAACAAAATAAAACATAAAAATAATCTAGATAAATTAAATAAATTCCTAAGTAAAAATATAGGAGAAAGTGCATAAATATGCACTGATCACTCATCACGCTGGGAGCGCTTAAACGTCTCCCCATGGACACAAACCTTAGGATCTATGACATTTTGATATTAATGATTATAGGAATACCTTGACGAATATAATGAGAAAGATTTTTAGACAATGACAACGATAATTCAAAAATACAAAAGTGTAGAGACAAGTGTTTGACACTGGTTGGCTTGTGGATTTTTCTCAACCGGTACTCGTAATGTCTTGAAAACTCTTCGAATGGGGATAAAAAGAGATAATCTTCTTATAGCATGATATATTTGAGATCACAGCCTATATATAGAATGCCAATCATTTAGAATTCTCATTACTTCGAAATGGATTATCTTGACATCCAGTTATATTTAAGCACATATTCAAGTAAATAATTAATTATTAAATATAATTAATTATTTTATTTACTTACTCAACCGATTAAGACTCTTATATATATATATATATATATATATATATATATATATATATATATATATATATATATATATATATATATATATATATATATATATATATATATATATATATATATATATATATATATATATATATATATATATATATATATATATATATATATAATATATTGCTCTGTCCCGCTCATCACACGGGATCGGCCCAATCCATCTCTCCGTCGTGGAGGGCCTAGCTCATTCATCAGCTGTCGCGCGCAGATCAAAATGAGTGTTTTTGATGAAAACGTAATACAGTGACAATTCAACTCGGATATCGTCTTAAGGATTCTTTTATGTGATTAATCTACCAAATTTGAAATGGAGGGGGAGTTGGTTTGGTTTCTGATCGGATAAATAAAGAAATGAAATTAAGCGGTTAAAATATGTGATTATCAAAATAAGTCAATCTACTGTTTTCGGTTCCGGCTTATCACGGGTTTCTACCTTACCAATTTCCTAAGCGATTTCGATCTCTATTCGATTCCTATGTCAATTAACAAGCGCAGAAGATAGAAACTAGATTGACAATCCTATATTCCGAATTAAGCAAACGGATTAAGTTTTCGTGAATTAAGCAAACACGAATATAAACGCGAATTAACGACAAAGCGACGTAACGGCGAATAAAAGTTAAGGATGCAATCATACGAATTTAATCAAAACAATTCTATAAAGTAACAGATTAAGCAAAAGTAATTCATAGAATAGTGTTGAAAGAGAAACGAATTAAATTGATAAAGTAAAAACCTCAAAGCGTTGGAACGCGATTACAGCAGAATGACTCTAAAGAATTAGCTCTCCATGGTTCTCTCAAATCTCTGAATGTATTTTTCGTGAAAATGTAACTAGGTGAACAGTAACACGAGTATTTTTCCTTTAAAAAGAAAGCAAATTCGGGTCATAACCCAACTGGGTCGAAAACATAACCCAGGCCCAATACATGATCCAACACTAAAATAAAATTCTAATATAGTAACTTCAAACGGAAATCTGGAATTTTGGGCTCGGAATCTGACTTTGACTCCAACACGAAAGTCGTAGCTCTCTCTCTTAACTTTCCGGCGATTTTTAGAACGCCTCAAACGGGTTCCCGGAACTCCAGTTATGATCGTTTCCGTGCAGACTGCTAAAGCTGAAAAATAAGTGCGGAAATTAAATTAAGCCAAAAATAAAATAATATATAAAAACAAAATAAAACATAAAAATAATCTAGATAAATTAAAGAAATGCCTAAGTAAAAATATAGGAGAAAGTGCATAAATATACACTGATCACTCATCACGCTGGGAGCGCTTAAACGTCTCCCCATGGACACAAACCTTAGGATCTATGATATTTTGATATTAATGATTATAGGAATACCTTGACGAATATAATGAGAAAGATTTTTAGACAATGACAACGATAATTCAAAAATACAAAAGTGTAGAGACAAGTGTTTGACACTGGTTGGCTTGTGGATTTTTCTCAACCGGTACTCGTAATGTCTTAAACACTCTTCGAATGGGGATAAAAAGAGATAATCTTATTATAGCATGATATATTTGAGATCACAACCTATATATAGAATGACAATCATTTAGAATTCTCATTATTTTGAAAAGGATTATCTTGACATCCACTTATATTTAAGCATATATTCAATTAAATAATTAATTATTAAATATAATTAATTATTTTATTTACTTATTCAATCGATTAAAACTCTTATATATATATATATATATATATATATATATATATATATATATATATATATATATATATATATATATATATATATATGTATATATATATGTATATATATATATATATGTATATATATATATATGTATATATATATATATATATATATATATATATATATATATATATATATATATATATATATATATATATATATATATATATATATATATATATATATATATATATATATATATATATATATATATATATATATATGTATATATATATTGCTCTGTCCCGCTCATCACAGTCTCTCCGTCGTGGAGGGCCTAGCTCATCACGCTGGGAGCGCTTAAGTGTCTCCCCGTGGACACAAACCTTAGGATCTATGACATTTTGATATTAATGATTATAGGAATACCTTGAAGAATATAATGAGAAAGATTTTTAGACAATGACAACGATAATTCAAAATTACAAAAGTGTAGAGACAAGTGTTTGACACTGGTTGGCTTGTGGATTTTTCTCAACTGGTACTCGTAATGTCTTAAAAACTCTTCGAATGGGGATAAAAAGAGATAATCTTCTTATAGCATGATATATTTGAGATCACAGCCTATATATAGAATGACAATCATTTAGAATTCTCATTATTTCGAAATGGATTATCTTGACATCCAGTTATATTTAAGCACATATTCAATTAAATAATTAATTATTAAATATAATTAATTATTTTATTTACTTACTCAACTGATTAAGACTCTGACGAAAGAAATAGTGGACATTGGTTGTTGATCGCAATTAATCCGACGAAAGAAATAGTGTATTATATAGATTCATTGGATGGCGATAAAACAAAATATGAAAATTTGAGGAACTTTGTTGATACGTAAGTGATGACATATACTGTTGTCTTTAATTATATATCTTTATTTATTATGTGACATTGTTCTAAATATGCGTTTATATTATGTTAGAGTTATACAAATATTCAGAGCACAAAGAGAGGCAACGGTGCCAAAAAGTAAGGCTAACAACATCAACTGGATCAGAGTGGAGGTATATTCTCGCATGTTTCTACTTGATAAAACTATTTAAACTATATATCCGGATAAATGTTCGTTTGTTTTTTCCATTAACAGTGTCCTCGGAAGCGCAATGGTATTGACTGTGGATATTTTGTATTGCGCTTTATGAGGGAAATTATTCTTTCTAGTCAACTTGAGATTCCAGTCCTGGTATGGGTCAATTCATTATATAAGTTATATGATTCATTTTGATAATTATCCGATACTTCATCTGAGTAATTAGTTTTAAACTTAAATCTTATTCGATCTGTTATATTATGTAGTATTATGATGAATTCAAGTGCGCTACTTACACGAAAGCAAAATTGGAAGAAATTAAAGAGGAATGGTGTCAATTTATTCTTGGGTTGAGAATTGTATAGAGTTATCGGATTGGAAGACTTGTAATTATATGTGAATTGAATGTATTTGTGTTGTTGTAATTCTGAGGATCGAATTTTGTTGTAACATATTTAAACAGGTTTATGTGTATATTAAAATGTTTATGAACAAAGTCATGAGTTACAATGTATCCAAAGTTTTGAATTGTACATATAAGGCCAAAGTTTGAATTGTATATTTAAGGCCAAAGTTTGAATTTTATTTATAAGGCCAAAGTGCTGAAATAAAGGCCTGAATTATAAGCAGGTTTGTGTAATATAAGCAGGTTGTTGGTAAAATATACAAAACAGGGTGAATATTTTATAAAATTTTTTTTTTTAAATATGGGACATTAGACAGCGCTTTTACATAAAAGCGCTACTAAAGGTCACAAATATTACGCTACAAAAGCGCTGCTATTGGTTTGGAAGGGGGGGGGGTCTAAGGCAGCGCTTTTAAAAAGCACTGCTAAAGGGTGGGCTATGGCAGCGCTTTTGCAAAAGCGCTGCTAAAGGGGGGTCTAAGACAACACTTTTTGAAAGCACTGCTAAAGGGGGGATGGTTGGGGGAATTATGCAGCGCTTACAAAAGCGCTGCTAAAGGGCTAAAAAAGCACTGCTAAAGGTGCTGCTGAAGGGAGCTTTTAGCAGCGCTTTTTCATTGAAAAAAAGCGCTGCCTTTACCTTTAGCAGCGCCACTTTTAGCAGCGCTTTAAAGCGCTGCTAAAGGTATTTTTTGGCATAGTTTTTGCCATTTATCCACGATTTGCTCAGGGGTATACCTTATCCAGCATTTCAATTCCCGAGCATCTCTTTTCTTTTTGGACAAATTCAGGGTCCTCTTTATATCTAATTGACTTCTACCTCATAGGAAAGAACACTGTAGCAATTCATCTTACTCGGTCTAAGCCAATTAGATAGGGGCATCTGTCATACCCAAAATTTGTCCTACCTGTGTATAATTTTTCATTTTTGTATATCCACTTATTATCATACAGAAATTTCCAAAAAAAGATATCACGGGGTTAAGACTATTTGAACCAAGTTTCATCTGAGGCTACACCAAATAGTTTCTGATCATTAAAATTGGTTCTTTTTTTTACCCAATAGAGATGGCACGCTGAATGGATGTCCATGGCTCAAGTTTGTAATCAAAATGCCTTTTTGATATAAGTTAAAAAATTGGTTTGGTGAATAAACTTCAAGGTTCAAGGCCGTGATACACTCAATAATTGAGATAGACTCTCGACAAGGTTTGAATTCGATGGTTAGTATTGATACATGTCTAGCTAGGGCATCATTCGCGAAGATGTATCACAAATTTTGGAGCAGTGGTACACACGCGTTTGTATCATGTTATTCGGTCAAATAAATCAATTGTCATAAAACCTATGAGCCATACAAAAACACCAGCTGATTGAAAGAGCCACCCCTTATATTATGGCTAAAATTGCTTCAAGGCATGAGGAATCTTTTTGGAAGACTAGTTCAGGACAATTCATGATAAGAACCACATTAATTTGTTCTGATAAGACATATCCAAGTTTTGATTTTTAAGGTCATTATCTCAATTCATTTTGAAGTTTGTTCAAGTAATTCCTAAGCATCACTTCAAGTTCGTTAGATCTCACAGGTGCCATCAAGTATGTTTGTCAAGGCTAAAACGTATTGTAAAAGTGCCAACCACGTTGAAGTGCCCGTCATGGTTACAAACATAACACAGAGTGGTTACAAGAAAGTTCTTGCTAAATGGTTACAAAGGAGTTTATGCTGCAAATTACAACAGGATTTATTACCTCCCAAAGTTTGTTTTGATTCTTACTCTCTACTAATAAAGACTCTAGCTCTTTGTGAGTTTCCATCATTAGAAGCCTCGTGCACTTCTAAGGCTGGTACAACCTGGTATCAAGGGAGTTAAATTCAGTACATAGTGTCGCTACTGCGAAAATCGGCGTCGGCTGAACAGAAGAGTCGCCACCGTGCGTTATTTATCCCACCGGAGGGAAAGGAAACGCTCAGAGTAAACCTCGCACAACACGGGAAAGGTATGGTCGTCGCAACCAAACCTAGATTCGGGAGTCGGTTACGCAAGGGGAAGGTACTAGCACCCCTCACGTCCGTCGTACTCGACGGGATCCACGCTTGTTTTCGGGTATGGATTGTTATTCTATCTACTCTATAGGTCAGGGGTTAAAAGGAAAAGAAAATGAAAATCAAATGACTCGGCAAAGTATTGCACTTTATGCCTACGTATTCCCGTCTGGAACGAGAAATCAGAGTCAACGTAGTTCGCCTACCTACTGGAAAGGAGGGGAAGGTTGCTCGCTAGGATATCGCATCCTATGCCTACGTACTTTCACACAGCATGAAAGATCAGAGCAAACGTAGTTCGGGCCATGGAAGACACAAGCTTGTCTTGATTGATTTTATTCCTTCTGAAAAAGTTTTTTGATTAACAGTCCCGGCGGACAAAAAATGACGTTTTGATGAGTACACATTCTTTTACGGAAGAAGCGTCTTTTATTGTGTTTGGAATATTTATTGTGTTTTTCTGTTTGTTTTGAGGAAGAAGAGACAGAACACTAACCTACGGTTGCGAGGGGAATCAGACTAACCTAATGTTATCATGCATGGGTTAAGACTTAGTGTCTATCATGCTCCTCTCTTGCACAGAGAGAAACAGAGATCCTAAGGGAATAGACGAAAACAGAAACAATATCAGATATATACGGTAAAGCAATAAAATGCATGGATGCAACAATACAAGCGAGGCAAGGGAGTCCCACTCAACCTCGAACCTAGAAAACAATAGGCTAAAGTGAACAGACTTCACTTTCAACCCAACAGGGTAAACAGCAAACAATACAGTCAGGAAAACCAATCAATACATCCAGAAATGAAATACAGCAGAAAAATAAACAGCCACAACAGCTCTGCACCACATCTGACTTCAAGTCATCTCCAATCAGCTACAAGCTTCAGCAAGCATCACTTTCCATCTCCACATCCTTCCAGCAAGGTCTTGATCATCAATCTTCCATCTGCAATGGCTTTTCTTCCAGTCTCAAGCTCCAGGAGGGATATCAGTCAACCAGATGAAGTTATGAATGTTAGACAGTCAATTACCTACCAAGGGTGGTTCATCAACTGTTAACATTAAACAGACAGTTTTCTCTCAAAAGTTCTATCTTTCCAATACATTCACTGATCCTTCCAAAGGAAGGAGGTGGATATTTGAAAGAGACTTTGAATCATAGAGAAAGGATGGATGCAGACAAGGCATTCCATGTTTGAGAAACAAGCTTTCTACTCTAGAGCTCTGCCTAGATCCTAAACCCTAATCTCCTCAACAGCTGCTAGCAGGAATCTCTTCTTCAACTCTGGAAGTTGGTCTTCAGTCTCTGGATCTCCAATGGCTTCATCATCATCAGTCTTCAGCTCTCCCAATCCCCAAACAATCCCAATACCCATACAGACAAACAAATAATCCCCAGAGGGCACACCACACCAATCAATCAATTATAGCAGTAGATACTAGCAGTAGGGGAATCCTAGTGATTTCTAAGGGGATCTATCCTATACCCATAACCCCTATAGTCCATACCCCAAAAATCAAATGAAAATCTCCTAAAAGAATTAAACTATCTCACCTAAGTTGATTTAAAACCCTAGTTTTATTCATGTTATTCACACCTAAGCTAATCACCTAAAATTAACTTCTAAAAAATGGGAACTAAATTGCATATACAAGCTAACAATGTCTAGTAATCAACCTAAAAAGGATGGGTGAAAAATATTAAAGCAACTAGTAGAACCAAAATTATCAAAATCATGTATGAAATGGAACACCTAAAATAGGCATTTATTTGGAAAATATGGGAAAAATATCAAATAAAAAATAAAATGCAATTTTTATTTTTTATAATTTTCTAGACATCTTGAAGAAATTAATGCAAAAAGAATCAATTGAAAATATGCATTTTATGATTTATTATGATTTATTTAAGAATTAATATTTTTTGAAGAAATAAAATGACTTAAGAGTGGAAAGGGGTGAAGGGAGTAAATTGATTCAGTTAAAAAAACAAGGATGGGCCCAGACTGGGGGTGCGCACAGCAAGCGCGTCTGGGCCCAATGCTATCAGAAAACCTAACAAAAAATAAAAAAACCTGAACGGTGCCAATAGCAAATAAAACAGTTGAATATTATTGGGCCTTGGCTGAGGGGGGTGGCATTAGCAAGTAAAGTTTGAGCCCACTCAGAACTTAAGTGAAACGCATCGTTTCACTCCTAGGACTTCCCTCCGTTTTCCACTTCAAACCACAGCCGTTGGATTAGTCACATAGTCGTGGTCAAACAAGAGATCCCACGGCTATCCATCATCGTCCCCAATGGATCATCTAGGGTTTCAGAAAACCAACCCCCATGCATGCTCCTTCCACCTCCTCGTGCTCTCTCCATTCGTCATGAAATCACAAGATTCAAAAAGCAAAAACGATCCATTTTCTTCCCTCTACACAACCATAGCATCAACTCCTTCTAAAACTCAACCAATAAATGAACCCGATAGGTAGAACAGATAGAATCCACCATGAACACCTGATATCAACTGCTTCAATTCTTGCCAAAACTTATCCTAACCTAATCTACACCTCATACTGGTCATTCTAAGCTATATAATGAGACTTATCGTGCCATATTCCATGAGATACAACCCTTAACAGAATTGGTGCATCATACTCAACCTTCATGAAACCTCCCCAAACTCATCAAAATCAGTCATCTACTTATGCTTAACCATTCTAACCTAATAACTAACCATGATTCTAGCTAATTCAGCCAATTCGAAGGAAACTAACCTGGTGCAAAAATGGTGGAAACAACTATGGAAACCCTTGGATCTGATGCTTGCAGTGATTGGAAAGTGATCAGTAACCTTGATTATGAATTCTGTATGCAATATCTTTTGTGCAAACTCCTTGAATCTTGTACTTGAAACCTTCTTGCAACTTGGATGGAGAAGATGGATAGCACAATTCTTGATCAATTCAACCAATTCTTTGATAGGATTCTGACCTATGAATGATCTAGATGATGATCAAATCAAGAAAAGTGGGAATTGATGGAGATTTGAGAGAGTTTGAGATACTTTTGCAAAATGAAGAAAGTGAGTGAAACTTGTGATTTTGAGAGAATGAGATCACCAACCATGGTATAAACCATCTCATATCAATATATACATGAGGTTAGAAACTCCTAGAAACTTGGAGAAGCTTCCCTTGCTCAATTTCCCTTGGATTTGGTTTATGTATCTTCCATTACAAGTAACCATGGATAACTCCCAAAATGTGAACTAAGATCAAAATTCTACTTTAGCCAATGTCCTTAAAATGATCTTTCCATTCAAAATGACCGATAATTTTGCTTCATTTGGCCAAGATATGAAAAATCTCATTTTTAAGTCCATTTTTATTCATTAAATCCAACAATTTTGAAACCTTGTGCTATGAATCTTTCCAATCTCTCATGGTCACTTTTATAGACTCAAAATGTCATTTGGAACAAGTTTGATGTTGTAAAGTTTTCCATTTGAAGCTTCCTTGTATGAGTTTTGGGCATAGGTTGAAATGACCTGTAATTCTCAAATGACCAAAATACCCTTTGCTTGCCAAGACCATAAGTAGAGTTCCACAAATCATATGAAGGAATACTATACCATTCCAGAAAGCTAAGACAATGAGGAACAATTCTTATGTTGACCAGAAATTCATTTGAAATCTCCTTGAGAGGTAAAAATAGCTTGGAAGTCAAGTCATTTTCACAGACAAAATTTCAGATACCTCAGGTGACCTGTAACTTGCAAGGACCATAACTTGAGTTCTATAAATCTCCTTGATGTCTTCCACCACTCAAATTAAAGGTCTTGAGATCATCTACAAGTTTAATGTTGGCCAAGGATCCATTTGAAGCTTGAATTTTGACTTATCTTGCTTGGAAATTTGACCTAAACTAGGGGATTTTACACAGAAACCCTAATTTAGAAACTCCTCTTCTCCTTGATTTCTCTTGATTTCTTCTTAGCATAACAACATATCCTTATTCTTCATGTCAAATGATAAACCCCACATCTCCTCAATAGCCCTCAATGCCTTTCAGTCAGTCAATCGACCTAGAGTTGACCCAAAGTTGACCCAGATGAAACCCTAGTTGACTGTCTTCATCCACAACTCTTGTGACTACACCAATGACTTGTCTCCTTCTCCAAATGACTTTCTAAGTCCTCCAAGATGTCTAGATACTCCCCATGCTCAGCCCACAGCTCACACTTTCCTTGATGATCCTCAGACACCCTCAGATAGGAGCTAGAAGCCCTGCTTGATCCATTGACTTCTCAGCTTTCAAATTCTTTCTGATGACTTGAATGAGATTGAATTAGAATAATAACCTCTTGATAGGCTCATAGAGATGAGAATAATGATTGGTCCCTGTTGGATGATTTACTATGCTATGCTATGCAGATGATTAGACTATGTACACGCCTCTATATGCAAATGCTAATGATATTGAAACATAAACCAAGTGAATAAGGTTGGGCAAATTTTAGGGTGCAACAGCTGCCCCTATTCAAGCGACTTGGACCCGATTGGGTGAAGAGCCCGGAGCCTTCAGACATTCGCGGTACGAGATGGTTAAATACTAAGAACCCGGAAATTTGCCAACCGCATAAATAAACTGCGCCACTGCTTGGGGAATGACATTCATCAGCTGAATCTGACTGTTATGGCAACCCACTGATCTCGTAGCGACCGTGCTGGGGATTATTTTCGTCATCCTGAAAAAGATTCTATCATCGAAGAAATCTCAACTACACCTGTCCACGTTAGGACTCCACCTGCTATCACCACGAAAAATCTCGGCGACTTCGTTGGATCTGTCCACGTCAGGACTAAACTCTCTGGGTTAGGAATACTTCGTTCACGTTAGGACTCACCCTTCCACGTTAGGAATACATGTCCACGTCGGGACCCACCTTTCCACGTAAGGAATATATCGCTTTTCCTCGTAAGGAAACCATCTATTGTCTTGGTTTGTCCACGTGAGGACTCCACTTTCCCACGTAAGGAATGCATCTCTGTCCACGTAAGGAATGCCATCTTCTTCCACGTAAGGAAACGAACTTCTTTTCTTTCCACGTCAGGAATCAATCTTGATATGTTCGCGTAAGGACTCAGTCTTTCCACGTAAGGAATTCGTCTTCTTTCCACGTAAGGAAACCAATCTTCTTCCACGTAAGGAAACTCTCGATATGTCCACGTAAGGACTCTAATCTTTCCACGTTAGGAATCAAACTTTGATCTGTCCACGTCAGGACTCTCACTTGAGGTGTCCGCGTAAGGACTCAATCTTTCCACGTAAGGAATATATCCTCTTTCCACGTAAGGAAACCACAATCTTTCCACGTAAGGAAACTCTTTCTGATTTGTCCATGTAAGGACTCCCATCTTTCCACGTAAGGAATTCGTCTTCTTTCCACGTTAGGAATCAACTTCTTTCCACGTTAGGAATAACTTGATCTGTCCACGTCAGGACTAAATTTTTCCACGTAAGGAAACAACTTCTCTTTCCACGTAAGGAATAGACCTGTCCATGTCAGGACTCTCGTTTCGTCTTGATTTGTCCACGTCAGGACTCACCTCTTGACTTACTGAGAAAATAAAACTTGTCCACGTTAGGACCCCTATCTCAACCTGCTGAAGAAATAAACTTGTCCACGTCAGGACTTGCGCGTCTTTGACTTGCTGGGGAAATAAGACTGTGTCCACGTCAGGACTCATACTTTGCCCACAACACGAAGAAGGATAAACTTGTCCACGTCGGGACCCTACACTCAATCAATACCGAGAACTCGAAGTTGTCCACATTAGGACTAACACATATCGTCAAACTGGAAGAAATGTCCATGTTAGGACTCCATATTCCATCAATCCTGAGAAATCGAACCTGCCCACGTTAGGACTAGCACCTCCCATCAGCCCGGGGAATTAAAACTGTCCACGTTAGGACTCCGCTTTTCTAGCACGAAGAAAACCTGTCAAGAAGTTGTCCATGTTAGGACTCATCCTTCCATTGGTCCGCAAACTTCTTATCACTGACGTTGCAGCAACTTTGAGGCTGACTCTACTGGGGCTATTTGGAAATCAAACTACCGGATGCCTGCTCTGATAACCGGCGGTAGCCTCTGAAATTCTGGTTCATGAAACCTTTTAATGCTGACGTAACAACAACCTTGAAGGAACCAATCCGCTGGTCGGACTAGAGAAACTTCAACAAGAAACCCTGGCGGGGAAATAAGTAACTCTGCTTAGGGACAAAGAGAAACTTATCCTGCTGACTCTGTGGGGAGTAGTGCCAAAGCTGACCTTTCGTCGAATGTCTCACGTCGAGATCCTGAATGTTTTATTCCTGAGCAAGGGCTCTCTCTACCTGCAAGAGAAACAATACTTGAAACAATAGGTCAGCCAACCGAGTTTATGTTTCAAAATGCGTGTGTTTGTCAATGATGCAATGCTTCCGTTGACATGAAAATGCTACGCTTTTATTTGGTGGACGCAAGTATGACACTATATGCCGATGCAGACTCGAACTGCTGGGTACAGAAACTGCTTCAGTAAAATAGATGCTGAAGATAGTGCCACCTCCGTTGGGGATAGCCAGATGCTACAGAACTATCCCAGCAAAATAAATGCTGGGAGAGTGAAGTCGACTCAGTTGGGAAATTGGGAACTCAAACCAAGAACCTTGTTGAGGTAACACCCTGCTGGGGGATATAACTCTACTGGAGAATAGCAGATGTGTCAAGTATGATTGAACTTCTGCTGGAAAGTGAACGGATATCACACGATATCCTGGAAAAATAAATGCCATGACTCACACCAACTCTTCCGGGGAGAGTCTTAATCTTCGAGTTCCACTGGGAGGAATGAAAATCCTGGTTGACAAGAGAACTCTGCTGGGGATGGGACGATTCTCTTGGGAAAATCAACTGACTTCGCTGGGGGAGAGTACCTGACCCTGCGGGAAAGGTGAACTTGCCTGAATACAGCTCACAAATATTAATCTTCTGCGGCTAAACCCCTCTGCTTGAGACAAGGAATCCTTCTGGGGGACACCACACTGCCTGAATACATCCTTACGATCTTGGAATCATCAATTCTGCTGAGGATAGATGGCTTTGCTGGAGGATGTCCTTCGAAATAAGCTACGACTAGCTGGGGAATTCCATTCTTCCTCTGGAAGAACATGCATGACCTGCGTGGGGGTCGATTCTTTCGTTATTGCAATCTTTTGATCATCTTCCTCGGACGGCTATGAAACCTGCAACAACACAAACAAGACAAGACAAGCCTATGCAACCAAATCGATTCAGGCTAGTGACATTATTTTCAGTTAATTCAAAGCTTTAGCAATTGCTGGCAAGGGCCAGTGATGTTATACACATGCTAGTCTCGGTAAACTTAGGCGTTTTATCATGTACAAAACAGTAAAGAACCAACATCAAATACTGAATAACATATTTTATTGATTGGGCCCCTGAATGGGCAGAGTTTTTTCGTACACGGGATGTAACTCCTGAAATGAGGAAGCTACGCAAAGCAGATATACAAGTATGCACAAGAAGCATAAATATTTTGACAAATTAAATTTTATACACATGTCGGCAACGGGATGCAGACGAACACCACGAACTGATCCTCCTATGACTCATCCGACTATAATGCTTTCCCGGTATCCATACTTCCGAAGAGATTGTATCTGATAATCGACCCCTCAGGTATTCTCCCGCATTGATGCTCATTGCAGTATCAAATTCGGACCGCAGTCATTTGCTTTTCAAATCCCTAACTTTTGCGTGAACCGCCCTTTACGGGTTTTCAGTTCACCGGGATACCCTTTTTTGCCGAAGCCGCCCAGTGTAGGTTTTCAACTTCGCGGGTGTACATTTTTTGTTTTATCCCTAACTTTTGCCCGAACCTTTCATTCTGTTTTTGGTTTGCCAGGATGCCCCATTTTTGCCTGGACTCTCTTTTTTCTGTCCAGCGGGTCGATTTTAAGCAAAGTATTTTTTAACTGCGTCCGAATTCACAGGCGACGTAAAGTCTTCACCGTCCATGGTGGACAACAACAACGCTCCTCCTGAAAAGACTTTCCTGACAACGTATGGCCCTTCGTAGTTGGGGGTCCACTTGCCCCTGTGATCTGCCTGCGGCGGGAGAATCCTTTTCAGCACGAGGTCGCCCGTCTGAAAGCTTCGCGGATGTATCTTCTTATCATATGCTTTCTTCATTCGGCTCTGGTACAAACGACCATATGTTAGAGAAGCTAGCCTCTTCTCGTCCATCAAACTCAATTGGTTCAACCTGTCTTTCACCCACTCTGCCTCGTCCAGCTGAACGTCTCGCAATACCCTCAGAGAAGGGATCTCAACTTCCAACGGTAGCACTGCTTCCATTCCGTATACCAACGAGAACGGGGTTGCCCCGGTTGACGTGCGTACCGTCGTACGATAACCGTGCAAAGCGAAAGGTAGCATCTCATGCCAATCCTTATAGGTCACCACCATTTTCTGAACGATCTTCTTGATATTCTTATTGGTCGCCTCGACAGCGCCATTCATCTTGGGTCGGTAAGGGGAGGAGTTGTGGTGTTCGATCTTGAAATTCTGACAGAGCTCCTTCATCATTTTGTTGTTCAGGTTCGAACCATTGTCCGTGATTATCCGCTCGGGGATCCCATATCGGCAAATGATATCTCTCTTGATGAATCTGGCCACCACTTGCTTCGTTACATTTGCATACGACGCTGCTCCCACCCACTTGGTGAAATAATCGATTGCTACTAGGATGAACCGATGCCCGTTAGAAGCCGTCGGCTCGATCTTTCCAATCATATCGATTCCCCACATCGAGAATGGCCATGGCGATGACATCACATTCAGAGGACTCGGAGGCACATGGATCTTATCAGCATAGATTTGGCATTTGTGGCACTTTCTCGTAAACTTGAAACAATCAGTTTCCATAGTCAGCCAAAAATAACCTGCTCGCAGCAGCTTCCTCGTCATAGCATGTCCACCAGCATGCGTACCAAATGTACCTTCGTGTATTTCCTCCATGAGCAGCTTTGCCTTTCTTTCGTCTACACAATGCAACAACACCAAATCGTGGTTTCTTCTGTATAAGACACCGTCTGGATTCAAATAGAAATTACCCGCTAATCTCCTGAGAGTCTTCTGATCTTGACTGGATGCCCCAGCCGGATACTCTTTATTCTTCAGGAAATTAAGGATATCAAAATACCACGGTTTGTCGTCGGATGCTTCATCAATAGCAAATACGAAAGCTGGTCTGTCAAGCCGAGAGATAATGATCCTGGGAGCCTCGTTCCAGAAATTGACTTTGTACATGGAAGACAAAGTGGTGAGGGCGTCAGCCATTTGATTCTCCGCTCGCGGTACATGATGCAATTCAACCTTGTCAAAGAAAGGCAACAATCTCCTTGCATAGTTCATGTAATGTATCAAGTTGGGCTGACGTGTCTCCCATTCCCCTTTTATCTGATTCACCACCAGAGCTGAGTCTCCGTATACATCTAAATTCTTGATTCGCAAATCAATGGCTTCTTCAAGCCCCATTATACAAGCTTCGTATTCGGCCTCATTGTTGGTAACAGCAAAGGTCACTCGGGCAGTAAACGGGATGTGCGACCCATGTGGCGTAGTGATGATTGCCCCTATTCCGCTACCATAAGCATTCACAGCTCCGTCAAATATCATCTTCCATTTGGAACCCAATTCTGGCCCCTCGTCCGGCAACGGCTCTTCATAATCTTTCATCTTTAGGTACATGATATCCTCGTCAGGAAAATCAAACCTCATCGATTGATAATCTTCACTAGGCTGCTCTGCCAGATACTCAGACAGTACACTCCCCTTTATAGCCTTTTGCGAGACGTATTGGATGTCATATTCAGTCAAAACCATCTGCCAACGGGCAATTCTCCCTGACAACGCCTGCTTTTCGAATACATATTTGATAGGGTCCATCTTCGAGATGAGCATGGTTGTATGATTCAACATGTATTGCCTCAAACGCTTGGCGGCCCAGGCTAGCGCGCAACAATTTTTCTCCAGCATTGAGTATCGAGATTCACAATCTGTAAATTTCTTACTCAAGTAATAGATCGCATGCTCTTTTCTCCCTGTCTCGTCGTGTTGACCGAGAACACAACCCATGCTTCCCTCAAGAACCGTCAAATACATGATCAAGGGTCTCCCTGCCACCGGGGGTATCAAAATAGGAGGCTCCTGCAAATACTGCTTTATTTTATCGAACGCCTTTTGACAATTTTCGTTCCACGTCACAACTTGATCTTTCTTCAACAGTTTGAATAATGGTTCACACGTGGCAATTAAGTGAGATATGAACCGAGCGATGTAGTTCAACCTCCCAAAAAACCCGCGCACCTCTTTCTCTGTTTTAGGCGTCGGCATTTCTTGGATTGCTTTTATTTTAGCAGGATCAACCTCTATTCCTTTTTCGCTTACGATAAACCCCAGCAGCTTACCCGATCTCACCCCAAAGGTGCATTTGTTAGGGTTCAGTCTCAGCCTGAACTTCCTAAGCCTTTTAAATAGCTTCAGCAGATTCACCAGATGCTCTTCCTCCGTCTGGGATTTTGCAATCATGTCGTCAACATAAACTTCGATCTCTTTATGCATCATATCATGGAAAAGAGTCGTCATCGCACACTGATATGTTGCCCCATCATTTTTCAAACCAAAGGGCATCACTTTGTAGCGAAATGTTCCCCAAGGCGTTATGAAAGTGGTCTTCTCCATATCCTCTGGCGCCATTTTAATCTGATTATAGCCTGAAAAGCCATCCATGAAGGAGAATACGGAGTATTGAGCAGTATTATCAACTAGCACGTCAATATGAGGAAGCGGAAAATCGTCTTTTGGGCTTGCTTTATTCAAATCCCTATAATCCACGCACATTCGAACCTTGCCGTCTTTCTTCGGCACTGGTACGATGTTAGCAACCCATGAGGGATATCTTGTCACAGCCAGGAAGCCAGCATCCCACTGCTTTTGAACTTCCTCTTTGATCTTTACTGCCATGTCTGGTCTAGTTCTGCGAAGCTTTTGTTTGACCGGCGGGCATTCCTCTTTCAATGGCAGACGGTGCACAACCATATCTGTATCGAGCCCTGGCATATCTTCATACGACCAAGCGAATACATCACTATACTCTCGGAGCATTTCAACCAGTCTTCGCTTGATATCGCTCTGCAGCGCGGCACCGATACGAATGTTCTTCTCAACCCCTTCCGACCCCAAGTTGATAATTTCGATGACCTTGTCGTGAGGCAGAATGGCTCTTTCCTCTTGCTTCACCAACCAAGACAGTTCTTCAGGAACGTCGCTATCTTCTACAACCTCTTCTTCGGCCTGAAATACCGGGTGCTCGAAGTCGAGACGAGTCATAGGTGGTTCAAGGATGTCATCTGGAAATGTTATCCTGCAAAAGGAACGGTTAAGTGCTTCAAAATGCGTATAAAGCGAATAGCCGTGTTGCCATTTTATTGGAAAATATAAAACAAGAAAAATGGAGATTACAGTATTTGCACATGAAAGAACGCCATTTATTTAATGATTAACACGCAATGTTCATAACAACACAGCCCTAAGCAAATCACGATGCCCCGGGCAAGACATCAGATTATTCAACAATTAATAAAGCAAAGCATTACTGTTTAAGAGTCACAGGAACAAGCTCCTGAATAGACCAGTTGCACAGTCCCTGTCCTGGCGTGCTTGGCTGAACCCAGGCATCCATATCACAGTCGCTGTCTCCTTCGTCAGACTCCGAAGCAGCATTGATGGTTTCATGACATACTCCACTGGCAGAGATGGTTATTGGCCCTCTGAAACGGGGTGGCCCCACAGCAGGTGTTGACGACGACGGTTGGTATCCCAGCCCGAACCGGTCCATCTTTACAGGAATATCCAGCACTTTTCCCCAGCCCTTTGCTTCTCCTGCCTCTACCAGAGCTTGAGCTTCTTTATACGATGAGACGGCTATCTCTGACACTTTACTCGGCCCAGGACCTTTGTCCTTGATACGCAACCCTTCAAATGCCTGGCAAGGTGTTTCGTGGATCTCTCCGTCGACCTCCACATATTTAAATGACGACAGATGGCTGACCAGGATGTCTTCTTCTCCGCACACGGTGACTACGCTATCCCCGACCATATATTTCAACTTCTGATGCAGGGTAGACGTGACTGCCCCAGCCCCATGGATCCAGGGTCTTCCGAGCAGGCAGCTATATGCAGGCTGTATATCCATGATATAAAATTCGGTCGCAAACACCTCCGGCCCCACTTGTAGAGGCAATGTGATCGACCCAAAGACTGTTCTTCGCGTGCCGTCAAACGCTCTGACTACCAAGTCACTGGGCGTGCACAGGATTCCTCTGACATCCAGCTTCATCATCGCTTTCTTGGGCATCACATTCAGAGACGATCCGGTGTCGACCAATACATGCGACATTACTGATCCTCTACACTCGACAGATATGTGCAGCGCCATATTATGATCTCTCCCTTTCGGGGTCAAATCGAAGTCGGTAAAGCCCAGGCTGTGGCCTGCATTCACATGTGCCAACACTCCTTCCAGCTGATTCACGGAGACGTCTTGGGGTACAAAGGAAGTATCCAGGACTTTCAGCAAAGCATTTCTGTGAGCTTCCGAACACAAGAGCAATGACAAGATGGATATTTTGGACAGCGTCTGCTGCAGATGCTCCATAATCTTATAATCACTTTTTCGAATTAAGCGCATGAACTCTTCTACGTCTTTCGATGCCACTTCTTTTTCGCTTGCTTGCACTGGGACATTCTCAATCACCTTCCCTTTTCCTTTTGCTAGTCTTTCGGCCTCTACTTCAGGTGATATAAAGATCCTACCACTCCTCGTCATACCTCCTGAACCAACAACGTTATCGACAGTCTCAGCTGGCGGCTTACTAACATCAATTTTTATCCCGTCACAATACACCTCCAGCCCATATGACCAGGGGACTGCTTTTGTATTCTCGTACGGGATCGGTCCGGCCTTAGTTATGGTGATCGGTGGTCGCTGGACTGGTGCCGCAATAGTGATTGTCTTTCGAGGAATCGTTACAGTGGCCACATCACTCTGATCATCCGTTACTGCCCCTGCAGGCTCTTCAGTCGCTGCTCGGTCAAACTGCAATGTGCCTCCATCAATTAAAGCCTGAATGCCTTTCTTCAAATCATCACACCCCCCAGCTAGGGTCCAGCATTCTAAGCAATACTCGTCACATCCTGGATAAACACCCCTTGCAACAATCTGCTTTTTATCTCGCTCAGCGGCGTCTTTAACTCGTCGACATTCATAATTAGATTCAACCCTTCCTCAGTCAGAATAGCGTTCGCCCCATGATTAGGCATGGGTTTCTGCACTATATTCGGACCTGCCGTTCCGAAATTGATAGTCTTATTGTCCAAAAGATCCTGCACAACATGCTTAAAAGCATGGCAACCCTCTATATCGTGGCCCGGAGCCCCATAATGAAACTCACAGTGCCTGCTTGCATCATAACCATACGGAGGAGTTCCCGTTATCGGTGCCAGAGTTCTCTTTTCTACCAGGTTCAAACCCAACAGCGTCTGCAACAAATCTGCATAGGTTGAGGGAGGCTTCTCAAACACTCTTCTTGGTTTACCACCCTGGAATCTTCGCTGAGCCTGCTGTGCCCCCTGCTGTGGCTGCTGCTGCTGTTGCTGTTGTTGCTGCATTGGCTGCTGTTGACACGGTTGTTGTTGTTGAAGTGGTTGTTGCTGATATGGGATAGTAACACTCGTCACTTGCTGCGGCTGATGATATTGGTTCCGACCCCTGCCTCGGCCTCCAAATACCGCGCTTGCCTCGCCCTGACGGCGCCCACCAAAAGCCTTCCTATTACTGCCAGATGCAGTTGGTTCCTCAGCCTGGAATTTTCCTTGCTTAATGTTACGTTCAATCTTTTCTCCCATCAGAATTAGGTCTGAAAAACTGGCCAGAGATGTATGAAACAACATGTCATGAAACAAGCCTGTGAATGTGCCGACGAACATGTCATTCATTTCCTTGTCCTCTAAAGGAGGGCGGACCCTGGCAGCCATATCGCGCCACCTTTGCGCGTACTCTTTAAAACTCTCACCCTTCTTCTGCGACAGCCTTGTCAATTGGACCCGATTGGGCGCCAAGTCGCTGTTATACTTGTAGTGAGATACAAATGCCTCTGCTAACTGCTTCCATGTCTTGATATTAGTTGGCTCCAACCCAATGTACCACTCTAGGGAAGGGCCTGACAAACTATCTTGAAAGAAATGCATTAGCATTCTCTCATCAGTTGAGTATGCAGACATCTTTCTGTAATAAGCCCGCACGTGCACTTTCGGACATGTGTCCCCTTTATACTTATCAAACGCAGGAGCTTTAAATTTGATTGGCACCCTCAAGCCAGGTACCAGACCCATTGTTGCCATGTCCAAGCCCACAGCACTTTGGTTCAGGACCCCCCTCATCTGCTCTTCCAGCATTCTGATCTTCTGGGAGTCATCCATCGGCCCTTCGAAACCTCCGCCGGAGAAAGCGTCCTCCTGCTGATCTTCTTGCCACATACCATTCCCCGCTCCATACCCATCATATCCATTATTACGGCCAGTCCTGATCTGATTCATCACTGGGCCTCGCTCTCTGTTGCCGTATCCCTGAACACCTCCAGCAGGCCCAAAAGCCATTAACCCAGCGCCGTTTCCATTTCCGAAACCTCCGTAACCCTGATTGGCCACCCCATAACCATCTTTCCCAAAGCCTTGAGCATTGAAGCCATATTTCCCAGCGTTATCGAATCCCTGATCGTTGAACCGGAATCCAGCATTGACAAAGCCGTTGCCTCCCATATTATCACCCAAGTTGACATCCCCAAGCCCAACGTTATGGACAGCAGTCTCGTTCCCAACTCCGACGTTACCGTTCCCAGCAGCGGTAGCGTTGTTGACATTAGCAGCAGGTATATTGACTACAGGTGGAGCCACTGGCGTGGGAGTGCCATCTCCATGGACAGTATCGACTCGCACAGACTAATGATCCTAGTTACCGTGGCCAGCACTTCGGGCCAACAGAGGTTGGACCATGGCTTGCAAATTCTCCTGACCTTTTGCAATAGCTTCCATGGTCTGCATAAAGAGAGCTAGCTTCTCGCGCACATCTTGCATCTCGTTCTGCATTTGATCCATGATTCTTCGACAGTTGGTGCGAGTGGAATAGCGGTGCGGGTGCTGATCTGCAATCCTGGAAAGTACCTGGTGCAAAGCAGGAAATAAGATACCATCCAAAGATTACCTGTAATGCAATATGAATATGAATGCAATGCAATGTGTGTCTGTGCGTTAGGGAAATTCGTTCCCCGATTCTAGTGTAACGGTGCCGGTGCAGTGACAATACTAGCAATATAAAGATCGAAGCTGAATCACAGAAAGCCTCGTATATTGCAGAAAAACCAATAAGCCAAGAATACCATGTTACTGAGAGTACAATACGAAAGCATGACCTCAACCAACAATCCTGGTGATGGTCAGCACTATGCAAATAAAGCATACAAGTTACTACATGAAATGATCAAACCCTCCCATAAGTCTGGTACTCTTCTAGCAGCTAATTGGTCTCCGGATGACTTGGTCGATCAAGCAGCCCTTCAACAAGTTGGTTTCTTTTCTTAAGAACACGCCGCACGTCTTCAGCAGTTTCTTCCCATGCCCCCTCTCCGAAGCGATCCTCTAGTTTACGCTTCTGAGACACAGCTTCATCTCTGCCTTTGATGGCCTTGTTTAGTGCGTTCTGGAGACTGTACCGGGTCATCACTTCTTCTTCACACTTCTTGATGCTGGACTTCAACTGCTCTTCGAGGTCGGAAATTTGCTGCTTCAACTTATCTTCCCTCTTCTTATTGTTGGTGAGCGTGGCATTCCAGGTCTTATTGCAAGAAGAGATTTCTCGGTGAGCGATGTCAAGCGCTTTCTTCTTGGATTCAAGCATGTCATGGGAGCTTCTGAACTCTTGCCCCAGACGTTCGCGCTTCTTCCTCTCCTCAGTCAACTCAGCCCCTAATCTGTTCATTAGCTCAATCTGTTGTTGGAAAGCATGCACGGCCTTGTTTTTCTCACTGCGTATCTGGGCTAGCTCCTGCTCTAACCCTTCGTTGATCTTCATCAAGGCTTCTTTTTCTTTCACGACTTGCTCATAGGCCTCCCTAGAAACAGTAGTTGGCTCTGCCACCGGAATAGGAACAAGGATTGGTACATCTGGGAATGGCATCCGCAACTGACTTGCTCTCTCCTGGATCCAAACTCTGTAAGGTGCATAGGCCTGACAGTCATTCTTCCCTAACAACGGCTTCCCCCTTCGGTTAATACGCGTCCAAGCATGCTGCAGCTTGGCCAATAACTCCCCCTTTAAATCACCGGTAAAGTACAGAGATTCCTGTACTTCTTCCTCTTTTGGCGGGTTCTTCAGCGCATATCCGAACTGACGGACCAACAGCGATGGGTTGTAGTTGATACACCCTTTCCTTCCTATCAGCGGGACATTAGGGTAACCGGAACAACTAAAGATAAGCTCGGATCCCAGCAGATCTCGATCAAACCACTCAACGTCTTCAGAAGAAAGCCTCATCAGGCGCTCTGACCAGCTAGCGGTGGTGGCGCTCTCCACAAAAGATCCCTTCATGGGAAGATGACTCTTGAACCACATATTCAACAAAGGCGCACAGCAGTAAACAACCTTTCCCCTTCTGTTTTCGTTCTTGTAGTGCAAGGAGTGGTAGAAGTCTCCGATCAACGTTGGCACTGGATTGCTGGCAGCAAATAGATGGAAAGCGTCCAGGTCTACGAAATTGGGCAAGTTAGGGAACAACACAATTCCATAAATGCATAGAGCCAAAATAGCATTGAAAACCAACCAACATCCGCTCTTGGCATACTCCTGGGCTTTGCCAACCAAGAAATCAAGAGAGAAACCTGAAACCCCAAGCCAAGAAGTCAATAACAGTTCTGCAACGTCCATATGCAAAGCTTTGGCTAAGTCCTCCAACTTGGGCTCAGCAGCAGAGTGAATAAATGGAACCTTGTCCTGCACGGGCAGCTCAGTAAACTCCACATACTCCTCAATGGTGGGCCCTAGAATGAAGTCAGCAAACGTAAAACATCTCATTGCGGGGTCATAGAACTGCATCAGGGTGTACAGCCCGTTCATCTCATCAGCGGTGGGCTTGCAGACTAATCTCAGTAATCTCCAGTGACTCCTTCTGAAGCTTCTCCTAACCTCCTCATCAGCAAGGGATATCAGACTAAGCAAAGAAGTAATATCAGGTGAAGGCGGCTTATACGCAACTGTTTTCCTCAAACCAGTCATAATCAAAACTCAGAAGTCTGGGCACTAGAATCGGAGGATATGCAAATGCACCTGCGGCACAGACACACGTTAATGGGATGCAATGATAATGGGTATGCAAACAATGCAATGCAAGTAACATGCAACAGGGACCAACTGCCGTAGCTGAATAGCCTGAACCATATCAAGAAGTCTCGGATAGACTCTATAGAAGTCCTCAAACCCTGGTCTCAGATAGACCTACAACAAAGCTCCAACAATGGTCTCTGACAGACCCACAGCATAACTCTGGCTGGTCTCTGATAGACCTCAAATCATCACTCCAATAGGTCTCTGACAGACCTCAGAACTCCTCAACTGGTCTCTGACAGACCTCATAACATATCTCCAAAATGGTCTCTGACAGACCTCATAACTCACAAATACCCAGGATCTCTGATCAAGAAATAACCGGTATCTGAAAGTCTAGTTACCTGCATAACCCCAAACCCTCTCACAGGTGGATGTCCTAGTAACTGACAAAGGTATGGCATCCTATGCGGTCGTCGGCGTCACAGACTTTCAGGGTTGATGATACGATTCCTAGAAGGAGTGGCATCATCAAATCCTGAAGAGGCCTCACTTAGCCAACTTCCAAATGATCGGTTCCCGGAGTCGACAATTCAGCTGACCAATCAACCCCTTCGACCCAAAGGGTAGAAAAAGAAGCCAACCAGAAGAACCTCGTTCGAGTGTAGATTTCATGAGACACTAATGCAAGCAAAGCCGGCACGCGCCCACTACTTTCTACTCTAATTCTAGGTGCACTCAAGCCCAGGTCCGGCTTATCTCTCAATCATAGAACCACCCATCACAACCCCAGCACAGTAATAATAATCAATATATATAATGTTGAAAAAGTCAAAAATATAAATCCATACAAAGAAAAAGTCAGAAATATAAATCCATACAAAATCCTCGACGGGAAAACAAGCGTTAGGATTGACTCTCTTAAGGGACGTTGGATCCCAAATGCATAAGAACCATCGCAGTCCTTAGCAGCCAAGGGACGTTGGATCCCCAGCAGAGTCGCCAGCTGTCGCTACTGCGAAAATCGGCGCCGGCTGAACAGAAGACTCGCCACCGTGCGTTATTTATCCCACCGGAGGGAAAGGAAACGCTCAGAGTAAACCTCGCACAACACGGGAAAGGTATGGTCGTCGCAACCAAACCTGGATTCGGGAGTCGGTTACGCAAGGGGAAGGTACTAGCACCCCTCACGTCCGTCGTACTCGACGGGATCCACGCTTGTTTTCGGGTATGGATTGTTATTCTATCTACTCTATAGGTCAGGGGTTAAAAGGAAAAGAAAATGAAAATGAAATGACTCGGCAAAGTATCGCACTTTATGCCTACGTATTCCCGTCTGGAACAAGAAATCAGAGTCAACGTAGTTCGCCTGCCTACTGGAAAGGAGGGGAAGGTTGCTCGCTAGGATATCGCATCCTATGCCTACGTACTTTCACACAGCATGAAAGATCAGAGCAAACGTTGTTCGGGCCACGGAAGACTCAAGCTTGTCTTGATTGATTTTATTCCTTCTGAAAAAGTTTTTTGATTAACAGTCCCGACGGACAAAAAATGACGTTTTGATGAGTACACATTCTTTTACGGAAGAAGCGTCTTTTATTGTGTTTGGAATATTTATTGTGTTTTTCTGTTTGTTTTGAGGAAGAAGAGACAGAACACTAACCTACGGTTGCGAGGGGAATCAGACTAACCTAATGTTATCATGCATGGGTTAAGACTTAGTGTCTATCATGCTCCTCTCTTGCACAGAGAGAAACAGAGATCCTAAGGGAATAGACAAAAACAGAAACAATATCAGATATATATGGTAAAGCAATAAAATGCATGGATGCAACAATACAAGCGAGGCAAGGGAGTCCCACTCAACCTCGAACCTAGAAAACAATAGGCTAAAGTGAACAGACTTCACTTTCAACCCAACAGGGTAAACAGCAAACAATACAGTCAGGAAAACCAATCAATACATCCAGAAATGAAATACAGCAGAAAAATAAACAGCCACAGCAGCTCTGCACCACATCTGACTTCAAGTCATCTCCAATCAGCTACAAGCTTCAGCAAGCATCACTTTCCATCTCCACATCCTTCCAGCAAGGTCTTGATCATCAATCTTCCATCTGCAATGGCTTTTCTTCCAGTCTCAAGCTCCAGGAGGGATATCAGTCAACCAGATGAAGTTATGAATGTTAGACAGTCAATTACCTACCAAGGGTGGTTCATCAACTGTTAACATTAAACAGACAGTTTTCTCTCAAAAGTTCTATCTTTCCAATACATTCACTGATCCTTCCAAAGGAAGGAGGTGGATATTTGAAAGAGACTTTGAATCATAGAGAAAGGATGGATGCAGACAAGGCATTCCATGTTTGAGAAACAAGCTTTCTACTCTAGAGCTCTGCCTAGCTCCTAAACCCTAATCTCCTCAACAGCTGCTAGCAGGAATCTCTTCTTCAACTCTGGAAGTTGGTCTTCAGTCTCTGGATCTCCAATGGCTTCATCATCATCAGTCTTCAGCTCTCCCAATCCCCAAACAATCCCAATACCCATACAGACAAACAAATAATCCCCAGAGGGCACACCACACCAATCAATCAATTATAGCAGTAGATACTAGCAGTAGGGGAATCCTAGTGATTTCTAAGGGGATCTATCCTATACCCATAACCCCTATAGTCCATACCCCAAAAATCAAATGAAAATCTCCTAAAAGAATTAAACTATCTCACCTAAGTTGATTTAAAACCCTAGTTTTATTCATGTTATTCACACCTAAGCTAATCACCTAAAATTAACTTCTAAAAAATGGGAACTAAATTGCATATACAAGCTAACAATGTCTAGTAATCAACCTAAAAAGGATGGGTGAAAAATATTAAAGCAACTAGTAGAACCAAAATTATCAAAATCATGTATGAAATGGAACACCTAAAATAGGCATTTATTTGGAAAATATGGGAAAAATATCAAATAAAAAATAAAATGCAATTTTTATTTTTTATAATTTTCTAGACATCTTGAAGAAATTAATGCAAAAAGAATCAATTGAAAATATGCATTTTATGATTTATTATGATTTATTTAAGAATTAATATTTTTTGAAGAAATAAAATGACTTAAGAGTGGAAAGGGGTGAAGGGAGTAAATTGATTCAGTTAAAAAAACAAGGATGGGCCCAGACTGGGGGTGCGCACAGCAAGCGCGTCTGGGCCCAATGCTATCAGAAAACCTAACAAAAAATAAAAAAACCTGAACGGTGCCAATAGCAAATAAAACAGTTGAATATTATTGGGCCTTGGCTGAGGGGGGTGGCATTAGCAAGTAAAGTTTGAGCCCACTCAGAACTTAAGTGAAACGCATCGTTTCACTCCTAGGACTTCCCTCCGTTTTCCACTTCAAACCACAGCCGTTGGATTAGTCACATAGTCGTGGTCAAACAAGAGATCCCACGGCTATCCATCATCGTCCCCAATGGATCATCTAGGGTTTCAGAAAACCAACCCCCATGCATGCTCCTTCCACCTCCTCGTGCTCTCTCCATTCGTCATGAAATCACAAGATTCAAAAAGCAAAAACGATCCATTTTCTTCCCTCTACACAACCATAGCATCAACTCCTTCTAAAACTCAACCAATAAATGAACCCGATAGGTAGAACAGATAGAATCCACCATGAACACCTGATATCAACTGCTTCAATTCTTGCCAAAACTTATCCTAACCTAATCTACACCTCATACTGGTCATTCTAAGCTATATAATGAGACTTATCGTGCCATATTCCATGAGATACAACCCTTAACAGAATTGGTGCATCATACTCAACCTTCATGAAACCTCCCCAAACTCATCAAAATCAGTCATCTACTTATGCTTAACCATTCTAACCTAATAACTAACCATGATTCTAGCTAATTCAGCCAATTCGAAGGAAACTAACCTGGTGCAAAAATGGTGGAAACAGCTATGGAAACCCTTGGATCTGATGCTTGCAGTGATTGGAAAGTGATCAGTAACCTTGATTATGAATTCTGTATGCAATATCTTTTGTGCAAACTCCTTGAATCTTGTACTTGAAACCTTCTTGCAACTTGGATGGAGAAGATGGATAGCACAATTCTTGATCAATTCAACCAATTCTTTGATAGGATTCTGACCTATGAATGATCTAGATGATGATCAAATCAAGAAAAGTGGGAATTGATGGAGATTTGAGAGAGTTTGAGATACTTTTGCAAAATGAAGAAAGTGAGTGAAACTTGTGATTTTGAGAGAATGAGATCACCAACCATGGCATAAACCATCTCATATCAATATATACATGAGGTTAGAAACTCCTAGAAACTTGGAGAAGCTTCCCTTGCTCAATTTCCCTTGGATTTGGTTTATGTATCTTCCATTACAAGTAACCATGGATAACTCCCAAAATGTGAACTAAACTCAAAATTCTACTTTAGCCAATGTCCTTAAAATGATCTTTCCATTCAAAATGACCTATAATTTTGCTTCATTTGGCCAAGATATGAAAAATCTCATTTTTAAGTCCATTTTTATTCATTAAATCCAACAATTTTGAAACCTTGTGCTATGAATCTTTCCAATCTCTCATGGTCACTTTTCTAGACTCAAAATGTCATTTGGAACAAGTTTTATGTTGTAAAGTTTTCCATTTGAAGCTTCCTTGTATGAGTTTTGGGCATAGGTTGAAATGACCTGTAATTCTCAAATGACCAAAATACCCTTTGCTTGCCAAGACCATAAGTAGAGTTCCACAAATCATATGAAGGAATACAATACCATTCCAGAAATCTAAGACAATGAGTAACAATTCTTATGTTGACCAGAAATTCATTTGAAATCTCCTTGAGAGGTAAAAATAGCTTGGAAGTCAAGTCATTTTCACAGACAAAATTTCAGATACCTCAGGTGACCTGTAACTTGCAAGGACCATAACTTGAGTTCTATAAATCTCCTTGATGTCTTCCACCACTCAAATTAAAGGTCTTGAGATCCTCTACAAGTTTAATGTTGGCCAAGGATCCATTTGAAGCTTGAATTTTGACTTATCTTGCTTGGAAATTTGACCTAAACTAGGGGATTTTACACAGAAACCCTAATTTAGAAACTCCTCTTCTCCTTGATTTCTCTTGATTTCTTCTTAGCATAACAACATATCCTTATTCTTCATGTCAAATGATAAACCCCACATCTCCTCAATAGCCCTCAATGCCTTTCAGTCAGTCAATCGACCTAGAGTTGACCCAAAGTTGACCCAGATGAAACCCTAGTTGACTGTCTTCATCCACAACTCTTGTGACTACACCAATGACTTGTCTCCTTCTCCAAATGACTTTCTAAGTCCTCCAAGATGTCTAGATACTCCCCATGCTCAGCCCACAGCTCACACTTTCCTTGATGATCCTCAGACACCCTCAGATAGGAGCTAGAAGCCCTGCTTGATCCATTGACTTCTCAGCTTTCAAATTCTTTCTGATGACTTGAATGAGATTAAATTAGAATAATAACCTCTTGATAGGCTCATAGAGATGAGAATAATGATTGGTCCCTGTTGGATGATTTACTATGCTATGCTATGCAGATGATTAGACTATGTACACGCCTCTATATGCAAATGCTAATGATATTGAAACATAAACCAAGTGAATAAGGTTGGGCAAATTTTAGGGTGCAACAGCTGCCCCTATTCAAGCGACTTGGACCCGATTGGGTGAAGAGCCCAGAGCCTTCAGACATTCGCGGTACGAGACGGTTGAATACTAAGAACCCGGAAATTTGCCAACCGCAGAAATAAACTGCGCCGCTGCTTGGGGAATGACATTCATCAGCTGAATCTGACTGTTATGGCAACCCACTGATCTCGTAGCGACCGTGCTGGGGATTATTTTCGTCATCCTGAAAAAGATTCTATCATCGAAGAAATCTCAACTGCACCTGTCCACGTTAGGACTCCACCTGCTATCACCACGAAAAATCTCGGCGACTTCGCTGGATCTGTCCACGTCAGGACTAAACTCTCTGGGTTAGGAATACTTCGTTCACGTTAGGACTCACCCTTCCACGTTAGGAATACATGTCCACGTCGGGACCCACCTTTCCACGTAAGGAATATATCGCTTTTCCTCGTAAGGAAACCATCTATTGTCTTGGTTTGTCCACGTGAGGACTCCACTTTCCCACGTAAGGAATGCATCTCTGTCCACGTAAGGAATGCCATCTGCTTCCACGTAAGGAAACGAACTTCTTTTATTTCCACGTCAGGAATCAATCTTGATATGTTTGCGTAAGGACTTAGTCTTTCCACGTAAGGAATTCGTCTTCTTTCCACGTAAGGAAACCAATCTTATTCCTGAGCAAGGGCTCTCTCTACCTGCAAGAGAAACAATACTTGAAACAATAGGTCAGCCAACCGAGTTTATGTTTCAAAATGCGTGCGTTTGTCAATGATGTAATGCTTCCGTTGACATGAAAATGCTACGCTTTTATTTGGTGGACGCAAGTATGACACTATATGCCGATGCAGACTCGAACTGCTGGGTACAGAAACTGCTTCAGCAAATAGATGCTGAAGATAGTGCCACCTCCGCTGGGGATAGCCAGATGCTACAGAACTATCCCAGCAAAATAAATGCTGGGAGAGTGAAGTCGACTCAGCTGGGAAATTGGGAACTCAAACCAAGCACCTTGTTGAGGTAACACCCTGCTGGGGGATATAACTCTACTGGAGAATAGCAGATGTGTCAAGTATGATTGAACTTCTGCTGGAAAGTGAACGGATATCACACGATATCCTGGCAAAATAAATGCCATGACTCACACCAACTCTTCCGAGGAGAGTCTTAATCTTCGAGTTCCACTGGGAGGAATGAAAATCCTGGTTGACAAGAGAACTCTGCTGGGGATGGGACGATTCTCTTGGGAAAATCAACTGACTTCGCTGGGGGAGAGTACCTGACCCTGCGGGAAAGGTGAACTTGCCTGAATACAGCTCACAAATATTAATCTTCTGCGGCTAAACCCCTCTGCTTGAGACAAGGAATCCTTCTGGGGGACACCACACTGCCTGAATACATCCTTACGATCTTGGAATCATCAATTCTGCTGAGGATAGATGGCTTTGCTGGAGGATGTCCTTCGAAATAAGCTACGACTAGCTGGGGAATTCCATTCTTCCTCTGGAAGAACATGCATGACCTGCGTGGGGGTCGATTCTTTCGTTATTGCAATCTTTTGATCATCTTCCTCAGACGGCTATGAAACCTGCAACAACACAAACAAGACAAGACAAGCCTATGCAACCAAATCGATTCAGGCTAGTGACATTATTTTCAGTTAATTCAAAGCTTTAGCAATTGCTGGCAAGGGCCAGTGATGTTATACACATGCTAGTCTCGGTAAACTTAGGCGTTTTATCATGTACAAAACAGTAAAGAACCAACATCAAATACTGAATAACATATTTTATTGATTGGGCCCCTGAATGGGCGGAGTTTTTTCGTACACGGGATGTAACTCCTGAAATGAGGAAGCTACGCAAAGCAGATATACAAGTATGCACAAGAAGCATAAATATTTTGACAAATTAAATTTTATACACATGTCGGCAACGGGATGCAGACGAACACCACGAACTGATCCTCCTATGACTCATCCGACTATAATGCTTTCCCGGTATCCATACTTCCGAAGAGATTGTATCTGATAATCGACCCCTCAGGTATTCTCCCGCATTGATGCTCATTGCAGTATCAAATTCGGACCGCAGTCATTTGCTTTTCAAATCCCTAACTTTTGCGTGAACCGCCCTTTACGGGTTTTCAGTTCACCGGGATACACTTTTTTGCCGAAGCCGCCCAGTGTAGGTTTTCAACTTCGCGGGTGTACATTTTTTGTTTTATCCCTAACTTTTGCCCGAACCTTTCATTCTGTTTTTGGTTCGCCAGGATGCCCCATTTTTGCCTGGACTCTCTTTTTTCTGTCCAGCGGGTCGATTTTAAGCAAAGTATTTTTTAACTGCGTCCGAATTCACAGGCGATGTAAAGTCTTCACCGTCCATGGTGGACAACAACAACGCTCCTCCTGAAAAGACTTTCCTGACAACGTATGGCCCTTCGTAGTTGGGGGTCCACTTGCCCCTGTGATCTGCCTGCGGCGGGAGAATCCTTTTTAGCACGAGGTCTCCCGTCTGAAAGCTTCGCGGATGTATCTTCTTATCATATGCTTTCTTCATTCGGCTCTGGTACAAACGACCATATGTTAGAGAAGCTAGCCTCTTCTCGTCCATCAAACTCAATTGGTTCAACCTGTCTTTCACCCACTCTGCCTCGTCCAGCTGAACGTCTCGTAATACCCTCAGAGAAGGGATCTCAACTTCCAACGGTAGCACTACTTCCATTCCGTATACCAACGAGAACGGGGTTGCCCCGGTTGATGTGCGTACCGTTGTACGATAACCGTGCAAAGCGAAAGGTAGCATCTCATGCCAATCCTTATAGGTCACCACCATTTTCTGAACGATCTTCTTGATATTCTTATTGGCCGCCTCGACAGCGCCATTCATCTTGGGTCGGTAAGGGGAGGAGTTGTGGTGTTCGATCTTGAAATTCTGACAGAGCTCCTTCATCATTTTGTTGTTCAGGTTCGAACCATTGTCCGTGATTATCCGCTCGGGGATCCCATATCGGCAAATGATATCTCTCTTGATGAATCTGGCCACCACTTTCTTCGTTACATTTGCATACGACGCTGCTTCCACCCACTTGGTGAAATAATCGATTGCTACTAGGATGAACCGATGCCCGTTAGAAGCCGTCGGCTCGATCTTTCCAATCATATCGATTCCCCACATCGAGAATGGCCATGGCGATGACATCACATTCAGAGGACTCGGAGGCACATGGATCTTATCAGCATAGATTTGGCATTTGTGGCACTTTCTCGCAAACTTGAAACAATCAGTTTCCATAGTCAGCCAAAAATAACCTGCTCGCAGCAGCTTCCTCGTCATAGCATGTCCACCAGCATGCGTACCAAATGTACCTTCGTGTATTTCCTCCATGAGCAGCTTTGCCTCTCTTTCATCTACACAACGCAACAACACCAAATCGTGGTTTCTTCTGTATAAGACACCGTCTGGATTCAAATAGAAATTACCCGCTAATCTCCTGAGAGTCTTCTGATCTTGACTGGATGCCCCAGCCGGATACTCTTTATTCTTCACAGACAAAATTTTAGATACCTCAGGTGACCTGTAACTTGCAAGGACCATAACTTGAGTTCTATAAATCTCCTTGATGTCTTCCACCACTCAAATTAAAGGTCTTGAGATCCTCTACAAGTTTCATGTTGGCCAAGGATCCATTTGAAGCTTGCATTTTGACTTATCTTGCTTGGAAATTTGACCTAAACTAGGGGATTTTACACAGAAACCCTAATTTAGAAACTCCTCTTCTCCTTGATTTCTCTTGATTTCTTCTTAGCATAACAACATATCCTTATTCTTCATGTCAAATGATAAACCCCACATCTCCTCAATAGCCCTCAATGCCTTTCAGTCAGTCAATTGACCTAGAGTTGACCCAAAGTTGACCCAGATGAAACCCTAGTTGACTGTCTTCATCCACAACTCTTGTGACTACACCAATGACTTGTCTCCTTCTCCAAATGACTTTCTAAGTCCTCCAAGATGTCTAGACACTCCCCATGCTCAGCCCACAGCTCACACTTTCCTTGATGATCCTCAGACACCCTCAGATAGGAGCTAGAAGCCCTGCTTGATCCATTGACTTCTCAGCTTTCAAATTCTTTCTGATGACTTGAATGAGATTGAATTAGAATAATAACCTCTTGATAGGCTCATAGAGATGAGAATAATGATTGGTCCCTGTTGGATGATTTACTATGCTATGCTATGCAGATGATTAGACTATGTACATGCCTCTATATGCAAATGCTAATGATATTGAAACATAAACCAAGTGAATAAGGTTGGGCAAATTTTAGGGTGCAACACATAGTCTCCACGTTCTCTGATTCTTCACGCCGTGCGCGCTCAAATGTTTTCACTCAGTAGCATGTGTAAAATTGTGGACCTGCAAAACAATGGAGTTTGTTTCAGTTTTAAATATAAAACTTCATGAAAAGCATGCAACATAACAACCATTCAGCCAAGACCAGCCCCAAGGCATACGACAAAAACGACGCAAGAAAAGGGATCCTGGTGATTTCGCAAGTGGTTACCGCAACACAAATGGACAAATTCATGCAATACTCAGCGCACCAATGCAAAGTTCAAGCCAAATTGCAAACTGCTGAAGTTTACCATTTATTAATGAGGGAATCATTGTTAGCATACCCACCATGTGCAAGTAACCATGAGTTTAAGAAACTTACAGTTCTGATCATTTTTCTTCAGATTATTGTCAAGACAGAATTCGACGTCGGAAACACCTTTTCCCATGTCCTGCACATAAAATATGGAATGAATTTTTAGTATGCAACAGACAACCCCAAATATTATGAAATGCGCATTACCGCAAAACCGTCACGGAGGGAGAGCCTTCATGAATTTCATAAGCTGTCAAATTTGGTATAACGGTAACATGCTACTAAACCAGAACCGCAAACTGCAGCACATACCTCCCATCCACCTCACAATAGAATGACCGCAAGCCATGGACAAAAGCACTTCAGCTGCCTTCACAAAAATAACTTGCAGCAAGTCCACAGGGCCTTCTACCACCAACTTTTGATATCCACAATTCCTTCAAGTTCCGGTGCAGCATGAGCTTCTAATAGCTGAGGTCCTACATAAACATGAAGCAATTTATTAAAACAACAAGCTTGTCTACTTCTCTGCATTGCACGACATCACGCAGCCACCGTAAATTAATGGAGCAGACCCCACAAGGTCATGTTCATCGGTATTGATAATCTCCAAAAACTATAACAGACCAAGTTCAATTTAAAATGACAAGCCATGTGACTTGCGGGACAAATCGTACTACACAATACAAACCATACAACAGGCATCTCGCCTCCAAATTGTGCCTGCATCAACATAACACAAGACAATTTGTAACACACCAATTTACCGTTTCACGGTCCCGCATAAGATACTGCCCAGCCTGCAATACCAAAAGTGATACAAATTAAAAGAATATTTTCCTAACAGCACAAAAAACTTGCAAATATACACAGACCACTCTGCACAAACCAGTACAACTTGTCCTGCAAATCCAAAGAGAGGCAAAACCAACTTTGCAAAACCATACAGCTATGCTGCATACCCTGTGCACATACCTCCAAAACCTGTGCCTAGAAAACCTTGCACCAAAGTTGTAAGAAAGCTCTTCACATACACTCTGCCAAGAACTGGTTAACCAATGTATCCTATATCTGAAAATGACTTGACATCAACAATAGGACAGTTTTGAAAAGAAAATAAACTCAAGAGAAAAGGGGGAACGGAGTCAGGAGGAAAAACAGAAACTCACATTCCTCTCTTCATCCTAAGATCCCAAAACTCTCACCTTTAACCCCAGACCACTCCTCTCGGTTTCTAAGACTTTCACCCTTCTTCTTCATAAAGCAATCATAAACCTAAACAGGGGACCCCAAATCGAAATAAAAAAAAACCTGCATTTCTTCCCTCAAACAGAAAATCGCAGACCCCAAAACTTCACCCTTTTCCATCTTCCAACTTCTTCAACATCAATAACTAATCCATAAAACCAAAACCCAACTGCAATGTTCAAACAACAACAAACTTTCCATACCAAATTTCCCCTCTCATAAATAGCGAACCCCATTTCACCAAAGCCAACAACAACCGATTCCAGAGCTGCAATCTCTCTTCTTCTTGGACTAAATCAAACATAGTAGAAAAACATAACCTCATAAAATCAACACCAAACCTTCAGATGCCTCCCGTTGAAATCTCCAATCACTCTTTCCACAAACCTCACGAACTCCTTTCTTCCCTTTCTTGTGCCTTTCTGTCAACACCATGAAAACCCCTCTGTCAATAGCCAACCACAACATAAACCCAAACCCATAAACCTCGAAACAAACTCCAACCCCAAACCCTCAAATATTCCCCTCACAAACTAATCTTCTTCACTCTTTCAAACCACAATGACCAAACTCAGTCTTCACCTCAAACCATCAGTAACTATAACATTAACCTATATCACAACTAAATCGAACCAGAGGAAGATGAAGGGAAAGTTGTAATGAGAACAAAATCGAAGCAAACTCGCAAGTACGAACTAAAACCAAGGCAAATCTGATCGAAATGGGATTACGAACCGAAATCAAGCGAGAAACTGAGTCGAGCGCGAGAGATTAAGAGCGAAGTTTGGGGGTGTGCACATCGTCGGATAGCTTCCGTTGAGCTCGCGTTCGTCTTTCAAGAGGTTGGCTTTATTTTTGAGAAAAAAAAGGTATTTTATTGATGTTTCTGTACGGGACATACCATTTTCATTTTAATTTATTTAGTTTTTTTTTCTTATTTTAAAATGTTTGATGGTTGTGTGGATATTGGAAACTGGGAGATGCAAGTGATGATGTTTATTTTATTTTTATTTAATTTGAATATGTTTTTTCTATTATTTGACTTATACCATTTGTGTTTTTGGATTGTTAATTAAAAACATGTCCCGCCCATTTGTTCGCCTGTTGTTTCGTTTTTTATCTGCTTGTTTTAAAATAAACGTATTGGGTGTAGCTCATGGGGATGATGGGCTTTGGGCCCGTGTGATTCCCTTTTTTCATATTCGTATCCCCCTTTCCAAATTCTCACCCCTCCTGTTTTTTGTTCATTCTATTTTAATGATGTTTGATAAGTTTTATTTTCTTAATCTACATTAGATTGCGGTACTTTATGAAGGATTTTGGTTTAATTTACTATTTTGTTTTCTTTTCGATCTTCATTTTCGATTTTCAATTTCTTTTTTTTTTTGGGTCGATGACGATACCCCAAAGTTATTTTTCTGTCAAATTATTGATGAAAAATAACAAACCCGAGACCAACCTTTTTCAAACTTTTCATTTTTATATTTTTATCCATTTTTATCCATTTTATTCATATTATTCATATTGTCATGTTTATTTTATTATATTATTATTATTATCATATTTATTCATTCTCATACACCCATAATCGAAAGCACATAATAAACTACCGAAATCCTAAAAGCCAAATTGGTGGACTGTTGTATCATTGGTCACTTGCAGGTATCCTAATATTGAGTCGTGCCAGACTTTGCTCAAGGCATAGTTTAGGACACAAATACACACACACAGCTTTCTCTTGGGCTACCTGACAATGAGACCCCTTTATTTCGCGCAATCCCGTGTAAATTACATGTACCCCTCGCCCATTCCGATGTATGTTTCGTATTTCTTTGATTATTGGTTTATCTCCTAGGAGCACCCATAGGGACTAGAGCGGATTCAAACTATTTTCAAACTAATTCTCGATTCATCGTCGAGCCATTTTCAAACCCTTGTAAGTCGAGTGCTCATACGCATTCGCCATCAACCTATTACAACTCGACCCTTGATGCGTAAGTCAAGTCGGTCTCTTTTTTTTCAAACCATTTCATTTCCAACACGCTTTGCACGCGATAATAAGTCAAACCCTTGATCCAACGTCAAGCGGATTTTCGAAACAAACCATCAATAAATTAACAACTATTTAATTCTTTTCAAGGTGTAAAGAGTAAGTTCAAGTCTTTGATCTTGCTTTCAGTTGTTTACATGCGAGTTGTCTTATTCGGGTGTGAACAATTGACGCCTCTAAATAACATTAATAACTCGACATCGTTCAACCATTTCCAACTCAAACAACTTTCCTTTCACGATGAAAAAGAGAGTGTTCCAAGTCTTTGGTTCGCTCTCCCGATTATTTAGAGTTTGAGAAGTCTTTCTTAAGCTTCATGTAATCATCGTCAATTCAAACTCATCCCTTCAAACACAACATCTCTTGCGATGAAAAAGAGAGTGTTCCAAGTCTTTGGTCCGCTCTCCCGATTATTTGGAGTTTGAGAAGTCTTTCTTAAGCTTCAATTAATCGTCATCATTTCAACCTCATCCTTTCAAACACAACCTTATCTTCAAGATGAAAAAGAGAGAGTTCCAAGTCTTTGGTTCACTCTCCCGATTACTTGGGTCCGAGAAGTCTTTCTTAAGCTTCAAGTAGTCGTCATCCATACCCACTTCAAATCCAATTCAAACCCGTTTCTTTCGTGGTCGTTACCATGAACTACGAACGCTCTGATTCTTTATTCATTCTTGAATGTAAGATACGTAGGCACAAGATTGCGATGATCTTGGCGAGCACAATCCCTTCCATCTTCCATTTCCCCCATCCTTTCCTGTAGTCGAACTACGAAGCTCTGATTTCTCATTCTCGTCCGAATGAGCATACGTAGGCACAAGGGCCCCAATCCTTGGCGAGCACCCTATCCTCTAACCATCCCCTTTCCCCTAGTGTCCTTTATCTCTTTAGCACCATTTAGTATTTAGTAGCGAGAAGAGAAGAATTAAGTTTAGCTAACATCCGTTACAACTCGAATTAAGAGGTTCCCGTCGAGTACGACGGACGTGAGGGGTGCTAATACCTTCCCCTCACGTAACTGACTCCCGAACCCAGGAATATGGTTGCGACGGCCGTGTTCCTTCCGTGTTTATGAAGTTTTCTCGATATTTTCCTCTCCCGTCTATTCGGGAAAAATAAAGTTCGGTGGCGACTCTGTCGAACCGCAATTTCCGCGCCTTTCGCGCGAGGGTCGTATGTTCGAAATGAATTTTTCGAGGTGCGACAGGTGGCGACTCTGCTGGGGACTATTTCTCCATGCAAAAGAGAGTCGAACCTATCTTAGTTTGAGTTGTTAGCTTTGTCTTTTATTTTTTTCTCGCTTATCTATTGGTATCCTTGTCTTGGTTACCTGTGCTTGTGGCATTGTGGGGTTGTTCTGCTTATGGTTATTTTGTGGGATGGCTCTACACCCGAGTCCGAGTATAACCCTAGGATTAGGATGGTGGTTGTGTAGTGGAGACTTGCGTGGAGTCTTTCACGTTGAGTTGAAGCGAAAACCCCGCTTGGAGTAGATTCCTTGGAGATGTTGTTGTGGTGAGTCTTCACCATAGCAATAATGTTTTGAGTCTGAATCGTTGATCCCAAGGACCATAAACCGTTTTATCCATGGTGGTTGGTAGTGTTAATTCTTTATGAATTAATACGAACGCCCCAATCAGATGAGATCCCTTGATCTATGACTCTGAGAACCTTTTCTAGAATCCGTGTGTCGATAGTTGTGTAGTTGATGCCTCCGAGAAGTCTTTCTCGCGTGGAAGATACGAGAACCTCACCTAGAGGAGATTCTATTAAGGATATTATCATCATGAAGAGGCTTTGTCATGGCAATAATATCTTTGAAAGATATCCATGACTCTAGGCACCTACCCGTTTTAGAATCCTACCCGTGGGGATTTCTTTGAGCAGTGATTGCGATCCTTGAACCATTCACCCGGCTAATTCTCAGAATTGTTTGAATTTGTGATCCTGTGATCCTGGATCTTGCATCTTGCATCGCATATCATTTGCATTGCATCTCATTTGTTGTGCATCTTGCATTCTCTTTCCTTCAGCAGTTTCTCATGTTTCTCTTTCCTTCATATCCAGTAAATCAAGCTGAGTCCTCGACACCATTACGCAACTAGAGCCAATACAAGACGAATGATGGAGCAGATTCAACAGGAGCAAGCTGCCTTCAGGGAAGAGTCGGATTCTATGAAAGGAAAGATCGACCAGATCCTCGAAGCCATCCTCGCGGCCAGAAGAGAGGAAGAACAGCGTGAAGCTGCTGCTGTCGTCAACAACAATGGTCAAGGACAAGGGTCTACTGCCATCCCTTTGGTTCCAATTCCAAATCCTCATGGGATGCCGTTGAACTTCAATAACGCAGCCGAAGGAAACACTTCTCATCCAACCCCAGCGCCCGGAGTTACCATTGGAGCTATCCCACATGCCCAGCCTACTGCTGTGCAAATCCCAGTTCCTCATATCGAAGATACTCTGATGGATCAGTTTGACGACATTCAGAACTATCATGCTGCTATCCCCATTGCCAGTCCCGTTGCTGCTCAGGATTTAGAAGCCATGAAGATGTGCCGAGATCTAGCCGAGAAACTTCGAGCCATGGAGGGGCACAGTTCAAGTTCCTTCAGTGCTTTGGAATTATGCTTGGTGCCTGATGTTGTCATTCCTCCCAAGTTCAAGGTGCCTGAGTTTTCAAAGTACAAAGGTCTCAGTTGCCCAAACATTCATCTGAAGATGTACTATCGCAAGATGGCTGCTTATGCCAGAGACGAAAAGCTCATGATTCATTGCTTCCAAGACAGTTTGTCAGGGGCATCACTTGAATGGTATATGCAGCTGGAACGTAACAGTGTGCGCACTTGGGCCGAGCTAGCCGATGCATTTGTCAAGCAGTATAAGTACAACATTGATCTTGCTCCGAATCGTACTCAACTTCAAAGTATGACTCAGAAGGACAACGAATCCTTCAAGGAGTACGTGCAACGATGGAGAGAGCTAGCCGCAAGGGTTCATCCACCTCTTGTTGACCGTGAGCTGATTGACATCTTCATGGGCACTTTGCAAGGCCAATACTATGAAAAGCTGATCGGTAGTGTCTCCGCTAGATTTTCTGACCTAGTGATCGTCGGTGAGAGAATTGAAGAAGGGTTGAAGAGTGGAAAGATCCCAGGAGGTTCTAACAACCAGGCCAATGCCAAGAAGCCTTTCAATGGATGCAAGAAGAAGGAGGGCGAAACAAATGCCATCTCTTTGCAGAAAGGGCAAGCTTCTCAACAAGCTCCCGCTCCTATGCCTTATCAAATGCCCTACTATCAGTATCCATATGTTGCTGCTGCGCAATATGCTCCAATGTCTTATCAGCCAGCTGTTCAAGCTGTGCAAGCTCAGATGCCACAGCAACAGGCTCCTCAGCAACAGGCCTACAACCAGCAAGGATATCAGTATCCTCCTCAGCAACACCAGATGCAAGCTACTCAGCAACGACAAGGTGCTCGCCCACAGCGTCAGCAGAGAACATGGAGGCCAGATAGAGTCTTTGATCGTCTACCAATGACATATGCTAAAATCTTTGCTCAGTTGATGGAGAAGAAAGCTGTTGTTCCAATAGATTTGGCTCCTCCAACTGTCATTCCTGCCGATTAAGATGCAAATGCTCATTGTGAGTTTCATAAGGGCGCTCTAGGTCACACCATTGAGGACTGCAGGGCTTTCAAACACATAATTCAAGACATGATCGACAGGGATGCTATCAACTTCAATGGGAAGTCTCCAAATGTCATCAACAATCCAATGCCGCCGAACAAATAGCGTTATTCAGATCAAATCCAGTCAAGTCAAAGTTCATCCCCGAAGAAGGCCGTCATGCTGCCATTTCATATTTCGCATTTCTTATGTTTTGTCTTTGTTTGTTTAAGTATTGTATGCTTTGAACAATTGCCATTCGTATTTGGTTTCATTAATGTATCGTTTATGCATGTTTTGAATTAGTTATGTCGTATTCACTCATTTTTCACTTATCACCGACATGTTTATTCACTCCACTCTATTCACTGTTGTTTAGCATGATTTGAAGGAGGATGATGAGAACGAGATACCCATAATTGCAAACTGTATGCTTTCAGACAGAATTTCGTCAATGATGTACAGGCATTGCTTCAATTCCCCAAACACTGGAGATATAAGGTGTTAATCCCTAGTAAACCACTTCGAGCCTAGAAGTAGCAGGTTCCTTCGGATATTCAAACCCTTTACATTCAACCTGGGGCAGGGTAGTGTTCAGTCAATTCAACTCCGCACTCGAATCAACAAGCAAAATCTAGAAGACGACTGTTCATCAATGACCCATGCTATGGCAGTCACAACCTTTCAACAAAATCCAAAAAAAATCAAAAGCCTGCTAAGTCAAACACCTCAAAGGGGACTTAGGAAAAATCAAGGCAATCCCGATGGATCTGACAAACAAAATCAATCCATGAAAAAGTTAGGGATAAAAAACAAAAGCAAAAGAGGACCCCGAAACCCTCAACAAAAACAAAATAATATTCAGTGGCCACCCAAATTAAAAGGGGCACTGACATCTATCAAAAAACCAAAATAAGGTGACTGCCACGACGAGCAAACCTTGAATCATCAAGTTTATACCGTCAAGACAAGTGTAGAATTAACTAAGCGTAGGACTGGAGATCATTAAGAAGAATGGGTGGGTACAAATCATACTTTAAGCCTAGCATCCTTTGTTTCATAACCGTGAACCAGACCACGTTACAACCCTCGAAAGACCTAATTAAGGCGATGTTTATTCTGAAAGCATACTATTGCAAGGTTGCGTAACCTGACTCCTCACATGATTGCTAATCATCAACATTGGTGTCATTATCCTTGCAATATCTTTTACACCAATCAAAGTTAACACAACGTTTGGGCTAACTGCCCATTCGTCTCACTACCACAACACTTTCAAATAAAACGATACTTTTTCAAACTTGCATCGAACTTTGCAGTAATTGTTACCATTTGTGAATGTACAATTTTAACTGCAAAACAGTGCTAGGTATCCAAAGATATTTCAGCAAGGGGCAATCAAGGAAGAATTTAACTTCCAGTGGCTGACACGAAGCAAGACTACCTCAAAATCCACAGGCTGGGGCAAATTACCCAAGAGCTCGAGCAGGGGAAAGCCATTAACAAGTTCCGACTGGGGGCAAGACCAGGTCGTCCTGACCATCAAGCAGAGTTGCAACCTTCTCAGAAGGAAATTCACAATAAATCACCAAGTACCCAGACTTGGGGCATCCAGAGCGTCATCTTTTGCTTCAATTGTGGCGTCTTCAACAAACTACGTGTCGAGGAAGTTAATCCCTCCCACCACCCAAAGTCCAATGCGTATTGGCAACTACCAAAGTCCACCATGCTGGCGTCTCCACTTGCATTTCCAATCACCTGTCTACAATCATATGCATCATACGCATCGCATTCGGCCTCATAAGTATCCTGCATCATATGCATACTCCAATCATATCATACTTCCCCAGCTCTTGCATCTCCGTGCGTCAGCATTTGCATTTGCACTTCCACTCATATGGAATATCATTTATCATCCAGCATTCACACATGCAAGTCAAGGTCCAGGATCAATCCCGAAGATTTCCAATACCATCATCAGCCCGGTCAGGGGCATTCCCCGCAAGACTGTGGGTTTCTCCCACAGACTTCAAAAAAAAACTTCAAAGCAATCATCAGCCCAGTCAGGGGCAATCTTCTGCAATTGTGGGTTTCTCCCACAAAATTCAAAGGATATTCAAAGCAAGATTCAGCCCAGTCAGGGGCATTTTTCAAAGACCATGGGCGTCTCCTATGACGTATTTCAACCTCGTGGTTGATCAGATATGCAAATCAAAATTCAGCCCAGTCAGGGGCATACCATTCAAGACTGTGGGCGTTCCCCACGAAGTTGTTCAACCTTTTATTGGGAAAATCCAAGAAGTTTAGTGCAAGATCCAACCCGAGCAGGGGCATCTTTAGCAAAACCGTGAGCGTTCCTCATGAAGTTGTTTAACTTTTTGTTGAGCAAACCAAAGCATCAGGATAAACTCGGCCCAGTCAGAGGCATCCTCTTCAGAGCTCATGGGCGTAACCATGAAATCATTTCAACAAAATTATTATCTCTAAGCAAGTCAGTGGTCGTCCCCGCTGATTCATTTCAACCCAATCTTCCTCTTGGGTGTTCCCCAATGAGTTGTATCCGGCAAGCGTGACTGTTGTCAATTGCCTTACTATCATCCTTTTGGTGATAGCCGAACTTCGTCGGTTCAACCTAGCCTGCATCCTTTTGGTGTTGGTAGCCTTCAATTTGTGTTTGTTCTATCATCCTTTTTGGTGATGGCAACTTGTGTGTATGTTTCGCTCCGTCATCCTTTTGGTGGGGGGTCTATCATAGTCGTTAATGATAGATTGTGCGATATGTTTAGTGTGTTTCGCTCCGTCATCCTTTTGGTGAGGGTCTGTCATAGTCATTAATGATATATTGTGCGATAATTTGTTTGTGTTTCGCTCCGTCATCCTTTTGGTGGGGGGTCTATCATAGTCATTAATGATAGATTGTGCGATAGTTTGTTTGTGTTTCGCTCCGTCATCCTTTTGGTAGGGGGTCTATCATAATCATTAATGATAGATTGTGCAATAGTTTGTTTGCGTTTCGCTCCGTCATCCTTTTGGTGGGGGTCTATCATTGTCATTAATGATAGATTGTGCGATAGTTTGTTTGTGTTTCACTCCGTCATCCTTTTGGTGGGGGTCTATCATAGTCATTAATGATAGATTGTGCGATAGTTTGTTTGCGTTTCGCTTCGTCATCCTTTTGGTGGGGGGTCTATCATAGTCATTAATGTTAGATTGTGCGATAGATTGTTTGCGTTTCGCTGCGTCATCCTTTTGGTGGGGGGTCTGTCATAGTCATTAATGATAGATTATGCGATATTGTTTGGTGTGAGTTTCGCTCCGTCATCCTTTTGGTGGGGGGTCTGTCATAGTCATTAATGATAGATTGTGCGATATTGTTTTGTGTTTGAATTTCGCGCCGTCGTCCTTTTGGTGAGGGGTCTGTCATAGTCATTAATGATAGATTGTGCGATATGTTTTGCGTGAGTTTCGCTCCGTCATCCTTTTGGTGGGGGGTCTGTCATAGTCATTAATGATAGATTGTGCGATATTGTTTGGTGTGAGTTTCGTCATCCTTTTGGTGGGGGGTCTGTCATAGTCATTAATGATAGATTGTGCGATAGTAGCCGTGTGTGTTTCGTCCCATCATCCATTTGGTGATAGTGACCTTTTCACTACGCCAGAAATGAGTTTTAGCAGCGCTTCTTAAATAAGCGCTGCTAAAGGGTGGGTAAAAAAAAAAGAAAAAAAATTTCCCACATAAGACAACGCTTTTGAAAAAGCGCTGCTAAAGGGGGTCCCTAAGAAAGCGCTTTTTAAAAAGCGCTGCTAAAGGGGTGGCCTAAGAAAGCGCTTTTAAAAAGCGCTGTTAAAGGGGGACCTAAGAAAGCGCTTTTAAAAAGCGCTGCTAAAGGTGTCCCCTTTAGCAGCGCTTATTCTATAAATCGCTGCTATATGGCATTGCTAAGGCACCCTAAGAAAGCGCTTTTAAAAGCGCTGCTAAAGGCCTTTAAAAGCGCTGCTAAAGGGGGACCTAAGAAAGCGCTTTTAAAAAGCGCTGCTAAAGGGGGCCCTTTAGCAGCGCTTTTTCTATAAAGCGCTGCTATATGGCATTGCTAAGGCACCCTAAGAAAGCGCTTTTAAAAGCGCTGCTAAAGGCCTTTAAAAGCGCTGCTATAGGTATTAGTATTATAATTTTAAAATACCCTCCAGAATTTTAAGAGAAATAGAACAGTCGCGTACATTTCTTTTCTTCTGTCTTTCTCCTCTGGCGAACGAACTTGCCCTATTCAAACTTTCTGTTGCCGTCATCCGCCATCCAACCGTCGCTCGTCGTCCGTTCACCGTCCGTTCACCGTCCGTTTTCGAGTGCATCTGTCTGTCTGCATTGCATTTCCAGCATTGTTAAGGTATGTGACAGTTTCAAGGGATTTTCTTGTTTTTTTTTCTTTTCACCATTGTTGGTATTTGAAGACATTAAAGGTTTTGAAGGTTGTTGTTATTACTGTTATCTAAATATTGATGGTTTTTCTTTTCACCATTGTTGGTATTTGATGGTTTTTCTATATATTTGTTTTCACCATTGTTGGTATACTATTGTTTTTGTTGTTGGTATACTATTGTTTTTGTTATCTAAATATTTGTTATCTAAATATTGATGGTTTTTCTTTTCACCATTGTTGGTATACTATTGTTTTTGTTGTTGTGTAGATATGTTTCGTTTGAGGACATGCAAGTAAATTTTAGTGTTGATAACGTATACTGTTGTTGAGTAATTGTTTTTGTTGTTGCGTTCAAGTATGATACGTATATTGTTGTTTTGTATTGAAGGTTTGAGGACATGCATGCAAGTAAATTTTAGTGTTGTTGTTGTGTAGAAATGACTTATTGAAGGTTTAGTGAAGGTTTTATATGTTGATATGTTATTATGTTATTATGATGGATTTCTCAATGTTTATATGATATATATGTTATTATGGTTTTATATGTTTAGTTAGGATTTCTCAATGTTTAGTAAGGGTGTCATTTTGGTTTAAGGATTATCTAGTAATTTTAATATGATTTGTTTTGGTGGATTATCTAGTATTTTTAATATGATTTGTCTTGGTTAATTATTAATATGATTTTAATAAAATTTATATTTTGTCTGCTATAGAGGTTACCTGTGAAGAGCAAAGTTGTGATCGTTTCCAAGCATCCTATTGCGTAGCATTCTTAGAAGTTTGTGATTTCCTTACAGGTATTCTCTGTTTTGTTTAACTTTTATAGTTTAGTGTAGATTACTCAATTAGTATGGATAAAAAATGGATGTCTGGTAATCGATTGTCAAAAGAGTACGAAAATGGGGTATCGAAGTTCGTTAAGTTTGCTGTTGAACACGCCAAAGACCCCAGTAGGATCACATGTCCTTGCTTAGGATGCTGTTATGGGCGTCGAGTTGACGCTGTTCAGTTGGAATCTCATTTAATGAGACATGGAATTGATCGAAGTTACACATGTTGGACATTACATGGTGAGATAAGTAACGAGAATGTTGAACCCCGGAATAATACGACATGTGCTTCAAAGGACAATGGCAGAGATACATATGATTGTGATCGAGTCGAAGAGATTGCAGAAGCATTTGAAGAAGATCTTCAAGATTGTCCCAAGATGTTTGAGAGGTTGGTAAGCGATGCAGAGAAACCGTTGTATAAAGGTTGCACTACTTTCACAAGATTGTCCGCGGTATTAAAGTTGTACAATTTAAAGGCGGGTAATGGATGGTCGGATAAAAGTTTCACAGAGTTGTTAGCCCTACTTCAAGAGATGCTTCCGGAGGATAACGTTCTTCCCAATCGAACCTATGAAGCTAAAAAAATGTTATGCTCTATTGGCATGAGCTATGATAAGATACATGCTTGTCCAAATGATTGCATTTTGTTTCGAAATGAATATGCATCATTAAACGAGTGTCCTAAATGTGGTGTATCTCGGTATAAGAAAAAATTGTCACCAGCAAAAGTATTATGGTATTTTCCTATAATTCCGAGATTCAGACGCATGTTTCGTAGTGAAACAGATGCAAAACACCTGACTTGGCATGCAGATGATAGAATTGTAGATGGGAAGTATCGACATCCGGCAAATTCACCACAGTGGATGAAAATTGATAATGATTATCCTGATTTTGGAGAAGAAGCTAGAAACCTTCGCTTGGCATTATAGACTGATGGAATGAATCCGCATGGTCTGCAGAGTATCTGACATTCTACCTAGCCTGTAATTATTATGATTTATAACCTACCTCCATGGCTATGTATGAAGCGTAAGTACATGATCTTATCTATGTTAATTTCTGGCCCTAAACAACCAGGGAATGACATAGACGTATACCTGACACCTCTAATCGAAGACTTAAAGAGTTTGTGGGAGAACGGTGTGGAGGTTTATGATGGATATAGGAAAGAAAGTTTCAATTTGAGGGCGATGGTGTTTGGCACAATTAATGATTTCCTAGCATACGGAAATCTATCGGGGTATAGCATTAAAGGTCAATGTGCGTGTCCTATCTGTGAAGAAAACACAGATTAGACGCGGTTGGAATTTGGTTAGAAGAATGTCTTTCTTGGTCATTGTAGATTCTTAAATTCTAGTCATCACTACCGTGGGTGGAGAAAAGCATTCAATGGAGATTCAGAACAACGTAAAGCTCCACCTACATTGACCGGCGAACAAATTTTTGAAAAGGTGAAAGATGTGAGTACTAAGTTTGGCAAGCCTTTTGCTCATACGCTTGTCACGCGTGGGTGGAAGAAGAGGTCAATTTTGTTTGAGTTTCCGTATTGGAAGTCGTTGTATGTAAGGCATTTTCTTGATGTTATGCATATTGAAAAAAATGTATTTGAAAGTATTATTGGTACGTTACTCAATATACAAGGAAAGTTTAAGGATGGCCTTAAAGCAAGAAAGGACTTGGTAGCAATGGGAATAAGGAATGAATTAGGACCCTTGAAGAAAGGAAACCGCACATATCTACCACCTGCTGCTTATACTCTATCTAGAAAGGAGAAAAAGATACTGTGTAAGTTTTTGAGTGAAGTTAATGTTCCAGAAGGATACTCTTCAGATATTAGAAGACTTGTTTCTATGAAAGACCTCAAGTTAAAAAGTTTAAAGACACATGACTGCCATGTTATAATGGAACACTTTCTACCAATAGGTATACGTTCTATTTTGCCAGAAAAAGTGAGACGCGCAATAACTAAATTGTGTTTTTTCTTTAGGTCAATCTCTAGTAAGGTGATAGATCCTGCGATCTTACCAACATTGCAAAGAGAAATAGTTATTACTTTGTGCGAGCTTGAAATGTATTTTCCTCCATCATTTTTTGACATAATGGTACATCTAGTTGTTCATCTTGTGAAAGAGACACAACTGTGTGGACCTGCCTATATGAGATGGATGTACCCTGTTGAACGTTATATAAAAATATTGAAAGGGTATGTGAAAAACCGAAGTCGACCAGAGGGATGTATTGTTGAACGATACATTGTTGAAGAAGCTATTGAGTTTTGTACTAAATATTTGTCCAACGTTCAATCCATTGGCCTCCCAAAATCTCATGTTGTTGAAAAAATAGATGGTAAACAGTTAATTGGAAATAAAGTTGTGACAGTTTCAAAGGATGAACGGAAGCAAGTGCATTTGTATGTTCTGCACAATGACATTGAGGTTGAGCCGTATGTTGAAATGCACAAGGACGTTCTCCGAGGTTTAAATCTGAATAGAAATGAAAATTGGATAGTACGTGAGCACAATCGAAGTTTTATAACATGGTTCAAGGAGCATATTTTTTCAAAGTTTTATTCTGATCCCGCTTCAATAACAGAAAGGTTGAGATGTTTAGCATATGGTCCAAGTTTGCATGTGTTTTCTTATAGCGCATACGCAATTAATGGATACACATTTTATACCAAGGAACAAGATGATAAAAGTACAATGCAAAATAGTGGTGTCACCGTGCTTGCCGAAGCAATGCACATTTCCTCGTATTATGGGGTTATCGAGCGCATTTGGGTGTTTGATTATGAGAAGTTTTAGATTCCTATCTTTGGATGCAAGTGGGTTGAAAATAATAGTGGCATACAAATGGATAAATCAGGTTTTTTGAAAGTGGATCTTAATAAGGTGGGGTACAAAGATGAGCCTTTTATTCTAGCCACGCAAGCTAAACAAGTGTTCTATGTCACTGACCCGACAAGTACGAAATGGTCTAAGTTCTTTTTTCCAACAAAGTAATCGATGATAACATTGGAGAAAAGGGGGATGTTTATGTTGAGAATGAATCTTATATTATAGATGATCCAGATGAGAATATTAGAGCGGACGAATCATTTATTAGAAATGATCATAACGAGGGAATTTGGATCAATCCATTTGTCCGTGTTGTTAAGAGACAAGTAAACCCCGTTACAACGAAAAAAAGAAAGAGATGTTAAAGGTACTTGTAACATGTTTTTCTTATTTACACATGTCTTATTTATACCATGTTTTTGTTATTTCTTATTTATACCATGTTTTTCTTATTTACACATTTCTTATGTATATATTTGTTATTTACATATTTGCATGTCATTCATTTGATACTTTGGTTTTTCTGAATTACAGGTATATATATTATGGCCAGCAACGAGGAAACATCACATGATGGAAAACAAACAACAAAAGACGTGGAAGGCGATATTAAAAGAGGCATAACAATTATGAAAAAAATCATCCGTGCGAGAGATAAAGGAGTAAAGTATGATGTCCATTGGAATGAAAGAGACCAGTTAGTTGATCCTAACGGTGCGTTGCTAACAAGTTACATCAGAGCACTTGTACGTTCGCAAGTTCCGATTACTTGCGATAATTGGAGAAAAGTTTCATTACAACCGGCTAAAGATAAGATTTGGACCGAGATTCAGGTATAATATTGGAATTGTTTAATTATTGTTGACATTTACGTCTTTAAATTAAATATACTAACATGTTATATGTATGTGTGTTTGTTTGCAGAGATCTTTCAATATTGAAGATCGTAGGAGAAAATATTGTATTCAATTGGCCGGAAAACGCTTGAGGGGATTTAGAGCGTTTTTAACAAACAAGTTTCTAAAAGATTCTGAAGGAAACTTTGTTGACTCAGAGCATCCGATGAAGTACGCGGATTTGATTTCGGAGGAAGAATGGGAGACGTTTGTTGCAAAGCGAAGACCAAAAGAATTTTAGGTTCTTGTATGACAAGTTATTGGTCCCGAATGAATTGACTTCAATATTCGCATTCTTATCTGCTAGTTGTGTCAACTCACGTATAATAGACCAGTCACCAGATACAGTCAAAGAGTACACAGTGCAAAGATTTATGCGCGCAACTACGGAGAAGTTGTTCTTGTTGCCATATAACACTGGCCATGGGTTAGATTTTTTATTCTAAATTCATTTATTATAATTGTTCAATTTTTCCCTTTCTATATATATAACATTTCCATCTAAACTGTTGTCTTATTTTATAGTGGACATTGGTTGTTGATCGCAATTAATCCGACGAAAGAAATAGTGTATTATATAGATTCATTGGATGGCGATACAACAAAATATGAAAATCTGAGGAACTTTGTTGATACGTAAGTGATGACATATACTGTTGTCTTTAATTATATATCTTTATTTATTATGTGACATTGTTCTAAATATGCGTTTATATTATGTTAGAGTTATACAAATATTCAGAGCACAAAGAGAGGCAACGGTGCCAAAAAGTAAGGCTAACAACATCAACTGGATCAGAGTGGAGGTATATTCTCGCATGTTTCTACTTGATAAAACTATTTAAACCATATATCCGGATAAATGTTCGTTTGTTTTTTCCATTAACAGTGTCCTCGGCAGCGCAATGGTATTGACTGTGGATATTTTGTATTGCGCTTTATGAGGGAAATTATTCTTTCTAGTCAACTTGAGATTCCAGTCCTGGTATGGGTCAATTCATTATATAAGTTATATGATTCATTTTGATAATTATCCGATACTTCATCTGAGTAATTAGTTTTAAACTTAAATCTTATTCGATCTGTTATATTATGTAGTATTATGATGAATTCAAGTGCGCTACTTACACGAAAGCAAAATTGGAAGAAATTAAAGAGGAATGGTGTCAATTTATTCTTGGGTTGAGAATTGTATAGAGTTATCGGATTGGAAGACTTGTAATTATATGTGAATTGAATGTATTTGTATTGTTGTAATTCTGAGGATCGAATTTTGTTGTAACATATTTAAACAGGTTTATGTGTATATTAAAATGTTTATGAACAAAGTCATGAGTTACAATGTATCCAAAGTTTTGAATTGTACATATAAGGCCAAAGTTTGAATTGTATATTTAAGGCCAAAGTTTGAATTTTATTTATAAGGCCAAAGTGCTGAAATAAAGGCCTGAATTATAAGCAGGTTTGTGTAATATAAGCATGTTGTTGGTAAAATATACAAAACAGGGTGAATATTTTATAAAAAAAAAAATTTTAAATCTGGGACATTAGACAGCGCTTTTACATAAAAGCGCTGCTAAAGGTCACAAATATTACGCTACAAAAGCGCTGCTATTGGTTTGGAAGGGGGGGGGGGGGTCTAAGGCAGCGCTTGTAAAAAGCGCTGCTAAAGGGTGGGCTATGGCAGCGCTTTTGCAAAAGCGCTGCTAAAGGGGGGGTCTAAGACAGTGCTTTTTGAAAGCACTGCTAAAGGGGGGGATGGTTGGGGGAATTATGCAGCGCTTACAAAAGCGCTGCTAAAGGGCTAAAAAAGCGCTGCTAAAGGTGCTGCTGAAGGGAGCTTTTAGCAACGCTTTTTCATTGAAAAAAAGCGCTGTCTTTACCTTTAACAGCGCCACTTTTAGCAGCGTTTTAAAGCGCTGCTAAAGGCCAAAACAAGCGTTGCTAAAGGTCTTTTTTGGCATAGTTTTTGCCATTTATCCACGATTTGCTCAGGGGTATACCTTATCCAGAATTTCAATTCCCGAGCATCTCTTTTCTTTTTGGACAAATTCAGGGTCTTCTTTATATCTAATTGACTTCTACCTCGTAGGAAAGAACGCTGTAGCAATTCATCTTACTCGGTCTAAGCCAATTAGATAGGGGCATCTGTCATACCCAAAATTTGTCCTACCTGTGTATAATTTTTCATTTTTGTATATCCACTTATTATCATACAGAAATTTCCAAAAAAAGATATCACGGGGTTAAGACTATTTGAACCAAGTTTCATCTGAGGCTACACCAAATAGTTTCTGATCATTAAAATTGGTTCTTTTTTTTACCAAATAGAGATGGCACGCTGAATGGATGTCCATGGCTCAAGTTTGTAATTAAAATGCCTTTTTGATATAAGTTAAAAAATTGGTGTTGCAACCTAAAATTTGCTCAACCTACTTCACTTGGTTTATGTTTCAATTGCATTAGCATTTGCATATAAAGTCATGTACATAGTCTAATCATTTGCATAGCATAGCATGGGCAAGCCATCCAATAAGGGACCAAATGCAATTCTTATGAGCATATCAAGAGGGTATTATTCAAATTCAAGCACATCCAAGTCATCAGAAAGAAATTGAAATCTGAGAAGTCGGTGGACCAAGCAGTGGATCTATCTCCTATCTTGAGGGTATTTGAAGATCATCAAAGAAGCTGTGAGCTGTGAATTGAGGTCATGGATGGTATACAAACATCATGGAGGACCTAGAGAGTCATTTTGAAAGTGAGACAAGTCATTGGTGTGGTTGCAAGAGTTGCAGTTGAAGACAGTCAACTAGGGTTTCATCTGGGTCAACCCTACGTCAACCCTAGGTCAAATGCTTGATTGAAAGGCATCAAGGTCTATTTGAAAGATGTGGGGTTCATCATTTGACATGTAGATATGGATGTGGTGTTGTGCCAAGGAGAAATCAAGAGGAATCAAGAAGAAGAGGAGTTTCTAAATTAGGGTTTCTGTGTAAAATCCCCTGATTTAGGTAAAACTTCCAAGCAAGATAATTCAAAATGCATGCTTCAAGTGGATCTTTGGCCAACATGAAACTTGTAGAGGATCTCAAGACCTTTAACTTGAGTGGTGGAAGACATCAAGGAGATTTATAGAACTCAAGTTATGGTCCTTGCAAGTTACAGGTCATCTGAGGCATCTGAAATTTTGTCTGTGAAAGTTACTTGTCTTCCAAGCAACTTTTACCCCTCAAGGAGCTTTCAAATGGATTTATGGTCAACATGAAAGTTGTTCCTCATGATCTTAGCTTCCTAGAAAGGTATGGTATGCCTTCATCTGATTTGTGGAACTCTACTTATGTCTTTGGCAAGCAAAGGGTATTTTGGTCATTTGAGAATTACAGGTCATTTCAAGCATATGCCTAAAACTCATACAAGGAAGCTTCAAATGCAAAACTTCACAACATCAAAGTTGTTCCAAATGATGTTTTGAGTCTAGAAAAGTGGTCATGGAGGTTTGAAAGTGGGTGTAGCTCATATTTTCAAAAATGACCTAATTAAGGCATGATTTAAGTCATTAAAAAGCCATTTTTTGGGAATTTTTCATAACATGTCCAAATGGGATGAAATTATAGGTCATTTTGATTGGAAACAATATTTTGAGACCATTGGAAATAGTGTATTTTTGAGTTTAGTTCAAAGTTTGAGAGTTATCATGGCTTGCTTATGGTTAAAGTGACATATGCCAAATTACAAGGGATTTGTGTGCAAGAAGTTTCCAGCAAGTTCTAGATGTTTCCATGGGCATCTATATAAACCCTAGAGCTCATTCAATGCAGGGTTACACTTCATTTTGATCAAGGTTGGTATTTCTATCGAATTGGCTTGAACTAGGTAGTATGATAAAGAATCATTAGGTTAGAACTGTTAGGAACAAGTAGATGATCAATTCCAGTGAGTTTGAGAGCATTTCATGGAGTTTACCATTGGAGCACACCAACTGTTTGGACTTAGAAATCTCTTGATATTGAGTGCTAGCACTAGTTCTTTAGCTTATGGTAATCAGTGATGTTTGGTGGTTGTTTTGATGCCAAGAAATTGGAGAAAGAATAAGTTGAAAGTTGGAGCATTATGGAAGAGTGTGCTATCGGGTTTGGTTTTCTAGGGCGTGTTAGTAAGAATTAGTGATATATTATTGTTCAGCTTGAGAATTGGAGCAACTTTGCTGTTTATAGAACTGGATTTCATTGAGAAACGAGAGAGAACGAGGAAGATGAAGAGTGCTACATGAAGCTTCGTGCATGGCTGTGTATGGCAAAACCCTAGCATTCCATTGGAGAAGAAACACCTCAGGCGTTGGATGGATGTATTTTCATTGACCAAGACCCTAATCTAATGGCTCATGTTTAAACTGAAGATTGAGAGGGAATTAGCAGCTACGCAAAACGTTGCATTTCACTTAAGTGCCCTTCGTGGGCTTAGTGGATCAGACTTGCTTCCAACACCCCCCGCGCGAGCCCAACCACGAATTGAACTGAATCCCCCTGCTATTGGCACCGCGTGCGTTTTATGTTTCTGTTGATTTTCTGATTTATTTTTTTGTGTTGGTCTGGGCCTAATCATTTGCTATGCGCACCCCTGGATGCTGGGCCCATCTGGATAATACCCTAGGCGCATTACTTCTGACACCCCCTCTCCCTTTTTCTTTTATTTTCATCTTCTTTTAATTTCTTCAAATTTAGAAATTGCATATTAAATTGAATTTTATTGATTTTTAAGTGTTTGTTTTTGCATCTTTTTTATATTTCTGTTAAGAAAATTGTCATGTAATAAAATTAGCATTTTATTTTATTTTTGCATTTTTAGTATATTTTTCTTTTAAATGGGTCTTAAATGATGTTTAGTTTAATACTTGATCTTGTTGATTTTAGTTTAGCTAGATCCTTTTATATTTTGGACCCATTCTTTTTAGGGTACTTCACTTAGGACTTTAAATTTCATATGAGATTTAATTCATGATTTTAGGATTAAGTTTTAGATGGTTTGTATAGGTGTGATTAGGGGAATCAAAATTAAGGTTTAGGTGTGATATAGGTTTGATAGATCATTTCTTTTAGGAGTTGTAGTTTGAGTTTTGGGTATGGGACTATAGGGGTATTATGGGTAAGCAATAGATCCCTTAGAAAATATTAGACTTCCCCTATTCTACTATTACTACTAGTATATTTCCTGTATTTGACTGATTGTGTGGTGTGCCCTCTCTAGGGTTATTGTTTGACTGTGTGGGGTATTGGGCCTGCTTGGGGTTTGGGTTTGAGCTGAAGACTTTGTTGATGAAGCCCATTGAAGACTAAAAGAATGAAGACCAATTTCCAGAGTTGATGAAGAGTATCTATTGCTGGCAGCTGTTGAAGGTTATAGGCATTAGGAGTTAGGTAGAGCTCTAGAATAGCAACTTGATTCACAAACATGGAAGGTCTTGTTTGCCTCCATCCCTCTCTATGATGCAGAGTCTCTCTAAGACACTCACCCCCTTCCTTTGGAAGGCTTGGTGACAGTGTCTAAGAGATAGAACTCTTGAGAGAAACATTCTACATGTTGTTAACGGTCTGTTTGCCACCTTTGGTGGTCAACTAATTGTTTAACATTCCAGTTCATCCTCTTAACTGTTCCTCATCTTGGAGAGTGAGACTTGAAGAAAAGCCCTGGAAGATTGAAGATGGAGACCTTGCTTGAAGGCTTGAAGATGAAGGCTGATGCTTGTTTGAATCCTTTAAATGGTTGAAGATGACTTGAAGGCAGATGTTGATGAAGATTGCTGTTTGCTGTTTATTTTTGCTGTTTATAATTTTTGATGTATTGTTTGAATTTCCCTGACTGTATTGTTTGCCATTTAACCTGTTAGGTTGAAAGTGAATCTTGTTCACTTTTTCCTGTTGTTTTCTAGGTTCGAGGTTGAGTGGGACTCCCTTGCCTCGCTTGTATTGCTGCATTCATGCATTTTACTGTTTTATTATATGCTATTATTTCTGTTTCCGTCTATGCCCTTAGGATCTCTGCTTCTCTCTGCGCAAGAGAGGAGCATGATAGACATTAGGTCTTAACCCATGCATGATAACATTAGGTTAGTTTGATTCCCTTTTCAACCATAGGTTAGAGTTCTGTCTCTTCTTTCTCAAAACAAACAGAAAAACACAATAAATATTTCAAACACAATAAAAGACACTTCTTCCGTAAAAGAATGTGAACTCATCAAAACGTCATTTTTGTCCGCTTGGACCAGTAATCAGAAAAACCCTTTTTAGAAGGAGATAAAAGCAATCAAGACAGACTTGTGTCGAACGTGGCCCGAACTACGTTTGCTCTGATCTTTCGCGCTGTGTGGAAGTACGTAGGCATAGGATGCGATATCCTAGCGAGCAACCTTCCCCTCCTTTCCCGCAGGTAGGCGAACTACGTTGACTCTGATTTCTCGTTCCAGACGGGAATACGTAGGCATAAAGTGCGATACTTTGCCGAGTCATTTTATTTTCTTTTAACCCCTGACCTGTAGAATAGATAGAATACCAATCCGTACCAGAAAACAAGCGTGGATCCCGTCGAGTACGACGGACGTGAGGGGTGCTAATACCTTCCCCTTGCGTAACCGACTCCCGAATCCAGGTTTTGGTTGCGATGACCATTCCTTTCCCCGTTTTGCGGTAGGTTTACCTCGAGCGTTTCCTTTCCCTCTTTGGGATAAATAACGCACGGTGGCGACTCTTCTGTTCAGCCGGCGCCGATTTTCGCAGTAGCGACAGCTAGCGACTCTGTTGGGGATCCAACGTCCCCTAAGCGAGTCAATCCTAGCGCTTGTTTTTCCATCGAGGATTTTGTATGGATTTATATTTCTGTCATTTACTTTCAACATTATATTATTGTTATTATTGCTGTATTGGGGGTGATGGGTGTTCCATGATTGAGAGATAAGTCGGACTTGGGCTTGAGTGCACCTAGAATTAGAGTGGAAATTAGTGGGCGCGCACGTGCTTTGCATGTCCTAGTGTCCCGCGAAATCCACACTCAGATGAGGTTCTTCTGGTTGGCCTCCTGTCCTGCCCTTTGGGTGGCTCGGGTTGCTGGTTAGTTGGATTGTCGACTCTGGGAACCGATCATTTGGAAGTTGGCTAAGTGAGGCCTCTTCAGGATTTGATGATGCCACTCCTTCTGGGAATCGTATCATCAACCCTAAAAGTCTGTGACGCCGACGACCGCATAGGATGCCATACCATTGTCAGTTACTAGGACACTACCTGTGAGAGGGTTTGGGGTTATGCAGGTAACTAGACCTTCAGATACCAGTTTATTCTTGATTTGAGATTCAGGATGCCTGTGGACAGTTATTGGGGTCTGTCAGAGACCAAGTTGGAGTGATTATTGGGTCTGAGGTTTGATTGGAGCCTATGTATGGGGTCTGTCAGAGATCAGAGTTGAAGCTTTATTTTGGGTCTGTCCAAGACCAGGGTTTGAGGAATTCCGGATGGTCTATCCGAGACTTATGATGTGCTTCAGGCCTCTCAGCCATGGCATTTGGTCCCTGTTGCATTTTACTTGCATTGCATTGTTTGCATAACCATTATCATTGCATCCCATTAACGTGTGTCTGTGCTGCAGGTGCATTTGCATATTCCCTGATTCTAGTGTCCGGACTTCTGACCATTGATCATGGCTGGTTTGAGGATGACAGTTGCCTACAAGTTACCTATCCCTGATATTACTCCCCTCCTGGGTCTGATTTCTCTTGCTGATGAGGATGTCCGTAGAAGCTTCAGGCAGAGTTACGGAAGGCTGTTGAGATTGGTTCGCAAACCAACTAATGATGAACTGAATGGGCTGTATACACTGATGCAATTCTATGACCCTGCTTTGAGATGTTTCACATTCGCTGACTGTCTTTTGGGGCCTACCATGGAAGAGTATGCAGAGTTCATTGAGCTGCCAGTACAGAATAAGGTCCCTTTTATTCACTCTAACGCTGAGCCCAAGCTGGAGGACTTAGCTAAGGCCTTGCACATGAATGCTTCTGAGCTGTTGATGACTTCTTGGCGCGGGGTTCCAGGTTTCTCCCTCCAGTTTCTGATTGGTAAGGCTCAGGAATATGCCAAGAATGGATGTTGGGTAGTCTTTAACGCTGTTTTGGCTCTATGCATTTATGGGATAGTGTTGTTTCCCAATTTCCCGAACTTCGTGGACATGGATGCATTTCATTTGTTTGCTACTGGCAACCCTGTACCCACATTGATCGGGGATTTCTACCATTCGATGCACTACAGAAATGAGAATAGGAGAGGCAAGAACGTCTCTTGTTGCGTGCCGCTGCTGTACATGTGGTTCAAGAGCCATCTTCCCCTGAAGGGACCTTTTGTGGATAGTGCCACTACAACTGACTGGCCAGAGCGTATGATGAGGCTGTCATCTGAAGACATGGAGTGGTTTGACCGAGACTTGTTGGGGTCTTAGCTTATTTTCAGTTGTTCTGGGTATCCTAATGTTCCTTTGATAGGAAGAAAAGGGTGCATCAATTATAACCCATCTCTGTTCGTTCGCCAGTTTGGATACGCGTTGAAGAACCCACCTAGGGAGGAAGAAGTACAGGAATCTCTGTACTTCACCGGTGATTTGAATGGAGAGTTACTAGCCAAGTTTCAGCATGCTTGGATGCGCATCAACAGAAGAGGGAAACCACTGTTGGGGAAGAATGATTGTCAGGCTTATGTACCATACAAAGTTTGGATCCAAGAGAGAGCAAGACAGTTGCTGATGCCATTTCCAGCTGCACCAGTCCCTGTTCATATTCCGGTAGAGGAACCAACCACTGTTACTATGGAGGCCTACGAGCGAGTTGTGAAAGAAAAGGAAGCCTTGATGAAGATCAACGAAGAGTTAGAAAAGGAACTGGCTCAGATGCGTAGTGAGAAGAACAAGGCTGTGCATTCTTCCCAACAGCAGATTGAATTAGTAAACAGGCTAGGCGCTGAATTGACTGAAGAGAAAAAGAAGCGTGAACGCCTGGGGAAAGAGTTCAGAAGCTCTCATGACATGTTGGAGTCCAAAAAGAAAGCACTCGATGCCGCCCACCGGGAAATTTCTTCTTGTAACAAGACGTGGAATGCTACGCTAACCAACAACAAAAAGAGGGAAGACAAATTGAAGCAGCAAATTTTTGAACTTGAAGAACAGTTGAAGGCTAGCACTAAGAAGTATGAAGATGAGGTAATGGCCAGATATAGTCTCCAGAATGCATTGAACAAGGCCATCGAAGGCAAGAAAGAAGCTGTGTCTCAGAAGCGAAAGCTAGAGGATCGCTTCGGAGAAGGGGCATGGGAGGAATCCGCTGGTGATTTACGACGTGTTCTCAAGCGAAGAGATCTACTTGTTGAGGGTCTGCTTACCCGACCAAGTCATCCAGAGACTAAGAAGTTATTAGAGGAATACCAGGCCTATGGGAGTACTTGACCATTTCATGTATTAATGTGTATGCTTTATTTGCATTTGTGCTGACCATCACCAGGATTGTTGGTTGAGGTCATGCCTTCTTATTGTACGCTCATTGATATTGTATTCTTGGCTTAACGGATTTCTCTGCAATATATGAGGTGTTTTCTATGGTTCGGCTCCGATCTTTGTCTTGCTGTCACTATCACCACACTGACACATCCGCACTAGAATCGGGGAATGATATTCCCTAATGCACAGACACATATTGCATTGCATTCATATTCATATTGCATTACAGGTGATTATTGAACGGTATCTCATTTCTTGCACTGTACCAGGTCTTTTCAGGATTGAAAGTCAGCGCCCGCACCGATACTCCACTCGTACCAACTGCCGAAGAATTATGGATCAGATGCAGAATGAAATGCAGGACATGCGTGAGAAGCTGGCGCTATTCATGCAGACAATGGAGACCATTGCGAAAGGCCAGGAGAATTTACAAGCTTTGGTGTAGCCTTTGTTGGTAAGGAATGCTGGGCACGGAAATGAAGACCATAATTCTGTGCGAGTCGACACTATTCACGGGGATGGTACTCCCACACCGGTGGCTCCACCTGTGGTAAACGTACCTGCTGTCAATGTGAACAACGGTGCTGCCGCCGGGAACGGTAACGTTGGAATCGGTAACGAGACTGTCGTCAACAACGTTGGACTCGGAGATGTCAACCTGGGTGATAATATGGGAGGTAATGGCTTCGGTAATAATGGATTCGGCTTCAATGACCAGGGGTTTGATCATGCTGGGAAGTACGGCTTCAACACTCAGGGCTTCTGTTGCACCCTAAAATTTGACCAACCGATTCTCCTATCTGGTTCATGGTTCAATTCGTATCCGCATATCAGATACATGACATTTGTGCACAGACAGAGGATGTCAGGGTTACAGCTTGGGTTTCATTTACCGGATATTTCAGATCCAGTCTAGAGAATCAGGGTTTTATTTTTGGGAAGTTGTGCGCTTCTCGGTGATTTTCAGCTTGCATGGTGATTGTGGGATATTCTGATGCCAGAGGTTTACTGGTTTCGATCTGGGCTCGCGCTCTCTTTTATGCCGGTTATTTGCCTCTGTTTGCTTTTTTAGGATTTAATAGATTTTTTATATTTTAAATAGGCTTTATAGATTTTTAGAATGTTAATAGATTTTTCTACATTTTTTTAATAGTTTTAAATCTTTTTCTAGAGCTTTATAGAATTTTTAATAGGTTTAATAGTTTTTTAATCATTTTTAGAATATAATAGATTTTAAATAGCTTTTAAATGTTTTTAGAATAATATAGAAAGAATATATTTTTTCTTTTAATAGATATTATAGTTAATTGGTATAGATTTTATTAGAGATTTAATAGGATTTTAATAGTTTTTTTAAATAGAAATTAGTAGAGTTTAGAAATTAATTTGGTTAAATAGAGTTTAGCTAGATTTTAATCATTTTAGATTTAATTAGGGTTTAATTAGGTTAATTAGGATTTAATCTTTTGTTTAGATTTTAATTGAATTTGTTAGAATTAATTAGGATAGTTTAATCTTCATTTAGATTTAATTGTAGTTTAATCATTTTCATTAATTAGGTTTAAGGTTTTAATTAGTTTAATTAGGATTAATCTCTTTTTTTAATTCAGCTTTGTTCAGTTTTTTTGGTCCAAAGTTGTTTTTTCGTGGGCCCAGATTGTGCAGGTTGGAGGCCCAACATCCCAATCTTTTCAGTCCAATTTTTTTGGTCAGTTTTTTGTCCAGAAACGCCACTTGTCAGCATAAAAGCCAGGCCACGCGTGCAAAGGAGAGGACCCCACCTCATTCTGACTCCACTCCCAGAAATCTACCACGCGTCCCACTATCTCTCCGCACACCCACGTGTAACGCATGCGAAGCTCCCCCTGCCACCTCCCAACGCACGTGGCATCACCTCATCCTCGCCGGAGCACCTCGTCGCCGGCCATGCAGCCACCGGCCCGGACGCCCCCCTCCACCGCAACGGCCCCCGGAGACCGTTGAAGACGCCGGAAACTGCAAAAACTCCAGAATTCGTCCAAACGCTTCGCATCTTCATCTTCCACCTCCATCAACCTCCTCACCGGAAAATGCACAGACGCCGGAATCTTCATCGGTGTTGAAGTTTTTTTCCAGAACGACGCTAAGCATCACTCGTTCTTCAGATCCATCAACGCTCAAGCATGCCAAGCATTTCACCTCCGTTTTCCAGTGTACGATGTTCATCCACCTTCAAGTGTCTTCAAGATTCCCAGAAAGAGCTTCCAAGATCTTCCTCGTCTTGTTTCCAGCAAAACCATCATCGATCGCTAGATTGTTGTTTGTTGATCTTCATATCATTTCTAGAAGACCTTCAACAATCTTCATCTGTTCTTGCGTTTTTCCAGATCTCCAAGAACTCGTTGATTTCTTCGGTGCTTGTCCAGAAATTGGCAACAACCTCCAAAGAAGTCCTTAAGAACTCTCCTCAAGATCTTCGCGCGAAGTGTTGAAATCATCGAGTCGGCTTCAGTAAGCACCAAAAGAACTCCACAAGATTTGCTCGTGTTCCACATCCAGGTGCGTTGTTCTTTGATCCTTGCTCGCATCTCGTTTTTGATTGTTGAATGTATAAATTCATCTTGTTTTAAATTGGGGTCTAGTTTGAGGATAGGTTTGATTTAGGGTTTGGTTAGATTTAGGTTAGATTGAAGGGCAGATTTTGTTGAGCTCTGGAGAGGAGTTGCAAAGGGGGATTTGGAAGAAGACGAAGCTAGGGTTTGCGTAGTGAACAGTAGACCGGGTTGGGAGAAGAGAGTTATGTTTTGTTGGTAGACTAGTTGGATTAGGGTGTTGGATTGGGTCAAAGCCCAAGTCCGGTTTGCTAGGATCAACCTCCCTCATTGCTCGTTACCCCCCTCCCCTGTGTGAGAGTGCTGATGGATTTTGGATTGGGCCTTTGCCCAATTGCTAGGTGCATCACCCCACCACTGGCCCATTCAGTATTAATAACTAAAGGTTTGCTATTGCTGCGCCCCCCCTGTTTTGTTTTTCTTTTTAATTTTCTTTGTTTGTATCATGTTAGAAATAAATGCATAAAAAATAGTAGGATTGATCAATTAATTCCCTTCTTTTTTATGTAGATTCGTAATTCAATGTAGAATTTTATAATGCAAAAATATTAATTAGATCATGCATTTTCATTTTTGTTTGCATTTTTGTATTTTAGTTGGTATTGAATAGATCGGTTTGTGATGTGTCTGCCTTGTTGATTTTATTTCTTTCATTTGGTATTGAATTTTGCTCTAGTTTTTTAGTATGTTATACTAGACTGATGCATGCTCCCCATAGGTTTTTCATAGATTTTTTAGAGGTTGATTGATGTTGTTTTAGGGTTAGAGAATAGAGACCTCATAACTTGCCGGTTAACCCTTGACCATTCATATGTTAGGGATTGTTTAGTAGCCTTAGAAGTTGACTTAGGCTTTGAGATTTGATCTTGGGATCATAGAGGCATGTAGGTTTCCCCTATATTTTTGGTAGATTTTTATAGGGTGTTCTGTTATTTTTGTTTGAGCCTGAGAATAGGAGAAGTCTTGAAGGCTTCTGACTTTGAAGTTCAACTGTGGTTGAACTTCAGAGATAGTTTCTTTTGGGTTGAGTGCCTGTGGTTTCTTCTTGAAGGTGGAGGCTGGTTGAAGTCCTGATGGAGCTTGCAAGGATGCATAGATTGAAGACCTAGTCTAGGAGCTTGCTCTCTGTTTGTGAGGTTTGAGATCCTGAAGTTTGAGGGAAATTTATGGTACTTTCTTGAGGAAGGCACTATGGATGTCTTTCATTCTTTCTTCTCACCTCCTTCTCAAGTATCCAATGATGTTGGAGCCTTCATGTGAGTTTAGTTTCTCCTGAGGAGGAATGTAAACTGATCACAGTTGTTGAGCCACATGGGATATGATTCCTAAGTGGAAGCCTCCTAGTACTTTCCCGAGGAAGGCACTATGGGCCTGTTCACTTAGTTCCCTTAGTTCATCTAGGATTTCTTAAGTATCCAGTGATGTTGGAGCCTTCATGTGAGTTTAGTTTCTCCTGAGGAGGAATGTAAACTGATCACAGTTGTTGAGCCACATGGGATATGATTCCTAAGTGGAAGCCCCCTAGTATTTTCCTGAGGAAGGCACTATGGGTCTGTTCACTTAGTTCCCTTAGTTCATGTAGGATGTCTCAAGTATCCAATGATGTCGGAGCCTTCATGTGAGTTTAGTTTCTCCTGAGGAGGAATGTAAACCGTTCACAGTTGTTGAGCCGCATAGGATATGATTCCTGAGTGGTAACCTCCTGGTACTTTCCTGAGGAATGCACTATGGGTTTGTCTGCTGAGCTCCCTTTCTTTGGTAAGCTTGTTTTGAAGCTTGGAGACTGGTTTGTTTTCTCTTGTGTTAGGGCTTTGCTTAGATATTTGATTAGGGTTTTGCTTAGAGGTTTGATTAGGGTTTTGCATAAGGCTTTGTTCAGGGATAGATCAGGGGTTTTGTTTTAGGGTCGTTTAGGGGTCTTACTCAGGGTAGTTTCATGCTTTCGGATAGGAGTTTGCCAGGCTGGCTAGCCTTCTCTTCGTGTTGTTTGACTTGTGTGGTGCTGTGCTGCATTAGACTTAGGGGTTCATCTAGATATTTCTGAGGTAGGTGCATCTTAGAAGTAGGCTTTGTGTGCATGAGAAGTTGAGGTGGTCCTCCTTCTGCTTGTTTGTTATTGAGTGGCTTTGCTTGCTGGTATTTGGTAGAGCTGAGCTCCCTTACCTCTGTGGTTTGCGGCCTTTGTGCCTTGATTGTTTGTTTGTTGCATTCATGCATATTTCCAGTATTTCTTTACTTTGCAGTTGATTCCTGTTTGCTGTTTAGTCCTGTTGCCATGATCCCTTAGGAGCTCTAACTTCTCCGCTGCGGAGGGGTTATGATAGACATTAGGTGAGTCAACCAGGCATGATAACATCAGGTAGATTTCCCTTTTCAACCATAGTTTTAGGGTGTCTCTTTCCTTTCTCAAAGCAATAGAAAAACACTTGAATAACTTGTGTCGTAGTTAGCCGAACTACAGCTGCTCTGATTTCTCGTACCAGACGAGAATATGTAGGCATAGGATGCGATATCCTAGCGAGCATACTAACAACTAACCTTTTATTCTCTCGCGGCTGTGCGATCGAGACTCTCCCGCTGACGACTGATTGTTACCCTTTTTCTCTTGCCCGAGTGCATTTGAGACCAGACCGTGGTTTTCCCCATAGGTTCCCGTACCCTTTAAAACCAGATTATTTTCTCATTGCTGTGTGAGAACGCCCTGTCTAGACGTAGGTAGTCAAACTACGTTGACTCTGACTTTCCCATTGCACGAGGGAGTACGTAGGCCTAGAACAGCGTATGTTCTGTCGAGTCCTGTCCTTTCTTTTCTTTTCAGACTGACCATTAGCGTAGATAGATAAACACACCCTTTTCCTTATAAACACCAAGCGTGGATCCCGTCGAGTACGACGGACGTGAGGGGTGCTAATACCTTCCCCTTACGTAACCGACTCCCGAACCCAGGTTTTGGTTGCGATGACCATACCTTTCCCGTTTTTTGCGAGGTTTACTTCGAGCGTTTCCTTTCCCTCCGTTGGGATAAATAACGCACGGTGGCGACTCTTCTGTCAGCCGGCGCCGATTTTCGCAGTAGAGACAGCTGGCGACTTTGCTGGGGACTGTATAGCATCTAGGGACTTTTCCCATCCCTTATGTTGGGACCGTTTCCCATCCCCTACGCGAGTCAATCCTAGCGCTTGGGTGTTTATCTGTTGGGTGTTGTGCATATGTGTTTTATCTTTCCGCACTTTACTTTCCTGCGCCTTTACCTTTCCGCATTTACTTTCAGCACTATATTATTATGATTATTGTTGTGGGAGAGGGAAGTTACTATGAGTGAGAAGCCGGACCTGGGCTTGAGTATGCACCTAGACATAGTTGCGGAGAGTAGTAGACGAACCTGTCTGCTGAGCAGGCACAGTTCCCTACGAAATCTGCGCTCAGACGAGGTTCTCGCAGAGGTGCTCCTTTCCGGTCCTGAGGATCTGAGGGGAGTCCAGACGTGAGGATTGTCGACTCTGGGGACCGATCATTTGGAAGTCAGCTAAGTGAGGCCTCTTCATGACTTGATGATGCCACTCCTTCTGGGAATCGTATCGTCACTCATGAAAGTCTGTGACGCTGATGACCGCATAGGATGTCGTACCTTTGTCCGTGGATTAGGTCTATACCTGTGAGAGGGACTGGGTTATTGCAGGAAAACTGGCCTTCAGAAACCATGATTCAGTATTTATCAGATAGTTTTCTTGGCTCGTTAACTGGTGTCGTTTGGATCAGATGGGTTTCTTGTTTGAGGTTGATACTATTATCAGATGATTTTCTCGTCAGATATAGAGGTTCAGATGGATTTCTTACCAGGGGATTGGTATTTTGAATATCAGATGATAGTTAGTGTCATGAAGTTCTGGTGACTGTGGTGGTTTTTTGTTCTTGATATCACAGAGACGTTCCTCTTCAGCCCACAGCATGGCCCCTGTGTTCACTGATTGCATCACTTATCATATTGCATTATTGCATCACCATTTGCATCCAACTAACGTGTGTGTATTGCAGGTACATATTTTCCCTTCCAGTCCCGGTGTTTGTTCCCTAGCAAGACATGGAAGCCATGAAGAGAGTGTTACCCTACAAATTCCCGTCTCCAGATATCAGTCTGTTGTCAGAGTTAATTACTATTGCTAGGAAGAAGGTGATGGGAGACTTCAGGAAGACATATGGGAGGATCCTGACTTATGTTTACCAGCCCTCGGCTTATGAGATCAGTGGCATTTACACCCTGTTGCAGTTTTATGATGCTGAGCTCAGGTGTTTCGTATTTCCTGACTTTGTCTTAGCTCCAACCCTGGAGGAGTATTCTGCACTCTTGGATATACCGATTCGCGAGCAGATGCCTTTCTATCACACGGACGCTAAGCCTAATCTGACTGAGCTTTCTGATATTCTGCACTTAAGAGAGTTTGAGCTGACGGGGAAGATGATCAGAAGAGGAGATGTGTGGGGATTTCCGTTGGATGTTTTGGTGGAGAAGGCTCGGGAGTATGCCAAGAAGGGTGGCTGGGTTGTTTTTGACGCCATCCTTGCCGTGTGTGTTTATGGCATTGTATTGTTCCCAAACATTCCTGATTTTGTTGATGCAGATGCTTTCCATATTCTGGCTGCAAAGAACCTAGTTCCTACCTTGCTGGGAGATATCCACCATTCCACTCACTACCAAAATGAAAAGCGACGAGGAAGGAATGTCTCTTGCTGTGTACCTCTACTGTGCAGGTGGTTTACTAGTCATATGCCGAAGTCAGGGCCTTTTGTCACTTCTATTGATTCTTTAGGATGGCCTGAGCGCTTGATGGGGTTGACTTCTGAGAATGTGGTGTGGGTTAATGAGGAGGTGTTCGGAGTTGAAGTCATATACAGATGCGAAGGATTCCCTAATGTTCCTTTGATAGGAAGGAAATGGTGTGTCAATTACAACCCCTCCTTATTAATCAGGAAGTTTGGGTATGCACCTCAGGAAGCGCCGAAGCCCGAGGAGATACAGGAATCTCTGTATCTCACTGGGGCAATAGAGGAAGAGATGTTGATCAAGCTGGAGAAAGCATGGAAGAATCTGCATAAGAGAGGGAAGCCTTCAGGTAGCAGAGGGGGTACTCGAGTTCTTGGTCCGTATGTGGAATGGATTCGTGAACGAGCTACGAAATTCCTTATGCCTTATCCTGCAGTTCAGCCATTGTATCCTTCTCCGGTGGAGGAGCCCACCACTATAGACATACAGGTATACAAGCAGCTGATGGCGGAGAAAGAAGAGCTAGCAAAGGCTAAAGAAGCTTTAGAGAAAGAGAATGCCCAGCTTCGTCATGAAAAGATTGAAACAGGATGTTTTTCCAAGCAACAGGCCGAAACTTTGAAACATCTGAAGACTACTTTATTGGAGTTGACTGAAACCAAGAAGCGTCTGGAGTTAGATGTAGACTCAGTTAGCAGTGTATTGGCTACTAAGAAACGAGAGCTGGAAAGGGCCTACACGAAGTTAGCTAAGTTCAGAGAGCACTGTGTTGCACCCCAAAATTTGCCCAACCTTTTCTAACCTAGGTTTATGTTTCAATTGCATAGTCATTTGCATTGTCATCATGTACATAGTGTATTCATCTGCATTGCATAGCATAAGCAAGCCATCTTAATCAGGGATCAAGTGTTATTCTTATCTCAAGAGGTATGTTCAAGGATTTCATTCATATTCAAGACTACTCAGGTCATCAGGGAAGAATTTGAGCTTTGGAGAGTTGACAGGTTGATCAGTGAATTCTCTCCTATCTTGAGGCTAGTTGGGGATCATCAGAGGGAGTGTGAGCTATGAGCCAAGAGAATGAGGTGTGTATGGATGTTATAAAGAGCCTATGTGATCATTTTGAAGAAGAATCAAGTCATTGGAATGATTGCAAGAGCCTCAGTTGAAGTCAGTCAACTAGGGTTTGTCTGGGTCAACACTAGGTCAATCCTAGGTCAAAGATTTGTTTTGAAAGGCATCAAGGATCATTTGAAGAATGCGGGATTCATTATTTGCTATACGGATATGGATATGATGTTGTGCTAAAGAAAAATCAAGAGAAGTCAAGGAGAATTGGAGTTACTAAATTAGGGTTTCAGTGTAAAATCCCCTGATTTAGGTCAAACTTCAAAGCAGTGTAACTCAAGATGCAAGCTTCATATGAATTCTTGGTCCACATGAAACTTGTAGAGTATCTTCATAGCTTTAATTTTAGTGGTGTAAGTCATCAAGATGATTTATAGAACTCAAGTTATAGCTCTTGCAAGTTACAGGTCATCTGAGGGCACTGAAATTTGTCTGTGAAAGTTGTCTGTCTTCCAAGCAACTTTTGACCTTAAAGGAGATTTCAGATGGATTTCTGGCCAACATGAGAGTTGTTCCTTATTGTCTTAGCTTTCTAGAAAGGTATGGTATTCCTTCATATGATTTGTGGAACTCTACTTATGGTCTTGGAAAGCAAAGGGTATTTTGGTCATCTGAGAATTACAGGTCATTCTTAGCCTATGCCTAAAAATCATACAAGGAAGCTTCAAATGAATAACTTCACAACATCAAAGTTGCTCAAAATGTCATTTTAAGTCTAGAAAAGAAGTCATTAAAGTTTGTAAATGCATAGAACAAGACTTGACCAAAGTTGGTGAAAAATGACCTAAAAAAGGCATATAAGTTGAAAAAGTTGAAATGGAAAATTGGTTTGAGAGATCTACAAATCCAAAATGGGTAATCCAATATACCAAATTGAATCCAAACATCATTTTAAAGACATTGGTTCAGCCACTTTTTTGAGTTAGGGTTTAAAAATGGGACTTGCTTTGTAATGTTGTTACTTGCATATTAAGGCACCCTTGCAAAATTCAATATAATGAAAGGAAAGGCTTGTTTTTTCACACATACCATTTCAATAACTCATGAGAAGAGATTTTGACACAAGTTTAGAAGGCCATATGCATGAGATGAGTGATATTTTCAAAGTGTCATTAAGTGAGATTTTCATGAACTTTCCACCTCATTCTAGAATCATCCTAGAGGCATCCAGAAGCTTCTAGATCTGTCCATCATCATCTATATAATGAGTGTGGATCATTGGTGCAAGGGGTTGGTGAAAAGAGAGAAAAGAGAGAGTGATATACCATTTTCTTCCATTTTTGCAAATCAATCTCAAACTCCATTTTCTTCTTCATCTCCATTGAATTCTTCTCCACAAATCAATTCTCTGGATCATATTGAATACATACATATAGATTGGAGTGGCCATTGATGAATGTTTGAAGGTGTGGCTTCAAAATTGAAAGAGAAGCAAGTTGGATCCAAACTCACAATCCAAGCACTGTCCATCCAAGATCTTGCAAACAGAAAGGTTCTCATCCATTGGAGATCATTTGTGACAAGTTTCAAGCATTGGATTGGAGTGTAACTGCACTTGCCATCACCATTTTTCAGGTTTGCAAAAGCTTTCGAATCTCTTTATTTATGCAGTACTAGATGAAATGGTTAGGGTAAACATGCTTAGAGACCATAGGTGATTGATTTCTGAAAGTTAGAGAGGATTCTATGAGGTTCCATGGCAGGGTGCATTTACTTTGATGATCAAGATTAGGTTATGTAGTAGGTTTTAATGATCCTATAATAGCTTGCTGAGATCAGTGTGACATGATGAACAAGATAGGATAATTAGAATCAAGATTTGTAAGCTTCCATTGCAGTGTGCAGTTGGTGAATCAGGGGTTTCCACCTATCGGGTTTGGAGTTCTAGGGGGTTTCAGAGAGTGATATTGGTATGGCTGGATTCCTTGGAGTTAGTAGATTAATTTTGGTTCTTATAAGTCTTGATTTCATGGAGAATAGAGAGAGCACGAGGGACTTGAATATGGTTGCATGGAGAAGAGAATTCTGAAAACCCTAGCTTCATGTTGGGGACGATGACCAATGGCCGTGGGATCATTTCCAAGTTTTGACTTATTACACCAATCCAACGGTCCAGATTTGAAGAGAGAAACGGAGGGAATTGACTCAAAGCGAAACAATGCGTTTCATTAAACGCACCACCATGGGCCTGGATTCAGAACGCTATCCCCACCCCCCTTTTGAGAAGCCCAACAAAATGCACTCAATTTCGTTGCTATATACACCGCATGCGTATCCTTTTTTCTTTTTATTTTTAATTCATTTCTAATGCTAACTGGGCTTAACGCTTTTGTTATTCGCGCCCCCACTTCCCAGGCCCATCAGCATACGAACTAGGAGCGTCTGCTTATAACACCCCCTCCCCATTTAATTCATATTTTGTGATTTTTATTTTCTTTAATTTTCTTTGATCTTTTAAAATTCATAAAAAATTGAAAAAAGCTTGTTTTTAATTGGTTCTTTTTGTGGTAGGTCAATAATTCTGTCTAGAAAAATAATGAATAATAAAAATTGGCATTTTATTTTGTTTTGATATTTTTTGTGTATTTTTCTTTTAAGTAGCTTTTTAATAAGTTTAGTTTAGTGCTTAAATTTGTTGATTTTAGTTCTATTAGTTCCCTTTAGATTTAGGACTCATTCATTTTAGGGTGATTAGCTTAGTACTTCAACTTGTATATGGGATTTAATTCATATTTTTAGGATTAAATTTTAGGTGATTTGATTAGGTGAGATTAGAGTGATCAAATTAGGGTTTTAAGTAGGCATATGTGAGATAGATAATTTCTTTTAGGAATTTTCATTTGATTTTTGGGGTATGGGACTATAGGGGTTATGGGTAGATAATAGATCCCTTAGAAAATATTAGGATTCCCCTACTGCTATTAGTATATTGCTTATATTTGATTGACTGTGTGGTGTGCCCTCTTTAGGGTTATCATTTTGTCTGTGTGGGGTATTGGGCTTGTTTGGGACTTGGGGTTTGAGCTGAAGATTGTGTTGATGAAACCCATTTGAAGATCAGAGAATGAAGACCAATTTCCAGAGTTGATGAAGAGTATCTCTTGCTGGCAGCTGTTGAAGTTTGTAGGATCTAGGAGTTAGGCAGAGCCCTAGAGTAGCAAATTTGATTCTCAAACATGGAAGGTCTTGATTGCCTCCATTCTTCTCTGTGATGCAGAGTCTCTCTAAGACACTAACCCCCTTCCTTTGGAAGGCTTGGTGCTAATGTCTAAGGGATAGAACTCTTGAGAGAAATATTCTTTGTGTTGATAGCAGTCTGTTTGCCACCCTTGGTGGTCAACTAATTGCTTAACACCCAGTTCATTCCTGTGATTGATTCCTCAGCTTGGAGGTTAGGACTTGAAGAAAAGCCATTGGGAGATTGAAGATAAAAGACTGATGATTTGAAGTCAGATGCTGATGCAGAGCTGCTTTGCTGTTTAGTTTTTAGCTGTTTATCTTTTGATGTATTGATTGGTTTTCCCGGACTGTATTGTTTGCTGTTTAGCCTGCTGGGTTGAAAGTGAATTCGGTTCACTTTTGCCTTTTGTTTTCTAGGTTCGAGGTTGAGTGGGACTCCCTTGCCTCGCTTGTATTGTTGCATCCATGCATTTTTACTGCTTTATTGTATATATCTGTTGTTTCTGTTTCCGTCTATTCCCTTAGGATCTCTGTTTCTCTCTGCGCAAGAGAGGAGCATGATAGACATTAGGTCTTAACCCATGCATGATAACATTAGGGTAGATTTTATTCCCCATTTTCAACCCTAGGATTTGTAGAGTGTCATCTCTTCTTCCTTCAAAACAACAGAAAAACACTACTAAAGGTTATAACAGAGATTAATTCATTTCTTCCGTCAAAAGATTTGAACAAACATCAACCTTTTTGCAATAAGAAAACCCTTGTTTAAGGTGAGATTTTTCATAAAAGACACTTGAACAGCTTGTGTCGTGCGTAGCCCGAACTACGTTTGCTCTGATCTTCCATGCTGTGTGGAAGTACGTAGGCATAGGATGCGATATCCTAGCGAGCAACCTTCACCCACTTTCCCCCGTAGTTAGGCGAACTACGTTGACTCTGATTTCTCGTTCCAGACGGGAATACGTAGGCATAAAGTGTGATGCTTTGCCGAGTCATGTTTTCTTTTCTTTTCAGCCCTCATCCTTTAGTTTAGATAGAAGTATAATCCGTACAAACCAAGCAAGCGTGGACCCCTTCGAGTACGATGGACGTGAGGGGTGTTAATACCTTCCCCTTGCGTAACCGACTCCCGAACCCAGGATTTGGTTGCAATGACCATTCCTTTCCCGTTTTGCGTTAGGTTTACTCTGAACGTTTCCTTTCCCTCCGTTGGGATAAATAACGCACGATGGCGACTCTTCTGTTCAGTCGGCGCCGATTTTCGCAGTAGCGACAGCTGGCGACTCTGCTGGGGATCCAACGTCCCCTGGCTGCTAAGGACTGCGATGGTTCCTTATGCATTTGGTATCCAACGTACCTTAAGAGAGTCAATCCTAGCGCTTGTTTTCCCGTCGAGGATTTTGTATGGATTTACATTTCTGTATTTACATTTCAGCATTTTATTATCATTATTATTGCTGTATTGTGGGGTGTGACGGGTGTTCCATGATTGAGAGATAAGCCGGACCTGGGCTTGAGTGCACCTAGACTTAGAGTAGAGATTAGTGGGCGCGCACGTGCTTTGCATGTCCTAGTGTCCCGCGAAATCTACACTAAGACGAGGTTCTTCTGGTTGGCCTCCTGTCCTCCCCTTTGGGTGGCTCGGGTTGCTGGTTAGTTGGATTGTCGACTCTAGGGACCGATCATTTGGAAGTTGGCTAAGTGAGGCCTCTTCAGGATTTGATGATGCCACTCCTTCTGGGAATCGTATCATCAACCCTGAAAGTCTGTGACGTCGACGACCGCATAGGATGCCATACCTTTGTCAGTTACTAGGACATCCACCTGTGAGAGGGTTTGGGGTTATGCAGGTAACTAGACCTTCAGATACCGGTTGTTTCTTGATCAGAGATCCTGGGTATTTATGGATATTTGTGAGGTCTATCAGAGACCAGTCAGAGTTTTGATTTGAGGGCTACCAGAGACCAGTCAGGGTTATGGTTTGAGGTCTGTCAGAGACCAGTTGGAGTTATGTTATGGGTCTATCAGAGACCAACGTTGGAGCTTTGTATTGGGTCTATCTGAGACTAGGGTTGATGAGTATTGGAGGGTCTACATGAGACTTTGGATATGGTTCAGGCTTCTCAGCTATAGCATGTTGCTTGCATTGCATTATTTGCATAATCATTATCATTGCATCCCATTAACGTGTGTCTGTGCTGCAGGTGCATTTGCATATTCCCTGGTTCTAGTGTCTGGACTCCTGAGTATTGATCATGGCTGGTTTGAGGATGACAGTTGCTTATAAGCTACCTATTCCTGATATTACTCCACTTCTGGGTCTGATTTCTCTGGCAGATGAGGATGTCCGTAGAAGCTTCAGGCAGAGTTACGGACGGTTGTTGAGTTTGGTTCGCAAATCCACTGATGATGAATTGAATGGGCTGTACACGCTAATGCAATTCTATGACCCGGCTTTGAGGTGTTTCACATTTGCTGACTTCATTTTGGGGCCTACCATGGAGGAGTATGTAGAGTTTACTGAGCTGCCGGTGCAGAATGCAGTTCCTTTTATTCACTCTGCCGCTGAGCCTAAGTTGGAGGATCTAGATAAGGCCTTGCACATGAATGCTTCTGAGTTGTTGATGACTTCTTGGCGAGGGGTTCCGGATTTCTCTCTCCAGTTTCTGGTTGGTAAGGCTCAAGAGTACGCCAAGAATGGGTGTTGGGTGGTCTTTAACGCTATTTTGGCTCTATGCATTTATGGGATAGTGTTGTTTCCCAATTTCCCAAACTTCGTGGACATGGATGCATTTCATCTGTTTGCTGCTGGCAACCCAGTGCCTACACTGATCGGGGACTTTTATCATTCGATGCACTACAGAAATGAGAACCGGAGAGGCAAGAACGTCTCTTGTTGCGTGCCGCTGCTGTACATGTGGTTCAAGAGCCATCTTCCCCTGAAGGGACCTTTTGTGGATAGTGCCACTACAACTGACTGGCCAGAGCGTATGATGAGGCTGTCATCTGAAGACATGGAGTGGTTTGACCGAGACTTGTTGGGGTTTGAGCTTATTTTCAGTTGTTCTGGGTATCCTAATGTTCCGTTGATAGGGAGAAAAGGGTGCATCAACTACAACCCATCTCTGTTCGTCCGTCAGTTTGGATATGCGTTGAAGAACCCACCTCAGGAGGAAGAAGTACAGGAATCTCTGTACTTCACTGGTGATATGAATGGAGAGTTGCTAGCCAAGCTTCGGCATGCCTGGATGCGTATTAACAGAAAGGGGAAACCACTGTTGGGGAAGAATGATTGTCGGGCATATGCACCCTACAAAATTTGGATCCAGGAGAGAGCCAGACAGATACTGATGCCGTTTCCAGTTGCTCCAGTCCCTGTTCATCTTCCGGTGGAAGAGCCAACCACTGTCACTATGGAGGTCTACGAGCAGGTTGTGAAAGAAAAAGAAGCCTTGGTGAAGATTAATGAAGAGTTAAAAAAGGAGCTAGCTCAGATGCAGAGTGAGAAGAATAAGGCTGTACGTTCTTTCCAACAGCAGATCGATCTAGTAAACAGGCTAGGCGCTGAGTTGACTGAGGAGAAGAGGAAGCGCGAACGTCTGGGTCAAGAGTTCAGAAGCTCTCACGACATGCTAGAGTCCAAAAAGAAAGCGCTCGACGCCGCTCACCGAGAAATCTCTTCTTGTAATAAGACATGGAATGCTACGCTGACTAACAACAAAAAGAGGGAGGATAAATTGAAGCAGCAAATTTCTGACCTCGAAGAGCAGCTGAGGGCTAGCATTAAGAAGTGCGAAGAAGAGGTGATGACCAGGTATAGTCTCCAGAATTCATTGAACAAAGCCATCGAAGGCAGGAACGAAGCTGTGTCTCAGAAGCGGAAGCTAGAGGATCGCTTCGGAGAAGGGGCATGGGAGGAAACCGCCGGTGACGTGCGACGTGTTCTCAAGAGAAGAAACCAGCTTGTCGAGGGTCTGCTTACCCGACCAAGTCATCCAGAGACCAAGAAGTTAATAGAAGAGTACCGGGCTTATGGGAGTACTTGATCATTTCATGTATTAACTTGTATGCTTTATTCGCATTCGTGCTGACCATCACCAGGATTGTTGGTTGAGGTCATGCCATCTTATTGTACACTCAGTGATATTGTATTCTTGGATTTCTCTGCAATATACGAGGTTTTCTATGATTCAGCTCCAATCACCGTATTGCTAGCACTGTCACTGCACTGGCACATGCACACTAGAATCGGGGAATGATAATCCCTAATGCACAGACACATTGCATCTTGCATACATATTCATATTTGCATTGCAGGTTGTGGTTCGTGTATCTTATCTCCTGCATCCGTTTCAGGTATTTTCAGGATTGCAGAAAAGCGGGTCCACCGTTACTCTACAAGGATCAACCAGAAGAAGATCATGGACAACGTGCAGAGTGAAATGCAAGAGATGCGTGACAGGATGGCCCTGCTCATGCAAACCATGGAGACCATCGCCAAAGGACAAGAGCAGCTGCAGAATTTGGTTCAACCGATAGTCGCACGGGCTGAGAACAACGGGACACCGCAGGGTGAAAACATTGCTGCTTCTCCCTGAGTTGAGAATCGTCAAAGTGCTGATGCTATTCCCGCAACCGGTTTGAATGCTGGAGAAACTGGTCCCGTAGGTGGAGGCGGGAACACCGGTAATATGAATGTCAATGCAGATACTGTTGGGGTATTTGTGGGCAATGTCAATCAGGGTTTCAATGGAGGCGTCGAGAATGTCGGAATGAATGGTATTAATGGCAACCAGGGCTTCAATGGTGTGAATATGGGATATGGCAGCATGGCTGGCGCCAAGTCTGGGTTTGGTGGCTATGGTAATCTTGGATATGGAACTGGCGCATACAACGCTCAAGAGATGGGTAATCTAAGGTATGACCCCAGGTACGTCCAAACGGGTCCGGGCCGCGATGCAGATTATGGTGGATATGATGCAGTACCTCGCTGGGAGGATCGTCAGGAGGATGTGTTCTCTGGTCAGAACGAGGGCTATGAAAGAGTCAGGGATGACCACCATCGGATGAGATTGCTAGAAGAGAAAGTGAACGGATTAGCCAGCCAGAATGCTCTTGGGCTGGATATGCCAAATATGGGATTAGTCCCAGGGCTGAGGGTCCCGCTGAAATTCAAAGCACCGTCATTTGATAAGTACAAAGGGGATACATGCCCTAGGGTGCATATGCGCGCGTTTTACAGGCGTATGTCTGCGTATTCTGAGGATGAAAAGATGCTAATGCACTTCTTCCAGGATAGCCTGTCAGGGCCATCGCTGGAGTGGTACATGAGCTTGGAGCCTACTCAGATCAGGAGTTGGAAAGAGCTGGCAGAGGCTTTTGTTCGACATTATCAATATAATAGTGATCTCGCCCCTAACCGAGTCCAGCTGCAGAGCATGTCTCAGAAGTCTAGCGAGAGCTTTAAAGAATACGCCCAGAGATGGCGAGATTTGGCTGCTAGGGTACACCCTCCGATGGTGGAGCGCGAAATGATGGATATGTTCATAGGAACTTTTTCTGGGATGTACTATGACCGTTTGCTCAACTTTTCGATGAGTACTTTCTCTGAGTTGATCTTGATGGGGGAGCGCATTGAAAACGGGGTAAAGATTGGTAAAATTCAAGCGGGTGAGTCCAGTTCCGCAGGTGGTAATAAGAAGACGTTTGGTGGTAAGAGGCAAGGTGATACCAATGCTGTATACAATGCTCGATGAAAGAATAAAAGTCAGAACTGGCGTCAGCAGTCGCAAGTGGCAAGTGTAACCATTCCAGGGCCTTCTCAGCAGCAGAGACAATCACCACCGCAGCAGGCTCAGCAGCAGCCTAATAATAATCAGCAAAGGCTTCAGAACCCACGACCGAGGAGGGTATTCGAGGTACCGCCGGTATCTTATGCAGAACTCCTTCAAACTTTGTTGAAATTGCAGCTAGTCGAGAAGAGGACTTTAGCACCGCCAACTGGCCAGCCGCCAGTCGGGTATGATGTTAATGAGCACTGTGACTTCCATTCGGGGGCACCAGGGCACAATATTGAGAATTGCCTAGCTTTCAAGCATAAAGTACAGGATTTGCTTGATAGTACGGCTATTAACTTCGGGAAGGAAGGTCCCAATATCACGCAGCAGCCAATGCCCAAGCATGGTGGGGCTGGGGCCAATGCAATCTTGAGGGATGATGAATTGAACTTGGTTTCAGAAGTGAGCGAGCTGAAAACCCCTTTGAGTTTCGTAAAGCAGCGCTTGTTGAAAGGAGGAGTCTATCCCGGCTGCGGCGAAGAGTGTGATGACTGTTTGGTTCAACCTGAGGGCTGTGAGAATTTGAAAAGGGGAGTTCAACGTTTGATTGATGAAGGAACTTTGCAGTTTGACAGGGCTGCGGGGCGAGAGAAATCCGTTGAGACAGAATCTGAAGAAGAGCGTGGGGAGATTGCTACGATCACTATTCCGTTCAAATCAGTGACAATTTCGGCATCATCAAAAAGGCCGACCATTACTATTGCTAAGGCTAAGCCAGTCCCTTTTGAAAGCACAAAGGCAGTTCCGTGGTGCTATGGTGCTGAAGTGTATTGTAATGGGGAGAAGGTTGACTTGAATGATCCGCCAGCGGGATCCGTGGACAACATAGTGGGAGCGGGTGGTATAACCCGGAGCGGGAGAATTTTCACTTCACCTGAGGTTGAAGCAGAGAGGCTAGCCAGGGGTAAGAACAAAGTTGTTGAGGGGGAATCTTCGGGGAGTAAAGAGAAAGAGCCGATAACCAAAGATGTGGGAGAATTCATGAGGTTAATCCGCAAAAGTGATTACAAGATTGTAGATCACCTGCAGCAGACCCCGTCAAAGATCTCCATATTATCGCTGCTGTTGTGTTCTGAGGCGCATAGAAATGCCCTATTGAAGGTACTCGAGACATCCTTCGTGCCGCAAGAGATTTCAGTTAATCAGCTAGAGGGAGTTATGGCACATGTTAACGCTGGGCATGGACTGGGATTCACGGATTTTGACTTAACGCCTCGAGGGCGTGATCATAATAATGCTTTGCACATCTCTATCGAATGCCGGGGCACTGTTCTATCCCATGTGCTGGTAGACACTGGGTCCTCGTTGAATGTGTTACCAAAGAAAGATCTGTTGAAGTTAGATACTCGGGGGTTGTTGTGCACACCTAGTGATTTGGTAGTAAGGGCCTTTGACGGAACAAGGAGGTCAGTATTCGGGTTGATAACGTTACCCATTCAGGTAGGTCCGGAGGTGTTTGATACAGTGTTTTACATCATGGATATCCAGCCTGCATATAGCTGCTTGATCGGGAGACCTTGGATTCATGCCGCTGGGGCAGTGACTTCTACGCTCCATTAGAAGCTAAAGTATATGATTGAGGGGAGTATTGTGACGGTGTGTGGCGAAGAGGATATCCTAGTCAGTCATTTGTCTTCTTTCAAGTACGTGGAGGTAGATGGAGAGATTCATGAAACGCTGTGTCAGGCGTTCGAGGGGGTGAAAGTTAAAGAAGAAGCTCCGGTGACGAGTGAAGGGCTAGAGGTGGCAGTCTCCTCATATAAAGAAGCCAAGGCGTTGGTACAAGCAGGAGAGACTCAGAAGTGGGGGCAGGTTCTGGACATCCCAGTGAAGCAAGAAAAGTATGGCTTGGGGTACCGCCCATCTTCCTCGCAGAGTGCGCCTAAGTACAAGGGACCTGTCGTGTTCACGCCCGGAGGAGTTAGCTTCGAAAGGATCAATGCCGTGTCTGATACAGAAGAAGCGGATAGCGATTGCGACATGGACTCATGGATTCGAGCCGGCACGCCGGGGCAAAGCCTATGCAACTGGTCCATCCAGGACGTCATCCAAGTCACCAAACAGTAATGCATTGTTTTTTCAATCATTGTATGATCACATGCCTTGCCCGGGGCATCGATGATCTTGTCTTAGGGCCTAACTGTTTACCTGTATGTTTGCATGATTAATAAATGACGGCGTTTTTTACATTCAAATGTTGTGATCCTTTTCTTTCTGTTTTTATTTTTTCAATAAAATGGCAGCGCGGTTATGCATTTTGCTTGTACATCATTTTTGAAGCACTTAACCGTTTCCCTCGCAGGATTCATGAATTTTCAGATGACACCGACCAAAAACTTCCTATGACTCGTTTAGACTTCGAGCATCCGATCTTCCAAGCTGAGGAGGAGATTGTGGAGGATAGTGACTTACCAGAAGAGCTTAGTCGGTTATTGAAGCAAGAGGAAAGAGTCATTCTGCCTCACCAGGAAGAGATTAATATTGTCAACTTGGGGTCTGAAGAATGCGTCAAGAATATCCGTATAGGGGCTGCGTTGCAAGTTGACGTCAAGCAAGAGCTTATTAAGATGCTGCGTGAATACAGTGATATATTTGCTTGGTCCTACGAGGACATGCCGGGTTTGGATACTGATATGGTTGTTCATCGTCTGCCGTTGAAAGAAGATTTCCCGCCTGTGAAGCAGAAACTCAGAAGGACTCGTCCTGACATGGCTGTAAAGATAAAGGAAGAGGTGCAGAAGCAATGGGATGCTGGATTCCTGGCTGTTACCACCTATCCCACTTGGGTCGCTAATATCGTGCCTGTGCCCAAGAAAGATGGCAAGGTTCGGATGTGCGTTGATTATAGGGATCTAAACAAAGCGAGCCCGAAGGATGATTTCCCGCTGCCACATATTGATGTGTTAGTTGACAACACGACTCAGTTTTCGGTATTCTCCTTCATGGATGGCTTTTCGGGGTACAACCAGATCAAAATGGCTCCGGAGGATATGGAAAAGACCACCTTTATCACCCCGTGGGGAACCTTCTGTTATAAGGTGATGCCCTTTGGTTTGAAAAATGCTGGGGCAACATATAAGCGGGCCATGACAAAGCTTTTTCACGACATGATGCACAGAGAGATTGAGGTGTATGTCGATGACATGATTGCCAAGTCTCAAACAGAGGAAGAACATCTGGTTAATTTGTTGAAGTTGTTCAAGAGGCTGAGGAAGTTCAGGCTGAGGCTGAATCCCAACAAATGTACATTCGGAGTGAGATCCGGGAAGCTACTGGGGTTCATTGTGAGCAAGAAAGGAATCGAGGTCGATCCTGCAAAAATAAAAGCAATACAAGAAATGCCAGCACCGAGAACAGAAAAAGAAGTCTGTGGGTTCTTAGGGAGGTTGAATTACATTGCTAGGTTCATCTCTCACCTAACGACCACGTGTGAACCATTATTCAAATTGTTAAAGAAAGATCAAGCGGTGGACTGGAACGACAATTGCCAAAGGGCATTTGAAAAGATAAAAGAATACTTGCAGGAACCTCCGGTGTTAATACCCCCAGTAGCGGGACGACCACTGATTATGTATCTGACGGTTCTGGAGAACAGTATGGGTTGTGTTCTCGGTCAACATGACGAGACAGGACGGAAAGAGCATGCAATCTATTACTTGAGTAAAAAGTTTACAGACTGTGAATCTCTATACTCTATGCTCGAAAAGACGTGTTATGCATTGGCGTGGGCTGCCAAACGTCTAAGACAGTACATGCTGAACCATACAACCATGCTGATATCGAAGATGGATCCGATCAAATATGTGTTTGAGAAGCAAGCGCTTTCTGGAAGGATTGCTCGATGGCAGATGGTATTGACAGAATACGATATCCAGTATGTTTCCCAGAAGGCCATTAAGGGAAGTGTTCTGTCCGAATATCTTGCCGAACAGCCAATTGAGGATTATCAGCCTATGAAGTTTGAGTTTCCTGATGAGGACATAATATACTTGAAGGCTAAAGATTGTGATGAGCCGTTGCCTGGTGAAGGTCCTGAGCGGAGTTCCCAGTGGCAAATGATTTTTGACGGGGCTGTCAATTCGTACGGTAGCGGGATCGGGGCAATCATTACAACTCCCCACGGGTCGCACATCCCGTTCACAGCTAGATTGACTTTTTCAGTGACGAATAATGAAGCCGAGTATAAAGCTTGCATTATGGGGTTAGAGGAGGCTATCGATATGAGGATTAAGAATCTGGATGTATATGGGGATTCAGCATTGGTGGTGAATCAGATTAAGGGAGAGTGGGAGACGCGCCAACCTAATCTGATACCGTACATGAATTACGCGAGAAGGTTGCTACCTTTCTTTGATAGGGTGGAGTTTCATCATGTACCCCGGGCGGAGAATCAAATGGCGGACTCCCTTGCAACGTTATCCTCGATGTATAAATTCAACCGCTGGAATGAAGCTCCCAGCATTGTCATATCTCGCCTTGATAGGCCAGCCTTTGTGTTTGCGATCGATGAAACATCTGACGGTAAACCTTGGTATTTCGACATACAGAACTTCCTGAAGAATAAGGAATATCCGGCTGGGGCATCCAGTCGTGATCAGAAGACTCTAAAGAGATTAGCAGGCAACTTCTATCTGAATCCCGACGGCGTTTTGTATAGAAGGAACCACGATTTGGTACTCCTCCGGTGTGTAGACGAGAAGGAAGCCAACTTGATCATGGGAGAGGTCCATGAAGGAACTTTTGGCACGCATGCAGGCGGGCATGCTATGACTCGAAAGTTGTTGCGAGCGGGGTATTATTGGTTGACGATGGAAACTGACTGTTTCAAATTTGCCAAGCGGTGTCACAAGTGCCAGATCTATGCTGATAAGATCCATGTGCCACCCAGTCCACTGAATGTTATGGCTTCCCCGTGGCCTTTCTCCATGTGGGGAATCGATATGATTGGCAAGATTGAGCCTACTGCGTCTAATGGGCATCGCTTCATTCTGGTTGCGATTGATTACTTCACCAAGTGGGTGGAAGCAGCATCTTACGCCAATGTGACGAAGCATGTGGTGGCCAGATTTATCAAGAAGGATATAATTTGCAGATACGGTATTCCTGAGCGAATCATTACTGATAATGGTTCGAATTTGAACAACAAGATGATGAAAGATTTGTGTCGGGATTTCAAGATCGAGCATCATAATTCGTCTCCCTACAGACCCAAGATGAATGGCGCTGTTGAAGCGGCCAACAAGAACATAAAGAAAATTGTTCAGAAGATGGTGGTAACGTATAAGGATTGGCATGAGATGTTGCCATTCGCTTTGCACGGTTATCGTACTACAGTGCGTACATCAACCGGGGCAACGCCGTTCTCACTAGTATATGGCATGGAGGCTGTCCTGCCATTGGAGGTTGAGATACCATCTTTGAGGGTTTTACTGGATGTTAAGTTGGATGAGGCAGAATGGGTGAGAAGTAGGTTGAATCAGCTGAGCTTGATAGATGAGAAAAGATTGGCATCCATTGCACATGGTAGGCTGTATCAGAGCCAGATGAAGAAAGCGTTCGACAGGAAGATTCGACCTCGAAGCTTTCAGACGGGTGATCTTGTACTGAAGAAGATTCTCCCACCGCAATCGGATCACAGGGGCAAATGGACTCCCAATTACGAAGGTCCATACGTCGTGAGAAAGGTCTTCTCCGGAGGAGCCTTATTGTTATCCACCATGGACGGTGAAGACTTTTCATCCCCTGTGAACTCGGACGCAGTTAAAAAATACTTTGCTTAAAAATTGACCCGCTGGACAGTAAAAAGAGAGTCCAGGCGAAAATGGGGCATCCTGGCGAACCAAAAACAGAATAAAAAGGTTCGGGCAAAAGTTAGGGATATAATTGAAAAAATGTACACCCGCGAAGTCGAAAACCTACACTGGGCGGCTTCGGCAAAAAAGGGTATCCCGGTGAATCGAAAACCCGCAAAGGGCGATTCACGAAAAAGTTAGGGATTTAAGAAGCAAATGACTGCGGTCCAAGGTTGATTGTTAGCGGTTTGGGAACATCTGGGGGTCAATTATCCAAAGCAATTTCTTCCGAAGACAGAGATCGAGAAAGCGTCAGAATCTGGAGAGTCATAGGAGGATCGGTTCATGGTGTTCGTCTGTAACACGTTGCCGACATGTGTACGAATTTTATTCTGTATATTTGCATACTTCTGCATTTTGTTTATGTGTGGCTACCTCTTTTCAGGAGTTGCATCTGATGTACAAATCTTGCCTATTCTCAGGCCGTTATCAATAAAGTGTTTTATTCAGTGTAGTGTGTGACTTTGGTTTTAATTTTACAGTTTTGTTTGTAAAAAGCGCCGATGTTTTGATAAACTTACATGCGTGTAAATCGGTGGGCCTCGGCCGATGATTGTTAAAACCGAAAATTACCTGAATGGTTGTCGTGGGTGATTACCAAGATGTTTCTTTTTTGCATAGCTTGCCTTGTGTTTGCTTGTTGATTTTTGCAGGTATTCGAAAGCCCGCAAAGTTCCCCGCCAGAGTCCATGGCAGGCTGGTACCCTCTCTAGAGGTTGAATGTTTTGTCTTCCCCAGTGAAGTCGCCCCAGGCAAAATTGAATGTTATCTCCCCAGGAGAGCGGAGATCGCGTCAAAGTAAAAGATAATGTAGCTCCAGTAGTTCAGAATTAGCTTGTCAAGTAGAGCAGAGTCCTCCCCAACAAAGGTCGAGGTAGATGTGATGGACTTCCCAGAGAATTCTTGTACATTGCAAATCAGAATGTGTAGTTCAATCCCCAGCTCAGTGATAGCGGGATGGTTTCCCCAGCTCAGTGATAGCGGGATGATTTCCCCAGCTCAGTGATAGTAGGAGGGGGTTCCCCACAGAGTGTGATCGGGTGTTTGGAGCTGCTGAAAGGAGTTTTCCTGAGCACGATTGTCCTTCCTTTCCCCAGCAAGTCGCTCTTCCTCGTCAGGAGGACCGTCCTCAGCAGATTTTGGGAGTTTTGAGTTTGTGAGCTACTTTCCTAGCAGGATGGTTATCCCCAGCGGAGTTAGTTCATCTTTTCGACATTTATTGGAAGCGTATCGATAGTATTCCGGTCAGCCTCAGCGGATCCAGTGTGTCTTCAGCATTTATTTTGCTGAAGTAACTCTTTGCATAAACATGCATCATGAGCATTTGCATTCTACCCGAATACGTAACAGCTCCATGCAGTATAGAAGCATTACGTCATTATCGAACATGCATTTTGAAACATAAGCCAGGTGGCTACCTCGTCGGTCAGATATGTTGTTCCCTGCCGATAAGAGAAATCGTGATTCAGGAAGGTGCTGTTTTATGGTCAAAGCACGCAGTGATCGTATTTTGTCTCTTCTACGGGGTTCATATTGTAAGGCACGCAGTGATCGTGTTGATTTTAAGATGTGGATTTGTGGCCCAAGTGCGCAGTAATCATATTTGTACCATCTACGGGGTTCATGTTGTAGGACACGTAGTGATCGTGTTGATCTTGATATGTGTATCTGTGGTCGAATGGCGCAGTGATCGTATTCGTCCCGATCTGGGGAGATTGCTTTGTAAGGCACGCAGTGATCGTGTTGGTATCATATCGGGGTTTTAGTGGGCAGGACGCGCAGTGATCGTGTTCACTCTATTGGTAGGGCAGGACACGCAGTGATCGTGTTTACCATATTATGTGATGTTGTTGGTCGATATGCGCAGTGATCGTATTCGTCCGTTATACGGCGGTTATAGACTGACGCGCAGTAATCGTGTTTATCCAGTTTTCGTTGGTCGGTATACGCAGTGATCGTATTTGTCCGTTATACGCGCAGTGAACGTGTTCATCTGGTTGTTGGTGGCCGAAGTACGTAGTGATCGTATTCGTCCCATGTTTGAAGTGGTGTCACAGCACGCAGTGATCGTGTTTTCCTCCAGTCAAGAGGGTCGTGACCATAAAACACGCAGTGATCGTGTTCACCCTATGCATGGTTAGAATATGCAGTGATCGTATTCGTCCAGTTATGTGGGTCAGTTGAGACACGCAGCACGCAGTGATCGTGTCTTCTCCAGTCAAGAGGATCGTGGCTCAGAATGTGCAGTGATCGTGTTCAAACGCGCAGTGATCGTGTTCAAGATACGCAGTGATCGTATTCGTATAGCACGTGGTGATTGTGCTGATGATACCATGGGAACTTGTGATGTGGAGCACGCAGTGATCGTGGCTATCGTATCAGTTGGTTTGTGGGACGGCTTATGCAGTAATCGTATTCGTCCTACTACATGGGTTGGTTTTATGGCACACGCAGTGATCGTGTTGACATCATTTTGGGGGTTTGCTGGTCGAGATGCGCAGTGATCGTATTCGTCCTATTGCAGCACACGCAGTGATCGTGTTCATTATATTGGTGGTTGAAGTACGCAGTGAACGTGTTCGCCTCTTCTATGTGGATTTATTCTGTCTGGCACGCAGTGATCGTGTTTATCCCATCCGGTTGGATTTATGGTCGATGTGATTTTGGTTGTAACGCGACACGCAGTGATTGTGTTTTGTCCCATTATGTGATTGTGTTTGTGACTTCGAGACGCGCAGTGATCGTGTTCGTCGTGTTTTATGGATTTATGGTCAGGCACGCAGTGATCGTGTTCGTCATGGCATATTCCCCTAGCAGAGTTGCTTGGTCAAGCATTTCTCTTTCTCCCCAGCCGAGTCCTTTCTCAGAGTGCTGTGGAAATAGCAAGATGCAGATTTTTGGGTTGTCACCCACAGTTACCCCAGTAGAGACATAATCCCCAGCATGGTGGTCTTTAACGAGATGTTTGGTTAAGTTCCTCGTAGTCCCCGGCAGGGTATTCTTCGACAAGTCGCTTGGTTAAGTTACTTGTATTTCCCAGCTGAATTTTTCTCAGGATGCTGTGGATTCAGCATTATAAGACGGTAACGCAGTTTGTGGGTCGTTACCTGCAAATCCCCATCAGAGTTATGTTCTCCAGCAGGGTGTTACTTCAATGGGTTGCTTGGTTAAGTCTCTCATAGTCCCCAGAAGGGAGCTTGCTACAGGAGTCGTTTGGTTAAATTCCTCGTATTTTTTTGACAAGGGTTCTTGGTTAAGTCCCAATTTCCCCAGCAGGTGTTTGACAGCAGTCGTCAGAATTGTCCCCCCGGAGTTACTTAGTTAAGTTTCTCGTTTCCCCGCAGAGTCGGTCGTTCTTGTCTTCGAACATTGTCTCGTTTGGTTAAGCGTTTGCTCGTTTCTTCAGGATACGAAAGGTTGATCAGTAAAGTCAACATGACAAGTGAAGTCAATATGCTCCCGCTGGTTAGCGTGTGCTTGGTTGATAAGCGAGATCAACAGAGGTTGATAAGTGAGATCAACAGTGGTTGATAAGTGATATCAACAATTTCTCGTGGTGTGGTGTATGCTCATTTCTTCGGAATGGGGTGGTCTGCGGACAATATCAGATTGTTTTACAAAACAGATTGATAGATGGATGGCTAGTTGTTGCTGTGACAACAGAAGCCAGTTCCCAGGGTTTTCCCAAGCAGTAGTCGTATTCGCAATTTATTTTTGCGGTTGGCAAATTTCCGGGTTCTTTCGTATTCAACCGTCTCGTACCTCGAATGTCTGAAGGCCGCGCGCTCTTCATCCAGCCGGGTCCAAGTCGCTTGAATAGGGGCAGCTGTTGCACCCCAAAATTTGCCCAACCTTTTCTAACCTAGGTTTATGTTTCAATTGCATAGTCATTTGCATTGTCATCATGTACATAGTGTATTCATCTGCATTGCATAGCATAAGCAAGCCATCTTAATCAGGGGATCAAGTTTTATTCTTATCTCAAGAGGTATGTTCAAGGATTTCATTCATATTCAAGACTACTCAGGTCATCAGGGAAGAATTTGAGCTTTGGAGAGTTGACAGGTTGATCAGTGAATTCTCTCCTATCTTGAGGCTAGTTGGGGATCATCAGAGGGAGTGTGAGCTATGAGCCAAAAGTATGAGGTGTGTATGGATGTTATAAAGAGCCTATGTGATCATTTTGAAGAAGAATCAAGTCATTGGAATGATTGCAAGAGCCTCAGTTGAAGTCAGTCAACTAGGGTTTGTCTGGGTCAACACTAGGTCAATCCTAGGTCAAAGATTTGTTTTGAAAGGCATCAAGGATCATTTGAAGAATGCGGGATTCATTATTTGCTATATGGATATGGATATGATGTTGTGCTAAAGAAAAATCAAGAGAAGTCAAGGAGAATTGGAGTTACTAAATTAGGGTTTCAATGTAAAATCCCCTGATTTAGGTCAAACTTCAAAGCAGTGTAACTCAAGATGCAAGCTTCATATGAACTCTTGGTCCACATTAAACTTGTAGAGTATCTTCATAGCTTTAATTTGAGTGGTGGAAGTCATCAAGATGATTTATAAAACTCAAGTTATAGCTCTTGCAAGTTACAGGTCATCTGAGGGCACTGAAATTTGTCTGTGAAAGTTGTCTGTCTTCCAAGCAACTTTTGACCTTCAAGGAGATTTCAGATGGATTTCTGGACAACATGATAGTTGTTCCTTATTGTCTTAGATTTCTATAAAGGTATGGTATGCCTTCATATGATTTGTGTAACTCTACTTATGGTCTTGGCAAGCAAAGGGTATTTTGGTCATCTGAGAATTACAGGTCATTCTTAGCCTATGCCTAAAACTCATACAAGGAAGCTTCAAATGAAAAACTTCACAACATCAAAGTTGCTCAAAATGTCATTTTAAGTGTAGAAAAGAAGTCATGAAAGTTTGGAAATGCATAGAACAAGACTTGACCAAAGTTGGTGAAAAATGACCTAAAAAAGGCATATAAGTTGAAAAAGTTGAAATGGAAAATTGGTTTGAGAGATCTACAAATCCAAAATGGGTCATCCAATATACCAAATTGAATCCAAACATCATTTTAAAGACATTGGTTCATCCACTTTTTTGAGTTAGGGTTTAAAAATGGGACTTGCTTTGTAATGTTGTTACTTGCATATTAAGGCACCCTTGCAAAATTCAATATAATGAAAGGAAAGGCTTGTTTTTTCACACATACCATTTCAATAACTCATGAGAAGAGATTTTGACACAAGTTTAGAAGGCCATATGCATGAGATGAGTGATATTTTCAAAGTGTCATTAAGTGAGATTTTCATGAACTTTCCACCTCATTCTAGAATCATCCTAGAGGCATCCAGAAGCTTCTAGATCTGTCCATCATCATCTATATAATGAGTGTGGATCATTGGTGCAAGGGGTTGGTGAAAAGAGAGAAAAGAGAGAGTGATATACCATTTTCTTCCATTTTTGCAAATCAATCTCAAACTCCATTTTCTTCTTCATCTCCATTGAATTCTTCTCCACAAATCAATTCTCTGGATCATATTGAATACATACATATAGATTGGAGTGGCCATTGATGAATGTTTGAAGGTGTGGCTTCAAAATTGCAAGAGAAGCAAGTTGGATCCAAACTCACAATCCAAGCACTGTCCATCCAAGATCTTGCAAACAGAAAGGTTCTCATCCATTGGAGATCATTTGTGACAAGTTTCAAGCATTGGATTGGAGTGTAACTGCACTTGCCATCACCATTTTTCAGGTTTGCAAAAGCTTTCGAATCTCTTTATTTATGCAGTACTAGATGAAATGGTTAGGGTAAACATGCTTAGAGACCATAGGTGATTGATTTCTGAAAGTTAGAGAGGATTCTATGAGGTTCCATGGCAGGGTGCATTTACTTTGATGATCAAGATTAGGTTATGTAGTAGGTTTTAATGATCCTATAATAGCTTGCTGAGATCAGTGTGACATGATGAACAAGATAGGATAATTAGAATCAAGATTTGTAAGCTTCCATTGCAGTGTGCAGTTGGTGAATCAGGGGTTTCCACCTATCGGGTTTGGAGTTCTAGGGGGTTTCAGGGAGTGATATTGGTATGACTGGATTCCTTGGAGTTAGTAGATTAATTTTGGTTCTTATAAGTCTTGATTTCATGGAGAATAGAGAGAGCACGAGGGACTTGAATATGGTTGCATGGAGAAGAGAATTCTGAAAACCCTAGCTTCATGTTGGGGACGATGACCAATGGCCGTGGGATCATTTCCAAGTTTTGACTTATTACACCAATCCAACGGTCCAGATTTGAAGAGAGAAACGGAGGGAATTGACTCAAAGCGAAACAATGCGTTTCATTAAACGCACCACCATGGGCCTGGATTCAGAACGCTTTCCCCACCCCCCCTTTTGAGAAGCCCAAAAAAATGCACTCAATTTCGTTGCTATATACACTGCATGCGTATCCTTTTTTCTTTTTATTTTTAATTCATTTCTGATGCTAACTGGGCTTAACGCTTTTGTTATTCGCGCCCCCACTTCCCAGGCCCATCAGCATACGAACTGGGCGCGTCTGCTTATAACACCCCCTCCCCATTTAATTCATATTTTGTGATTTTTATTTTCTTTAATTTTCTTTGATCTTTTAAAATTCATAAAAAATTGAAAAAAGCTTGTTTTTAATTGGTTCTTTTTGTGGTAGGTCAATAATTCTGTCTAGGAAAATAATGAATAATAAAAATTGGCATTTTATTTTGTTTTGATATTTTTTGTGTATTTTTCTTTTAAGTAGCTTTTTAATAAGTTTAGTTTAGTGCTTAAATTTGTTGATTTTAGTTCTATTAGTTCCCTTTAGATTTAGGACTCTTTCTTTTTAGGGTGATTAGCTTAGGACTTCAACTTGTATATAGGATTTAATTCATATTTTTAGGATTAAATTTTAGGTGATTTGATTAGGTGAGATTAGAGTGATCAAATTAGGGTTTTAAGTGGGCATATGTGAGATAGATAATTTCTTTTAGGAATTTTCATTTGATTTTTGGGGTATGGGACTATAGAGGTTATGGGTAGATAATAGATCCCTTAGAAAATATTAGGATTCCCCTACTGCTATTAGTATATTGCTTATATTTGATTGACTGTGTGGTGTGCCCTCTTTAGGGTTATCATTTTGTCTGTGTGGGGTATTGGGCTTGTTTGGGACTTGGGGTTTGAGCTGAAGATTGTGTTGATGAAGCCCATTTGAAGATCAGAGAATGAAGACCAATTTCCAGAGTTGATGAAGAGTATCTCTTGCTGGCAGCTGTTGAAGTTTGTAGGATCTAGGAGTTAGGCAGAGCCCTAGAGTAGCAAATTTGATTCTCAAACATGGAAGGTCTTGATTGCCTCCATTCTTCTCTGTGATGCAGAGTCTCTCTAAGACACTCACCCCCTTCCTTTGGAAGGCTTGGTGCTAATGTCTAATGGATAGAACTCTTGAGAGAAATATTCTTTGTGTTGATAGCAGTCTGTTTGCCACCCTTGGTGGTCAACTAATTGCTTAACACCCAGTTCATTCCTGTGATTGATTCCTCAGCTTGGAGGTTAGGACTTGAAGAAAAGCTATTGGGAGATTGAAGATAAAAGACTGATGATTTGAAGTCAGATGCTGATGCAGAGCTGCTTTGCTGTTTAGTTTTTAGCTGTTTCCCGGACTGTATTGTTTGCTGTTTAGCCTGCTGGGTTGAAAGTGAATTCGGTTCACTTTTGCCTTTTGTTTTCTAGGTTCGAGGTTGAGTGGGACTCCCTTGCCTCGCTTGTATTGTTGCATCCATGCATTTTTACTGCTTTATTGTATATATCTGTTGTTTCTGTTTCCGTCTATTCCCTTAGGATCTCTGTTTCTCTCTGCGCAAGAGAGGAGCATGATAGACATTAGGTCTTAACCCATGCATGATAACATTAGGGTAGATTTTATTCCCCTTTTTCAACCCTAGGATTTGTAGAGTGTCATCTCTTCTTCCTTCAAAACAACAGAAAAACACTAATAAAGGTTATAACAGAGATTAATTCATTTCTTCCGTCAAAAGATTTGAACAAACATCAACCTTTTTGCAATAAGAAAACCCTTGTTTAAGGTGAGATTTTTCATAAAAGACACTTGAACAGCTTGTGTCGTGCGTAGCCCGAACTACGTTTGCTCTGATCTTCCATGTTGTGTGGAAGTACGTAGGCATAGGATGCGATATCCTAGCGAGCAACCTTCACCCACTTTCCCCCGTAGTTAGGCGAACTACGTTGACTCTGATTTCTCGTTCCAGACGGGAATACGTAGGCATAAAGTGCGATGCTTTGCCGAGTCATGTTTTCTTTTCTTTTCAGCCCTCATCCTTTAGTTTAGATAGAAGTATAATCCGTACAAACCAAGCAAGCGTGGATCCCATCGAGTACGATGGACGTGAGGGGTGTTAATACCTTCCCCTTGCGTAACCGACTCCCGAACCCAGGATTTGGTTGCGATGACCATTCCTTTCCCGTTTTGCATTAGGTTTACTCTGAGCGTTTCCTTTCCCTCCGTTGGGATAAATAACGCACAGTGGCGACTCTTCTGTTCAGCCGGCGCCGATTTTCGCAGTAGCGACACACTGGGATCTCACTATGGCCAAACGCAAAGAACGGGAAGAAGAGCTAAAGACACAGGTTGCTCAGTTGGGAGAACAGGTTAAAGTGAAGACTGAAGAGCTTGAAGAAGAAGCATGCCGTCGATACGAGGCCGAACGCCAATTGATTGATGCCTTGAAGAATCTGGAAGACTGCCAGCGCAGAGCAGACATCAAGAGGCCCAAACCTGAGGATGGTGCCCAGGATAAGGCTTGGGAAGATTTTGTCAGAGACATCCATGGAACAATCAGGAAAAGGGATCAGTTGATAGAAGTCTTGATTTATCGACCGGATCACGCAGAGACGAAGAAGTTGCTCGAGGATTTCTGCGACCGTGCCCGCACTTGATTTCTCTCTTGTATTCTTTGTGTTGAGATCACCACCAGGCATGTTGGTTGGGATCCTCCTTTATCATATCAGTTGTATGGAACAAAGTTGTGTAACGCCTTGACAAGACTGTCAGTCCAATAAATATATGAGGGTTTTTCTAAATATTGTCTTTATGGTTTCTCTCGTCTTGCTACCATTGTCACTGGAATTGGAGGGGAAATATCCCCAATGCACACATGCACGTTAGCATTTTTTGTATTTCTGTCTGCATAAATCATATTGCATAGCATTTCTCCAGCTGGCCAGAGCACTTATCCAGCCTTTGCTTCATCCAGAGGGTGATTCTCGGGGGATTATTCGAGGCAAGAGTGGAGTGTTGAAGACGACCAAGGGGTTGGAGCAGTGTAGTCAGTTACAGGTAATTGGTAGCTATGTCTGAAGGCAATTTCCAGTCTCCTAACACCTTGACAGGGTTTACTATGACGTCTCACCCTCAGTATGATTCTATGGAAGACTTCCCGCAAGCGAACAACGTTACTGCAGACCAAGTTGTACAGCCTATTGTTGAGAACCGAAATCGACATGAGCAGTTCGTTGCCCGAAATGAACGTCCTCCTCCTGTCAACAATCAAGGTGTTGTTTTCCCTGAGAGGAATCCACGCAGAGATATCCCGGTAGCCAGGACTGTAAACTCAAGAGCTCTTGAAAGTGGTAGAAGGCTCCGAGGATTGGAAGAAAGAGTTAAAACTTTGGAGGTCAAAGATGCTGTTAACCTGAATGCTGCAGACATGTGTTTGGTTCCTGACCTGGTGTGGCCTTACAACTTCAAAATGCTAGAATTTGAAAAGTACACGGGAGATAGCTGTCCGAAGCTGCATTTGATGATGTTCTGTCGAAGAATGACTGCGTTTGTGCGAAATGACCAATTGATGACCCATTGCTTTCAGTATAGTCTGACTGGGGCATCTTTGAGATGGTATGTGCAGTTAGAGAGTAATCAGATTCGATCATGGGTGGATTTAGCCAGAGCTTTCATGAAGCAGTACAATTACAACCTGGATACGACTCCTAGCCTCGTACATCTGCAAGAATTATCTCGAGCGGAGAATGAATCATTCAGAGGGTATGTGCAAAGATGGAAAGAATTGGCTGCTAGTGTTCAACCACCGCTTCAGGAAAGAGAAATGGTTGACATCTTCTTGGGTACTCTGAAAGGCCATTATTATGACAAATTGTTCGGTTGTACAAGCTTTGTGGGCCTGATGAGAATGGGAGAGCTTGTTGAGAGAGGGCTCAAGAGTGGAAAGCTTCGAGATGCTCCTTATATCCCAATTGATAAGAATGAGTCAGTTGTCAGTTCTCAAGAAGAGTGGGAAGAAGGAAATGACGTCGTCTCAGAATCTCTAGCATCTCAGGATCGGTTTTCAGACACTTCAAGTCAACGGTCATCCTGTCGTCGATCGCGTCAGCACGCCCAACGAAGACCAAGGAAACCTGAAAGGCAGTTTACTCAGCTACCGGTGTCGTATAGTCAGTTGTTGCCAGATCTGGTCAGAAGTGGATTGATAGTGCCGAAAGAGACTAATCCAGTGATTCCACCATATCCTCCAGGTTTTGATGCCAGCGCCCGCTGTGAGTACCATGTTGGGGCACAGGGGCATTCAACAAATGATTGCAAGGTGCTTAGAAGTCAGGTTCAAGATCTGTTAGACTCTAACCGGATTTTCATCACGCCCCAGGGTTTTGTTCAGATTAACGATTCTCCGTCATCCAGTTGTGTGGGTTTGTCAGTTAACGTCATGGAAGACTCCACGGGAAGTGTGTGTTCTGAAGAATGTCAAACGGAGAGTTCAGTTGAATATGGGAGAAGTTTCTAGAGGTTTCGGTGCCGGGTGTCGCATCTGTTTTCTCTGCCTAATCCGTTTAGCTTTTGTGCATTAGTATTTGCTGACCACCACCAGGATTGTTGGCTGGGGTCATTGTATTCGTACTCATTTGTGCTTACGTGCTGCTTTTGTTGGTTGTACATGTGTGGGAGATGTTCGTCTGAGTGCTTACGGCTTGAGTTTCTTTTTGTCTTGTCGAATATGTGTTTGCTTTCTGCATTGCATTATCATTTAACACGTACATCAAAACAGTGGGTCTTATTTCCTCGTCGTCCAGTTTGTTGCAGGAATTCCTTCAAAGATATGGAACGGAATCAGGTTGAATTAATTGAAGTCCGAAGCCAGCTGGGGCAGATGATGAGAGACATGCAAGAGATGCGTCTGGAGCAGAAGATCCTCAAAGAGGAAAATAGTCAGCTGAAGACCCAAATGAGCTTGATCATGGAAGTCGTCAAGAATGTGCTTAGGAAAGAGGATGATCAGCTATTTGAAGCCGCAGTGAAAAAGCTCGTGCCACCTGGGCCTGTGGAACCTGAGCAACAACAACAAAAGATACACCTGGCTCAACAGAGGATTCAGGAGGGGAAGCCAAAGAGGGTATTTGAGGCGCCACCTTCCATGTATGCTGAGCTCTTGCAGACTTTATTGAGGTTTAATCTGGTTGAGAAGAGAACGTTGGGCTCGCCCACAGGAGCGCTTCCTTATGGGTACGATGCCAGTAAGCAATGTGAGTTTCATTCTAGGGCACTCGGACACGACATCGAGGGTTGTCATGCTTTTAAGCACAATGTTCAAGACCTGATTGACTCAAAAGATATTGAATTTTCGCCGAGCGGTGTAGCTGTACGTATGGGTCCTATCCCAGTTGATGTTAAGATGACGGATGCTTCTAAAGCTGCAGTAGGTCAGAAACGTATCCTGGACTCCATGGTGTCAGAATCTCCATGCCCACAACTGTTGCCTATTCCTGGGGCAGATCTGAGAAAGAAAATGGCTAAGCATAAGGAGTGCCTTAATCAGTACGGTGAAAGTCAAGAAACCGATGTTGTATTTGCTACGAAGGAGGTTCAACAGTCAACCCGATACCAGCGACGACAACAACGATCTCAACAGTGGCAGAGGCAGCAACATCCTAATCAGCGAAAAGCTCAAAATCAGAGGCCAGTGAGGGTATTTAGTGTGCCTCCGATGCCATATGCCGAACTTCTTCAAGTGTTGCTACGATTACAGTTGGTTGAGAAGAGGAAGTTAGCCCCGCTGACAGGTACGCCTCCAGCAGAGTATAATATCATCGAGCACTGTGATTTCCATTCAGGAGCACCAGGGCATAATATTGAAGATTGCCTGGCCTTCAAGCACAAAGTGCAGGACCTACTTGATAGTGCAGCAATCAACTTCGGGCAGGAAGGGCCCAAAATCATCTGAATGAAGAGGAAGGGCTCTATAATTCGGTTGGGTCGCTGAAAGCAGATCAGGACAATGTCAGGTTGCCTCTAATAACTGATTGTGAAGATGGCTGGTTCAGCAGCAGGACAAATGTGAAAGCCCGGCTCTAGGAAGCTGGCATTTTTCTGTGTTTTATCTTGTCATTTCTTTACATTTGTAGTTTCTTTCCTGTTTAAATTGCAAATCTTGTTCGTAAAACTTGTTGTTTTCATTCAATTGATGATAATGAAATAAATATGCATGTTTTGATTGAATCCATTCGTGTTCACTAATTGTTTTTTCGAATGTCCAATGCTTGGTTAAGAAAGATCTGAGGAGGATGACAAAATGAACGACATGCAACTTCCGATATTGTATGCTTTTGAGATAAAACCTGCTGATGATGTACATGCATTGTTTCAAATCCCCAAACACCGGTGATATAAGGAAGATAATCCCTTGTCAACCCCTTTGAGCCTGGTAGTAGGAGTTCTTTCTGAAAACGAAAAACCCTTCATTTTTAACCTGGGGCAGGGTAGGTGTTAGCTAATTTGGCCGAGCGTTCAAGTTGCAAAAGGAGTGTCCGTTCGAGGATCAATCACACCTATAGAGGTCGTGCCTAAAAAACCACAATGGTTCAATCAAGAGTGAGACAGTCACATCATTCTCCAATGAGTCAGGCAACCAGTATCACACGACTTGTTCGGAAAAAGAGAAAGCAAAAAGAATCAGAAGCCCGCTAAGTCAAAAATTCAAAACAAATGACTTAGGCAAAAATGAGGGCATCCCGCTGGACTAAAAGAATCAAAAGAAACTCAAAAGGAGTCAGTCCAGGCAAAAGTTAGGGATAAGAAAAAGATGAAAGGATGACAAAAGAAAAATCCTCAAATGAGATACGAGTCGTGTGATCCCAAGTGTCAAAGACGAAAAGTGAGTGGCTGTCACTCCAAAAACTCATGGTTTCTCGAACTATCACTCCTATCTTTCAGCCTCTAAGAGGCGAGCGCTAAGGTCGAATTAGCTGAACGTAGGATGGGAGAACATCAAGGAGAGCGGGTGGGTTAAAATAAACTTTGAGCCTTTATCCCTTCTTTCAAAACCGTGAACCTGACCACGTTATAACCTTCAAAAGTCCTAATTGAAGCAAGTTGTTTCGAAAGCATACTTCGGTGAAGGTCGCGTCGATTCTGACTCCTAAAAGGGTTCCTCTTACCATGTTGGTACTGATGTTGATATTCTTGATAAATGTTTTGTGCATTTTATGCCATAAATGGTTTTTTCCTTTTCCCAGTGAACAGATTGGATGTCAAAGCTGTCATATGTGTGGCATTAATATGTCTTTTACGCAGAACAACTTGTTTTACTTGCGAGTAAGCGCTTGACAGCAGGAAAGTTTTCTACCATGGAAGGTATGGTCAGGTTAGAATACAGAGCGCCCGAATGTTCCGAGAGCAGGGGCAAGCTATTATCGTGATCCCCGGTCAGGTTAGCCTTTCGAAGTCAGTTAGCCTGGGGCAATCAGGTTGAGATTCGGTGAATATCTCGTAGTCAAGGGGCACTACTCGGAATCAAATAATCAGGGGCAAAGTCATCTTAGTCAGGGGCAGGCCCTCTTAAGAGTGCAGGAGTTATTCTTTATTCGAGAAGCATTTGAGGTGAAGTACCTTTCCGAAGTTCAGAACGCTGGGGCATTTCTCATCAGACCATCAGGGTACAGATTTTCAGACTTCCTTTCGAGGACTATCCCCACAGAGATCCCGCAGGCTGGGGCATAGCAGAAGCGAAAGGATTGTTCTTCTCCGTATCATCAGGGTTATTCGGAGCTATTCGAGCAGATTCAGTCGATTTTCGAGTGCGAGGCGAATGTCGGGAAGTCGTGTTACTATCCCTTAACTCCTCAACCAGAAAGTTGTGTATTCAGACAGAATGTTTTCCAGCGTCAGTTGTACCTGACCCATCACAGATAGCCTAAAAGTCCAAATCCATGTTGGCGATCACTGTGAGGCCCATCCGTGTTGGCGCATCAGTTTCCAGATCCAAGCTTCGTCAGTACGCAGGAAGACTCCGTCTATTTTCTCCAGCAAAGTCCAGTTTTTCATTGGCGCGAGTGAGCTATCCCCAGAGAAGTCCAATCATACTTGGCACATCTGCTATTCCCCAGCAGAGTTACATTCCCCAGCAGGGTGTTACTTCGTCGAGGTGCTTGGTTAAGTTCCCAATTTCCCCAGCGGAGTTGATTTCACTCTTCCAGCATTTATTTTGCTGGAATAATTCTGTGATATCCGGTTTATCCCCAACGGAGTTGGCTTTGTCTTCAGCATTTATTTTGCTGAAGTGGTTTTCGGTACCCAGCTTTCTCCAACAGCCCGAGCCTGCATTAGCATATTGCATGCATCATCATATTTGCATCATACTTGCATTTCATTTTCCAAATGCGTAGCATTTCCATCCCAAATGGAGCATTACACCATAGGAAGATTCAAACATATGCATATGCATACGAAGCATAAGCCAGGTTTTCTATCAGCCTCATATGGCGCGTGAATTACTCTGTGATCAGTTCAGGGGCATTCATCCAGCAGCAGTGTTCAGACAGTTCAGCAGTTTATTCGTATTTTCATATCATACAACAGTTATGCTTTGATCAATCAGTCATCTGGTATCGACAGACTTTTCTTCCCGTCAATTCATATTGACGATGTGTTCCTCCAATAAGTGGATTTCTCCGTCTATCATTAGACGTCTTGAGTTAGTAAGTGGTTGTCTTTCCGTCTAGCAGTAGACGATGTGAAGTTTCGGTTAATTTTTCAGTAGGGTTTCAAGACGAGGTTTCTCTAATTGGTGTTCTTTCCGTCTAGCAGTAGACGATGGGAAGTTTCGGGTGATCTTTTCAACAGGGTTTCAAGATGGGTTTCTCTAGCATATGGTTTTCTTTCCGTCTATCAGTAGACGATGTGAAGTTTCAGGTGATTTTTCAGCGGGTTTCTTATCGTCAGATCGTGCGGATGGTGTGTTTCCCCAGCGAGTCTTCTCCGGCTATCTTTGGATGTTGAGGGGTTTTCAAAGCGATCTTTCGGATAGTGGGTTTCTTTCTGTTTATTGGATGAGATGACATTTCAAGAGGGTTTCCTGATTGTCGATTCTTATTGACGACATGGCTCTTCGAAGGTGGTTTTCTTCCCGTCGGTCCTTACTGATGATGTGGCCCCTTTAAGGATATCGTTCTTTCCATCAGTTCCTGTAGACGAAAGGATTCTGAAATTTGATGGATCGTGTTGAAGTGCGTATGGGTGTCTTCCCGTCTATCCTTAGACGATGTGAGTATGGATTAAGGGTGTCTTTCCGTCTATCCTTAGACGATGTGAGTATGGATTAAGGGTGTCTTCCCGTCTATCCTTAGACGATGTGAGTATGGATTTTGGGTGTCTTCCCGTCTATCCTTAGACAATGTGAGTATGGTTTCAGGGTGTCTTTCCGTCTATCCTTAGACGATGTGAGTATTGATGATGTTTCCTTCGGGATGGGTGTCTTTCCTTCTATCCTTAGACGACGTGAGTATCGATTTGGGTGTCTTCCCGTCTATCTTTAGACGATGTGAGTATGAATTAAGGGTGTCTTCCCGTCTATCTTTAGACGATGTGAGTATTGATGATGTTTCCTTCGGGATGGGTGTCTTTCCGTCTATCCTTAGACGACGTGAGTATCGATTTGGGTGTCTTCCCGTCTATCTTTAGACGATGTGAGTATGAATTAAGGGTGTCTTCCCGTCTATCATTAGACGATGTGAGTATCGATTATCAAGGGTGTCTTTCCGTCTATCTTTAGACGATGTGAGTATTGATGGTTTTCCTTCGGGATTATGGGTGTCTTTCCGTCTATCCTTAGACGATGTGAGTATGGATTTTGGGTGTCTTTCCGTCTATCTTTAGACGATGTGAGTATATTTCTCTTCCTGTCAACCAGTAGACGATGTGAGAGAATCAGGTGTTTTGTTGCAACCCTCGGGTTTGTTATATGGGGTATCACAGGTAACTGGCGTTAAAAACAGGAGTTCTTTACCAGATGATTGATCAGTTTGTTGCCGTGACGGCTGGACTCGGTTCTGGATTTTATTCCCCAAGCAGTTTTACAGTATATTTTCTGCGGTTGGCAAATTTTCGGGTTTTATTGGTATTCAACCGTCTCGTACCTCTGAATGTTTGAAGGCTGAGCGCTCTTCAACCCTTCAGGTCCAAGTCGCTTGAATAGGGGCAGCTGTTGCACCCTAAAATTTGACCAACCGGTTCTCCTATCTGGTTCATGGTTCAATTCGTATCCGCATATCAGATACATGACATTTGTGCACAGACAGAGGATGTCAGGGTTACAGCTTGGGTTTCATTTACCGGATATTTCAGATCCAGTCTAGAGAATCAGGGTTTTATTTTTGGGAAGTTGTGCGCTTCTCGGTGATTTTCAGCTTGCATGGTGATTGTGGGATATTCTGATGCCAGGGGTTTACTGGTTTCGATCTGGGCTCGCGCTCTCTTTTATGCCGGTTATTTGCCTCTGTTTGCTTTTTTAGGATTTAATAGATTTTTTATATTTTAAATAGGCTTTATAGATTTTTAGAATGTTAATAGCTTTTTCTACATTTTTTTAATAGTTTTAAATCTTTTTCTAGAGCTTTATAGAATTTTTAATAGGTTTAATAGTTTTTTAATCATTTTTAGAATATAATAGATTTTAAATAGCTTTTAAATGTTTTTAGAATAATATAGAAAGAATATAGTTTTTCTTTTAATAGATATTATAGTTAATTGGTATAGATTTTATTAGAGATTTAATAGGATTTTAATAGTTTTTTTAAATAGAAATTAGTAGAGTTTAGAAATTAATTTGGTTAAATAGAGTTTAGCTAGATTTTAATCATTTTAGATTTAATTAGGGTTTAATTAGGTTAATTAGGATTTAATCTTTTTTTTAGATTTTAATTGAATTTGTTAGAATTAATTAGGATAGTTTAATCTTCATTTAGATTTAATTATAGTTTAATCATTTTCATTAATTAGGTTTAAGGTTTTAATTAGTTTAATTAGGATTAATCTCTTTTTTTAATTCAGCTTTGTTCAGTTTTTTTGGTCCAAAGTTGTTTTTTCGTGGGCCCAGATTGTGCAGATTGGAGGCCCAACATCCCAATCTTTTCAGTCCAGTTTTTTTGGTCAGTTTTTTGTCCAGAAACGCCACTTGTCAGCATAAAAGCCAGACCACGCGTGCAAAGGAGAGGACCCCACCTCATTCTGACTCCACTCCCAGAAATCTACCACGCGTCCCACTATCTCTCCGCACACCCACGTGTAACGCATGCGAAGCTCCCCCTGCCACCTCCCAACGCACGTGGCATCACCTCATCCTCGCCGGAGCACCTCGTCGCCGGCCATGCAGCCACCGACCCGGACGCCCCCCTCCACCGCAACGGCCCCCGGAGACCGTTGAAGATGCCGGAAACTGCAAAAACTCCAGAATTCGTCCAAACGCTTCGCATCTTCATCTTCCACCTCCATCAACCTCCTCACCGGAAAACGCACAGACGCCGGAATCTTCATCGGTGTTGAAGTTTTTTTCCAGAACGACGCTAAGCATCATTCGTTCTTCAGATCCATCAACTCTCAAGCTTGCCAAGCATTTCACCTCCGTTTTCCAGCGTACGATCTTCATCCACCTTCAAGTGTCTTCAAGATTCCCAGAAAGAGCTTCCAAGATCTTCCTCGTCTTGTTTCCAGCAAAACCATCATCGATCGCTAGATTGTTGTTCGTTGATCTTCATATCATTTCCAGAAGACCTTCAACAATCTTCATTTGTTCTTGCGTTTTTCCAGATCTCCAAGAACTCGTTGATTTCTTCGGTGCTTGTCCAGAAATTGGCAACAACCTCCAAAGAAGTCCTTAAGAACTCTCCTCAAGATCTTCGCGCGAAGTGTTGAAATCATCGAGTCGGCTTCAGTAAGCACCAAAAGAACTCCACAAGATTTGCTCGTGTTCCACATCCAGGTGCGTTGTTCTTTGATCCTTGCTCGCATCTCGTTTTTGATTGTTGAATGTATAGATTCATCTTGTTTTAAATTGGGGTCTAGTTTGAGGATATGTTTGATTTGGGGTTTGGTTAGATTTAGGTTAGATTGAAGGGCAGATTTTGTTGAGCTCTGGAGAGGAGTTGCAGAGGGGGATTTGGAAGAAGACGAAGCTAGGGTTTGCGTAGTGAATAGTAGACCGGGTTGGGAGAAGAGAGTTAGGTTTTGTTGGTAGACTAGTTGGATTAGGGTGTTGGATTGGGTCAAAGCCCAAGTCCGGTTTGCTAGGATCAACCTCCCTCATTGCTCGTTACCCCCCTCCCCTGTGTGAGAGTGTTGATGGATTTTGGATTGGGCCTTTGCCCAATTGCTAGGCGCACCACCCCACCACTGGCCCATTCAGTATTAATAACTAAGGGTTTGCTATTGCTGCGCCCCCCTGTTTTCTTTTTCTTTTTAATTTTCTTTGTTTGTATCATGTTAGAAATAAATGCATAAAAAATAGTAGGATTGATCAATTAATTCCCTTCTTTTTTCTGTAGATTCTTAATTCAATGTAGAATTTTATAATGCAAAAATATTAATTAGATCATGCATTTTCATTTTTGTTTGCATTTTTGTATTTTAGTTGGTATTGAATAGATCGGTTTGTGATGTGTCTGCCTTGTTGATTTTATTTCTTTCATTTGGTATTAAATTTTGCTCTAGTTTTTTAGTATGTTATACTAGACTGATGCATGCTCCCCATAGGTTTTTCATAGATTTTTTAGAGGTTGATTGATGTTGTTTTAGGGTTAGAGAATAGAGACCTCATAACTTGTCGGTTAACCCTTGACCATTCATATGTTAGGGATTGTTTAGTAGCCTTAGAAGTTGACTTAGGCTTTGAGATTTGATCTTGGGATCATAGAGGCATGTAGGTTTCCCCTAGATTTTTGGTAGATTTTTATAGGGTGTTCTGTTATTTTTGTTTGAGCCTGAGAATAGGAGAAGTCTTGAAGGCTTCTGACTTTGAAGTTCAACTGTGGTTGAACTTCAGAGATAGTTTCTTTTGGGTTGAGTGCCTGTGGTTTCTTCTTGAAGGTGGAGGCTGGTTGAAGTCCTGATGGAGCTTGCAAGGATGCATATATTGAAGACCTAGTCTAGGAGCTTGCTCTCTGTTTGTGAGGTTTGAGATCCTGAAGTTTGAGGGAAATTTATGGTACTTTCCTGAGGAAGGCACTATGAATGTCTTTCATTCTTTCTTCTCACCTCCTTCTCAAGTATCCAATGATGTTGGAGCCTTCATGTGAGTTTAGTTTCTCCTGAGGAGGAATGTAAACTGATCACAGTTGTTGAGCCACATGGGATATGATTCCTAAGTGGAAGCCTCCTAGTACTTTCCCGAGGAAGGCACTATGGGCCTGTTCACTTAGTTCCCTTAGTTCATCTAGGATTTCTTAAGTATCCAATGATGTTGGAGCCTTCATGTGAGTTTAGTTTCTCCTGAGGAGGAATGTAAACTGATCACAGTTGTTGAGCCACATGGGATATGATTCCTAAGTGGAAGCCCCCTAGTATTTTCCTGAGGAAGGCACTATGGGTCTGTTCACTTAGTTCCCTTAGTTCATGTAGGATGTCTCAAGTATCCAATGATGTCGGAGCCTTCATGTGAGTTTAGTTTCTCCTGAGGAGGAATGTAAACCGTTCACAGTTGTTGAGCCGCATAGGATATGATTCCTGAGTGGTAACCTCCTGGTACTTTCCTGAGGAAGGCACTATGGGTTTGTCTGCTGAGCTCCCTTTCTTTGGTAAGCTTGTTTTGAAGCTTGGAGACTGGTTTGTTTTCTCTTGTGTTAGGGCTTTGCTTAGATATTTGATTAGGGTTTTGCTTAGAGGTTTGATTAGGGTTTTGCATAAGGCTTTGTTCAGGGATAGATCAGGGGTTTTGTTTTAGGTTCATTTAGGGGTCTTACTCAGGGTAGTTTCATGCTTTCGGATAGGAGTTTGCCAGGCTGGCTAGCCTTCTCTTCGTGTTGTTTGACTTGTGTGGTGCTGTGCTGCATTAGACTTAGGGGTTCATCTAGATATTTCTGAGGTAGGTGCATCTTAGAAGTAGGCTTTGTGTGCATGAGAAGTTGAGGTGGTCCTCCTTCTGCTTGTTTGTTATTGAGTGGCTTTGCTTGCTGGTATTTGGTAGAGCTGAGCTCCCTTACCTCTGTGGTTTGCGGCCTTTGTGCCTTGATTGTTTGTTTGTTGCATTCATGCATTTCCAGTATTTCTTTACTTTGCAGTTGATTCCTATTTGCTGTTTAGTCCTGTTGCCATGATCCCTTAGGAGCTCTAACTTCTCCGCTGCGGAGGGGTTATGATAGATATTAGGTGAGTCAACCAGGCATGATAACATCAGGTAGATTTCCCTTTTCAACCATAGTTTTAGGGTGTCTCTTTCCTTTCTCAAAGCAATAGAAAAACACTTGAATAGCTTGTGTCGTAGTTAGCCAAACTACAGCTGCTCTGATTTCTCGTACCAGACGAGAATATGTAGGCATAGGATGCGATATCCTAGCGAGCACACTAACAACTAACCTTTTGTTCTCTCGCGGCTGTGCGATCGAGACTCTCCCGATGACGACTGATTGTTACCCTTTTTCTCTTGCCCGAGTGCATTTGAGACCAGACCGTGGTTTTCCCCATAGGTTCCCGTACCCTTTAAAACCAGATTATTTTCTCATTGTTGTGTGAGAACGCCCTGTCTAGACGTAGGTAGTCGAACTACGTTGACTCTGACTTTCCCATTGCACGAGGGAGTACGTAGGCCCAGAACAACGTATGTTCTGTCGAGTCCTGTCCTTTCTATTCTTTTCAGACTGACCATTAGCGTAGATAGATAAACACACCCTTTTCCTTATAAACACCAAGCGTGGATCCCGTCGAGTACGACGGACGTGAGGGGTGCTAATACCTTCCCCTTACGTAACCGACTCCCGAACCCAGGTTTTGGTTGCGATGACCATACCTTTCCCGTTTTTTGCGAGGTTTACTTCGAGCGTTTCCTTTCCCTCCGTTGGGATAAATAACGCACGGTGGCGACTCTTCTGTCAGCCGGCGCAGATTTTCGCAGTAGCGACAGCTTCGGACAGGACGGATTTGGTATGACTAATCAGGGTTACGGCGGATTCGGAAATGGAAATGGCGCTGGGTTAATGGCTTTTGGACCTGCAGGAGTCGCTCCGGGATATGGTAACATGGGGCGAGGCCCTATAATGAATCAAACTAGAGTTGGCCATAACAACGAGTACGATGGATACGGAACTGGGAACGGTAATTGGATAGAAGATCAGCAAGAGGATGCTTTCTCCGGTGGAGGTTTCGAAGGTCCTATGGATGACTCTCAGAGAATCAAGATGCTCGAGGAGCAGATGAAGGGGGTCGTGAATCAAAGCGCTGTTGGCTTAGATATGACTACAATGGGTCTGGTGCCTGGCCTGAGGGTACCAATAAAATTCAAAGCTCCCACATTCGACAAATATAAGGGGGATACCTGTCCAAAGGTGCATGTGCGGTCATACTACAGAATGATGTCGGCGTATTCAAACAATGAGAGGATGCTGATGCATTTCTTTCAAGATAGCTTGTCTGGTCCGTCCCTTGAGTGGTATATGGGGCTGGAGCCAACACAAATAAAGACATGGAAGCAGCTGGCTGAAGCGTTTGTGGCTCACTATAAGTACAATAGTGACTTGGCACCCAACCGGGTCCAATTGCAGGGGTTGTCCCAGAAGAAGGGCGAGAGCTTCAAAGAGTATGCGCAGAGATGGCGCGACATGGCTGCTAGAGTTCATCCTCCTTTAGAGGACAAAGAAATGAATGATATGTTCATAGGAACATTTACCGGTATGTTTTACGACAAGTTGTTTCATACTTCGTTGGGCAGTTTTTCAGACTTAATCCTGATGGGAGAGAAGATTGAAAGCAACATTAAACAGGGAAGGTTCCAAGCTGAGGAATCCACTTCAGCTGGCAGTAACAGAAGGGCTTTCGGTGGGCGCCGTCAAGGTGATGCAAGTGCAGTGTTTGGGGGCCGAGGCCGAGGCCGGGGCAGAGGTCGAAACCAGTACAATCAGCCACAGTAGGTGGCGAGTGTTACTATTCCATTTCAGCAACAACCAATACAAATGCAACAACAGCAACGACAACCACAACAGGGGGTACATCCTGCTCAGCGCAGAATCCAGGGGGGCAAACCAAGGAGGGTGTTTGAAACGCCTCCTTCAACGTATGCAGAATTGCTACAGACGTTATTGGGTTTGAACTTGGTGGAAAAGAGAACTATGGCGCCAGTAACGGGCACTCCTCCGTACGACTTTGACGCAAGCAAGCACTGTGAATTCCACTCCGGGGCTCCTGGCCACGATATAGAGGGTTGCCATGCATTCAAGCATGTGGTGCAGAATTTATTGGATAGTAAGGCTATCAATTTTGGACAGGCAGGTATGAACATAGTACAAAAGCCCATGCCCAATCATGGGGCAAATGTTATTTTAACCGAGGAAGGTTTGAACTTGATTATGAATGTTGATGACCTCAGGACACCGTTGTGCGAGATAAAGAGCAGATTATTGAAAGGAGGTGTGTATCCGGGCTGCGATGAGTTTTGTTTAGAGTGTTGGACCCAAGCTGAAGGTTGTGCTGAATTGAAGAAGGGTATTCAGACTTTAATAGATGGAGGCACATTGCAATTCGACAGAACGGCAGTTGAGGAACCTGCAGAGGTATTAGCAGACGAGCGAAGTGATGTAGCTACTGTGACGATTCCCCGAAAAACGATAACTATAACGGCGCCAGCCAGGCGACCGCCAATCACTATCACCAAGGCAGGACCAATCCCTTATGAGAGCACTAAGGCAGTCCCCTGGACCTATGGGTTGGAAGCATACTGTGATGGGGTGAAAATTGATGTTAGTAAGCAGCCAGTTGAGGTTGTAGACAACGTCGTCGGTACCGGAGGGATGACAAGAAGTGGGAGAATCTTTGTATCGCCTGAGGTAGAGGTTGAACGACTGGCGAAAGGAAAAGGAAAGATGAATGAGAATGTCCCGGTGCAGAGGAACGAAAAAGAAACGTCATTGAAGGATGTGGAAGAGTTTATGCGCCTTATTCGTAAGAGTGATTATAAGATTGTTGAGCACCTTCAACAGACGCCGTCAAAGATATCCATACTATCGTTGCTATTGTGTTCCGAAGCTCACAGAAATGCATTGCTGAAAGTTCTGGATACTTCCTTCGTACCCCAAGATGTTTCCGTGAATCAGTTGGAGGGGCTGTTGGCGCATGTGAACGCAGGCCATAGCTTGGGATTTACAGACTTTGATTTGACCCCGAAAGGGAGAGAGCATAACATGGCGTTGCACGTCTCAGTTGAGTGTAAGGGCTCAGTCATGTCTCATGTACTGGTAGACACCGGATCTTCCTTGAACGTGCTGCCCAAGAAAGCAATGATGAAACTGGATGTCAGAGGAATCCTTTGTACGCCTAGTGACCTAGTGGTCAGGGCATTTGATGGTACACGAAGAATAGTCTTTGGATCCATAACGTTACCTCTACAGGTGGGGCCGGAGGTTTTCGCGACTGAATTTTATATTATGGACATCCAGCCAGCATACAGCTGCCTTCTCGGACGACCCTGGATCCATGGTGCTGGGGCAGTCACATCTACCTTGCATCAAAAGCTGAAATACATGGTAGGGGACAGTGTGGTCACGGTCTGTGGAGAAGAAGATATTTTGGTTAGCCATCTGTCATCATTCAAGTATGTAGAAGTCGACGGCGAGATTCATGAAACACCTTGTCAAGCCTTTGAAGGGTTGCGCATCAAAGACAAAGGTCCTGGGCCGAGTAAAGCGTCAGAGGTAGCCGTCTCGTCATACAAGGAAGCTCAAGCTCTAGTAGAGACTGGTGAGACAAAAGGATGGGGCAAGGTGCTAGATATTCCCGTGAAGATGGACCGATTTGGGCTGGGGTATCAACCGTCGTCATCAACGCCTGCTGCAGGGGCACCCCGTTTCAAAGGACCGATAACAATCACATCTAGTGGAGTGTGTCACGAGGCCATCAATGCTGTTTCAGATTCCGAAGAAGGAGACAGTGATTGTGACATGGACGCCTGGATTCAGCCAAGCATGCCAGGACAAGGATTATGCAATTGGTCTATTCAGGAGATTGTTCCTGTGACTCACGAACAGTAATACTTTGTTTTCTTAATTGTTGAACAATCTGGTGTCTTACCCGAGGCATCATGATTTTGCTTAGGGTCGTGCTGTTATGTACATTGCGTTGTTTAATCGTTAAATAAAAGGCGTTTTTTCATGTACAAATATTGCGATCTCTGTTTTTCCTGTTTTGTGTTTTACAATAAAATGGCAACGTGGTTATTAGCTTTATACGCATTTTGAAGCATTTAACCATTCCTTTTGCAGGATAACATTTTTAGATGACATCATTGAACCGCCTATGACTCGTCTCGACTTTGAGCACCCGGTATTTCAGGCCGAAGAAGAGATTGTTGAAGATGGCGACGTTCCCAAAGAATTGTCTTGGTTGGTGAAGCAAGAAGAACGAGTCATTCTGCCTCATGAGGAGGTCATCGAAATCATTAACCTGGGGTCGGAAGGGGTTGAAAAGAACATCCGTATAGGAGCCGCGCTGCAGAGCGACGTCAAGAGAAGACTGGTTGAAATGCTCATAGAGTACAGTGATGTGTTCGCTTGGTCGTATGAAGACATGCCTGGGCTTGATACAGATATGGTTGTGCACTGCCTGCCGTTAAAAGAAGAATGCCCGCCAGTCAAGCAGAAGCTTCGCAGAACTAGACCTGATATGGCAGTGAAAATTAAGGAGGAGGTTCAAAAACAGTGGGATGCTGGTTTCCTAGCTGTTACAAAATATCCCTCATGGGTCGCTAATATTGTACCAGTGCCAAAGAAAGACGGTAAAGTGAGAATGTGCGTAGATTACCGTGATTTGAACAAAGCGAGCCCGAAAGATGATTTCCCGCTTCCTCACATCGATGTGCTGGTTGACAACACTGCTCAATTCTCCGTATTCTCCTTCATGGATGGCTTCTCGGGCTATAATCAGATTAAGATGGCACCAGAAGACATGGAGAAGACTACTTTCATAACGCCTTGGGGAACATTTTGTTACAAAGTGATGCCCTTCGGATTGAAGAATGGTGGGGCAACGTATCAGCGTGCAATGACGACTCTTTTTCATGATATGATGCATAAGGAGATCGAAGTTTATGTCGATGATATGATTGCCAAATCCCAGACGGAGGAAGAACATTTGGTGAATCTGCTGAAGTTATTCAAAAGGCTTAGGAAGTTCAGGCTGAGACTGAACCCTAACAAGTGCACCTTCGGGGTGAGATCGGGTAAACTGCTGGGGTTTATCGTGAGCGAAAAAGGAATAGAGGTTGATCCTGCAAAAATAAAAGCAATACAAGAGATGCCGACGCCTAGAACAGAAAAAGAGGTGCGCGGGTTTTTAGGGAGGTTGAACTACATCGCTCGGTTCATATCTCACCTAACAGCTACGTATGAGCCGCTATTCAAGTTGTTGAAAAAGGACCAGGCGGTAACATGGAATGGAAATTGTCAAAAGGCGTTCGATAAAATAAAGCAGTATTTGCAGGAGCCTCCTATTTTGATACCCCCAGTGGCAGGGAGACCCTTGATTATGTATTTGACGGTTCTTGAGGGAAGTATGGGTTGTGTTCTCGGTCAACACGACGAGACAGGAAGAAAAGAGCATGCGATCTACTACTTGAGTAAGAAGTTTACTGAATGTGAATCTCGATATTCAATGCTCGAAAAAACTTGTTGCGCGCTAGCCTGGGCCGCCAAGCGTTTGAGGCAATACATGCTGAATCATACAACCATGCTCATCTCGAAGATGGGTCCTATCAAATATGTATTCGAAAAGCAGGCACTATCGGGGAGAATTGCCCGTTGGCAGATGGTTTTGACCGAATACGACATCCAGTATGTCTCGCAGAAGGCTATAAAGGGGAATGTATTGTCTGAGTACTTGGCAGAGTAGCCTATTGAGGATTACCAATCGATGAGGTTTGATTTTCCTGACGAGGATATCATGTACCTAAAGATGAAAGATTGTGAAGAGCCGTTGCCAGACGAAGGACCAGAATTGGGCTTCAAATGGAAGTTGATCTTTGACGGAGCTGTAAACACCTACAGTAGCGGAATAGGGGCAATCATCACTATTCCACACGGGTCGCACATCCCGTTTACCGCTCGATTGACCTTTCCAGTTACCAATAATGAAGCCGAATACGAAGCTTGTATCATGGGGCTTGAAGAAGCCATTGATTTGCGAATCAAAAATCTGGATGTATACGAAGACTCAGCTCTGGTGGTGAATCAAATAAAAGGGGAATGGGAGACACGTCAGCCTAATTTGATACCATACATGAATTACGCAAGGAGATTGTTGCCTTTCTTTGACAAGGTTGAATTGCATCATGTACCGCGAGCAGAGAATCAGATGGCTGACGCCCTGGCCACTTTGTCATCCATGTACAAAGTCAACTTCTGGAATGAGGCTTCCAGAATTGTTATCTCTCGGCTTGACAGACCTGCCTTCGTATTTGCCATTGACGAGGCATCTGACGATAAACCCTGGTATTTTGATATACTTAGTTTCCTGAAGAACAAAGAGTATCCGGCTGGGGCATCCAGTCACGATCAGAAGACTCTCAGGAGATTGGCGGGTAACTTCTATTTGAATCCGGACGGTGTCTTATACAGAAGAAATCACACTTGGTGCTACTACGTTGTGTAGACGAAAAAGAGGCGAAGCTGCTCATGGAGGAAATACATGAGGGTACATTTGGCACGCATGCTGGTGGGCATGCTATGACGAGGAAGCTGCTGCGGGCAGGTTATTTTTGGCTAACTATGGAAACTGATTGTTTCAAGTTTGCGAAGAGGTGTCACAAGTGCCAAATCTATGCAGATAAGATCCATGTGCCTCCGAGTCCTCTGAACGTGATGTCATCGCCATGGCCATTCTCGATGTGGGGAATCGATATGATTGGAAAGATCGAGCCGACGGCTTCTAATGGACACCGATTCATTCTAGTAGCGACCGATTATTTTACCAAGTGGGTGGAAGCGGCATCTTATGCAAATGTGACTAAGCAGGTAGTAGCCAGATTCATCAAGAGAGATATCATTTGCAGATATGGGATCCCCGAGCGGATAATCACCGACAACGGTTCAAACCTGAATAACAAAATGATGAAGGAGCTGTGTCAGAATTTTAAGATCGAGCATCACAACTCCTCCCCTTATCGACCCAAGATGAATGGCGCTGTTGAAGCGGCCAATAAGAATATAAAGAAGATTGTTCAGAAGATGGTGGTGACCTATAAGGACTGGCATGAGATGCTACCTTTTGCTTTGCACGGTTATCGTACGACGGTACGCACATCAACCGGGGCAACCCCGTTCTCGTTGGTATATGGAATGGAAGCAGTGTTACCATTGGAAGTTGAGATTCCTTCCCTAAGAGTATTACGAGATGTCCAACTAGACGAGGCAGAATGGGTGAAAGACAGGTTGAACCAGTTGAGTTTAATGGATGAGAAGAGGCTAGCTTCTCTAGCATACGGTCGTTTGTACCAGAGCCGAATGAAGAAAGCATATGATAAGAAGATACATCCTCGGAGCTTTCAGACGGGCGACCTTGTGCTAAAGAGGATTCTCCCGCCACAGGCAGATCACAGGGGCAAGTGGACCCCCAACTACGAAGGTCCATACGTTGTCAGAAAAGTCTTTTCAGGAGGGGCTTTATTGTTGTCCACCATGGACGGTGAAGACTTTACGTCGCTTGTGAATTCGGACGCAGTTAAAAAATACTTTGCTTGAAATTGACCCGCTGGACAGAAAAAAGAGAGTCCAGGCAAAAATGGGGCATCCTGGCGAACCAAAAACAGAATGAAAGGTTCGGGCAAAAGTTAGGGATAAAATTGAAAAAATGTACACCCGCGAAGTTGAAAACCTACACTGGGCGGCTTCGGCAAAAAAGGGTATCCCGGTGAACCGAAAACCCGTAAAGGGCGGTTCACGCAAAAGTTAGGGATTTGAAAAGCAAATGACTGCGGTCCGAATTTGATACTGCGGTGCGCATTGGTGCAGGAGAATATACCTGAGGGGTCGATTATCAGATACAATCTCTTCGGAAGTGTGAACACCGGGAAAGCATTAGAGTCGGACGAGTCATAGGAGGATCAGATCATGATGTTTGTCTGCATCCCGTTGCCGACATGTGTGCAAATTTGATTTGTCATTATATTTATGCTTCTTGTGCATACTTGTATAGTTGTTGTGCGTAGCTTCCTCTTTTCAGGAGTTACATCCCGTGTACCAAACTCTGCCCATTTAGGGGCCCAATCAATAAAACATGTTATTCAGTATTTGATGCTGGTTCTTTACTGTTTTGTACATGATAAACGCCAAGGTTTAATAAAACTAGCAAGTGTATAACGTCGCTGGCCCTTGCCAATAATTGCTAAAACTTTGAATTAACTGAAAATAATGTCACTAACACTAACCTGAATAGATTTGGTTGCATAGACTTGTCTTGTCTTGTTTGTGGCGTTGCAGGGTGCGTAGCCGTATGAAGTGGACGATCAAAAGATTGCAGTATTGACCAGAGGCTCGTAACGAAAGACTCGATCCCTACGCAGGTCGCGCTTCCAAGATAACAATGTTCCTTACCAAAGAAGGATCAAATTCCCCAGCTAGTCCGAGGGACATTCTCCAGCAAGGGCGTTTACCCTCAGCAGAATTGACGATTCCAAGATCGAAGGCTGTATTCAGACAGTGTGGTGTCCCCCAAAAGGATCCCCCATCCCGAGCAGAGCGGTTTAGCCTCAGAAGATTAATATTCCCAACTTGTGAGATGTACTCAGACAACCTACCCGTCGCAGTAGGGTCATTTACTCTCCCCCAGCGGAGACAGTTGATTTTCCCCAAGAGAGTCGTTTCGTCCTCAGCGGAATTCTCTTTCCAGCAAGTGTTTTCTTTCCTCCCAGTGGAACTCAAAGATTAAGACTCTCCCCGGCAGAGTTGGTTGTGTGTCCCGGCATTTCTTTTGTCGGAATACCGTGTGATACCCGTTCACTCTCCAGCAGAAGTCCAATCATGATTGGCGCATTCAGCTACTCCTCAGCGAAGCGGGCTTCACTCTTCCAGCATTTGTTTTGCTGGAATAATTCTGTGGCACCTGGTTATCCCCGGCGGAGTGGGCATTATCTTCAGCATTTATCTTGCTGAAGCGGTTTCTGTATCCCAGCAGTTCGAGTCTGCATTTGCATTGGCATATAGTGTCATATTTGCATCTACCAAATAAAAACGTATAGCATTTCCATGTCGAATGGAGCATTACGCCATTGTCAAACATATGCATGTTGAAACATAAACTAGATTGGTTGACCGTTTGTTTTCAAGCATTGTTTCCCATGCAGGTGGAGAGAGCTCTTGCCCAAATTAATTACCAAACATTCAAGATCTCGGCATGAGACGTGTAATGGTAATGTCGATTGTGGCATTATTCCCCACAGAGTTGCTTGTTTAAAGTTTCTCTTACCCCTCCAGCGGAGTATTTCTTCAAGGTTGTTGTTGTGACAGCATCAGAAGATTACGTGAATCGATTTTTCGAAGTTGTCTGGCAGTGTGGATTCAGAAAATCCCCAGTATAGTCCTTCTCAGATTTGCTGCCATGTCAGCACTGAAAGTTGGAAGACTAGACTCCTATTGTGTTACCCATGTGATTGATGGAGTTAGCTGTTGCAAAGATAGGCAGAAAAGCTATATCAGGACTATGTCCCGCAATGATGGCGGAGTTATTTCCCGCAGTGGTGGCGGAGTTATTTTCCCGTAGTGGTGACGGAGTTATTTCCCGCAGTGGTGGCGGAGTTATTTTCCCGCAGTGGTGGCGGAGTTATTGCCCGTAGCGGTGACGGAGTTATGTCCCGCAATGGTGGCGGAGTTATTGCCCGTAGTGGTGACAGAGTTAGTACCCGTAGCGATGGCGGTGTTGTTATCTCTTCAGTTATTTCCCGTAGTGGTGACGGAGTTATTTTCCCGCAGTGGTGGCGGAGTTATTTCCCGTAGTGGTGACGGAGTTATGTTCCCGCAGTGGTGGCGGAGTTATTTTCCCGTAGTGGTGACGGAGTTATTGCCCGTAGCGGTGACGGAGTTATGTCCCGCAATGGTGGCGGAGTTATTGCCCGTAGTGGTGACGGAGTTATTTCTCGCAGTGGTGGCGGAGTTATGTTCCCGTAGCGATGACGGTGTTATTTTTCTATAATAATGACAAAATTTTCCCACAGTGGTGGCGGAGTTATTTCCTGTAGTAATGACAAAGTATTACCCGTAGCGATGGCGGTGTTATTTTCCCAGATTATTACCCGTAGCGATGGCGGTGTTATTTTCCCAGATTAGTACCCGTAGCGATGACAGTGTTGTTGTTTTTCCAGATTATCTTCCTGTTGCACCCTAAAATTTGACCAACCGATTCTCCTATCTGGTTCATGGTTCAATTCGTATTCGCATATCAGATGCATGACATTTGTGCACTGACAGAGGGTGTCTGGGTTACAGCTTGGTTCTCATCTACCGAATATTTCAGATTCAGTCTAGATAATCAGGGTTTCATTTTCGGGAAATTGTGCACTTCTCGGTGTTTTCAGCTTACATGGTGGTTTTTGGGATATTCTGATGCCCGGGGTTTACTGTTTGCGTCGATCTGGTCTCGCGCTCGCTTTTATGTCGATTATTTGCCTCTGTTTGCATTTTTTAGGGTTTAATAGCCTTTTGTAGATTTTTAATAGGCTTTTTAGATTTTTTAGAATTTAAATAGATTTTTAATATTTTTAATAGCTTTGATCATTTTTTAGAATATTACAGATTTCTCTAGAATGTTAAATAAATAGAGTGTATTTCCTTTTAATAGGTAATAGGGTTGGTAGAATTAATAGTTGTTAAAGACTTCTAGAAGATTAATTGAATAGGGTTTTAATATAGATTTTATATATAGATTTTATATTTTAATATAGAATTTAATAGTTTTCTTGATAGATATTAATTTCTTTCTCAGATTTAATATCGTTTTAATAGAACTTATAGGTTTCTAGGAATTTATAGATTTTATTGATTTTGCAGAATATTATAGATTTTTTTAGGTTAATGGATTTTATTAGTTTTTTTTAGAGGTATTAGATATTATTTGGATTCCGGTTTTTTTATTTTATTAATCCATTTTAACTGGTTTAGCATTAATCATTTTCATATCATTAATAGTTCATTAAGTCCATCAGCTAGCCATTAGTCCTCCGTGTTAATCCATTTCAGTTCTCAATCTCATTCATTAATCCATTGTGATTTGTTTAATCCATTAATCACTTTCCTTATTAATCAGTCATTAATTACGCTTTATCTCAGTCCAGTTAATCCTTTAGTGGTGATTAGGTCTGCGTTTAGTCCTTGGATTAGTGGGCCAGGTTTAGGTCAAAGTCCAAGTCAGGCCCAAATAGTCCACGTGTCTTATAAATACTCCGCCACCACGCCTTTCTCTTTCTTCTCTCCTCTTGCCACGTCTCACACCCACTCACTCTTTCTCTGCCAGCATCGCGTACACGTGTTGCCTTCTCCCTGCTCCCCTTCCACACGCGTCCCTTTCTCAACCATTCCCTTGACACCTGGATTCCACTATCCACCCCTCGCCGGAGCACATGCAGCCACCGCCATCCCCGCCGCAACAAACCGCCGGAGTCTGGTAAACCCGCCGGAATCTGCAGTTTCGCCAGAAATTCGTCCAAACACCTTGGATCTTCATCTTCTACCTTCATCTACCATATCGCCGGAAACACCAAATTCATCATTCCTTCATCTTTCTTCTCAGATCGCCATCCATAATCAGAGTTCATTAACATCAACATCATCTTCACCAGACGTTCATTAGATCAAACATCCAAAATCTCCAGATTCACGAACATTGTAGATCCAAGATCCTCAGTGTGTTCTTCAGCGATCTACACCTAGATTGCGTCGTGCATCTCAAGGATTTTCGTTCTCTAGACGACGTCATTGCGTGTCTTCTCTAGCGAATTTGTTTCCAGATCAAGGTTTTCGTTAAGCTCCAACAACGATCTCCTTCAAAGATCGTCAAATCTCCAACAACGCCTTCCAGCACGAGCAAGAACCTTTGTCAAGATCTTCGCACTGAGACTTGAGATCGTCGACCATAATCTCCACAACTTGCTCGCGTTCCATCTCCAGGTGCGCCTTCCTATGATTCTTGACTGAGTTTTTTTCGATTTGCTGAGTTTTGTTTCGTTTTGTTTCGAAGAGGATTTAGGTTGAATGTAGGACTGAGATGGGAAGGATGGTGAGGCGTGTATTAGGGTTTCAGTTTCAGATCGTGGTGAGGGATTGTTTGATGTTTGAGAATTTCAGAAGAGGGTTTGAGAGAATCTCAGTGAACGGCGTGTTAGGATTTAGGGTGATGAACAGTGAAGGGAATTTTGAGAGAGAGGAGTGGTTTTGTTGGTTGACTGATTGGGTTAGGGTTTGGATCGGGCTAGGCCCAATTAGAAATTGTTGCGCATCACACCCCTGTTACTCGTTGCCCCCCCCCCCCCCCCCCCCCCCCGTTTGTGGCTATGCTGAATGATTTTGGTTTGGGCTTTGGCCCCAGTTGCTAATCGCACCCCCGTATTTAGCCCAATGTGAAAAGGCAACTGGGGCGTCTTGCTATTTGCCCCCCCTTGTTTTATTTTCCTTTTTATTTTCTTTGTTTTCATTCATGTTAGGAAATATTTCATAAAAAATAGTAGGATGAACCAATCAATTCCCTTCTTTTTGCTGTAGGTTCCTAATTCAATTTAGAATTTTATAGTGCAAAAATATTGAATTGATCATGCATTTTCATTTTTATTTGCATTTTTGTATTTTAATTGGTCCTGAATAATTGGTTTGTGATGTGTCTGCCTTGCTGATTTTATTTCTCTCATCTGGTAATGAATTTTGCTCTAGTTTTTTAGTATGTTGTACTAGACTGATGCATGCTCCCCATAGGATTTTTGTGGATTTTTTAGAGAATGATTGATGTTGTTTTAGGGTTAGAGAATAGAGACCTCATAACTTGCTGGTTAACCCTTGACCATTCAATGTTAGGGATTGTTTAGTAGTCGTAGAAGTTGACTTAGGCTTTGAGATTTGATCTTGGGATCATAGAGCCATGTAGGTTTCCCCTAGATTTTTGGTAGATTTTTATAGGGTGTTCTGTTATTTTTTGCTTGAGCTTGAGAATAGGAGAAGTCTTGAGGGCTTCTGACTTTGAAGTTCAACTATGGTTGAACTTCAGAGATAGCTTCTTTTGGTTTGAGGGCCCGTGGTTTCTTCTTGAAGATGGAGGCTGGATGAAGTCTTGGTGGAGCTTCCAAGGATGCATGGATTGAGGCCTAGTCTAGGAGCTTGCTCTCTGTTTGTGAGGTTTGAGATCCTGAAGTTTGAGGGAAATTTATGGTACTTTCCTGAGGAAGGCACTATGGATGTCTTTCATTCTTTCTTCTCACCTCTTTATCAAGTATCCAATGATGTTGGAGCCTTCATGTGAGTTTAGTTTCTCCTGAGGAGGAATATAAACCGATCACAGTTGTTGAGCCACATGGGATATGATTCCTAAGTGGAAGCCCCCTAGTATTTTCCTGAGGAAGACACTATGGGTCTGTTCACTTAGTTCCCTTAGTTCATGTAGGATTTCTCAAGTATCCAATGATGTTGGAGCCTTCATGTGAGTTTAGTTCCTCCTGAGGAGGAAGGTAAACCGTTCACAGTTGTTGAGCCACATGGGATATGATTCCTAAGTGGAAGCCCCCTAGTACTTTCCTGAGGAAGGCACTATGGGTCTGTTCACTTAGTTCCCTTAGTTCATGTAGGATTTCTCAAGTATCCAATGATGTTGGAGCCTTCATGTGAGTTTAGTTTCTCCTGAGGAGGAATGTAAACCGATCACAGTTGTCGAGCCACATGGGATATGAGTCCTAAGTATAAGCCTCCTAGTACTTTCCTGAGGAAGGCACTACGAGTCTGCCTACTTAGCTCCCTTTCTTTGGTAAGCTTGTCTTGAAGCTTGAAGACTGAGATTGATTTCTCTTCTGTAGGGTTTTGCTTTAGGGCCTTGCTTAGAGATTTGATTAGGGTTTTGCATAGGGCTTTGCTTAGGTGTAGATTAGGGTTTGTTTTAGGTTTGTTTAGGGGTCCTGCTCAGGGTTTTGGCTTAAGTTTTGAATAGAAGTTTGCCAGGCTGGTTAGCCTTTTCTTTGTGTTGATTGACTTGTGTGGTGTTGTGCTGCATTAGACTTAGGGGTTCATCTAGATATTTCTGAGATAGGTGCATCTTAGAAATAGGCTTTGCATGCATAAGAAGTTGAGGTGGTCCTCCTTCTGCTTGATTGTTATTGAGTGGCTTTGCTTGCTGGTATTTGGTAGAGCTGAGCTCCCTTGCCTCTGTGGTGTGTGGCCTTTGTGCCTTGATTGTTCGGTTGTTGCATTCATGCATATTTCCAGTATTTCTTTACTTGGCAGTGATTCTTGTTTGCTGTTCAGTCCTGTTGCCATGATCCCTTAGGAGCTCTAACTTCTCTGCTGTGGAGGAGTTATGATAGACATTAGGTTGGTTAACCAGGCATGATAACATTAGGTAGATTCCCCTCTTCAACCATAGTTTTAGGGTGTCTCTTTCCTTTCTCAAAACAACAGAAAAACACTTAATAAAGGATAAAACAAAAAATGAATTCATTTCTTCCGTCAAAAGATTTGAACAAACATCAAAATCTTTTGTCCTCCTGGACTGTGAAAACCCTTGGTTAAGGTGCATTTTTCCATAAAAAACACTTGAACAGCTTGTGTCGTAGGTAGTCGAACTACGTTTGCCCTGATCTTCCATGCCGTGTGGAAGTACGTAGGCACAGGACGCGATGTCCTGGCGAGCAACCTTTCCCCCCGTCTAGACGTAGGTAGTCGAACTACGTTGACTCTGACTTTCCCATTGCACGAGGGAGTACGTAGGCCCAGAACAGCGTATGTTCTGTCGAGTCCTGTCCTTTTCTTTTCTTTTCAGACTGACCATTAGCGTAGATAGATAAATACACCCTTTTCCTTATAAACACCAGGCGTGGATCCCGTCGAGTACGACGGACGTGAGGGGTGCTAATACCTTCCCCTTGCGTAACCGACTCCCGAACCCAGGTTTTGGTTGCGATGACCATACCTTTCCCGTTTTTGCGAGGTTTACTTCGAGCGTTTCCTTTCCCTCCGTTGGGATAAATAACGCACGGTGGCGACTCTTCTGTCATGTCGGCGCCGATTTTCGCAGTAGCGACAACTGGCGACTCTGCTGGGGAATTATAGCATCTAGGGACTTTTCCCATCCCTTATGCTGGGACCGTTTCCCATCCCCTACGCGAGTCAATCCTAGCGCTTGGGTGTTTATCTGTTGGGTGTTGTGCATATGTGTTTTATCTTTCCGCACTTTACTTTCCCGCACCTTTACCTTTCCTCATTTACTTTCAGCACTATATTATTGTGATTATTGCTGTGGGAGAGGGAGGTTACTATGAGTGAGAAGCCGGACCTAGGCTTGAGTATGCACCTAGACATAGTTGCGGAGAGTAGTAGACGAACCTGTCTGCTGAGCAGGCACAGTTCCCTACGAAATCTGCGCTCAGACGAGATTCTCTCCGAGGTGCTCCTTTCCGGTCCTGAGGATCTGAGGGGAGTCCAGACGTGAGGATTGTCGACTCTGGGGACCGATCATTTGGAAGTCAGCTAAGTGAGGCCTCTTCATGACTTGATGATGCCACCCCTTCTGGGAATCATATCGTCACTCATGAAAGTCTGTGACGCTGATGACCGCATAGGATGCCGTACCTTTGTCCATGGATTAGGTCCATACCTGTGAAGGGGATTGGGTTATTGCAGGAAAACTGGCCTTCAGAAACCATGATTCAGTATTTATCAGATGGTTTTCTTGGCTCGTTAACAGGTGTGTTGTTTGGATCAGATGGGTTTCTTGTCTGAGGTTGATACTATTATCAGATGGTTTTCTCGTCAGTTACAGAGGTTCAGATGGATTTATTACCAGGGGATTGGTATTTTGAGTGTCAGATGACAGTTAGTGTCATGAAGTTCTGGTGACCGTGGTGGTTTTCTGCTCTTGACATCACGGAGATGTTCCTCCTCAGGCTACATCATGGCCCTTGTGTTCACTGATTGCATCATTTATCATATTGCATTATTGCATTACCATTTGCATCCAACTAACGTGTGTGTATTGCAGGTACATATTTCCCCTCCCAGTTCCAATGTTTGTTTCCTAGCAAGACATGGAAGCCATGAAGAGAGTGTTACCCTACAAGTTCCCGTCTCCAGATATCAGTCTGTTGTCAGAGTTAATTACTATTGCTAGGAAGAAGGTGATGGGAGATTTCAAGAAGACATACGGGAGAATCCTGACTTATGTTTACCAGCCCTCGGCTTATGAGATCAGCGGCATTTACACCCTGTTGCAGTTTTATGATGTTGAGCTCAGGTGTTTCGTATTTCCTGATTTTGTCTTGGCTCCTACCCTGGAGGAGTATTCTGCACTCTTGGATATACCGATTCACGAGCAGATGCCTTTCTATCACACGGACGCTAAGCCTGATCTGGCTGAGCTTTCTGCTATTCTGCACTTAGGAGAGTTTGAGCTGACAGGGAAGATGATCAGAAGAGGAGATGCGTGGGGATTTCCGTTGGATGTTTTGGTGGAGAAGGCTCGGGAGTATGCCAAGAAGGGTGGCTAGGTTGTTTTTGATGCCATCCTTGCTGTGTGTGTTTATGGCATTGTATTGTTCCCAAACTTTCCTGATTTTGTTGATGCAGATGCTTTCTATATTCTGGCTGCAAAGAACCCAGTTCCTACCTTGCTGGGAGATATCCACCATTCCACTCACTACCAAAATGAAAAGCGGCGAGGAAGGAATGTCTCTTGCTGTGTACCTTTACTGTGCCGATGGTTTACTAGTCATATGCCGAAGTCAGGGCCTTTCGTCACTTCTATTGATTCTTTAGGATGGCCTGAGCGCTTGATGGGGTTGACTTCTGAAAATGTGGTGTGGGTTAATGAGGAGGTGTTCGGAGTTGAGGTCATATACAGATGCGAAGGGTTCCCTAATGTTCCTTTGATAGGAAGGAAAGGGTGTGTCAATTACAACCCTTCCTTATTAATCAGGCAGTTTGGGTATGCACCTCAGGAAGCGCCGAAGCCCGAGGAGATATAGGAATCTCTGTATCTCACTGGGGCAATAGAGGAAGAGATGTTGATCAAGCTTGAGAAAGCATGGAAGAACCTGCATAAGAGAGGGAAGCCTTCATGTAGCAAAGGGGGTACTCGAGTTCTTGGTCCGTATGTGGAATGGATTCGTGAACGAGCTACGAAATTCCTTATGCCTTATCCTGCAGTTCAGCCATTGTATCCTTCTCCGGTGGAGGAGCCCACCACTATAGACATGCAGATATACAAGCAGCTGATGGCGGAGAAAGAAGAGTTAGCAAAGGCTAAAGAAGCTTTAGAGAAAGAGAATGCCCAGCTTCGTCATGAAAAGATTGAAACAGGATATTTTTCCAAACAACAGGCCGAAACTCTGAAACATCTGAAGACTACTTTATTGGAGTTGACTGAAACCAAGAAGCGCCTGGAGTTAGATGTAGACTCAGTTAGCAGTGTATTGGCTACTAAGAAACAAGAACTGGAAAGAGCTTACACGAAGTTAGCTAAGTTCAGAGAGCATTGGGACCTTACTATGGCCAAACGCAAAGAACGGGAAGAAGAGCTAAAGATACAGGTTGCCCAGTTGGGAGAACAGGTTAAAGTGAAGACTGAAGAGCTTGAAGAAGAAGCATGCCGTCGATACGAGGCCGAACGCAAACTGATTGATGCCATGAAGAATCTAGAAGATTGTCAGCGCAGGGCAGACATCAAGAGGCCTAAACCTGAGGATGGTGCCCAAGATAAGGCTTGGGAAGATTTTGACAAAGATATCCATGGAACGGTCAGGAAAAGGGATCAGTTGATAGAAGGCTTGATTTATCGACCGGATCACCCAGAGACGAAGAAGCTGGTCGAGGATTTCTGCGACCGTACCCGCACTTGATTTCTCTCTTGTATTCTATGTGTTGAGATCACCACCAGGCACGTTGGTTGGGATCCTCCTTTATCACATCAGTTGTATGGAACATAGTTGCGTAACGTCTTGACGAGACTGTCATTCCAATAAATATATGAGGGTTTTTCTAAATATTGTCTTTATGGTTTCTCTTGTCTTGCTACCTTGACACTGGAATTGGAGGGGAAATATCCCCAATGCACACATGCACGTTAGCATTTTTGCATTCTGTCTGCATAAATCATATTGCATAGCTTTTCTCTAGCTGGCCAGAGCACTTATCCAACCTTTGTTTTGGTACCCAGAGGGTGATTCTCGGGGATTGTTCGAGGCAAGTGTGGAGTGTTGAAGACGACCAAGGGGTTGAAGCAGATTTGAGCATAATCAAGCAGTAAAGTCAGTTGACAGTGGTTGGGAGCTATGTCAGAGAGCAGCTTCCAGTTTGTTGATACCTTGTCAGGTTTCACTGTGACGTCCAATCCTTTGTATGGATCTATGAATGACGAAGACTTTCCGCAAGTGAACAACCTCATTGCAGCTCAGCTTGTACAACCTTCTGTTGAATACCAAGGTCTACATGAGCAGTCTGTTGTCCGAAGTGAACGTTATCCTTCTGTTGATACTCCAGACTACCAGGGTGTTGCCTTCCCTATGCCAAAGTCCCAAAGAGAGGTCCCGATAGCAAAGACTGAAGACTCATTAGCTCCCGTGTATGCTAGAAGGTTTCGTGCATTGGATGAAAGATTCAAGGCCTTGAAAGGTAAAGACGCTGTTAACCCTAATGCTGCAGACATGTGTCTGGTTCCTGGCCTAGTGTTACCTCCGAGGTTCAGAATGCCGAGGGTTGAAAAGTACAAAGGAGACAGTTGCCCGAAGCAACATTTGGTGATGTTCTGCCGAAGAATGACTTCATTCGTGCACAACGACAAGTTGATGATTCACTGCTTTCAGGATAGTCTGACTGGGGCATCTCTGAGTTGGTATATGCAGTTAGAGAGTAATCAAATTCGATCATGGGTGGATTTAGCCAGAGCTTTCCTGAAGCAGTATGACTACAATCTTGTTGAAGCTCCTAGTCACATGCAACTGCAAGAATTGTCTCAAGGGAACAATGAACCTTTCAGAAAGTATGTTCATAGATGGAGAGAATTTGCTGCTAGAGTGCAACCACCGCTTCAAGACCGAGAGTTGAAAAGCATGTTCGTAAACTCCTTGCAGAGTTCGTACTTTGAAAGAATGATTGGAGTCGCACCAAATTTCTCTGAATGGGTAAGGACAGGAGAGCGCATCGAGCACGGTGTAAAGACTGGAAAAATCCAGAATGTTGCAGGCGGTCAGGCTCGCCAAACCGAAGGAGTTGTGGTCAACGCAATCAGGAAGGATGTTGGGTATCCTCGAGTCGAATCGGTGAAATCTGTTGGTTCTTCGTCTTCTCAGCGATCAGTATCTCACGTGTCTCGTTATTCCGGACAGACCACTGCGCCTGGGGCACCATATCAGGAGTCTTATGTCGCTTCCTTTGCAAATCAGCGAACTCGTGGCCAAGGTTATCAGACTCGGCGCCAGAATCGGAACAGACCTCGTAGCAATTTGGAACGAAGGAATGGTCCTTCCCACCCAGTTCCTGTGCCGTACAGTCAGCTTTTGCCACAGCTGGTTCAGAACGCTTTGGTGGAGCCGAAAGCTCTCAAGCCTGTGCCAGAACCTTACCCTCCTGGGTACAATCCCCAAGTTCAATGTGGTTACCATGGTGGCTCTCCAGGGCATGCAACTGAGGATTGTAAAGCGTTTCAGGCGAAGGTACAGCAGTTGATCGACCAGGATTGCATTTCCTTTCGAGAAGGATGTCTGTTTGTTCATACTAACTTCTCAGCTGTCTAAGCTCGTAGACTCGGAAAGTATTCCCCAGCAAAAGCCAGTGGTCCAGACAGGCAGGCGCCCTCAGCATTGGCAGTCCTCGGACTTTATATCATTTGCATTTGTAGTTTCTCTTCTGTTAGTTACTACTTGCTGTAAACATTGTATGTTTCGAATGGTAATAATAATAAAGTGACTATGCATTTTTCTGAATTAATCATGTCGCTGTCGCTCATTTATTGCATTGCACTGACACTTGCATTTTATTCACTCCACTTTATCACTGTGATTAGCAAAGCATGGAGGGAGGATGACGAAATAAACTCATAACCGGTGATCGTATGCTTTCAGATAAAACCTTGACGATGACGTACAAGGCATTGTTTCAAATCCCCTAAACACTGGAGATATAAGGAGTTAGTCCCTTGTTAACCACTTCGAGCCAGGAAGTAGAAGTTTTTTAGGACTTTTAAACCCTCACATCTTAACCCGGGGCAGGGTAGTGGTCAGTTAGCTTGACCGAGCATTCAAGTCTTACAGAGGAGTGTTGTCTTTCGAGGACCAATTACAGTTTATGCCTCTCAAGAGGTCGTACCTCGTCAACCACAGTGGTTAAACCTCACCGATCAGGAGTGAGACAGTTATAATCCTTTCGGAGCAATCAAGACAACCAGTGTCACACGACTTTGTTCCAAAAGAAAGAAAAAGAAAGCCCGCTAAGCAAAAAGAAAGAAAAAGCTGGAAAGCTAATACTTAGGCAAAAATCAGGGCATCCCACTGGACTTCAAAAGAAAACGAAAAAACGAAAGGAACTCAAAAGGAGTCAGTCCAGACAAAAATTAGGGAATAAAAAAGAATGGAAAAGAAGGGATAGAAAAAATATATAGATCCCCAGTGAAAGACAAAGTCGTGTATACATACACCGAAAACGAAGAAGGAGTAACTGTCACTCCGGAAAAGCCCTGCGAGTCCCTTAATTATGGTTCATACCATTCAACATACCTCTCGAAGAGGCGAGCGCTCGTGCCAGGTTAGTTGAACCTTAGGATCGGAGATCATCACGTAGAAGGGGTGGGTACAAATCAAAATTTGAGCCAAATATCCTTTGCTTCACGAACCGTGAACCCGACCACGACACAACCCTTAAAAGACCTAATTGAGGCAGGGTTTATTCCGAAAGCGCATTACGATAAGGTGGAGTAACCTGACTCCTTCGTGACTTGCTAGTCACATCCTTGTTGTGTTTTTCACTGACCACGTAAGCACTACGTTTGAACTTTGGTTCATTCGTCACTCAATCATGACATGTAAATGAGTGACAGCACAAATTTTCAAAATCTGCATAAACATTGCATTAGAACTACCATTCGTGAACAGACGATTTTTACTTGCAGGTCAGTAGTTGACATGAAGGAGATTCCAACAGGGAATAATCGAGCAGGACTGAGTAATTCAGCAGTCTGAAACAGTATGGTGTATGTTGTGAAGCCCTGTAAATCCGGGGCATTGACTTCCAGTAAGTTCGGAATCAGTCAGTCTGAGGACAAGCCCCGAAGCTTCAGTTGATCAAGGGGCAGTATGCTTGAGAGGCAGTTAATCAGAAATGAGTCTTCTCGAGATCCAATCAGGGGCAATCATACAGAACGTGGAAATTTGAAAGCAGATACTTCAGGTGGATGATCAGATCAGGTTAAGTCGCTAGAACGCTCATTCAGGGGCAAGTCACCGCAGAGAATGTTGAAACCAACTGGGTTGATCGGGGTTTAATGGAGATTGAATCTTTTTGTCGTATAGATACCGGGGCAAGTAATCTCGAGGTCGTCTCGTAGCAAGCTGTTCAGAGCAAGTATTCCCAGGAGTTGGATAGGGGCAAGTTGAGTGCACCGGGGCAAGTTATTCAAGCCAGTCTGTTTGTCCCCGCCAGAGTCCATGACAGGCTAGTACCCTCTCCAGAGGATGAATGTTGTGTCTTTCCCAGTGAAGTCGCCCCAGGTAAAATTGAATGTTGACTCCCCAGGAGAGGGGAGGTTGCGTCAAAGGAAAAGGTCAATGTATCCTTAGTAGTTCAGAAGTGGTTTATCAAGCAGAGCAGGGTCCTCCCCAGCAAAGGTCGAGACGGATATGATTAACTTCCCCAAAGAGTTTCCTGTGTAGTGCGAATCAGAGCACACCGGTCAATCCCCAGCTCAGTGATAGCAGGATGAAGTATCCCCACAGGGCGTAATCAGAGTGTTGATACCTTTGAAAGCAGTTTCCAGGATTGCTTTTCTCTTTCCCCAACGGGTTGATCCCTCCTCGTCAGGACGATCATTTTTCAGCAGAATTTGAAGTTTTGAGTTTGTGAGCTACTTTCCCAGCAGGACGGTCATCCCCAGCGGAGTTAGTTCATCTTTTCAGCATCTATATTGGTTGGAAGTGTTCCGGTAGTATTCCGGTCATCCCCAGCGGATCCAGTTTGTCTTCAGTATTTATTTTGCTGAAGTAACTCCTTTGCATAAGCATGCATCATAAGCACTTGCATTTTACACGAATATGTAGCATTTCCATGCAATATGGAAGCATTACGGCATCACCAAACATGTGCATTTGGAAGCATAAGCAGGATTGATTACCCGTCCAGCCTCAGGTATTTTCTCTGTCGATAAGTGAGATCGTGGTTTGTAGAGATGTGTATGTTTTGTTTGTGGCACAAGGCGCGCAGTGATCGTGTTTTCTCCTGTCAAGAGAGTTGGGGCGCAGGGCACGCAATGATCGTGGTCATCTTTATGTTATGGGGTTTTTGCGGAAGAGATACGCAGTGATCGTATTCGTCTCATATGTGGTTTTGTTTGCAACGCCAAGACGCGCAGTGATCGTGTTTCCTCCTGTCAAGAGGGTTGTTGCGTCGGACACGCAGTGATCGTGTTCGTCATGTCATATTCCCCTAGCAGAGTTTGCTTGGTTAAGCACCTTTTCCCCCCAGTTGAGTCTTTCGCAGGACGCTGTGGTGTCAGCATTGGAAGATGGTAATGCAGATTTTTGGGTGGTTACCCGTAGTTCCCCCAGCAGAGTTATGTTCTCCAGCAGGGTGTTACTTCAATGAGTTACTTGGTTAAGTCCCTCATAGTCCCCAGCAGGGTATTCGCCACGGAGTTGTTTGGTTAAACTCCTCTTATTTTTCAACAAGGTTATCCTCGTCAGGATGCTTGGTTAAGTTCCCAATTTCCCCAGCGGAATGTTTTCAGGATATCTATTGCCAGAAAAGGTGTTTGACGACCGTCGTCAGACTTGTCCTCTCAGAGTTGCTTGGTTAAGTTTCTCGTGCCCCCGCAGGGATGCTCGTTCAGGTACGAACGGAAGGTTGGTAAGTGAAATCAACATTTTCTCGCAGTTTGGTGAATGCTCGTTCAGGTACGAACGGAAGGTTGGTAAGTGAAATCGACATTTTCTCGCAGATTAGTGAATGCTCGTTCAGGTATAAACGGAAGGTTGGTAAGTGAAATCAACATTTTCTCGCAGTTTAGTGAATGCTCGTTCAGGTACGAACGAAAGGTTGGTAAGTGAAATCAACATTTTCTCGCAGTTTAGTGAATGCTCGTTCAGGTACGAACGGAAGGTTGGTAAGTGAAATCAACATGTTCTCGCTGTTTAGTGAATGCTCGTTCAGGTACGAACGGAAGGTTGGTAAGTGAAATCAACATTTTCTCGCCGATTAGTGAATGCTCGTTCAGGTACGAACGAAAGGTTGATAAGTGAAATCAGCATTGTCTCGTTTGGTTAAGCGTTTGCTCGTTTCTTCAGATGCAGAAGGTTGATAAGAGAGATCAACAATTTTGCTCACTGATTAGTGTATTCTCACTTCTTCGGAATGGGATGGTCTATGGACAAAATTAGATTATTTCATAAGCAGGTTGATGGATAGGTGTTTAGTTGTCGCTGTGGCAACGAAAATCAGTTCCCTGGTTAATTCTCCCCAAGCAGTGGTGTGCGCAATTTATTTTTGCGGTTGGCAAATTTCAGGGTTTCATTGGTATTCAACTGTCATTTACCTTTGAATGTTTGAAGGCTGAGCGCTCTTCACCCATTCAGGTCCAAGCCGCTTGAATAGGGGCAGCTGTTGCACCCTAAAATTTGACCAACCGGTTCTCCTATCTGGTTCATGGTTCAATTCGTATTCGCATATCAGATGCATGACATTTGTGCACAGACAGAGGGTGTCAGGGTTACAGCTTGGTTCTCATCTATCGGATATTTCAGATTCAGTCTAGATAATCAGGGTTTCATTTTCGGGAAATTGTGCACTTCTCGGTGTTTTCAGCTTACATGGTGGTTTTTGGGATATTCTGATGCCCGGGGTTTACTGTTTGCGTCGATCTGGTCTCGCGCTCGCTTTTATGTCGGTTATTTGCCTCTGTTTGCATTTTTTAGGGTTTAATAGCCTTTTGTAGATTTTTAATAGGCTTTTTAGATTTTTTAGAATTTAAATAGATTTTTAATATTTTTAATAGCTTTGATCATTTTTTAGAATATTACAGATTTCTCTAGAATGTTAAATAAATAGAGTGTATTTCCTTTTAATAGGTAATAGGGTTGGTAGAATTAATAGTTGTTAAAGACTTCTAGAAGATTAATTGAATAGGGTTTTAATATAGATTTTATATTTTAATATAGAATTTAATAGTTTTCTTGATAGATATTAATTTCTTTCTCAGATTTAATATCGTTTTAATAGAACTTATAGGTTTCTAGGAATTTATAGATTTTATTGATTTTGCAGAATATTATAGATTTTTTTAGGCTAATGGATTTTATTAGTTTTTTTAGAGGTATTAGATATTATTTGGATTCCGGTTTTTTTATTTTATTAATCCATTTTAACTGGTTTAGCATTAATCATTTTCATATCATTAATAGTTCATTAAGTCCATCAGCTAGCCATTAGTCCTCCGTGTTAATCCATTTCAGTTCTCAATCTCATTCATTAATCCATTGTGATTTGTTTAATCCATTAATCACTTTCCTTATTAATCAGTCATTAATTACGCTTTATCTCAGTCCAGTTAATCCTTTAGTGGTGATTAGGTCTGCGTTTAGTCCTTGGATTAGTGGGCCAGGTTTAGGTCAAAGTCCAAGTCAGGCCCAAATAGTCCACGTGTCTTATAAATACTCCGCCACCACGCCTTTCTCTTTCTTCTCTCCTCTTGCCACGTCTCACACCCACTCACTCTTTCTCTGCCATCATCGCGTACACGTGTTGCCTTCTCCCTGCTCCCCTTCCACACGCGTCCCTTTCTCAACCATTCCCTTGACACCTGGATTCCACTATCCACCCCTCGCCGGAGCACATGCAGCCACTGCCATCCCCGCCGCAACTAACTGCCGGAGTCTGGTAAACCCGCCGGAATCTGCATTTTCGCCAGAAATTCGTCCAAACACCTTGAATCTTCATCTTCTACCTTCATCTACCATATCGCCGGAAACACCAAATTCATCATTCCTTCATCTTCCTTCTCAGATCGCCATCCATAATCAGAGTTCATTAACATCAACATCATCTTCACCAGACGTTCATCAGATCAAACATCCAAAATCTCCAGATTCACGAACATTGTAGATCCAAGATCCTCAGTGTGTTCTTCAGCGATCTACCTCCAGATTGCGTCGTACATCTCAAGGATTTTCGTTCTCCAGAGGACGTCATCGCGTGTCTTCTCTAGCGGATTTGTTTCCAGATCAAGGTTTTCGTTAAGCTCCAACAACGATCTCCTTCAAAGATCGTCAAATCTCCAACAACGCCTTCCAGCACGAGCAAGAACCTTCGTCAAGATCTTCGCACTGAGACATGAGATCGTCGACCATAATCTCCACGACTTGCTCGCGTTCCATCTCCAGGTGCGCCTTCCTATGATTCTTGACTGAGCTTTTTTTCGATTTGCTGAGTTTTTTTTCGTTTTGTTTCGAAGAGGATTTAGGTTGAATGTAGGACTGAGATGGGAAGGATGGTGAGGCGTGTATTAGGGTTTCAGTTTCAGATCGTGGTGAGAGATTGTTTGATGTTTGAGAATTTCAGAAGAGGGTTTGAGAGAATCTTAGTGAACGGCGTGTTAGGATTTAGGGTGATGAACAGTGAAGGGAATTTTGAGAGAGAGGAGTGGTTTTGTTGGTTGACTGATTGGGTTAGGGTTTGGATCGGGCTAGGCCCAATTAGAAATTGCTGCGCATCACACCCCTGTTACTTGTTGCCCCCCCCCCCCCCCCGTTTGTGGCTATGCTGAATGATTTTGGTTTGGGCTTTGGCCCCAGTTGCTAATCGCACCCCCGTGTTTAGCCCAATGTGAAAAGGCAACTGGGGCGTCTTGTTATTTGCCCCCCCTTGTTTTATTTTCCTTTTTATTTTCTTTGTTTTCATTCATGTTAGGAAATATTTCATAAAAAATAGTAGGATGAACCAATTAATTCCCTTCTTTTTGCTGTAGGTTCCTAATTCAATTTAGAGTTTTATAGTGCAAAAATATTGAATTGATCATGCATTTTCATTTTTATTTGCATTTTTGTATTTTAATTGGTCCTGAATAATTGGTTTGTGATGTGTCTGCCTTGCTGATTTTATTTCTCTCATCTGGTAATGAATTTTGCTCTAGTTTTTTAGTATGTTGTACTAGACTGATGCATGCTCCCCATAGGATTTTTGTGGATTTTTTAGAGAATGATTGATGTTGTTTTAGGGTTAGAGAATAGAGACCTCATAACTTGCTGGTTAACCCTTGACCATTCAATGTTAGGGATTGTTTAGTAGCCGTAGAAGTTGACTTAGGCTTTGAGATTTGATCTTGGGATCATAGAGCCATGTAGGTTTCCCCTAGATTTTTGGTAGATTTTTATAGGGTGTTCTGTTATTTTTTGCTTGAGCCTGAGAATAGGAGAAGTCTTGAGGGCTTCTGACTTTGAAGTTCAACTATGGTTGAACTTCAGAGATAGCTTCTTTTGGTTTGAGGGCCTGTGGTTTCTTCATGAAGATGGAGGCTGGATGAAGTCTTGGTGGAGCTTGCAAGGATGCATGGATTGAGGCCTAGTCTAGGAGCTTGCTCTCTGTTTGTGAGGTTTGAGATCCTGAAGTTTAAGGGAAATTTATGGTACTTTCCTGAGGAAGGCACTATGGATGTCTTTCATTCTTTCTTCTCACCTCTTTCTCAAGTATCCAATGATGTTGGAGCCTTCATGTGAGTTTAGTTTCTCCTGAGGAGGAATATAAACCGATCACAGTTGTTGAGCCACGTGGGATATGATTCCTAAGTGGAAGCCCCCTAGTATTTTCCTGAGGAAGACACTATGGGTCTGTTCACTTAGTTCCCTTAGTTCATGTAGGATTTCTCAAGTATCCAATGATGTTGGAGCCTTCATGTGAGTTTAGTTCCTCCTGAGGAGGAAGGTAAACCGTTCACAGTTGTTGAGCCACATGGGATATGATTCCTAAGTGGAAGCCCCCTAGTACTTTCCTGAGGAAGGCACTATGGGTCTGTTCACTTAGTTCCCTTAGTTCATGTAGAATTTCTCAAGTATCCAATGATGTTGGAGCCTTCATGTGAGTTTAGTTTCTCCTGAGGAGGAATGTAAACCGATCACAGTTGTTGAGCCACATGGGATATGAGTCCTAAGTATAAGCCTCCTAGTACTTTCCTGAGGAAGGCACTACGAGTCTGCCTACTTAGCTCCCTTTCTTTGGTAAGCTTGTCTTGAAGCTTGAAGACTGGGATTGATTTCTCTTGTGTAGGGTTTTGCTTTAGGGCCTTGCTTAGAGATTTGATTAGGGTTTTGCATAGGGCTTTGCTTAGGTGTAGATTAGGGTTTGTTTTAGGTTTGTTTAGGGGTCTTGCTCAGGGTTTTGGCTTAAGTTTTGAATAGAAGTTTGCCAGGCTGGTTAGTCTTCTCTTTGTGTTGATTGACTTGTGTGGTGCTGTGCTGCATTAGACTTAGGGGTTCATCTAGATATTTCTGAGATAGGTGCATCTTAGAAATAGGCTTTGCGTGCATAAGAAGTTGAGGTGGTCCTCCTTCTGCTTGATTGTTATTGAGTGGCTTTGCTTGCTGGTATTTGGTAGAGTTGAGCTCCCTTGCCTCTGTGGTGTGTAGCCTTTGTGCCTTGATTGTTCGGTTGTTGCATTCATGCATATTTCCAGTATTTCTTTACTTGGCAGTGATTCCTGTTTGCTGTTCAGTCCTGTTGCCATGATCCCTTAGGAGCTCTAACTTCTCTGCTGTGGAGGAGTTATGATAGACATTAGGTTGGTTAACCAGGCATGATAACTTTAGGTAGATTCCCCTCTTCAACCATAGTTTTAGGGTGTCTCTTTCCTTTCTCAAAACAACAGAAAAACACTTAATAAAGGATAAAACAAAAAATGAATTCATTTCTTCCGTCAAAAGATTTGAACAAACATCAAAACCTTTTGTCCTCCTGGACTGTGAAAACCCTTGGTTAAGGTGCATTTTTCCATAAAAAACACTTGAACAGCTTGTGTCGTAGGTAGTCGAACTACGTTTGCCCTGATCTTCCATGCCGTGTGGAAGTACGTAGGCACAGGACGCGATGTCCTGGCGAGCAACCTTTCCCCCCGTCTAGACGTAGGTAGTCGAACTACGTTGACTCTGACTTTCCCATTGCACGAGGGAGTACGTAGGCCCAGAACAGCGTATGTTCTGTCGAGTCCTGTCCTTTTCTTTTCTTTTCAGACTGACCATTAGCGTAGATAGATAAATACACCCTTTTCCTTATAAACACCAGGCGTGGATCCCGTCGAGTACGACGGACGTGAGGGGTGCTAATACCTTCCCCTTGCGTAACCGACTCCCGAACCCAGGTTTTGGTTGCGATGACCATACCTTTCCCGTTTTTGCGAGGTTTACTTCGAGCGTTTCCTTTTCCTCCGTTGGGATAAATAACGCACGGTGGCGACTCTTCTATCATGCCGGCGCCGATTTTCGCAGTAGCGACACTTCCCGCAGTGGTGGCGGAGTGATGACGGAGTTATGTTCCCGTAGTGGTGACGGAGTTAGTACCCGTAGCGATGGCGGTGTTGTTATCTCTTCAGATTATTTTCCCGCAGTGGTGGCAGAGTTATTTCCCGTAGTGGTGATGGAGTTATTTCCCGCAGTGGTGGCGGAGTCATTTCCTGTAGTAATGATAAAGTAGTACCTGTAGCGATGGCGGTGTTGTTATTGTATTCAGATTATCTTCCCACAGCGGTGGCGGAGTGATGACGATGTTATGGTGACAGAGTGATTTTCCTGTATCGTTGGCAGGGTCATGTTGTGTTGACAGAAGTACTTCTCCCGGTGAAGCCGATAAGTTCATAATATTGAAATCAGATTCGTTCCCCAAACAGTGGTGCAGTTTATTTCGGCGGTTGGCAAATTTCCGGGTTCTTAGTATTCAACCGTCTCGTACCTCGAATGTTTGAAGGTCGTTCGCGCTTCACCCAGTCGGGTCCAAGTCGCTTGAATAGGGGCAGTTGTTGCACCCTAAAATTTTCTCAACCTACTTCACTTGGTTTATGTTTCAATTGCATTAGCATTTGCATATAAAGTCATGTACATAGTCTAATCATTTGCATAGCATATCATGGGCAAGCCATCCAATAAGGTACCAAATGCAATTCTTATGAGCATATCAAGAGGGTATTATTCAAATTCAAGCACATCCAAGTCATCAGAAAGAAATTGAAATCTGAGAAGTCAGTGGACCAAGCAGTGGATTTATCTCCTATCTTGAGGGTATTTGAAGATCATCAAAGAAGCTGTGAGCTGTGAATTGAGGTCATGGAGGGTATACAGACATCATGGAGGACCTAGAGAGTCATTTTGAAAGTGAGACAAGTCATTGGTGTGGTTGCAAGAGTTGCAGTTGAAGACAGTCAACTAGGGTTTCATCTGGGTCAACCCTAGGTCAAATGCTTGATTGAAAGACATCAAGGTCTATTTGAAAGATGTGGGGTTCATCATTTGACATGTAGATATGGATGTGGTTTTGTGCCAAGGAGAAGTCAAGAGGAATCAAGAAGAAGAGGAGTTTCTAAATTAGGGTTTCTGTGTAAAATCCCCTGATTTAGGTAAAACTTCTAAGCAAGATAATTCAAAATGCAAGCTTCAAGTGGATCTTTGGCCAACATGAAACTTGTAGAGGATCTCAAGACCTTTAATTTGAGTGGTGGAAGACATCAACGAGATTTATAGAACTCAAGTTATGGTCCTTGCAAGTTACAGGTCATCTGAGGCATCTGAAATTTTGTCTGTGAAAGTTACTTGTCTTCCAAGCAACGTTTACCCCTCAAGGAGCTTTCAAATGGATTTCTGGTCAACATGAACGTTGTTCCTCATGATCTTAGCTTTCTAGAAAGGTATGGTATGCCTTCATATGATTTGTGGAACTCTACTTATGTCTTTGGCAAGCAAAGGGTATTTTGGTCATTTGAGAATTACAGGTCATTTCAAGCATATGCCTAAAACTCATACAAGGAAGCTTCAAATGCAAAACTTCACAACATCAAAGTTGTTCCAAATGATGTTTTGAGTCTAGAAAAGTGGTCATGGAGGTTTGAAAGTGGGTGTAGCTCATATTTGCAAAAATGACCTAATTAAGGCATGATTTAAGTCATTAAAAAGCCATTTTTTGGGAATTTTTCATAACATGTCCAAATGGGATGAAATTATAGGTCATTTTGATTGGAAACAATATTTTGAGACCATTGGCAATAGTGTATTTTTGAGTTTAGTTCAAAGTTTGAGAGTTATCATGGCTTGCTTATGGTTAAAGTGACATATGCCAAATTACAAGGGATTTGTGTGCAAGAAGTTTCCAGCAAGTTCTAGATGTTTCCATGGGCATCTATATAAACCCTAGAGCTCATTCAATGCAGGGTTACACTTCATTTTGATCAAAACCACATAGTTTCATTCTCTCTTGCATTTTTGCAAATTCATCCAAATTCTATCAATTCTTCATCATTCTGCAAAGTTCTTGATCCTATCATACTCCATATTCATCATAGATCACATTGCAAGCAAGATCCAAGTGTATTGGTGCAAGAATCGTGTGTTGCAAGTTCATCATTCAAATTGCAAAAAGAATTGGTTACAAGAATCCAAAGCCTTTGAGCAAGCACAAGTGCATACAGAATCAAGATCTTGGTCTATTGATTGCTATTGGAGCATTGCTGAACTTGAAGTGGATATTTCATCCATCTATTTTCAACTTTACACCAGGTTGGTATTTCTATCGAATTGGCTTGAACTAGGTAGTATGATAAAGAATCATTAGGTTAGAACTGTTAGGAATAAGTAGATGATCAATTCCAGTGAGTTTGAGAGCATTTCATGGAGTTTACCATTGGAGCACACCAACTGTTTGGACTTAGAACTCTCTTGATATTGAGTGCTAGCACTAGTTCTTTAGCTTATGGTAATCAGTGATGTTTGGTGGTTGTTTTGATGCCAAGAAATTGGAGAAAGAAGAAGTTGAAAGTTGGAGCATTATGGAAGAGTGTGCTATCGGGTTTGGTTTTCTAGGGCGTGTTAGTGAGAATTAGTGATATATTATTGTTCAGCTTGAGAATTGGAGCAACTTTGCTGTTTATAGAACTGGATTTCATTGAGAAACGAGAGAGAACGAGGAAGATGAAGAGTGCTACATGAAGCTTCGTGCATGGCTGTGTATGGCAAAACCCTAGCATTCCATTGGAGAAGAAACACCTCAGGCGTTGGATGGATGTATTTTCATTGACCAAGACCCTAATCTAACGGCTCATGTTTAAACTGAAGATTGAGAGGGAATTAGCAGCTACGCAAAACGTTGCGTTTCACTTAAGTGCCCTTCGTGGGCTTAGTGGATCAGACTTGCTTCCAACACCCCCCGCGCGAGCCCAACCACGAATTGAACTGAATCCCCCTGCTATTGGCACCGCGTGCGTTTTATTTTTCTGTTGATTTTCTGATTTATTTTTTTGTGTTGGTCTGGGCCTAATCATTTGCTATGCGCACCTCTGGATGTTGGGCCCATCTGGATAATACCCTAGGCGCATTACTTCTGACACCCCCTCTCCCTTTTTCTTTTATTTTCATCTTCTTTTAATTTCTTCAAATTTAGAAATTGCATATTAAATTGAATTTTATTGATTTTTAAGTGGTTGTTTTTGCATTTTTTTTATATTTCTGTTAAGAAAATTGTCATGTAATAAAATTAGCATTTTATTTTATTTTTGCATTTTTAGTATATTTTTCTTTTAAATGGGTCTTAAATGATGTTTAGTTTAATACTTGATCTTGTTGATTTTAGTTTAGCTAGATCCTTTTATATTTTGGACCCATTCTTTTTAGGGTACTTCACTTAGGACTTTAAATTTCATATGAGATTTAATTCATGATTTTAGGATTAAGTTTTAGATGGTTTGTTTAGGTGTGATTAGGGGAATCAAAATTAAGGTTTAGGTGTGATATAGGTTTGATAGATCATTTCTTTTAGGAGTTGTAGTTTGAGTTTTGGGTATGGGACTATAGGGGTATTATGGGTAAGTAATAGATCCCTTAGAAAATATTAGACTTCCCCTATTCTACTATTACTACTAGTATATTTCCTGTATTTGACTGATTGTGTGGTGTGCCCTCTCTAGGGTTATTGTTTGACTGTGTGGGGTATTGGGCCTGCTTGGGGTTTGGGTTTGAGCTGAAGACTTTGCTGATGAAGCCCATTGAAGACTAAAAGAATGAAGACCAATTTCCAGAGTTGATGAAGAGTATCTATTGCTGGCAGCTGTTGAAGGTTATAGGCATTAGGAGTTAGGTAGAGCTCTAGAATAGCAACTTGATTCACAAACATGGAAGGTCTTGTTTTCCTCCATCACTCTCTATGATGCAGAGTCTCTCTAAGAAACTCACCCCCTTCCTTTGGAAGGCTTGGTGACAGTGTCTAAGAGATAGAACTCTTGAGAGAAACATTCTACATGTTGTTAAAGGTCTGTTTGCCACCTTTGGTGGTCAACTAACTGTTTAACATTCCAGTTCATCCTCTTAACTGTTCCTCATCTTGGAGAGTGAAACTTGAAGAAAAGCCCTGGAAGATTGAAGATGGAGACCTTGCTTGAAGGCTTGAAGATGAAGACTGATGCTTGTTTGAATCCTTTAAATAATTGAAGATGACTTGAAGGCAGATGTTGATGAAGATTGCTGTTTGCTGTTTATTTTTGCTGTTTATAATTTTTGATGTATTGTTTGAATTTCCCTGACTGTATTGTTTGCCATTTAACCTGTTAGGTTGAAAGTGAATCTTGTTCACTTTTGCCTGTTGTTTTCTAGGTTCGAGGTTGAGTGGGACTCCCTTGCCTCGCTTGTATTGCTGCATTCATGCATTTTACTGTTTTATTATATGCTATTGTTTCTGTTTACGTCTATGCCCTTAGGATCTCTGTTTCTCTCTGTGCAAGAGAGGAGCATGATAGACATTAGGTCTTAACCCATGCATGATAACATTAGGTTAGTTTGATTCCCTTTTCAACCATAGGTTAGAGTTTTGTCTCTTCTTTCTCAAAACAAACAGAAAACCACAATAAATATTTCAAACACAATAAAAGACACTTCTTCCGTAAAAGAATGTGAACTCATCAAAACGTCATTTTTGTCCGCTTGGACCAGTAATCAGAAAAACCCTTTTTAGAAGGAGATAAAAGCAATCAAGACAGACTTGTGTCGAACGTGGCCCGAACTACGTTTGCTCTGATCTTTCACGCTGTGTGGAAGTACGTAGGCATAGGATGCGATATCCTAGCGAGCAACCTTCCCCTCCTTTCCCGTAGGTAGGCGAACTACGTTGACTCTGATTTCTCGTTCCAGACGGGAATACGTAGGCATAAAGTGCGATACTTTGCCGAGTCATTTTATTTTCTTTTAACCCCTGACCTGTAGAATAGATAGAATACCAATCCGTACCAGAAAACAAGCGTGGATCCCGTCGAGTACGACGGACGTGAGGGGTGATAATACCTTCCCCTTGCGTAACCGACTCCCGAATCCAGGTTTTGGTTGCGATGACCATTCCTTTCCCCGTTTTGCGGTAGGTTTACCTCGAGCGTTTCCTTTCCCTCTTTGGGATAAATAACGCACGGTGGCGACTCTTCTGTTCAGCCGGCACCGATTTTCGCAGTAGCGACAATTGGTTTGGTGAATAAACTTCAAGGTTCAAGGCCGTGATAAACTCAATAATTGAGATAGACTCTCGACAAGGTTTGAATTCGATGGTTAGTATTGATACATGTCTAGCTAGGGCATCATTCGCGAAGATGTATCACAAATTTTGGAGCAGTGGTACACACGCGTTTGTATCATGTTATTCGGTCAAATAAATCAATTGTCATAAAATCTATGAGCCATACAAAAACACCAGCTGATTGAAAGAGCCACCCCATATATTATGGCTAAAATTGCTTCAAGGCATGAGGAATCTTTTTGGAAGACTAGTTCAGGACAATTCATGATAAGAACCACATTAATTTGTTCTGATAAGACATATCCAAGTTTTGATTTTTAAGGTCATTATCTCAATTCATTTTGAAGTTTGTTCAAGTAATTCCTAAGCATCACTTCAAGTTTGTTAGATCTCACAGGTGCCATCAAGTATGTTTGTCAAGGCTAAAACGTATTGTAAAAGTGCCAACCACGTTGAAGTGCCCGTCATGGTTACAAACATAACACAGAGTGGTTACAAGAAAGTTCTTGCTAAATGGTTACAAAGGAGTTTATGCTGCAGTTTACAACAGGATTTATTACCTCCCAAAGTTTGTTTTGATTCCTACTCTCTACTAATAAAGACTCTAGCTCTTTGTGAGTTTCCATCATTAGAAGCCTCGTGCACTTCTAAGGCTGGTACAACCTGGTATCAAGGGAGTTAAATTCAGTACATAGTCTCCACGTTCTCTGATTCTTCACGCCGTGCGCGCTTAAATGTTTTCACTCACTAGCATGTGTAAAATTGTGGACCTGCAAAATAATGGAGTTTGTTTCAGTTTTAAATATAAAACTTCATGAAAAGCATGCAACATAACAACCATTCAGCCAAGACCAGCCCCAAGGCATACGACAAAAACGACGCAAGAAAAGGGATCCTGGTGATTTCGCAAGTGGTTACCGCAACACAAATAGAAACATACAGTTCTGATCATTTTTCTTCAGATTATTGTCAAGACAGAATTCGATGCCGCAAACACCTTTTCCCATGTCCTGCACACAAAATATGGAATGAATTTTTAGTATGCAACAGACAACCCCAAATATTATGAAATGCGCATTACCGCAAAACCGTCACGGAGGGAGAGCCTTCATGAATTTCATAAGCTGTCAAATTTGGTATAACGGTAACATGATACTAAACCAGAACCGCAAACTGCAGCATATACCTCCCATCCACCTCACAATAGAATGACCGCAAGCCATGGACAAAAGCACTTCAGCTTCCTTCACAAAAATAACTTGCAGCAAGTCCACAGGGCCTTTTACTACCAACTTTTGATATCCACAATTCCTTCAAGTTCCGGTGCAGCATGAGCTTCTAATAGCTGAGGTCCTACATAGACATGAAGCAATTTATTAAAACAACAAGCTTGTCTACTTCTCTGCATTGTACGACATCACGCAGCCACCGTAAATTAATGGAGCAGACCCCACAAGGTCATGTTCATCGGTATTGATAATCTCCAAAAACTATAACAGACCAAGTTCAATTTAAAATGACAAGCCATGTGACTTGCGGGACAAATCGTACTACACAATACAAACCATACAACAGGCATCTCGCCTCCAAATTGTGCTTGCATTAACATAACACAAGACAATTTGTAAGACACCAATTTACCGTTTCACGGTCCCGCATAAGATACTGCCCAGCCTGCAATACCAAAAGTGATACAAATTAAAAGAATATTTTCCTAACAGCACAAAAAACTTGCAAATATACACAGACCACTCTGCACAAACCAGTACAACTTGTCCTGCAAATCCAAAGAGAGGCAAAACCAACTCTGTAAAACCATACAGCTATGTTGCATACCCTGTGCACATACCTCCAAAACCTGTGCCTAGAAAACCTTGCACCAAAGTTGTAAGAAAGCTCTTCACATACATTCTGCCAAGAACTGGTTAACCAATGTATCTTGTACCTGAGAATGACTTGACATCAACAATAGGACAGTTTTGAAAAGAAAATAAACTCAAGAGAAAAGGGGGAACGGAATCAGGAGGAAAAACAGAAACTCACCTTCCTCTCTTTATCCTAAGATCCCAAAACTCTCACCTTTAACCCCAGACCACTCCTCTCGGTTTCTAAGACTTTCACCCTTCTTCTTCATAAAGAAATCATAAACCTAAACAGGGGACCCCAAATCGAAATAAAAAAAAAAACCTGCATTTCTTCCCTCAAACAGAAAATCTCAGACCCCAAAACTTCACCTTTTTCCATCTTCCAACTTCTTAAACATCAATAACTAATCCATAAAACCAAAACCCAACTGCAATGGTCAAACAGCAACAAACTTTCCATACCAAATTTCCCCTCTCATAAATAGCGAACCCCATTTCACCAAAGCCAACAACAACCGATTCCAGAGCTGCAATCTCTCTTCTTCTTGGACTAAATCAAACACAGTAGAAAAACATAACCTCATAAAATCAACACCAAACCTTCAGATGCCTCCCGTTGAAATCTCCAATCACTCTTTCCACAAACCTCACGAACTCATTTCTTCCCTTTCCTGCGCCTTTCTGTCAACACCATGAAAACCCCTCTGTCAATAGCCAACCACAACATAAACCCAAACCCATAAACCTCGAAACAAACTCCAACCCCAAACCCTCAAATATTCCCCTCACAAACTAATCTTCTTCACTCTTTCAAACCACAACGACCAAACTCAGTCTTCACCTCAAACCATCAGTAACTATAACATTAACCTATATCACAACTAAATCGAACCAGAGGAAGATGAAGGGAAAGTTGTAATGAGAACAAAATCGAAGCAAACTCGTAAGTACGAACCAAAACCAAGGCAAATCTGATCGAAATGGGATTACGAACCGAAATCAAGCAAGAAACTGAGTCGAGCGCGAGAGATTAAGAGCGAAGTTTGGGGGTGTGCACATCGTCGGATAGCTTCCGTTGAGCTCGCGTTCGTCTTTCAAGAGGTTGGCTTTATTTTTGAGAAAAAAAGGTATTTTATTGATGTTTCTGTACGGGACATACCATTTTCATTTTCATTTATTTAATTTTTTTTTCTTATTTTAAAATGTTTGATGGTTGTGTGGATATTGGAAACTGGGAGATGCAAGTGATGATGTTTATTTTATTTTTATTTAATTTGAATATGTTTTTTCTATTATTTGACTTATACCATTTGTGTTTTTGGATTGTTAATTAAAAACATGTGCCGCCCATTTGTTCGCCTATTGTTTCGTTTTTTATCTGCTTGTTTTAAAATAAACGTATTGGGTGTAGCTCATGGGGATGATGGGCTTTGGGCCCGTGTGATTCCCTTTTTTCATATTCATATCCCCCTTTCCAAATTCTCACCCTCCTGGTTTTTGTTCATTCTATTTTAATGATGTTTGATAAGTTTTATTTTCTTAATCTACATTAGATTGCGGTACTTTATGAAGGATTTTGGTTTAATTTACTATTTTGTTTTCTTTTCGATTTTCAGTTTCTTTTTTTTTTTGGGTCGATGACGATACCCCAAAGTTATTTTTCTGTCAAATTATTGATGAAGAATAACAAACCCGAGACCAACCTTTTTCAAACTTTTCATTTTTATATTTTTATCGATTTTTATCCATTTTATTCATATTATTCATATTGTCATGTTTATTTTATTATATTATTATTATTATCATATTTATTCATTCTCATACACCCATAATCGAAAGCACATAACAAACTACCGAAATCCTAAAAGCCAAATTGGTGGACTGTTGTATCATTGGTCACTTGCAGGTATCCTAATATTGAGTCGTGCCCGACTTTGCTCAGGGCGTAGTTTAGGACACAAATACACACACACGGCTTTCTCTTGGGCTACCTGACAATGAGACCCCTTTATTTCGCGCAATCCCGTGTAAATTACATGTACCCCTCGCCCATTCCGATGTATGTTTCGTATTTCTTTGATTATTGGTTTATCTCCTAGGAGCACCCATAGGGACTAGAGCGGATTCAAACTATTTTCAAACTAATTCTCGATTCATCGTCGAGCCATTTTCAAACCCTTGTAAGTCGAGTGCTCATACGCATTCGCCATCAACCTATTACAACTCGACCCTTGATGCGTAAGTCAAGTCGGTCTCTTTTTTTTCAAAACATTTCATTTCCAACACGCTTTGCACGCGATAATAAGTCAAACCCTTGATCCAACGTCAAGCAGATTTTCGAAACAAACCATCAATAAATTAACAACTATTTAATTCTTTTCAAGGTGTAAAGAGTAGGTTCAAGTCTTTGATCTTGCTTTCAGTTGTTTACATGCGAGTTGTCTTATTCGGGTGTGAACAATTGACGCCTCTAAATAACATTAACAACTCGACATCGTTCAACCATTTCCAACTCAAACAACTTTCCTTTCACGGTGAAAAAGAGAGTGTTCCAAGTCTTTGGTTCGCTCTCCCGATTATTTAGAGTTTGAGAAGTCTTTCTTAAGCTTCAAGTAATCGTCGTCAATTCAAACTCATCCCTTCAAACACAACATCTCTTGCGATGAAAAAGAGAGTGTTCCAAGTCTTTGGTCCGCTCTCCCGATTATTTAGAGTTTGAGAAGTCTTTCTTAAGCTTCAATTAATCGTCATCATTTCAACCTCATCCTTTCAAACACAACCTTATCTTCAATATGAAAAAGAGAGAGTTCCAAGTCTTTGGTTCACTCTCCCGATTACTTGGGTCCGAGAAGTCTTTCTTAAGCTTCAAGTAGTCGTCATCCATACCCACGTCAAATCCAATTCAAACCCGTTTCTTTCGTGGTCGTTACCACGAACTATGAACGCTCTGATTCTTTATTCATTCTTGAATGTAAGATACGTAGGCACAAGATTGCGATGATCTTGGCGAGCACAATCCATTCCATCTTCCATTTCCCCCATCCTTTCCTGTAGTCGAACTACGAAGCTCTGATTTCTCATTCTCGTCCGAATGAGCATACGTAGGAACAAGGGCCCCAATCCTTGGCGAGCACCCTATCCTCTAACCATCCCCTTTCCCCTAGTGTCCTTTATCTCTTTAGCACCGTTTAGTATTTAGTAGCGAGAAGAGAAGAATTAAGTTTAGCTAACATCCGTTACAACTCGAATTAAGAGGTTCCCGTCGAGTACGACGGACGTGAGGGGTGCTAATACCTTCCCCTCACGTAACCGACTCCCGAACCCAGGAATATGGTTGCGACGGCCGTGTTCCTTCCGTGTTTATGAAGTTTTCTCGATATTTTCCTCTCCCGTCTATTCGGGAAAAATAAAGTTCGGTGGCGACTCTGTCGAACCGCAATTTCCGCGCCTTTCGCGCGAGGGTCGTATGTTCGAAATGAATTTTTCGAGGTGCGACAGGTGGCAACTCTGCTGGGGACTATTTCTCCATGAAAAAGAGAGTCGAACCTATCTTAGTTTGAGTTGTTAGCTTTGTCTTTTATTTTTTTCTCGCTTATCTGTTGGTATCCTTGTCTTGGTTACCTGTGCTTGTGGCATTGTGGGGTTGTTCTGCTTATGGTTATTTTGTGAGATGGCTCTACACCCGAGTCCGAGTATAACCCTAGGATTAGGATGGTGGTTGTGTAGTGGAGACTTGCGTGGAGTCTTTCACGTTGAGTTGAAGCGAAAACCCCGCTTGGAGTAGATTCCTTGGAGATGTTGTTGTGGTGAGTCTTCACCATAGCAATAATGTTTTGAGTCTGAATCGTTGATCCCAAGGACCATAAACCGTTTTATCCATGGTGGTTGGTAGTGTTAATTCTTTGTGAATTAATACGAACGCCCCAATCAGATGAGATCCCTTGATCTATGACTCTGATAACCTTTTCTAGAATCCGTGTGTCGATAGTTGTGTAGTTGATGCCTCCGAGAAGTCTTTCTCGCGTGGAAGATACGAGAACCTCACCTAGAGGAGATTCTATTGAGGATATTATCATCATGATGAGGCTTTGTCATGGCAGTAATATCTTTGAAAGATATCCATGACTCTAGGCACATACCCGTTTTAGAATCCTACCCGTGGGGGTTTCTTTGAGCAGTGACTGCGATCCTTGAACCATTCACCCGGCTAATTCTCAGAATTGTTTGAATTTGTGATCCTGTGATCCTGGATCTTGCATCTTGCATCGCATATCATTTGCATTGCATCTCATTTGTTGTGCATCTTGCATTCTCTTTCCTTCAGCAGTTTCTCATGTTTCTCTTTCCTTCATATCCAGTAAATCAAGCTGAGTCCTCGACACCAGTACGCAACTAGAGCCAATACAAGACGAATGATGGAGCAGATTCAACAGGAGCAAGCTGCCTTCAGGGAAGAGTCGGATTCTATGAAAGGAAAGATCGACCAGATCCTCGAAGCCATCCTCGCGGCCAGAAGAGAGGAAGAACAGCGTGAAGCCGCTGCTGTCGTCAACAACAATGGTCAAGGACAAGGGTCTACTGCCATCCCTTTGGTTCCAATTCCAAATCCTCATGGGATGCCGTTGAACTTCAATAACGCAGCCGAAGGAAACACTTCTCATCCAACCCCAGCGCCCTGAGTTACCATTGGAGCTATCCCGCATGCCCAGCCTACTGCTGTGCAAATTCCAGTTCCTCATATCGAAGATACTCTGATGGATCAGTATGACGACATTCAGAACTATCATGCTGCTATCCCCATTGCCAGTCCCGTTGCTGCTCGGGATTCAGAAGCCATGAAGATGTGTCGAGATCTAGCCGAGAAACTTTGAGCCATGGAGGGGCACAGTTCAAGTTCCTTCAGTGCTTTGGAATTATGCTTGGTGCCTGATGTTGTCATTCCTCCCAAGTTCAAGGTGCCTGAGTTTTCAAAGTACAAAGGTCTCAGTTGCCCAAACATTCATCTGAAGATGTACTGTCGCAAGATGGCTGCTTATGCTAGAGACGAAAAGCTCATGATTCATTGCTTCCAAGACAGTTTGTCTGGGGCATCACTTGAATGGAATATGCAGCTGGAACGTAACAGTGTGCGCACTTGGGCCGAGCTAGCCGATGCATTTGTCAAGCAGTATAAGGTTGACTCCCGAACCCAGGAATATGGTTGCGACGGCCGTGTTCCTTCCGTGTTTATGAGGTTTTCTCGATATTTTCCTCTCCCGTCTATTCGGGAAAAATAAAGTTCGGTGGCGACTCTGTCAAACCGCAATTTTCGCGCCTTTCGCGCGAGGGTCGTATGTTCGAAATGAATTTTTCGAGGTACGACACGGCTTATCACGGGTTTCTACCTTACCAATTTCCTAAGCGATTTCGATCTCTATTCGATTCCTATGTCAATTAACAAGCGCAAAATACATAAACTAGATTAACAATCCTATATTCCAAATTAAGCAAACGGATTAAGTTTTCGTGAATTAAGCAAACACGAATTATAAACGTGAATTAACGACAAAGCGACGTAACGGCGAATAACAGCTAAGGATGCAATCATACGAATTTAATCAAAACAATTCTATAAACTAACAGATTAAGCAAAACCAATTCATAGAATAGTGTTGAAAGAGAAACGAATTAGATTGATAAAGTAAAAACCTCAAAGTGTTGGAACGCGATTACAGCAGAATGACTCTAACGAATTAGCTCTCCATGGTTCTCTCAAAGCTCCGAATGTATTTTTCGTGAAAATGTAACTAGGTGAACAGTAACACGAGTATTTTTCCTTTAAAAAGAAAGCAAATTCGGGTCATAACCCAACTGGATCGAAAACATAACCCAGGCCCAATACATGATCCAACACTAAAATAAATATATATATATATATATATAACCCAGGCCCAATACATGATCCAACACTAAAATTAGACTCTTATATATATATATATATATATATATATATATATATATATATATATATATATATATATATATATATATATATATATATATATATATATATATATATATATATATATATATATATATATATATATATATATATATATATATATATATATATATATATATATATATATATATATATATATATATATATATATATATATATATATATATATATATATATATATATATATATATATATATATATATATATATATATATATATATATATATTGCTCTGTCCCGCTCATCACACAGGGTCGGCCCAATCCATCTCTCTGTCGTGGAGGGCCTAGCTCATCACGTTGGGAGCGCTTAAGCATCTCCCCATAGACACAAACCTTAGGATCTATGACATTTTGATATTAATGATTATAGGAATACCTTGATGAATATAATGAGAAAGATTTTTAGACAATGACAACGATAATTCTAAAATACAAAAGTGTAGAGACAAGTGTTTGACACTGGTTGCCTTGTGGAATTTTCTCAACCGGTATTCGTAATATCTTGAAAACTCTTCGAATGGGGATAAAAAGAGATAATCTTCTTATAGCATGATATATTTGAGATCATAGCCTATATATAGAATGATAATCATTTAGAATTCTCATTATTTCAAAATGGATTATCTTGACATCCACTTATATTTAAGCACATATTCAATTAAATAATTAATTATTAAATATAATTAATTATTTTATTTACTTACTCAACCGATTAAGACTCTTATATATATATATATATATATATATATATATATATATATATATATATATATATATATATATATATATATATATATATATATATATATATATATATATAAAGATATATATATATATATATATATATATATATATATATATATATATATATATATATATATATATATATATATATATATATATATATATATATATATATATATATATATATATATATATATATATATATATATATAAAGATATATATATATATATATATATATATATATATATATATATATATATATATATATATATATATATATATATATATATATATATATATATATATATATATATATATATATATATATATATATATATATATATATATATATATATATATATATATATATATATATATATATATATATATATATATATATATATATATATATATATATATATATATATATATACTGCTCTGTCGCGCTCATCACACGGGGTTGGCCCAATCCATCTCTCCGTCGTGGAGGGCCTAGCTCTTTGATCAGGTGTCGCGCGCGGATCATAACGAGTGTTTTTGATGAAAACGTAATACAGCGACAATTCAACTCGGATATCGTCTCAAGGATTCTTTTATGTGATTAATCTACCAAATTCGAAATGGAGGGGGAGTTGGTTTGGTTTCTGATCGGATAAATAAAGAAAACGCAATTAAGCGGTTAAAATAAGTGATTATCAAAATAACTCAATCTACTGTTTTCGGTTCCGGCTTACCACGGGTTTCTACCTTATCAATTTCCTAAGCGATTTCGATCTCTAGTCGATTCCTATGTCAATTAACAAGCGCAAAAGACATAAACTATATTAACAATCCTATATTCCAAATTAAGCAAACAGATTAAGTTTTCGTGAATTAAGCAAACACGAATTATAAACGCGAAATAACAACAAAGCGACGTAACGGTGAATAACAGCTAAGGATGCAATCATACGAATTTAATCAAAACAATTCTATAAACTAACAGATTAAGCAAAAGCAATTCAAAGAATAGTGTTGAAAGAGAAACGAATTAGATTGATAAAGTAAAAACCTCAAAGCGTTGGAACTCGATTACAGCAGAATGACTCTAAGGAATTAGCTCTCCATGGTTCTCTCAAAGCTCCGAATGTATTTTTCGTGAAAATGTAACTAGGTGAACAGTAACACGAGTATTTTTCCTTTAAAAAGAACGCAAATTCGGGTCATAACCCAACTGGATCGAAAACATAACCCAGGCCCAATACATGATCCAACACTAAAATAAAGTAAAGGAATGCCTAAGTAAAAATATAGGAGAAAATGCATAAATATGCACTGATCACTCATCACGCTGGGAGCGCTTAAGCGTCTCCCCATGGACACAAACCTTAGGATCTATGACATTTTGATATTAATGATTATAGGAATACCTTGACAAATATAATGAGAAAGATTTTTAGACAATGACAACGATAATTCTAAAATACAAAAGTGTACAGACAAGTGTTTGACACTGGTTGGCTAGTGGATTTTTCTCAACCGATACTCGTAATGTCTTGAAAACTCTTCGAATGGGGATAAAAAGAGATAATCTTCTTATAGGATGATATATTTGAGATCATAGCCTATATATAGAATGATAATCATTTAGATTTCTCATTATTTTGAAATGGATTATCTTGACATCCACTTATATTTAAGCACATATTCAATTAAATAATTAATTATTAAATATATTTAATTATTTTATTTACATACTCTACCGATTAAGATTCTTATATATATATATATATATATATATATATATATATATATATATATATATATATATATATATATATATATATATATATATATATATATATATATATATATATATATATATATATATATATATATATATATATATATATATATATATATATATATATATATATATATATATATATATATATATATATATATATATATATATATATATATATATATATATATATATATATATATATATATATATATATATATATATATATATATATATATTGCTCTGTCACGCTCATCACACTGGGTCGGCCCAATCCATCTCTCCGTCGTGCAGGGCCTAGCTCATCAAGTTGGGAGCGCTTAAGCATCTCCCCATGGACACAAACCTTAGGATCTATGACACTTTGATATTAATGATTATAGGAATACCTTGACGAATATAATGAGAAATATTTTTAGACAATGACAACGATAATTCAAAAATACAAAAGTGTAGAGACAAGTGTTTGACACTGGTTGGCTTGTGGATTTTTCTCAACCGGTATTCGTAATATCTTGAAAACTCTTTGAATGGGGATAAAAAGAGATAATCTTCTTATAGCATGATATATTTGAGATCATAGCCTATATATAGAATGATAATCATTTAGAATTCTCATTATTTCAAAATGGATTATCTTGACATCCACTTTTATTTAAGCACATATTCAATTAAATAATTAATTATTAAATATAATTAATTATTTTATTTACATACTCTACCGATTAAGACGTGTGTTTTTGATGAAAACGTGTGTTTTTGATGAAAACGTAATACAGCGACGATTCAACTCGGATATCGTCTCAAGGATTCTTTTATGTGATTAATCTACCAAATTCTAAATGAAGGGGGGAGTTGGTTTGGTTTCTGATCGGATAAATAAAGAAAATGCAATTAATGAGAAAGATTTTTAGACAATGACAACGATAATTCAAAAATACAAAAGTGTAGAGACAAGTGTTTGACACTGGTTGGCTTGTGGATTTTTCTCAACTAGTACTCGTAATGGAGGGCCAAGCTCATTGATCAGCTGTCAACTCAGATATCGTCTCAAGGATTCTTTTATGTGATTAATCAACCAAATTCAAAATGGAGGGGGGAGTTGGTTTGGTTTCTGATCGGATAAATAAAGAAAATGCAATTAAGCGGTTAAAATAAGTGATTATCAAAATAAGTCAATCTACTGTTTTCGGTTCCGGCTTATCACGGGTTTCTACCTTACCAATTTCCTAAGCGATTTCGATCTCTATTCGATTCCTATGTCAATTAACAAGCGTAAAAGACATAAACTAGATTAACAATCCTATATTCCAAATTAAGCAAACGGATTAAGTTTTCGTGAATTAAGCAAACACGAATTATAAACGCGAATTAACGACAAAGCGACGTAACGGCGAATAAAAGCTAAGGATGCAATCATACGAATTTAATCAAAACAATTCTATAAACTAACAGATTAAGCAAAAGCAATTCATACAATAGTGTTGAAAGAGAAACGAATTAGATTGATAAAGTAAAAACCTTAAAGCGCTGGAACGCGATTACAGCAGAATGACTCTAAGGAATTAGCTCTCCATGGTTCTCTCAAAGCTCCGAATGTATTTTTCGTGAAAATGTAACTAGGTGAACAGTAACACGAGTATTTTTCCTTTAAAAAGAAAGCAAATTCGGGTCATAACCCAACTGGGTCGAAAACATAACCCAGGCCCAATACATGACCCAACACTAAAATAAAATTCTAATTCAGTAACTTCAAACGGAATTCTGGAATTTTAGGCTCCGAATCTGACTTCGACTCCAACACAAAAGTCGTAGCTCTCTCTCCTAGGTTTTCGGAAATTTTTAGAACGCCTCAAACGGATTCCCGGAACTCCAGTTATGATCGTTTCCGTGCAGACTGCTAAAGCTGAAAAATAAGTGCGAAATCAAATTAAGCCATAAATAAAATAAATTATAAAAACAAAATAAAACATAAAAATAATCTAGATAAATTAAAGAAATGCCTAAGTAAAAATATATGAGAAAGTGCATAAATATGCACTGATCACTCATCACGCTGGGAGCGCTTAAGCGTCTCCCCATGGACACAAACCTTAGGATCTATGACTTTTTGATATTAATAATTATAGGAATACCTTGACGAATATAATGAGAAAGATTTTTAGACAATGACAATGATAATTCTAAAATACAAAAGTGTACAGACAAGTGTTTGACACTGGTTTGCCTTGTGGATTTTTCTCAACCGGTACTAGTAATGTCTTGAAAACTCTTCGAATGGGGATAAAAATAGATAATCTTCTAATAGCATGATATATTTGAGATCATAGCCTATATATAGAATGATAATTATTTAGAATTCTCAATATTTTGAAATGGATTATCTTGACATCCACTTATATTTAAGCACATATTCAATTAAATAATCAATTATTTTATTTACTTACACCACCGATTAAGACTCTTATGTATATATATATATATATATATATATATATATATATATATATATATATATATATATATATATATATATATATATATATATATATATATATATATATATATATATATATATATATATATATATATATATATATATATATATATATATATATATATATATATATATATATATATATATATATATATATATATATATATATATATATATATATATATATATATATATATATATATATTGCTCTGTCCCGCTCATCACACTGTGTCGACTCAATCCATCTCTCCGTCGTGGAGGGCCTAGCTCATCACGCTGGGAGCGCTTAAACGTCTCCCCATGGACACAACCTTAGGATCTATGACATTTTGATATTAATCATTATGGGAATACCTTGACGAATATAATGAGAAAGATTTTTAGACAATGACAACGATAATTTACAAATACAAAAGTGTAGAGAGAAGTGTTTGACACTGGTTGGCTTGTGGATTTTTCTCAAACGGTACTCGTAATATCTTGAAAACTCTTCGAATGGGGATAAAAAGAGATAATCTTCTTATAGCATGATATATTTGAGATCATAGCCTATATATAGAATGATAATCATTTAGAATTCTCCTTATTTCAAAATGGATTACCTTGACATCCACTTATATTTAAGCACATATTCAATTAAATAAATAATTATTAAATATAATTAATTATTTTATTTACTTAGTCAACCGATTAAGACTCTTATACATACATACATACATACATACATACATACATACATACATACATATATATATATATATATATATATATATATATATATATATATATATATATATATATATATATATATATATATATATATATATATATATATATATATATATATATATATATATATATATATATATATATATATATATATATATATATATATATATATATATATATATATATATATATATATATATATATATATATATATATATATATATATATATATATATATATATATATATATATATATATATATACATATATATATACATATATATATATATATATGTATATATATATATGTATATATACATATATACATATATATATATATATATATGTATGTATATGTATATATATATATATATGTATATATATATATGTATATATACATATATACATATATATATATATATATATATATATATATATATATATATATATATATATATATATATATATATATATATATATATATATATATATATATATAATATATATATATATATATATATATATATATATATATATATATATATATATATATACATATGTATATATACATATATATATATATATATATGTATATATATATGTATATATATATATATATATATATATATATATATATATATATATACATATATATATATATATATATATATGTATATATACATATATATATATATATATATATATATGTATATATATATATATATATATATATATATATATATATATATATATATATATATATATATATATATATATATATAATCGTCAGTTGATTTTCCGACATTCGTATTGGATTGGAGTTAGCTTCTGGGGAGTATAGCTTTTTACATGATTTTCCATGTGTGCCTTTCAATGTAATTATGGATGATTTTATGTTTAAGGGATTTTGTGTCGATTGTGGTAAAAGGGAAAATTGATGGTGAGGACCCTGATGGTTGTGGTTAGTGGTAAGTATTCCTGACTGTTAAAGCATGGATATGAGAAATAGTGACCTTAGGCCTTCGTGGCTAAAAACCTTGAATTGTTATATGTCTGACCCTGTAGGGATAAAATATTGGATAGTGAGTAACTCTAATGCTTTAGGGTGTAATTGAAGGAAAAATTATGATTTAGGACATGAATATGTTACGAGATTGGCCTAATAAACCGTAGGTTTTGTGCCTTTATCGCTGTAGGACCTTAGGGATGATTTAGGGATGTTTTGGGGGCATTGGGCAAGTGAATCGTAGAGCTTTTTGAGTGATTTTAAGATCTGGTGCGTAGCAGAATTTGCTGTCATCACACTGTTCGCCTAGAGAAGAAAGCTTCGCCTAGCGAACCATGTTGTTCCCAGACTCGCCTAGCGAAGAATCCTTTGCCTAGCAAAGAAACTCGCCCCAGACTCGCCTAGCAAACATGCCAGCGAACGTAGTAGAGTTTCGCGTATGTTGATTGTATGTAGCGATGCCTTGATGTTTGATTCTGTGATTTCTGTGATGAGTTACTTTGGGGGTAACTATGATTTTTATGTGATTAACATGTGATGTGTATATGATTACGTGATGGTTTATATGATGTATTATGATGATATTACCATGACTTTGATGAATTATATGATGACATGAAATATGATGATGATTGTGATGATGATGAATGATGATGCACCTATGTTGTTATTATGAGGATGATTTGTGACGTGTGCATCATGCATTCATGTGCATCCGGACTTTGGTTCAGGACCTCGATCACTTTGGCTTCAATCCCATTGTATGGATGTGAAGTGTTTTGATGTGCTCCGGTTCTCTAGTAGAATCGATCCTATTGATGGGGATCTATGGAGGGTTGATGGCCCAGTTCCCATCGAGCTATGATGATTAGTACCACATGCATTGAGTTGTGTCGCATCTGCATTTATGATTCTTTTTGTATAAATTATGATGTTGTGGCCTTCGAGGCCTATTGATGAATATGAAGGTTGAATATGATTATGATGCCATTTATATGTTGATTTTCATACATTGATTTTTATGAATTGTTTTACTCACCCTGCCTGTTTGAATGTTACCTCCACGTGGGTAACGTGCAGATGATCGAGTTTAGTCGTGGACGCCGTCGATGAGTTATTTTTGAAGTTTTGAGTCGTTAGCCCTTTTGGTTAACTTAGATGGGTCTTGCTCTGATATGTAACATCGGGTTGGGTTCTTTGAGTTAAACTTGTTGAGTTATTTTGCTTATGTTCCCTAATGAGGAAAACCTTTGCTTATGCCTTATGAATTCCATTGTTTTATGATGTTTGATGTATTTTGGGAAAAACCCGTTGTTTATGGAGATGTGTCCTATTTTGATGACATTGGGAAATGTACACCCTTTTGGTGGCTTTTTGTGAAATTTAATAATTACTTTGATATCTGTGTTATTTTGCCTTATTATTTGTGGGGTAGAAAAGGGTGTTACAGATCCTACTCATGCTACTCATGCTACTAATCAACACAATAAAATAGAAGTGATACTAGTGAATATCAACTTACAAGACTATGTCAAAAAATTTCTCATTGATAGATGAGTATCTTAGATCAAAGATTTGAAAAAGATTTTGTCAAGACCCACAAATAAGAAATCAAAGACAACATCAATATTGAATCAAAACTAGTTCACAATACATATATTAGATAAAATACATAAGGTATCAAAAGATTACATCTAAACCCAACAAGAGATTGGAGATCTTACCTTCTCCCCCTTAGGGTTTGTGTTTCTCTCACTAAAATATTCTTGGAATGAAGAGAGATAAAATTTTGATATGAAAATATAATATATGTTTCTAAAAAGTGAGAAAAATACTTATATAGTATTTAAAAAATCTGTCATGTTCGCCTAGCAAATTCAATTATCTGAGTTCGCTGTGCGAACTATTGTTTGTCGTGCGAAATATTGTTTGCCGTGTGAACTACCTCGCTACAAGTTTGTACAACGAAGTTCTAGTCCTTTAGCTACTGCCTCAAATATGAGATGGTTCGTTGGTCCTTCGCTGCAACCTCGTCCAACGAATATTTGTTGGCTGTTCGCTGGTGTTCGCACAGCGAACTTGCTGATTCCTCTTCTTTTCTTTGGCTTCCTTGTCCACTCTTTTGTGTCTTAATCATAGATGTTTTATGCCTATATTCTGCACAATAACACACACATCAAAGAATCTAAAGATATTTGCAATATAATTGAAGAATCATACAAGAATAAGAATTAAATATATTAAAACATGAGAAATAAGTTGAAAAGTGCCAAGAAAGATGATTCAATTTAAGTCAAAATTTTCACTTAACAAACTCTCCCCAACTAGATTTTTGTTTATCTTCAAGCAAAGTATGCTCCTCATGAAAGCAAGAGAGATTTTCTCAAACAAGAGGATTTTCTCAAGCATAAGATTCAATCAAGAAAGGGATAATGGTTCAAATTCAAACAAGAGAAGCATGTGAATACGCACAAGCAATATTCACCACTCAATAGTATCGAACAATGATGAATAATTTAGTTCTTAAAAAAATATCATGCAATGTTTCAAATAACAACTAAATTATCATACTTGAATCACTCTAACTCTCCTCTTCAAAATAAGAATGAAGAAATTAATGTGTTTGCAACCGCGGGAAAATTTCACTCATCTGACAAACAATGCTAATAACAATTCAATTCATATATTCATCTAATCAATCATCAAAGAATTCATGGAATCAAGAAGATCACTAAGGTCATTAAAGGTTATAGCTTGGTTAGGTTCACAACAAAGGTACATATCTAAGACCATGGAATCAAAGTTGCCAAGGCAAAAAAAAATCACCATACAAGGTTATGTACACATTATAACTTCATCCAACACTTTCTTTTCTCCATTGGTCACCCTTCCAATACCCTTTATATATATTATTCATTTTCTATTTTTTTTCTCATTCAAACAAGCATGCTTTTTCTTTTTCTTTTTCACAATTCATATTCATAATTTTTCTTTTCAATACTTGTTTGAAATTTTTCAAATTTTTTTAGTAACCTACCACTTTCTTTTCACTCTCCCCAACTTGAATGTTCCTTGCTTTTTATGTCAAGGGAGACAATTTAGAACAATTTCAAAGGTTCAAGAAAAAAATTTAGAATCCTATACAATTTAATGATGAACTATCTTTCAAAACATGTACAAATACCAAGTTTATCACTAAACTAGGATCTAAACTATTAAGATCAAAGGGGTTAGCAAAATTTCGCTACTCACGGGTAAGTTACTTTTTGGGGGTATGGTTGTGCTCATTATCAACAATTGTCTTGACCATATCTAATGCTTCCACAAAATCAAAAGAATCACAAGATTAAGCATGAATCAAGCGAATTAAAAAAAATTTATCAGTCATCCTAGCATATAGTAAACAATGGAGGTTTCTCACAATTTGTGGCTTTTGGATCAAAGTGAAACAAGCATTCAAACAAGTTGCAAAACGAAACAAGAATACGCATTTGCATAAAGCACAAAATTCTTAAACCATTCTAACATTCTATAAAGCTGTACAATTTACCTTGCTTGCATTCACATGCTCAACATTCTACCATCACCATCCAACTTGGGAGAATCTTCATTGGATACTTTTATACAAATAGCAACCAATCTAGAAGAGTTTCTCATCATTCATCCCTAAACAACAATTAAGAAAAAGTGAAAGGAAACAAGTATATATATACAATATAAACAACTGTACAAAGCTCAAAAATATAAAAACTATTGCAATGCGATCAATATCTAAACACCAATTCCTGGCAACAGTGCCATTTTTTCGAACTGCAGTAAAGCGGCAAGAAGCAAACATTTAGTTTTGGAAGGCTTCCCTCTGGGATTTATATCGTTTACATAGGGATTGGTGCGAGGGAAATAATGTCGTTCAACGGTCTCTACATTTCTAAGCTTGTTGTGAAAATTAGTTAATAGATCAATGATACCATAAATAAAGGCAAGAAATATAAAGACGGAAAATATAAAGTAAAGACTTAAAATATAAACGGTGCCTTATTGGGATTGGATCTCATCAATTGATAACACAAGCATTATTCTAACCAATTAAACACAAATAAATCATTCATCTGATATCCTCACGTATCACCCACAATAGAGGTTATGTCTAATGCAATGTCAAGAGAACATCTGTATTGTCTTATTTGCGATGTCTCGCACAACACAATAACACAGAGCATTAAGAACTGATACACAAGCAAATGCTAAGCCTAAATCTATGTCTAGAGTTTAGAACCTAACAGGTATCCGAAGATGACACCCATATCAGAGTCATGATTGATTCACATAAAATGCCATGATTGGAATACATACATATGCTTAACCCTTTTTACATGCTTTCACCTAATTTTCCAAATGTATGCGAACATAGTTTTTCATCACTATTATCGTGCATCCTCACAATACCATTCGCGTGAAAAACGTTATCATGGTCTTTATTGTATTGATCCTACTCATGCTATTAATCAACATAATAATATAAAAGTGATACTAGTGAATATCAAATTATTACACTATGTCAAAAGTTTTCTCATTGATAGATGAGTATCTTAGATCAAAGATTTGAAAAAGGTTTTGTCAAGACCCATAAATAAGGAATCAAAGACAACATCAATACTGAATCAAAACTAGTTCACAATACATATATTAGATGAAATATATAAGGTATTAAAAGATTACATCCAAACCCAACAAGAGAACAAAGATCCTACCTTCTCCCCCTTAGGGTTTGTATTTCTCTCTCTAAAATATTCTTTGAATGAAGAGAGATAAAATTATGATATGAAAATATAATATATGTTTATAAAAAGTGATAAAAGTACTTATATATTATTTACAAAATCTGTAATGATCGCCTAGCAAACTCGTTCTTCACTCAGCGAAGACCATTTTGGGCACTTGAAGTACCTCGGGAACAGTTAAACCGCCCTTTGAAAATATTTGAGTTTGTCGTGCGAGCTTTTCTTTGCTCTGTGAACTACCTCGCTACAAGTTCACACAACATACTTATGGTTCTTTAGCTACTGCATCAATCTAGGATGGTTCACTGGTCCTTCGCTGCAACCTCGCCCAACAAATATTCGTTGGCTGGTCGCTCGTGTTTCACACATTGAACTTGCTGGTTCCTCTTCTTTTCTTTGGCCTCCTTGTCCATTCCTTTGTGTCTTAATCATTGATGTTTTATGCCTATATTCTGCACAATAACACACACATAAAATAATCTAAAGGTATTTGTGATATAATTGAAGAATCACACAAGAACAAGAATTAGATCTATTAAAACATGAGAAATGAGTTGAAAAGTTCCAAGAAAGATGGTTCAATTTAAGTCAAAATTTGCACTTAATAGAGGACTATTCAATCATTAGAATACTTATTGAGGACTTGTATACTCGAGCAGAGAGGTGCTTGGGATACCCATTTACCATTGATTGAGTTTACATACAATAACAGTTACCATTCTAGTATTGGAATGACGCCTTTTGAAGCGTTGTATGGTAGGAGGTGTAGGACACATTTGTGTTGGTATGAGTCAGGTGTGGGCACGGTACTTGGACCTGAAATTTTGCAGCAGACTACTGAGACAATTTAGATGATCAGAGAAAAGATGAAAGCACCCCAGAGTAGACAGAAAATCTATCATGATAACAGAAGAAAAAATTTGGAATTCAACAAAGGCGACCATGTGTTTCTAAGAGTCAATCGTGTGACCGGTTTTGATAGTGCGCTAAAATTGAAGAAGATAGATCCTAAGTTCATTGTACCATATTATATTTTGCATAAAGTTGGATCTATTGTGTATAGAGTGGCGCTGCCACTAGAACTTTTGAATTTACATGATGTGTTTCATGTGTCGCAACTTCTGAAATACATTCCTGATCCATCCAATGTCATTCAGAAGGATGAAATGCAGATTCATGATAATCTTACTGTGGAGGAAATGCCGATAAGGATTGAGGATCGCAAGAGGAAACAGTTAAGAGGAAAGTACATTCCTTTAGTGAGAGTAGCTTGGGGAGGAACTGCTGGTGGAAGTGTGACATAGAAATTGGAGAGCAAGATGCAAGAGTCGTATCCAGAATTGTTCTCATCAGGTACATTTTCGAGGACGAAAACATTCTAAGTGCGGGAGAATTGTAACACCCCATTTAAATATTTAGTCATTTTGTGATTTTATCTGTTTAATTATTTTGGTGTTGGCTTAGTTAAGGGTAGGTGTGCAAGGGTGAGTGTGAAAACTTAGTTTAATGAAGTAATTAGAATACATCTTATAATAATAATATAATTAGTGGTGGATGAAATATTTTATTATTATTATTATTGTTAATATTATTATTGGTCACATGAAATAATTGTCCCTAATAATTATGGTAATAATACTATTATTATAATTAAAGAAAATAGAGATAAGTAGGGAGTAGTGGTAAGGAGGTTAAGGAAATCAATTTTACATGAAAAGAGAAAAGAGAGGAGAAAGAAGTAGAGTTAGGGAAAGAGGAGATCAAGAGTTCCATCATTGTTAGAAAGCTCAAACTTGGAATTAAGGTAAAGGGGAGAATGGGTTCATTAATGGTGACAGAACATGAGAGAGTAGTGAGGGTTCCTTTCCTTCTTAAGATTTAAGTGTATTTCCGCGTGCATTCTTCTTTCTTCTTTCTTAAATTCGTATTTGTGCAATTACAGTTGTGAAATCGTGTTTTGGGTGCTTCTCTGAAATTAATTTCCTGTAAATTTTGTGTTGTTATTGTGTATACCATGAGAACAAATCTAGAAATTATGTGTTGATGATGAATTTGTATGTTGATAAGGAATTGATTATAATAGATAAATTGATGTTATTGTAATATTATGAGGATAACCCATGAGCATACAAGATGATAAGTGATTTTTAAAATGTTAAGATAGCACAAAATTGGGTATGAAATGTTATAATTTTGCAGCATAGTGTTGCACCCCAAAATTTGCCCAACCTTTTCTTAACTTGGTTTATGTTTCATTTCATTTTGTTCTAGCATTTGCATTGCATTGCATTTTTCATTGAACAGGGGATCAAGAGGTTGTTCATAGCAGGAGGAGCCTACTCAGAGTGTTGAGCCTAAGCAAGGGGTGTTACTCAGGTTTGTATGGTCATCAAGTCACTAGGAGGTGGTCAAAGTCTTATGAAAGGATTGATGGATGTATGTGGGTCAGCTCCTAACTTGGAGGCCAGTTCAAGATCATTAGAGGGTTTTGAAGTCATGATTATGGATATGGGATGTTGAGAGGACTCATTGAGTGCTTTGAGAGTCATGTTGGAGCTTATTCAAGTTGTTGTGTGAGGTGGAAGAAGCCACAGTCAAGAATTGTGCAGCTAGGGTTTTCATCTGGTTAATCCTCAGTCAATTGTGAAATTGAAGGAGATTAAAACTCAATTCCAAGTCTCTATGGTTATGGGATGTTGTGTTGAGGTGTCTAATATATCATTTCAAGATCAATTCATCAAGAATCAAGAGGGTGAGAAGTTACTAGATTAGGGTTCTTAATGTAAAATCCCCTGTTTAGTCCCCAGCTTCAAGACCACCTACCTCAAGATACAAGTTTCATCTCAACTTTTGACCAACATGAAACTTGTAGAGCATGCTCTTAGCTTTCTTTTGAGTACTAGAAGTCCTTGATTGGATTTATAGAACTCAAGTTATGATGCAGACAAGTTACAGGTCATTAGATGAATGTGATTTTGGTCAACAAAGGTCAACCGACTTCCAAGCCATTTAAGACCTAGAAGTATGTTTCTCCTTAACTTTTTATGAACATGAAAGTTGTAGGTAATGGTCTTAGCTTTCCAAAGAGTACTAGAAGTCTTTCATCTGATTTGTAGAACTCATGTTATGAGGCTTGCAAGTCAGGGGTATTTTGGGAAAGTGAGATTATAGGTCATAAAATTATAGGTCCATTTCACCAACTTGTACACCTCAAATAGAGATTTTTCCAACATCAAATGTGCTCCAAATGGTGTCAATTGTTCAACCAAGTCTTGAGAAGTCATGAATTTGGCTTGGAATGGTGAATTCCCAAAGTGATTTTCATGGAAAAAGCTTTAAAATGAAAAAATTGGATTTAATTCATTATGGATCATTTTTGTGCAAATGGGTACATATTTTGAGTGCAAGCTATATTTCAAGCACATTGGCAATGTTAGAATTTGAATTTGGTGTGTTTTGATGAGCCATTTTCAAGCTTACTTCAAGCTTAAGTCACACTTGAAATATCAACCATTGAGATCAGACAAGGATGAAATCCCAGCCATTCACACTCCTCATGTTACCAGCAAGTGATTTGCATCATTTTGGAGCCAAATTGGAAGGAATTTCGTGCACATGGCCAAAGTGAAAAACTCAAATTCCATGGATTTCAATTGGGCTCTAGGGACTGCCATTGGGATTTATTCCTTTCCAAATCCATTGCATATAAGCTTTCCATCATTCACAAATTATCAGAGCTCGTTTTGGAAGCAGAATTGAAGGAGTAGCATTTGAAAAACTAAAGAACAAGTGAAATACGATTTTTGAAATTTAGCAAGATTCAAGCAAAATTAAAGGTTGCAAAGGCTTCATTGAAGATCACTGAACATTTATGGATACTTTTCTTCAAGCTTAAGCATCAATTGAAGGCTCAGTGGAAGTTATCCACTAGGTATTTACAATTCAACTTATCTCTCTCATTATGCCATGATTCTCTACCATTTTTGCATATTTGAGACCTAGACATCATGTAGATCATTCATTAATCACTAAAACAAACTGGCATTTGTGATGATTGTTGGATGAAGCTCCAAACTATTTTGATCTGGTATGGCTTGTTCTTGTGGTGTTTTGCTTATTTCTTGCCTGATCTGTGATCTCCACAACCTATAGATGATTTCTGGACAAAATTGAGTAAGGTTTGAGAACTTTTAGATTTGAGGAGTGAAACTGTTTACCTTTGATTTGAGTTTGTTGTTAGGAATTAATGGAAAATGGCCACGGATTCTTGATCCTCTTGAGTTGTAGATCAATTTCGATATAAGTTTTGTTGATTTTGGCCAAGTTTTGCATTTGTGCACTGTTCCCCCCGCCGGAGAAGACGAACGGAGTCTTCTCCGGCCACCACTGCAAGCGTTCCCTCCATCTGAGGATTTAAATGAAAGAGATGATTCATACACCGTTGGATTGTGTGACTTCCTTGACTTGGTATATTGATCTGACGCGTGAGATTTAATTTCATTAGGCTGACTTTGACCTGGATTACGTGACGTGTTATGAAGTGTTGGATTGGAATACTTTTGTGATGAGTGATCAAGATTAAGACTCACCGTGTATGTGAGTCAACCAAACCACACACGATCTCCAGTGAAATGCGCCGTTTCACTTAAATCCCTCAGCGCTTGCGTGGCACGCTCTAGGCCCTCAGATCTGTTGACTGGTAGTTAGATCCATTGGCTGTGTTTTTTCTTGCATTTTCGTTTTTTCTTTTATTTCTTTTAGTATTTTCTTTTATTCTTGTTTGAGTTTAATTCATTAAAATTATCTCCAATGTTCTAAAAAATTCACAAAAATATTTTTTACAAACCTTGAGATGTCTATTATTTTTAGACATTTTTTATTTTATTTTTCAGATTATTTTTCATTTTTAAATATAATTAAACATTGGAGGTGTTTTTAAATGAGTTAAATTGTGACATTGTTTGTTCTTTATTTTGTTTCTCTCATTCCTTTTTGATCCAATGAATGAAAATTGATCCTCATATCTATGATGAGTTGAACAATTTTTTAGGACCATTTTACCCCTGGTTGGTTGACTTTAGGGTTGATTTTTGGTTCTTTTCTTTTGACCCTCGATTCTCCCATTTCAAAGTGGTACATCTTGAATATTATTTTCTTTTGATGGTGCTTTGAGGGGACATTTGCTTTGAGATTTTGGCCTCTATTTTCCAACATGTTTAGGTACCTTGTGCATTTTATTTGATTTTTTTAACCATTTTCCTATTTTTGAGGTAACTTGCAAGTAAAGTTACCTCCAAGGGAGGTTCACACATGTACCTTGACATAGTTTGACTTGGAAATGACATTTTTGGATCCTTTGAACTCTCAATGCCTTTTGTTTCATGTTGCTAACATGTTAAGGATGATGTTTGTTCAATTTTAGGTCATGATATTGTTTCTTCCTTGTTCATTTGTTTGTTTTCTTTTGATCTTTCAATTAGGGTTTCAATGTGAAGTATGCTTGCACTCTCTTATGTTTTTGTTTGCATTTCCTTTTGGTGTGATTTGCTTTTGCTTTTGAGCTTTCCTCTTCATATTTACCGTCTGTCCAATGACCTTGGAGTGTCATATAAGGTGGCTTGGTCTCTCCTTTGGAGGTATTTGAAGCATACCTAGAACGATGAATCCTTGAGGACACTTTTGGTGCTTCTTTGCTTTTGATGGGTGATGCTTATGGTTGAGTACCTATTATGAGGTCCTTGCTGCCCTCATTTGGTCTCCCATCCTCACTTGGCTTTTGGTTTTGTTTTACCTTTCATTTGGTTTAGTTCTTGTGGTGTGGTTGATGTTGTTTGACTTAGGTAGTTTCATCCCACTTTTGGTGCATCTTTGTGTGGTTTGTTCTTGTTTGATTGATTTCCTCTTGTGCATTTCTTCTTCTTCTTTCTTCTATGCATTTATCATATGCATTCTTGGTTGAGATTAGTTTGTGGAGGCTACTGCCCCACACTATTTTCCTCCCACTTTCATTCTATTTGTGCATCTTATGTTTGCATCTTCATTTGCATGTGCTTTCTTTTTTCTTCTTCTTCTTCTTTTGCTTTCTTTGCCATGCTCCCCATAAGTTCTCTAACCTGTTGAGGTTATGATAGACATTAAGTGCCTAACCATGCATGATAACATTAGATAGTTCCCTTTTGAATCCCAACTCTAAGTCCACTTTGCATGATAACGTTTAGGATTGATTAGTCTCCCATTAGTGTTCTCTCTTCTCTTCTCATCTTCAAACATTCATAAAACACTTAATAAAGGATGACAAGTGTTGTACACTACAAGCCTTAAGCTATTTGGGAAATGATGATTGGGTGGTTTCCTCTCAATTGTCTAGAATTTTAGCATATGTCCTTTGGATGATATATGATGCATTCGCTCCTAAGTCATAGTCTTTAGTGCGACATGAGTTACAAATCAAATTCAAAACACTTCTTCTCTAAAAAACACAAAAACACTTCAAACCTTTTTCATCCTTCGGGATCTTAATCAGGAAAATATTTTCAGATGAAAGAGTTTCGTTAACTCTTAGTTCTACCGCAAACGGTAACGCCTAAGTCTCCAATGGTCGAGCTGCATACATCAACTGCTAGAATTACTTGTTAACCCTACTCGGGCCTAAAAACTTTTGAACCAACCTGTTGTCCTTTTTAGCCCGAACTACGTTTGCTCTGATCTTTCATACCAGATGAAAGTACGTAGGCACAAGACGCGATGTCTTGGCGAGCAACCTTCCCCTTTTTACCCGTAGTTAGTCGAACTACGTTGACTATGAATTTCCCATTGCACGAGGGAGTACGTAGGCACAGAGCGGCGATGCTCTACCGAGTCACTTCTCTTTTCTTTTTCTTTTGCCCCTGAGCCTTTAGCTAGATAGTTTCAACACACCCTTTTAGATAGACAACAATGTGTGGATCCCGTCAAGTACGACGGACGTGAGAGGTGCCAATACCTTCCCCTTGCGTAACCAACTCCCGAATCTAGACATGGTTGCGATGACCTTGTCTTTCCCTTTTCCGTCAGGTTTTTCCGATCATTTCCTTTCCCTCTCTTTGGGATAAATAACGAAAGTGGCGACTCTTCTATTTTTCTGCCGGTTGTTTTTCGCAGTTGCGACAGCTGGCGAATCTGCTGGGGATTCTGGTTCCCTATGCGAGTCAATCCTAGCGCTTGTATGTTTATCTTTGGTTGTTGTATATATGTGCTTTATTTATCTTTCTCGCATTTATTTTTAGCATCATATATCATTATTGTTGTGCTGTGGGGAGGGAAGTTCCACTGAGTGATAAGCCGGATTTGTGCTTGAGTACAAACATAGTATTAGAAGCGAAAAGTAGTGGTAAACCTGTATGTTAGGCATACACTAGTTCCCACGAAATTTGCACTCAGACGAGATTCTCTTTGATGACTTTATTTCCAGCCTAGTGGGCCGTTGAGAGGATTTTAGATTTGAGGGTTGTCGACTCTGGGGACCGATCATCTGTGATTCAGCTAAGTGAGGCCTCTTCGCGAGATGATGATGCCAAACCAGAAATGGTAAATGTATCATCATTTTTCGAAAGTCTGTGACGCTGATGAACGCATAGGATGTCAAACCTTGTCTGTGGGTAGGTCCATACCTGTGAGAGGGATTGGGTTATGCAGGAAACCTTGGCTTTCAGAATACCCGGTTCTTTACAGTGTGAATCTATTTATCAGTGGGTACTATTGTCGGTACTTTGTTCTTGCTAAGGCGAAGCGTTGGTTCTTCTCGACCAACAACACAACAGTCTTGATCCCCTGTTTGCATTTGCATTTGCATTTCATTAACATGTGTTTATGTTGCATGTGTGTATTTCCTCTTTGATTCTGGTGATCTTGTTCTATTATTGATGACATGGAGCCCTTGAGAAGGACCTTGGCCTACAAATTTCCTACGCCTGATATTAGAAATCTGCGAAGTTTGATTTCTTTAGCTGACAAGAAGATTATGGAAGACTTCAAGAAGTCCTATGGGAGGCTTTTGAGTGTTGTTTTCAAACCTTCTTTGGATGATTTGAATGGCCTTCAGACGCTGCTACAATTATATGATCCTCAGTTGCGAGGCTTCACCTTTCAGAGTTATGTGCTGGCACCAACGTTGAAGGAATTCTCTGTACTGCTAGGAGTGCCTATTCTGAACTAGATACCATTCTATCATGTTGAGGGAGAGCCAGATCTGGCTGAACTTGCTAAAGCTTTACATATGGATGCCTCTGAGTTGAAAGGGAAGTTAGCTAGTAGGAATGGAATGTTTGGGTTCCCGTTACCTTTTCTTGTGGATAAGGCTTGACAGTTTGCTAAGAAAGGTTGTTGGATGGTATTCAGCGCTATCTTGGCCCTATGTATTTATGGCGTTCTTTTATTCCCGAATATCCCAGATTTTGTAGATGTGGATGCATTCCGTATCTTTGCTTCGAGAATCCCATACCCACGTTGTTGGGTGATGTTTATCATTCCGTGCATTATAAGAACAAGACCAGGAGAGGGAAAAGTGTATCTTGCTGCACACCTTTACTCTATATATGGTTCATGAGCCACCTTCCCAAGACTGGTCCGTTCTCTGATACTGCAGGTACATCGGAATGGTCCGAGCGCTTGATGAGATTGTCTGCCGAAGACATTGTTTGGTTTGATAGGGATGTATTGGGCATTGAGATTATTTATAGTTGTGGAAGCTTTCCTAACGTCCCGCTGGTCGGAAGGAAGGGTTGCATAAACTATAACCTGTCCATTGCTATCAGACAGTTCGGGTATGCATTGAGAGGTCCATCGAAGGATGAAGAGATACAGGAATCTATGTATCTCACTGGTTTGTTGGAGGGGGATACCTTAGCTAGAGTTGAACATGCCTAGAGTAATGTCCACGGGAGAGGAAAGGTTACCTTGGGAAAGAGTAAGAGTCAAGCGTACGACCCTTATTTGATTTGGATTCAGAGTAGAGCCAAGGAGCTCATGATGCCATATCCGTCTGCTAAGCCTGTGCACCCTCTTGAGATTGCAGAGCCTACTACAGTAGACATTCGGAAGTATAATCAGGTTTTGCTCGAGAAGGAAGAATTGAGGAAAGCGAATGAAGAATTGGAGAAAGAGATCATCCAGCTCCGAAGCGAGAAGATTGATGTCGTCAATTCTTTCAGGAGACAGACCGAGCTTGTGAACAAATTGGGTACGGATCTGACTAAGGAGACTAGTGACAGAGAGCGCACAGGCCGAGATTTGAATGTCGTCCACAGTGTTCTTACTACTAAGAAGGAAGAGTTGGATAGGGCTTACTTGAGGATCTCCAAGTTTGAATCAATATGGAATGCCATGCTCACTAACAGCAAGGAGCGCAAAGACAGGTTAAAACTTCAGATCAACAAGTTGAAGGCGCAGCTTATTGCTAAAGATAGGGAGATTGCAGCAGAAGCATCACTTAGACGAGACAGCGAGTACAGGTTGAATGAAGCGATCGCGAACTTGAAGGATCTCAGGTTGAGAGCTGACTCCAAGAGACGCAGGCTTGAGGCATGTTTCGGGGAAGAAGCTTTGGAAGATCATGTTGATAGTCTACAGCATACTGTTAGCCAGCAGGACTTGCTTATTCAGGGACTACTTGCTAGGTCGGATCATCCTGAGACGCTGAAGCTGTTAGAGGATTTCCGATCATGTCATCCTGCTTGACCATTTTGTTTATTTCTGTTGTAGTTTTGCTGTTTATTTGTTGTATTGACCATCACCAGGCTTATTGGTCGAGGTCGTTTCCTTATTTGTACTCAGTTGTAGCTTGTACATTGCCTGTTGGCTTTTGATCTATGTACGAGGAGTTGGCATTCTATGCTTGTCCGTAGGGTTCTCCATTGTTCTATTTTTTTCTGGAAACTAGAATCGAGGGGGAAATGTCCCTATTGCATAAATACATGTCTGTATTTTAGCATGTTTCTCGCATTTGCAGGTGCACCGGAACTGTTAACCTTATTTTTCTCCTGTGGGCCACTAGTTGTTTCAGGATAGATGTTCAGAAGTCAACGCAGAGCCATGGAGCAAGTTCAAGCAGAGTTGAGGGAAATGCAGAGCCAGATGAGGCAAGTTATGGGGGATATGCTAGCATTACGTATGGAGCAGAAGGGGCTTAAAGAGGAAAACCAACAGTTGAAGACTCAAATGGGCTTCATGGCAGAAGTATTGAGAGTTGTGCTAAGAAGGGATCAGGTGCCTGAGACTACAGCAGAGGTGCTAGTTCCGCTTTCGTCGGTGAAACCTCTCCTAAGGCATGATAGGCCTCAGAGATCGTGTACATGCCCTGAAGCTCCATAATTTCTTCGTCAACGGCCATGTCTGGTCTCCCAAAGTATTCCTAAGGATGAAGGGTATGCACCAAGGCTGAGGCAGTCTGCCAGAATTTTTGATCAGATTTCTCTGACATATGTTCAGCTGTTGCCATTCCTGCTTCAGCTTCAGTTAGTCAAACTTCGGACCCTGTCTCCGCTTATTAGGACCCCACCACTAGGCTATGATGAAAGTGCCCACTGTGATTTCCATGTTGGGGCACCGGGGCACGATGTAGAGAACTGCAAAGCTTTTAAGCACGTAGTTCAAGATTTAATTGAGGCAAAGGCGGTTGAATTCGCGTCGGGCGGCGTAATCATACCATGTGGCCTTATCCCATGCACTGCAAAGTAGGCAGTTGTTCCTCCTATTCATCCTGAAGATGCCTTGAACCAAGAGGATGCCTTGCAATTTATGACTTCTGAATCCCCGTGCCCATAGCTATTGCCGGTTCCTGGGCCAAACCTGAGGATGAAAATACTTGAACAAAGGGAGTCCCTGATAATTCAGACCTAGTCCCCAGATGTTTCAGTTATTCCTGGTCAACGATCTTTTGAATCTTCGCAGCATACATTGGCTTCTCGCCAGAGTCAACGGTCAGGAAGTTATCGGCCGCGTCAGCATGCCAGGCAAAGACTAAAGAGGCCAGAGAGGCGTTTTACCCAGTTGTCGATATCATACAGTTAGTTATTGCCATGTTTGATCAGGGGTGGATTAATAGTGCCGAAGGAAATGAATCCCGTGATTCCGCCATATCCGCTAGGTTTTGATGTCAATGCCTGCTGTGAGTACCATGTTGAGGCCCATGGGCATTCAACTTAGTACTGCAAGGTGCTTAGAAGCCAAGTTCAGAATCTGCTGGATTCCAACCGAGTCTCAATCACGCCTCAAGGTATTCAGATTAATGATCTTCTGGCATCCGGCCAGGTGGGTGTATCAGTTCATGTTGTGGAAGAGATCACCGAAAGCAAATGTTCAGAGGATTATCAGACTGACTTCAGCGAGCAATTCTGAAGGCGACTGACTCAGCAACAAGACAAGATGTGAAAGCCTGGTTCCCAGAAGCTGGCAATCTTTGTTTTATCATGTTATTTCTTTACATTTGTAGTTTCTTTCCTGTTTAAATGCAAATTTCGCTTGTAAAACTTGTTTGTTTTCAATTGATAGTGATAATGAAATGAATATGCATGTTTTGATTTAATCCATTCGTGTTCACTAATTATTTTTTACAGCTGTCACACGCATGTTTAAGCGGAATCCGGGGAGGATGACAAAGTTTAAAGACGCACAAGCTTCCGATTGTATGCTTTTGAAATAAAACCTGCTGATGATGTATAGGAATTGTTTCAAATTCCTAAACACCGGAGATATAAGGATGATAATCCCTTGTCAACCTCTTTGAGCCTAGTAGTAGGAGTTTCTTTCTAAAAATGAAAAACCTTCAATCTTAACCCGGGGAAGGGTAGGTGTCAGCTAATTTGACCGAATATCCAAATTGTAACATGAGTGTTCCCGTTCGAGGATCAATTGTCGCTTCCACGAAAATAAGGTGCCGGCAAAACAGAAGAGTCGCCACCTTTCGTTATTTATCCCTCAGAGCGGGAAAGGAAACGATTGGAAAAACCTGACGAAAAGGTATAAGACAAGGTCATCGCAACCGTTGTCTGGGTTCGGGAGTCGGTTACGCAAGGGGAAGGTATTAACACCCCTCACGTCCATCGTACTCGATGGGATCCACGCTTGTTATGTTTACTGGACGGGTTGGTTTATCTATCTACCTATCAAGGCTGGTCTGAAAAGAAAAGAAACTGACTCGACAAAGCGTCGCACTTTATGCCTACGTATTCTCATCAGAGAATGAATAATCAGAGTCAACGTAGTTCGCCTAACTACGGGGTTAATGGGGAAGGTGGCTCGCCAATACGTCAGTATTGTGCCTACGTACTCTCAACAGATATGAGAGATCAGAGCTTATGTAGTTCGGGATAATATGGATTACGGGGATTCAGATTCATCTGTTTTATCGAGTAGGGTTAACAAATAGTTCCAGCAGTTAGGGACAAAGCCTGTTTGCGGTAGGACTAGGAGTTAACGACACTCTTTTCTTCAGAAAAGCTTCTTTTGAGTTATGGGCCCACGGGGGCAAAAAGGTTTGAAGTTTGTTTTCTGTCTTTTACGGAAGAACTGTTTTTTATGGTTGTTTGCAACTAGCATCGCACTAGAGACTATGACCTGAGAGTGAATGTGTCGCATGTCACCCAAAGGGTACCATACTACACATCCAGACTGCTGAAAAGAAACTCTCCAACAATCCTTTCTCAGATGGCTTAAGGCTCGTAACGTACGACGTCAGTTAACCTTTATTATTGTATTTTAATTTGTTTTGAGATGAGAAGAGAGAACAGGCTCAACTAAGGGGAGACTATCAAGTCCTAATGTTGTCATGCCAAGATTCATCCTATGGTTGAAGTTTGAAAAAGGGAACTCCTAGTAGTTATCATGCATAGGTTTCAACCTAAAGTTCTAATCATCACTTCCTTGTCAAAAGGAGTGAGAGTCCTAAGGGATCATGTCAATGATACAAGAACAGATAAAGCATCAGCTTAAACAGTAAACAGTAAACAATTGCAAAATGCATGCAATGCAAGTGAGGAAGGAAATGTGTGTGGGGCATCAGCCTCCACAAGCTCATCTCAACCTCAAGCCAGATATGAATAACTGCAATCATACAGAAGAAGTAACATGCTATCAAGCAAAATAGAGTAAACTGCAATCATACAGAAGAATTAAAATGCCATCAATCAAAACAAACCACATGGGCAAGGGAGCAAGGCTCTACTGAATACCCGCAAGCAAAGTCATACAGTAAAAATACAAGCAGATGGAGCAACTCAACCTCTAGTGCAATCATGCTCCTAACTTACATCAGTCTAGATATGGACTTATTCTAATGCATCAAGCAAATCAAACAAGGCACATCAATACAGAAAATAAAACAGACAAGAGAGAAAGCAGATCAACAACTCCCTCTTTCAATTCCAAGCTTCAGCTCTTCTGACAGCAATCCAGTCTTCAGACTTCAACCACCCTTCAAGGCTAGCATCCTCCATGACAAGTATCAACTTCCTCCTTCAAGGTCTCAACCCTTCAAACATAAGTATCAACTTGTTCTCTCTTCTCCAAGCTTCAGCCCTTCAGTCAATTCCAACCTCAGGCTTCACTCCTAACTACAAGTATCAACTTGATTCCTTCAGGCCCTCAATGCATCAATGTAAGTGTCAACTTGCCTTCCTTCCTTAAGCCTCAGCTCTCCATTCAATCTCAATTGGATCTTCTTCATAAGTATCAACTTAGTCTTCAAGCTTCAGCTCTCTTTGCTTCACCAGTATCAACTTGGCTTTCCTCTTCATCTACAAGCTTCAGCCTCTCAGAGTAATCTTCAATCACATGGAAGTGTCAACTTCACTATTCAATCTTATTCAAGCAAGGAACTCATCCCCTAATCAAGGGAGAAAGATTCATCTATCAAGAGCAAAGTTGGGATGCTTGGTAGCAGAGTGAAGACCAAAGGTCACCACTGAGCATCCTGTCATCAGAGAAAGGGACCCTCAAAGGTTCTACCACTTTGCAAAGGATCACACATCCTACCAAAGGAGGGATGAGGCCTTTACAAGGGACCTTACATCATAGGGAAGAATGGAATTGATCAACATATTCCATGTTTATGAAGGAAGAGAACTATCTAGAAGCTCTGCCTACAAAACCCTAATCTTAGCCTAGTCAGGACTATACCACAAGAAGGGAAGATCTTCAAATCCAAGCCTCTTCAATCAATCCAATGCATCTTCAACTTGTCTTCATCATCATCCAAGAACAAGCAAAGCAAAACCCTAATCTAAGGGAACTAAAGATGTTAATCTAGTTGAGTTAGTGCCTTAGCAACATTTAAAACTAGCACTTAAACCAAAATCAATCAAAAATAGTAAACTATCTTATAAATTTCTACCAAAATTCCTAAGGGATCCTAATTTAATTAAGAATTCCTCATACAAAAACCAGGGACTAAATCATCAATTAAGTCCTAAAATTAAGTCCTAAACCACAAGGTATCAACTATAAACCCTAAAAATGGAGCTTCTAAAAGTTTCAACCTAAACTACCACCTATGTTCATCACAAAAATGTGAGAAAATTCTATAGGGAGCATGCATATCTATGCTAACAACTCACAAAAAAATAAAGATCAAAATCATCATCACATGATCACACAAAATTCCACAAAATCAAGTATTAAACATAACTATTTTAATATCAATTAAAATGTGAAAATTCCTATAAAATCAGAAAATGCATGAAATAAAAATATTTTTTATCTAAAAAATACTAGACTCAATCATGAATATAATGCAAAAAGAATGGGGTCAATTGACTTATTTTTCAATTTTATATGATTTAATCATGAACCATGAATAAAATGAAGAAATAAAGAAAATCAAAATAAAATAACCAAGCGCGTGGTGCAGATAGCAATGAAAATCAGTTCATATAATGGATTGGGCCATCTGGGGGGTGCAGGTATCAACCAATTCACTAAGCCCAGCATCAGCAACTAAATGAAACGATGCGTTTCATTAACTCAGATCCTTCACAAATTGAAACACACGCGTGGCCGTTGGATCACTTCTCCAGTCAAAGGTCCACCCAAATCCAAGGGCTCTAGAGTCATCTTCAACCTTTTGAATATCTGAACCTCGCGCGCAGCTCCGGCCACCACCGGTGGTACTCCGGTCATCGTCCCCTACCCTAACTCTCTCTAGGATCCTCCATTGCAAGTGGTTTATACATGAAACTTGTCCCAAATTTCCTCACGAATTCATTCATGCCCTTTATTCTCTCTGAAACCTCAAGATTCACCATAACCAATTCTCAACCGAAAATGGTAATATCCTTAATTGGTCACTAATTCTCAAACTAACTATCTGAAAACCTTCCTACACCATTCTACAATGCTTCTAACACCCTAATTCGTATTGGTTCTACCTAATTTATGCTGGAGGAAGAAGTTTACATACCTGTCAAATCTTGATGAACAGATGCACTAAATCTTCAAATCAAGCTCTCCAACCTTCCAGACACGATCAATGGATCATTCCCTTGCTTCTGTATGCACAAGAACCGGTTGAAAACTCCTGAAACTTGAAACCCGATGGTGAGTTGTAGGTGGAAAAATCTGAGCTCAAGAACACCAATCAGCCACGAATTCCCCTTGATTATGATCTGGAATCAATCCCTAGCATTCATGGAAGAGATTGCAATCAAGAAAATGGATGGAAAGTGAAGAAATTGGTGAAACCGAATTCAGTTGCAAGCAATGCAATTTCAATCTCAATCTCTGCTCTCTCCTTCAATCATCACCAACCTTTCATCTGAACCTCTTCTACTCAATATATAGAACAGGTGTGGATGATCTAGAACCCTCTAGATCCTTCTAATGAGAAATCCAATCTCTCATGTCATGAGAATTTAAACCGTATGCCATGGTATGCATAGCTCTGTTTGCAGCTTGAAATCCATCCCATTCTCTTCCAATTTCTCCTCTAGTGACAAGTTGGAAGTGTTTTTCTTGCAAGGGGCTTTGGTTGTGCCTTGATTCTAGGTTTTGCAAATGTTACTTAAGATGTAAGTAACTACTTTTCAAAGCAAGTCCACAAATTAGACCTCAAATCAAAAATGTGGCTAAACCAATGTTCTTAAAATGTTTTTTAGAGTCAAAATGATATATTACATGCCTTGGTTTGGATGCGTAGATCAAAAATATCAATTTTCAACTTTGGTTCATTTAACTTATACCCTTATTTTAGGTCATTTTTGCAACTTTGAGCTACAAGCATTTCCAACATCTCATTACCTCTTTACTAGCCTTAAAACATCATTTTGAACAAGTTTGATGTTGAACATTTTCCCATTTGAAGCTTGGAAATAGGAGTTATAGCCTTATGATTGAAATGACTTGTAATCTCTAAATGACCAAAATGCCCTTGACTTGTCAAAGCCATAAGTTGAGTTCTGCAAATCCTATCAAGGACTTCTAGTAATCTCTATAAATCTAAGAGAATAAGGAACAACATTCATGTTGACCAAGAGTTCATAGGAATCATCCTTCTAGGGCAAACGTTTGATGCAAGTTGGGTAACTTTCAAGCTCCCAAATCCACAGACCTCAGATGACCTGTAACTTGTCAAAGTCATAACTTGAGTTCTACAAATCCTATCAAGGACTTCTAGCACTCAAATTAAAGCTAAAATCATGCTATACAACATTCATGTTGGGGGCAAGATGATATGACAATCACATCTTGAGCTAAATTGCCTTGAAGATAGGGGTCAAACTAGGGGATTTTACACTGTCAAGCCTTAGAAACCCTAGCTTGAAACTTCTCAAACTCCTCAATCATGATGAGTTGACCTTGGAATCATCCTTATAGCATCTCAATGTACCAATCCATGATCACATGGCTCTTGGATTAAGTCTCAACTTTGTTCAAGTCCTCAGTTGACTTAGGGTTGACCCAGTCAAACCCTAGCTGCACCAATCATGGCTGAGGCTTCTTAATCTTACACAATGACCTGTCTAGGCCTCAAAGTGATCTTCAACAATTATCATGAGCTCTCTCAAGACCTCAAGTCTAACTTCATGGCTTCAGAATCATCTGAGGACTTCCCACAACTCTCAAGTTAGGAGACCTACACACTTGGTTTCAACCACTCTCTCTGAGGATCTCTTAACTTCTCTGACAAGGATATCAACCCTTGAGCACTTGAATAAGCTTCTTAGCTAGCTTCAAACTCTTGTGTAGCCCTTGATTGGTAATCATACCTCTTGATCTCCCGCATACATGTCAATGAAATGCAAATGATAATGCTAATGTGAATGAAATGAAACATAAGCTAGGTAAAGAAAAGTTGGGCAAATTTTGGGGTGCAACATCAATCACACCTCTAGAAGTCGTGCCTAAAAAACCGCAATGGTTAAACCTTGCCGATAAGGAGTGGCACGGTCACAACCGCTTTTAACAAGTCAGACAAGCCTGTGACACATGATCTGTTCCAAACAAAAGGAATCAAGAAGAAGCCCGTTAAGTTGAATCTTGAAAACAGGTGACTTAGGAAAAAATTAGGGCATCCCGCTGGACTTCGAAATCAAAAGAAGCTTAAAAAAGCCAGTCCAGGAAAAAGTTAGGGAAATAAAAATGACGATGAAAAACAAGTCGTGTGATTCAGGCACTAAAGAATATAAGCGAGTGATTGTCGCTCTGAAAAAGAAAACTTGTGGTTTCTCGAACCATCACCCCTGTCATTCAACCTATGAGAGGTGAGCGCTAGTGTCGAATTAGCTGAATATAGGATTGGAGAACATCCCGAAGAATGGATGGGTTTAAATAAATTTTGAGTATTTATCTTTTCTTTCTTAACCGTGAACCTAACCAAGTTACAACCTGAAAAAGTCCTAATTGAAGCAGGTTTGTTTCGAAAGCATACTTCAGTAAAGATCGCATCGAAACTAACTCCTAAAAGGATTCTTCTTACAGCGTTATGCTAATGTTGACATATTGATAAATGATTTATTCACTTTATGTCACAAAATTTTCAAGTTAACAGATCGGAGTTTGAAAATTATCATATGCATTGCATTTAATATATCTTTTATGCAGAACAATTTTGGTTTACTTGCGAGTAAGCGCTTGACAGCAGGAAAGTTCCCGCAGCGGAAAGTTCGATCAGGATAGAATGCAGAATGCCTGAATACTCAGTTGAGTCAAAGCCAAATGATCATAGCATGGGAGTCAGCCATCTAAAAGTCATTTAATATGAGGTAGTCAAGTCGAGATTCGGTGAATCTCTCGCAGCTAAGAGACACTTTCCCCACAGATCAGCCAATCAGGGGAAAAGTCATTACAGACTGGGGTAGGCCACCCTGAGAGCGCAGAAGCTATGTCTTGTCCAAGGGGCAATTAATATGAAGCACCCCTTAGAAACTCAAAATGTTGAAGCAGTTCGTATCAAACCATCAGGGTGCAGAGATTCAGGTTCCCTGTCGAGGAAGATGTTATGGAGATCCCACAGGCTGGGGCAGAAAAAAAATTTGAAGATGAAGGAGTTTGTTCTTTCTCCATATTTTCATAATTCATTAGGGTAAAACAACTAGGGATGAATCTTTTCATGTTACAGGTCCAGGGGCAAGCCATCTCGAAGTTGTTTCATGGCGAGTTTTTCAATCCAAGATGAATCGTCCTAGAGACGAGACTGGGGCAAACTAAATTATACTGGGGAAGTTACTTGAGCAAGGATATTCTCCCCAGCCAGAGTTCATTCTGAGCGTCTGGAGTCAGTATCTCTATCCCCAGTATAGTTTGTATGCAGTTTAAGTAAGCAGATAGCATGTACGCTTTCCGTCGGCAGTTGATGCGCACTCAATCCTCGCAAGGTGTACGTTTGTATGCACCCCCCGGTGAGTTGTGACTGGATTCTCTCCCCCACTGAGTAATCTACAGCCTGGGTAGGTTCGTCCCCCAGCGGAGCAATCCCCAGAAGCCAGCAAAGGCCCATTTCTCGGCATAAGCCCAATTGTTATTGGCATGAGTAAGTTTGTGCTCTGTCTCTGGAAGAATCTTTGGTTTCCCCAACAGGGTTATTTTCTTGCCCCAGCAGGGTGTTTTTATGTATCTCTAGCATTTATTTTGCTAATTCAGTTCCGTTGCACCTACATGTGTGCATAACATCTACCCAAATGCGTAGCATTTCCACTTCGTATGGAGCATTACGCCATTTTCAAACATATGCATGTGAAACATAATCCAGGTTGTTATCTCTTTGTTTCAGGTGTATCTTCGGAGGTTTGATCTCTTTCCTTGGTATCCAGACCATGTGATTTCTTTTAGCCCGCGTGGTATCCAGACCCCTGCTCATGTTATTCCCCAGCAGTATCTTCGGATCTCAGTGGATCATGATAAGCATTTATGATGAATTCGTTAGTTCATTGAGTGTCTAGACTCCGGTCCGTTCCCAGTTAATGTGGTTTTCCTTTTTTCCGTCAAGTATCCAGACTCCGATAAAGATGATTGTGGTATCCAGACCACGGCGATTGATATTATGGTGCTTCTTCTGTCAAGTATCCAGACTACGGTGAGGACAGTGTGGTGTTTAGTTTTTAATCGGTATATTTATGATATTTTCTCTTTAGTCCGTTGAGTATCCAGACTCCGGTCAATGTCGTTGAGCATTCAGGCTCCGACTTTTACGTTGAGTATTCAGACTTCGTCAACTTGAAATGGTAATATTATAACTCCAACGAGTGCTTCTTCTTCGGTGAGCATCCAGGCTCCGGATTATTTTTCGTTGAGCGTTCAGGCTCTGGTTTCTCCGTTGAGTACCCAGACTCCGGTGAATTTTCAATTCGTGACGTATTGTTTTGTCCGTAGAGTATCCAGACTCCGGTCAATTCCGTTGAGTATCCAAACTCCGGTAAAGTTTCAACAAGTATTTTCTTTTGACCCGTTGAGTATCCAGACTCCGGTGAATGTTCCATTTGTGAAGCATTGCTTTTTTTCCGTTGAGTATTCAGAATCCGGTATATTTTCAGTTCGTGACATATTGCTTTTTCCGTTGAGTATCCAGACTCCGGTAAAGTCAGTTAGGTATCCAGACCTTGGTATGTTTTGTGATAGTACTTCCTTCTCCGTTGAATATCCAGATTCCGTTGAATTTTTTACTTGTATTTAGTTTTGTCCGTTGAGTATCCCGGCTCCGGTCAATTTTTCCGTTGAGTATCCAGACTCCGATAAATTTTCGTATGGTGATGATCTCTTTTGTCCGTTGAGTATCCAGGCTCCGATCACTTTCGTTGAGCATTCAGGCTACGATTTATTTCGTCGAGCATCCAGGCTCTGGTTTATTTTCGTTGAGTGTTCAGGCTCAGATGTATTACGTTGAGTATCTAGACTCTGACCGATTTCCAATATGTGGTAATTTCTCTTGTGCGTTAAGTATCCAGACTCTGGCAACTTTTCCGTGATTCCAATTTCATTGAGTATCCAGGCTCCGATAAGATTCCAATTTATGGTGTACTTCTTGGTCCGTTGAGTATCTAGGCTCCAGTCAATCTTACGTTGAGCGTTCAGGCTCTAGTTTTTACGTTGAGCATTCAGGCTCCGGTTTTTACTTTGAGCATTCAGGCTCCGGTCAGTCTTACGTTGAGCGTTCAGACTCCGGTTTTTACGTTGAGCATTCAGGCTCCAGCCAATCTTACGTTGAGCGTTCAGGCTCCAGTTTTTATGTTGAGCATTCAGGCTCCGGTCAATCTTACATTGAGCGTTCAGGCTCTGGTTTTTATGTTGAGTATTCAGGCTCCGGTCAATCTTACGTTGAGCGTTCAGGCTCCGGCTATTACGTCGAGTGTTTAGGCTCCAGCCATTACGTTGAGCGTTCAGGCTCCGACAAATTTCATTGATTCATTTTGTTCGTTGAATATCCAGATTCTGAAAATTTGAAGTATTCCCATATTTCAGATTTTTCCCAAGCAGAGTTACTCGTTAAGTTTCTCTTTTCCCCAGCGGAATGTGTTTGTAACCAAAGCAGTTGTCTCCGGAGATCCTTGTTTGCAGTTTTATTTTCTGCGGTTGGCAAATTTCTGGGTTCTTTGGTATTAAACCATCTTTTACCTTGATTGCGTGAAAGCGGTTCGCTTTTCATTCATTCAGGTCCAAGTCGTTTGAATAGGGGCAGCTGTTGCACCCCAAAATTTGCCCAACCTTTTCTTAACTTGGTTTATGTTTCATTTCATTTTGTTCTAGCATTTGCATTGCATAGCATTTTTCTTTGAACAGGGGATCAAGAGGTTGTGCGTAGAAAGAGGAGCCTACTCAGAGTGTTGAGCCTAAACAAGTGGTGTTACTCAGGTTTGAATGGTCATCAAGTCACCAGGAGGTGGTCAAAGTCTTGTGAAAGGCTTGATGGATGTATGTGGGTCAGCTCCTAACTTGGAGGTCAGTTCAAGATCATTAGAGGGTTGTGAAGTCATGATTATGGATATGGGATTTTGAGAGGGCTCATTGAGTGCTTTGAGAGCCATGTTGGATTTTATTCAAGTTGTTGTGTGAGGTGGAAGAAGCCACAGTCAAGAATTGTGCAGCTAGGGTTTTCATCTGGTTAATCCTCAGTCAACTGTGAAATTGAAGGAGATTAAAACTCAATTCCAAGTCTCTATGGTTATGGGATGTTGTTTTGAGGTGTCTAATATATCATTTCAAGATTAATTCATCAGGAATCAAGAGGGTGAGAAGTTACTACATTAGGATTCTCAGTGTAAAATCCCCTATTTAGTCCCCAGCTTCAAGACCACCTACCTCAAGATACAAGTTTCATCTCAACTTTTGACCAACATGAAACTTGTAGAGCATGCTCTTAGCTTTCTTTTGAGTACTAGAAGTCCTTGATTGGATTTATAGAACTCAAGTTATGATGCAGACAAGTTACAGGTCATTAGATGAATGTGATTTTGGTCAATAAAAGTCAACCAACTTCCAAGCCATTTAAGACCTAGAAGTATGTTTCTCCTTAACTTTTGATGAACATCAAAGTTGTAGGTCATGGTCTTAGCTTTCCAAAGAGTACTAGAAGTCTTTCATCTGATTTGTAGAACTCAAGTTATGAGGCTTGCAAGTCAGGGGTATTTTGGGAAAGTGAGATTATAAGTCATAAAATTATAGGTCCATTTCACCAACTTGTACACCTCAAATAGAGATTTTTCCAACATCAAATGTGCTCCAAATGGTGTCAATTGTTCAACCAAGTCTTGAGAAGTCATGAATTTTTCTTGGAATGGTGAATTCCCAAAGTGATTTTCATGGAAAAAGCTTTAAAATGAGAAAATTGGATTTAATTCATTATGGATCATTTTTGTGCAAATGAGTACATATTTTGAGTGCAAGCTATATTTCAAGAACATTGGCAATGTTGAATTTGAATTTGGTGTGTTTTGATGAGCCATTTTCAAACTTACTTCAAGCTTAAGTCACACTTGAAATATCAACCATTGAGATCAGACAAGGATGAAATCCCAGCCATTCACATTCCTCATGTTACCAGCAAGTGATTTGCATCATTTTGGAGCCAAATTGGAAGGAATTTCGTGCACATGGCCACAGTGAAAAACTCAAATTCCATGGATTTCAATTGGGCTCTAGGGACTGCCATTAGGCTTTATTCCTTTCCAAATCCATTGCATATAAGCTTTCCATCATTCACAAATCATCAGAGCTCATTTTGGAAGCAGAATTGAAGGAGTAGCATTTGAAAAAGTGAAGAACAAGTGAAATACGATTTTTGAAATTTAGCAAGATTCAAGCAAAATTAAAGGTTGCAAAGGCTTCATTGAAGATCACTGAACATTTCTGGATACTTTTCTTCAAGCTTAAGCATCAATTGAAGGCTCAGTGGAAGTTCTCCACTAGGTATTTACAATTCAACTTATCTCTCTCATTATGCCATGATTCTCTGCCATTTTTGCATATTTGAGACATAGACAGCATGTAGATCATTCATTAATCACTAAAACGAACTGGCATTTGTGATGATTGTTGGGTGAAGCTCCAAACTATTTTGATCTGGTATGACTTGTTATTGTGGTGTTTTGCTTATTTCTTGCTTGATATGTGATCTCCATAACCTATAGATGATTTCTGGACAAAATTGAGTAAGGTTTGAGAACTTTTGGATTTGAGGAGTGAAACTCTTTACCTTCGATTTGAGTTTGTTGTGAGGAATTAATGGAAAATGGCCACGGATTCTTGATTCTCGTGAGTTGTAGATCAATTTCCATATAATTTTTGTTGAGTTTGGCCAAGTTTTGTATCTATGCATTGTTCCCCCCGCCGGAGAAGACGACCGGAGTCTTCTCCAGCCACCACTGCAAGCGTTCCCTCCATCTGAGGATTTAAATGAAAGAGATGATTCATACACCATTGGATTGTGTGACTTCCTTGACTTGGTATATTGATCTGACGCCTGAGATTTAATTTCATTAGGCTGACTTTGACCTGGATTACATGGCGTGTTATGAAGTGTTGGATTGGAATACTTTTGAGATGAGTGATCAAGATTAAGACTCACCGTGTACGTGAGTCAACCAAACCACACACGATCTCTAGTGAAACACGCGGTTTCACTTAAATCCCTCAGCGCTTGCATGGCACACTCTAGGCCCTCAGATCTGTTGACTGGTAGTTAGATCCATTGGCTGTGTTTTTTTCTTGCATTTTCTTTTTTTTCTTTTATTTCTTTTAGTATTTTTTTTTTATTCTTGTTTGAGTTTAATTCATTAAAATTATCTCCAATGTTCTAAAAAATTCACAAAAATATTTTTTACAAATTGAGATGTCTATTATTTTTAGACATTTTGTATTTTATTTTTCAGATTATTTTTCATTTTTAAATATAATTAAACATTGTAGGTGTTTTTAAATGAGTTAAATTGTGACATTGTTTGTTCTTTATTTTGTTTCTCTCATTCCTTTTTTATCCAATGAATGAAAATTGATCCTCATATCCATGATGAGTTGAAAAAAATTTTAGGACCATTTTGTCCCTGGTTGGTTGACTTTAGGGTTGACTTTTGGTGCTTTTCTTTTGACCCTCGATTCTCCCATTTCAAAGTTGTACATCTTGAATATTATTTTCTTTTGATGGTGCTTTGAGGGGATATTTTCTTTGAGATTTTGGCCTCTGTTTTCCAACATGTTTAGGTACCTTGTGCATTTTATTTGATTTTTTTTTGAACCATTTTCCTATTTTTGAGGGAACTTGCAAGTCAACTTACCTCCAAGGGAGGTTCACACATGTACCTTGACCTAGTTTGACTTGGATATGACATTTTTGGATCCTTTGAACTCTCAATGCCTTTTGTTTCATGTTTCTAACATGCTAAGGATGATGTTTGTTCAATTTTAGGTCATGATATTGTTTCTTCCTTGTTCATTTGTTTGTTTTCTTTTGAGCTTTCAATTAGGGTTTCAATGTGAACTATGCTTGCACTCTTTTATGTTTTTGTTTGCATTTCCTTTTGGTGTGATTTGCTTTTGCTTTTGAGCTTTCCTCTTCATATTTACCTTCTGTCCAATGACCTTGGAGTGTCATATAAGGTGGCTTGGTCCCTCCTTTGGAGGTATTTGAAGCATACCTAGAATGATGAATCCTTGAGGACACTTTTGGTGCTTCTTTGCTTTTGATGGGTGATGCTTATGGTTGAGTACCTATTATGAGGTCCTTGCTGCCCTCATTTGGTCTCCCATCCTCACTTGGCTTTGGGTTTTGTTTTACCTTTCATTTGGTTTAGTTCTTGTGGTGTGGTTGGTGTTGTTTGACTTAGGTCGTTTCATCCCACTTTTGGTGCATCTTTGTGTTGTTTGTTCTTGTTTAATTGATTTCCTCTAGTGCATTTATTCTTATTCTTTCTTCTTTGCATTTCTCATATGCATGCTTGGTTGATATGAGCTTGTGGAGGCTACTGCCCCACACTATTTTCCTCCCACTTTCATTCTATTTGTGCATCTTATGTTTGCATCTTCATTTGCATGTGCTTTCTTTCTTCTTCTTCTTCTTCTTTTGCTTTCTTTGCCATGCTCCCCATAAGTTCTCTAACCTTTTGAGGTTATGATAGACATTAAGTGCCTAACCATGCATGATAACATTAGATAGTTCCCTTTTGAATTGCAACTCTAAGTCCACTTTGCATGATAACTTTTAGGATTGATTAGTCTCCCATTAGTGTTCTCTCTTCTCTTCTCATCTTCAAACATTCGTAAAACACTTAATAAAGGATGACAAGTGTTGTAAACTACAAGCCTTAAGCTATTTGGGAAATGATGATTGGGTGGTTGCCTCTCAATTGTCTAGAATGTTAGCATATGTCCTTTGGACGATATACGACGCATTCGCTCCTAAGTCATAGTCTTTAGTGTGACATGAGTTACAAATCAAATTCAAAACACTTCTTCTCTAAAAAACACAAAAACACTTCAAACCTTTTTCATCCTTCGGGATCTTAATCAGGAAAATCTTTTCAGATGAAAGAGTGTCATTAACTCTTAGTTCTACCGCAAACGGTAACGCCTAAGTCTCCAATGGTCGAGCTGCATACACCAACTACTAGAATTACTTGTTAACCCTACTCGGGCCTAAAAACTTTTGAACCAACCTATGGTCCTTTTTAGCCCGAACTACATTCGCTCTGATCTTTCATACCAGATGAAAGTACGTAGGCACAAGACGCGATGTCTTGGCGAGCAACCTTCCCCTCCTTTACCCGTAGTTAGTTGAACTACGTTGACTCTGACTTTCCCATTGCACGAGGGAGTACGTAGGTACAGAGCGGCGATGCTCTGCCGAGTCACTTCTCTTTTCTTTTTCCTTTGTCCCTGAGCCTTTAGCTAGATAGTTTCAACACACCCTTTTAGATAGACAACAATGTGTGGATCCCGTCGAGTACGACGTACGTGAGGGGTGCTAATACCTTCCCCTTGCGTAACCGACTCCCGAATCCAGACATGGTTGCGATGACCTTGTCTTTCCCTTTTCCGTCAGGTTTTTTCGATCGTTTCCTTTCCCTCTCTTTGGGATAAATAACGAAAGTGGAAACTCTTCTGTTTTTCCATTGGTTGTTTTTCACAGTTGTGACACATAGGTTCTAACATGATAATATAGTGAAAAAGTTCTTTTAAAAAGTGATTTTGGGGCCAACATAACAGTCTGTTTTGCCCTGTATGTTTTATGTGCCGACACATAGCCTTTAGAAAGGCGTTTTTTTTTAAATCTAGTTGTATGCGCCGACCTAAAATTCTTATGTGCCGACCTAAAAATGATTATGCACCAACCTGTGCACCAGCACATAGACCGAAGAAAAATAAACTTAAATATTGCAGCACATGTGCCGACCTGAAACACTTATGCGCCGACATATGCACTCAGATTTTTCCAAAATGTTAATACAATTTCGAACATAACTTTTGAACCGTATATCCAAATGACGGGCCATTTGAAGCATTGGAAAGCTAATAAATAGAAATTTAACATGGTATAAAAGGGTGAATTATTATGTGATGCGTAATTGATGTCTGTGGTTCTAAGATTGTTGTTATGTTGGAAATCTTGTGCAGAGGTGGTAATTCCAGAGAGAATTACGGTGAGTATGTGGCTCACGTGTGATCATAGAGAATCGTATGTTATGCATTAATGATAATAATATCATGTATAATTGTATGTCATGCATTCATATCGTGTCATGTGGAGATGAGTCTAGGTGGGAATCCATGATGTGTGCCTAGTCTCGTACAGACTCCATGTGGGAGTCGAGTGAAGATAAGTTGTAGCTCAGAGGAACGTATACGACTTATCTAGATTCTGATGGGAATCGGGTTCAAAGAGTGAACCGTATGGATTGTGATGGTACCTCATTCAGTGTTTCGTGTCAGTTGAGTTATATTGTATATGTGTATGATTGAATGTGGGTTGAATATGCTGAGCGTGGATGTATCACTTGTATGTGCATTATAATTGTTTAATTGGTGTGAAATGTGTGAATTACTACTTTTTAGACTGTGATTTTCACTGTATAATTATTGAATATAATTCTCATCCCTTTTCTGCTGTTGTGTCTATGCTTTTTGGGGAGTACAGATAATCAGGTACCTGAGTAATGCTTGGAACATATGTTGTTATTGATCGAGTCTTAGCAGTCGCTCTGATACGTAACACGGGAGGAACTGGGAGTTATTTTAATTTTCATTTGTATTGTTTCCATTTGTTACATATGTTGTTTCTAATTCATGTTGAACCACAAATTTTGTGGAGTTTAATGCATTTGGAGCCTTAGGGTTGTTGAAGTGGACTACCTAAATTTTCCGTTGTTTAATTAATTTATTTTTATGAGGAATAAAGATATGAAGTGACTTGATATTGCTAAATTTAATTAAATTCATAGATACAAATTATATTATATTGTTTAAACATTGAATAATCAATAAGAAGAAGAATGGTGCACCTTATAAAATTAGAGAGACGGTCTCTCGTCAGAAGAGTGAGTATGAGAAAATTACTACGCTCATTGTCGTTTAAGGTTTTAGAGTATATTAATTATCTAATAGGGAGACACTTAAATAGCTAAATGGATGAGGGCAGAGACCTCTCATTGGGCTTAACTGAATGGTCCAACCCATCACAGTCCATTCAGACACAAAACCCAATCAAACAATTCATCTATTTAGTGTTTAATAACAATAGACCATAATATAATTAATTATGTCAATCCGTATTTGAATAATTAAATAATTAATCTAATAGTCTTCCACTTGGATGACAATAATTAATTATTAAAAATATTGCTTTTAATATTATAATATCAATAATGGTCAAAATACTAATCAATAAAAAAGAAGTAAATTTCAACACTGCAGAAATTGTATCTGATAGGGAAGACAAATCATACATGTTAAAACTCACAACTTTATATAAAGAATGATGACTTTAGAGTAATATATTTAACTTCAGAGTAATATGTTATAAAGAATGGCCTAAGCATATGAAAATGCTATTAATAAACTCCCACTTACCCAAAGTATCATAAAACTTACTCATGTGTATAAATCTATCGTTAGTGATTATACTAATGAGTTTTAAATTATAGGTCATAGAATATCCACAAAGGACTAAGAATTATAATTACATACAGTGATACCCTATTACAAGCACTATGCCAAATAGGATATTTAGCAGCGCTTTTTTTGCCCTTTAGCAGCGCTTAAAAGTGCTGCCTAAAGTGGCTCTGCTAAAGGTAAAGGCAGCGCTTTTTTTATGGAAAAGCGCTGCTATAGGCCCTCTTTACCAGCACTTTTAGCAGCGCTTTCAAAAGCGCTACCTATTCCCCCTCCCCCCCCCCCCCCCCTTTAGCAGCGCTTTTTCAAAGCGCTGCCTATTCTCCCCCCTTTCCCCACCTATAACAGCACTTTTTTGAGCGCTCTCTATGCCCCCCTTTAGCAGCGCTTTTTTGTAAAAGCGTTGTCTATTCTTCACGATTTAAAAAAACAAAAAAATTTAAATAATCACATTTTTTATAAATTTTTCGATAAACCTGCTTATAGCTGTCGCTACTGCGAAAATCGGCGCCGGCTGAACAGAAGAGTCGCCACCGTGCGTTATTTATCCCACGGGAGGGAAAGGAAACGCTTAGAGTAAACCTCGCACAACACGGGAAAGGTATGGTCGTCGCAACCAAAACCTGGATTCGGGAGTCGGTTACGCAAGGGGAAGGTATTAGCACCCCTCACGTCCGTCGTACTCGACGGGATCCACGCTTGTTTTCGGGTATGGATTGTTACTCTATCTAAACTATAGGTCAGGGGTTAAAAAGAAAATAAAATGAAAATAAAAAAAATGACTCGGCAAAGTATCGCACTTTATGCCTACGTATTCCCGTCTGGAACGAGAAATCAGAGTCAACGTAGTTCGCCTACCTACGGGAAAGGAGGGGAAGGTTGCTCGCTAGGATATCGCATCCTATGCCTACGTACTTTCATACAGCATGAAAGATCAGAGCAAACGTAGTTCGGGCCACGTACGACACAAGTTTGTCTTGGTTGATTTTATTCCTTCTGAAAAAGGTTTTCTTGATTAACAGTCCCGGCGGACAAAAATGACGCTTTGATGAGTTCACATTCTTTTACGGAAGAAGTGTCTTTTATTGTGTTTGAAATCTTTATGTGTTTTTCTGTTTGTTTTGAGAAAGAAAGAGACAGAACTCTATCCTACGGTTGTGAGGGGAATCAAACTATCCTAATGTTATCATGCATGGGTTAAGACCTAGTGTCTATCATGCTCCTCTCTTGCACAGAGAGAAACAGAGATCCTACGGGATAGGCAGAAACAGAAACAGTAACAGATATAATAAAGCAGTAAAATGCATGGATGCAACAGTACAAGCGAGGCAAGGGAGTCCCACTCAACCTCGAACCTAGAAAACAATAGGCAAAAGTGAACAGGCTTCACTTTCAACCCAACAGGGTAAACAGCAAACAATACAGTCCAGAAAACCAATCAATACATCAGCAAATGAAATACAGCAATAAAACAAACAGCTTCAGCAGCTCTGAATCAACATCTGGCTTCAAGTAATCTCCAATCAGCTATGGGCTTCAACAAGCATCAATCTCCATCTTCATGGCCTTCAGGCAAGGGCTTTGATCATCAGTCTTCTATCTGCAATGGCTTTTCTTCAAGCTCAAACCTCCAGGATGAGGGATTAGTCACAAGAGTGAATTGGGTGTTAAGCAATCAGTTGACTACCAAGGGTGGTGAACAGACTGCTTCTAACACAAGAGACATTTTCTCTCAAGAGTTCTATCTCATAGACACTATCACCAAGCCTTCCAAAGGAAGGGGGTGAGTGTCTTAGAGAGACTCTGAATCACAGAGAAGAATGGATGCAGACAAGGCAATCCATGTTTGAGAAACAAACTTTCTAACCTAGAGCTCTGCCTAGCTCCTAAGCCCTAGTCTCCTCACCATCTGCTAGCAAGAATCTTCTCTTCAACTCTGGAAGTTGATCTTCAATCTCTGGATCTCCAATGGTCTTCATCTCCTCAAGTCTTCAGCTCTCCCAAATCCCCAGACAATCCCAATACCCAAAGCAAGCAAGCAATAATCCCCAAAGGGCACACCACACCAGATAATCAGACATACAGACAGTATTAATAGCAGTAGGGGAATCCTAGCTTTTTCTAAGGGATCTGATAACTACCCATAGCCCCTATAGTCCCATAACTAAACTAGTCAAACCCTAAGTCCTAAGGGAAATGAATCAAATCTCCTAAGTCATCACCTAAAAACCCTAATTTGTTCATGTTGTTCAAGCCTACATTAAGCACCTAAAACTAATTTCTAAAAATGGGAACTAAATTGAATCTACAATTTCAATATCTCATCTAAACAACCTAAAAAGAATGAACAAAAAATATGAAAGCATTTAAGAGAACAAAAATTAATAAAACCATGCATGAAATGAATCTATGTAAAATGACATTTATTTAGAAAATATGGAAAAAATATGAAATGAAAATAAAAATGCAATTTTATTTAATGACAATTTTCTACACATCCTAAAGAAAATAGTGTAAAAAGAATGAATTGAAAATGATTTTTTTATGTATTTATTATGAATTTATGAAAATGCATAAAAACAATTAAAGAATATAAAAGAATTAATAATGAAATAAAGGGAGGGGGGTAAGAATAGCAGGCGCGTTCAATTGATATTCCATTGGGCCAGGCAGACAGGGGTGCGCATAGCAATTGGTTAAGGCCCAGAACTAGTTCAGAATTATTGAAAATAAAAAAACCACGCAGGGGGGTGAAAATAGGAAGGTTTCCACGTTCAAACTGATTTGGGCTCATGCACTGGGGGTGGGAATATCAACGTTCACTCAGGCCCGCCCGTTTCAATTAATGAAACGGTGCGTTTAGGGCCAACGCATCTCCCTCCAAATCTGAATTGAATGAGAGCCCTAGGATTGCTCCTCAGGTCAAGGGTCCAACATGAAATAAACGGACACGATTTCATCTTCTTCCTTGGTTCATGAACTTAGGGTTTCAGCTTCCATGAAACTCCATGCACACGCCACTTCAAGCTCTCGTTTCTCCATCACCAGTCCATGAAACGCCACGCCATAAACATGAAAAACATTCTAAATTCCTCCCTCTACAATCCTATGGTCTTAGATTGATTTGAAACTCAACAATTCATTCAACCCGAGTGCCAACAGTTCTGGTCACCATGAATACACTCTGCAACTCACCAACACAAATCTCCATCAAACCTATCCTAATCTACTCTATGCATAATGGTGATTATCCTGCGCTAACAACCTAACATTATAATGCACTAACCTAAGAGTTCTAGGTCCTAACAGTTTTTACAACCTGCTAACAACCATCACCAAACCACTCCAAACTCAACCTAATTGCTCTACTAACATCCTACATCGTATCTAGACTAACAAAACTATGCTAAACTAATTGAATTAATCAATTTGAATGAAAACGCACCTGATGCAAAAGCTTGAAAACAGCTATGGAAACTTGTGAATCCACCAACACCAATGCTCAGATCTTGATCAGTGAGTGAAGCTCTTGCTTCTGTATGCAACACTTGAATGAAACTTGGCTTGAATTGTGCTATCCACTTGCAATTGTAATTTTGATGTTGATGATGGAAGTGCTCGAAAATGGATTAATCACACCTTGTTCTTGATTGAATTCTGATCTATGATGATGAAACAGTATAATGAAGTTGATTTTGATGATGATTGGTGAAGAATTTGAGGAATTGAAGTGAAAATTCAATGAAAAAGAATGAGAGAATTTGGGAGATTCTTGGTGAAAAATGAAGCCAACCCTTGATCAATCCTCATTTCATGAATATATAGGGCTCACATGAACATTCTAGATCCATCTTGCACATTCCCTTGCCTTCCAACTTTGATTCATTTTGGCTATGTTTCTTAAAATGCAAGCAACCAAGGATAACTTTGAAATCTTCCACTAAACTCAAAAAAGTGCTTGAACCATTGTCTTTAGAATGTCTTTTCCATTCAAAATCATATATTGGAAGTCTCCATTTGGACTTAGAAATCTCTCAAACCATTTTTCATTTTGACTTTATTCAAGTTATAAGCCATTTTAGTTCAAATTTGGACCAATCATGCAACTTCATGTTATGAGCTTTTCCAACAATTTGTGACCTTATTTCTAGACTTAAAATCCCATTTGGAGCAAGTTTTATGTTGTAAGTTTTTCCATTTGAGGCCTCCTTGTATGAGTTTTGGACATAGGTTAAAATGACCTGTAATTCACAAATGCCCAAAATACCCTTTGCTTGCCAAGACCATAAGTTGAGTTCCACACATCATATGAGGGCATACTATATCATTCTAGAAAGCTAAGACAATGAGGAACAATTATTATGTTGACCAAGAATTCATTTGAAATCTCCTTGAGGGGTAAAAATTGCTTGGAAGTCAAGTCACTTTCACAGACAAAAATTCAGATACCTCAGATGACCTGTAACTTGCAAGGACCATAACTTGAGTTCTATAAATCTCCTTGAGGTCTTCCACCACTCAAATTAAAGGTCTTGAGATCCTCTACAAGTTTCATGTTGGCCAAGAAGCCATTTGAAACTAGCATTTTGACTTATCTTGCTTGGAAATTTGACCTAAACTAGGGGATTTTACACAGAAACCCTAATTTAGAAACTCCTCTTCTCCTTGATTTCTCTTGAATTCTCCTTGGCATACCTCCATATCCTTCTTCATATGTCCAATGATGAACCCCACATCTCTCCAATAGACTTGAATGCCCCTTAACTCAGTCAATTGACCTAGGGTTGACCTAGGGTTGACCCAGATGAAACCCTAGTTGACTGTCTTCAACTGTAGCTCTTGTGCTCTCATCAATGACTTGTCTCCTTCTTCAAATGACTTTCTAAGTCTCTCATAATGTCTAGATACTCCCCATGCTCTCAACTCACAGCTCACAACCCTCTTGTTGACCCTCAGATACCCTCAGCTAGGAGATGGACTCCAGGCTTGATCTGCTGAACTCTTTGCTTTCAAATTCTTTCCTGATGACTTGAATGAGATTGAATTGGGATAATAACCTCTTGATAGGCTTCTAGAGATGAAAATAATGATTGGTCCCCTGTTGAATGACTTGCTATGCTTATGCTATGCAGATGGTTAGTCTATGTACATGATTCTATATGCAAATGCTAATGACATTGAAACATAAACCAAGTGAATAAGGTTGGGCAAATTTTAGGGTGCAACAGCTGCCCCTATTCAAGCGACTTGGACCCGATTGGGTGAAGAGCCCGGAGCCTTCAGACATTCGCGGTACGAGACGGTTGAATACTAGGAACCCAGAAATTTGCCAACCGCAGAAATAAACTGCGCCCCTGCTTGGGGAACGACATTCATCAGCTGAATCTGACTGTTACAGTAACCCATTAATCTCGTGCGACTGTGCTGGGGATTGTCTTCATCGCTCTGAAGAGGATTCTGTCATAACAGATTGCTTGCTTGTCCACGTTAGGACTCTGTCCGTCATCAATACGAAGAAAATCTCAACTAGAACCTGTCCACGTTAGGACTCCACTTGCTGTTAACCTAGAAAAATCTCGGCAACTCCGCTGGGGATAATTCGTCTGCATTTCCATAAACTGAATCGTCCACGTTAGGAATAACACTCTTCCACGTTAGGGGTAACACCTGTCCACGTTAGGAATCATCTTTTCTGGATCTGTCCACGTCAGGACTAACCCTTTCATCTTTCCACGTCAGGAAGCAATCTTCTTTCCGCATAAGGAGAACTATATCAATCTGTCCACGTAAGGACTCCGATACTACGTGACATGTCCGCGTCAAGACTCCAATCTTTCCACGTAAGGAATTCAACTTTGGTTCTGAATCTGTCCACGTCAGGACTCAGCTTTCCACGTAAGGAGTAAGTCTTCTTCTTCCACATTAGGAATAACTTCTTTGATCTATCCGTGTCAGGACTAAACTCTTCCACGTTAGGAATAATCCATTTCTTTCCACGTCAGGAATCAATCTTGATATGTCTGCGTGAGGACTTAATCTTTCCGCGTAAGGAATAAACTCGTCTTTCCACGTAAGGAAACCATTTTTCTTCCACGTAAGGAATGCTCTTGATAGGTCCACGTAAGGACTCTGATCTTTCCACGTTAGGAATCAAACCTTGATCTGTCCACGTCAGGACTAAACTTTTCCACGTAAGGAAACACCTTCTCTTTCCACGTCAGGAATCAACTTCTTTTCCATCTGTCCGCGTCAGGACTAAACTTTCCACGTAAGGAATCAATCTCTTTTCCACGTAAGGAATCACCATTTTTCCACGTAAGGAATAAGACTTCGTCTGGATCTGTCCGCGTCAGGACTAAACTCTTCCACGTTAGGAATGCACTTGTCTCCCCGTAAGGAATCCATCTCGATATGTTCGCGTAAGGACTACATTGTCCACGTTAGGACCCACTTCTCCACGTTAGGAATAACAATTTCTTTGGTTCGTCCCTGTCAGGACACCGACCTCGTCTTGATCTGTCCACGTTAGGACTCAGGCGTCTTCGACCCGCTGAGGAAATAAGACTTGTCCACGTAAGGACTCACACGCTGGTCTAATCTGTCCACGTCAGGACACCAACATAAAGAGTAATCACTTTTTTTTTTCAACGTCATGACCTCCCATTCCACTAATTTCGAGAAACCGAATCTGCCCACGTTAGGACTAACACAACTCACCAATCCAGGGAAATAAACCTGTCCACGTTAGGACGCCCACTTCTGAAGAAATCCCGTCAATATAGGAATAAATTGTCCGCGTCAGGACTTAGTTCTCCAATGATCCTCACCCACAAACTTCTTAGCCCTGACGTGACAGCGACTTTGAGATGAACTCTACTGGGGATGCCCGGAAACCAAACTATCGGACGCCTGCTCTGATAACCGGCGGTGGCCTCTGAAATTCTGATTCATGGAACCCCTGATGACAACTGATTCTGCCTGGGAACAAAGAGAAACTTATCCTGGTAACTCTGGCGGGGAAAATAAGAGACATTTGCATGAATGACTCTGTTAGAGACAAAGAGAATCTCATCATGCTAACTCTGTGGGGGAATACTGCCGAAACTGACATTCTCATTGGATGTCCCATGCCGAGATCTTGAATGCTTGGTAGTTTATTTGAGCAAGAGCCCTCTCCACCTGAATTGCTAGAGTACAGAAACTGCTTCAGCAAAATAAATGCTGGAAGGATAATGCCGACTCCGCCGGGGATAGCCAGATGCTACAGAATTATTCCAGCAAAATAAATGCTGGAAGGGTGAAGTCAACCCTGCTGGGAAATTGGGAACTCAAACTAAACGTCTTGTTGAGGTAACCCCCTGCTGGGGAATATAACTTTGCTGGGGAATAGCAGATGCGCATAGTACAATCGGACTTTCTGCGGGAGAGCGAAATGACTGGACCCACCATCAACTCTGCTGGTGAGAGTCTTAATCTTCGAGTTCCACTGGAAGGAATGAAAACACTTGCAAAGAGAATTCCGCTGGGGATGGGATGATTCTCTTGGGGAAAATCCACTGGCCCCGCTGGGGGAGAGTGCATGACCCTGCGGGGAAAGATGAACCTGTCTGAATACAGCCTTACGATCTTGGAATTGCCAAACTCTGTTGAGGACGAATAACTTTTCTGGAGCACATTCTTTGGATGAGCTACGGCTAGCTGGGGAATTCTATCCTTCTTCAGGAAGAACATGCATGACCTGCGTGGGGGACTAAGTCTTTCGTTATCGCAATCTTTTGATCATCTTCTTCGTACGGTTATGAAACCTGCAACAACACAAACAAGACACGACAAGCCTATGCAATCAAATCAATTCAGGTTAGTGACGTTACACTCAGTTAATCCAAAGCTTTAACAATCGTTGGCAAGGGCCAGTGATGTTATACTCATGCTAGCTTCAATAAACTTAGGCGTTTTACCATGCACAAAACAGTAAAGAACAGGCATCAAGTACTGAATAACATATTTTCATTGATCGGGCCCCTGAATGGGCGGAGTTTTTTGTACACGGGATGTAACTCCTGAAAAGAGGAAGCTACGCAAAGCAAATACATAAGTATGCACAAGAAGCATGAATATTTTGACAAATTAAATTTTGTACACATGTCGGCCACGGGATGCAGATGAACACCACGAACTGATCCTCCCATGACTCGCCCGACTCTAATGCTTTCCCGGTATCCCCACTTCTGAAGAGATTGTATCTGATAACTGGCTCCTCAAATATATTCTCCCGCATTGATGCTCATTGCAATATCAAATTCGGACCGCAGTCATTTGCTTTTCAAATCCCTAACTTTTGCGTGAACCGCCCTTTACGGGTTTTCCGTTCACCGGGATACCCTTTTTTGCCGAAGCCGCCCAGTGTAGGTTTTCAACTTCGCGGGTGTACATTTTTCAATTTTATCCCTAACTTTTGCCCGAACCTTTCATTCTGTTTTTGGTTCGCCAGGATGCCCCATTTTTGCCTGGACTCTCTTTTTCTGTCCAGCGGGTCTATTTTAAGCAAAGTATTTTTTAACTGCGTCCGAATTCACAGGTGACGCAAAGTCTTCTCCGTCCATGGTGGACAACAATAAAGCTCCTCCTGAAAAGACCTTTCTGACAACGTATGGCCCTTCGTAGTTGGGGGTCCACTTGCCCCTGTGATCTGCTTGCGGCGGGAGAATCCTTTTCAGCACAAGGTCGCCCGTCTGAAAGCTTCGCGGAAGTATCTTCTTGTCGTACGCTTTCTTCATTCGTCTTTGGTACAAACGACCGTATGCCAGAGAAGCTAGCCTCTTCTCATCCATCAAACTTAGTTGGTTCAATCTATTCGTTACCCATTCTGCCTCGTCCAGCTGAACGTCTCGCAATACCCTCAGAGAAGGGATCTCAACTTCCAATGGTAATACCGCTTCCATTCCGTATACCAACGAGAATGGAGTTGCCCCGGTTGATGTGCGTACCGTCGTACGATAACCGTGCAAAGCGAAAGGTAGCATTTCATGCCAATCTTTATAAGTCACCACCATTTTCTGGACGATTTTCTTGATATTCTTATTGGCCGCCTCAACAGCGCCATTCATCTTGGGTCGGTAAGGGGAGGAGTTGTGATGTTCAATTTTGAAATTCTGACAGAGCTCCTTCATCATTTTGTTGTTCAGATTTGAACCATTATCCGTGATTATCCGCTCGGGAATCCCATATCGGCAAATGATATCTCTCTTGATGAATCTAGCCACCACTTGCTTCGTTACATTTGCGTAAGACGCCGCTTCCACCCACTTGGTGAAATAATCGATTGCTACTAGGATGAACCGATGCCCGTTAGAAGCCGTTGGCTCAATCTTCCCAATCATATCGATTCCCCACATCGAGAATGGCCATGGAGATGACATCACATTTAGAGGACTCGGAGGCACATGGATTTTGTCAGCATAGATTTGGCACTTGTGGCACTTTCTCGCGAACTTGAAACAATCAGTTTCCATGGTCAGCCAAAAATAACCTGCCCGCAGCAGCTCTCTCGTCATAGCATGCCCACCAGCATGCGTGCCAAAGGTACCTTCGTGAATTTCCTCCATGAGAAGCTTTGCCTCTTTTTCGTCTACACAACGCAACAACACCAAATCGTGGTTTCTTCTGTACAAGACGCCATCCGGGTTCAAATAGAAATTACCCGCTAATCTCCTGAGAGTCTTCTGATCTTGACTGGATGCCCCAGCCGGATACTCTTTATTCTTCAGGAAATTAAGGATATCAAAATACCACGGTTTGTCATCAGATGCTTCATCAATAGCAAATACATAAGCTGGCCTGTCCAACCGAGAGATAGTGATTTGGGGAGCTTCATTCCAGAAGTTGACTTTGTACATGGAAGACAAAGTGGTGAGGGCGTCAGCCATTTGATTTTCTGCCCGCGGTACATGATGCAATTCAACTTTGTCGAAGAAAGGCAACAATCTCCTTGCATAATTCATGTAATGTATCAAATTAGGTTGACGTGTCTCCCATTCCCCTTTGATCTGATTCACCACCAGAGCTGAGTCTCCGTATACGTCTAGATGTTTGATTCGCAAATCAATGGCTTCTTCAAGCCCCATTATACAAGCTTCGTATTCGGCCTCATTGTTGGTAACGGCAAAGGTCAATCGGGCAGTAAACGGGATGTGCGACCCGTGTGGCGTGGTGATGATTGCCCCTATTCCGCTACCGTAGGCATTCACAGCTCCGTCAAATATCATCTTCCATTTGGAACCCAACTCTGGTCCCTCGTCTGGCAACGACTCTTCACAATCTTTCATCTTTAAGTACATGATATCCTCGTCAGGAAAATCAAATCTCATCGATTGGTACTCTTCAATAGGCTGCTCTGCCAGATATTCAGACAGCACACTCCCCTTTATAGCCTTTTGCGAGACGTATTGAATATCATATTCAGTCAAGACCATCTGCCAACGGGCAATTCTACCTGACAATGCCTGCTTTTCGAATACATATTTGATAGGATCCATCTTCGAGATGAGCATGGTTGTATGATTCAGCATGTACTGCCTCAAACGCTTGGCGGCCCAGGCTAGCGCGCAACAAGTTTTCTCCAGCATTGTGTATCGAGATTCACAATCTGTAAATTTCTTACTCAAGTAATAGATCGCATGCTCTTTTCTCCCCGTCTCGTCGTGTTGACCGAGAACACAACCCATGCTTCCCTCAAGAACCGTCAAATACATTATCAAGGGTCTACCTGCCACTGGGGGTATCAGAATAGGAGGCTCCTGCAGATACTTCTTTATTTTATCGAACGCCTTTTGACAATTTTCGTTCCACGTTACAGCTTGATCTTTCTTCAACAGCTTGAATAATGGTTCACACGTGGCCGTTAGGTGAGATATGAACCGGGCGATGTAGTTCAACCTCCCTAAAAACCCGCGCACCTCTTTCTCTGTTTTAGGCGTCGGCATTTCTTGAATCGCTTTTATTTTAGCAGGATCGACCTCTATTCCTCTTTCGCTTACGATAAACCCCAGCAGTTTACCCGATCTCACCCCAAAGGTGCATTTATTAGGGTTTAGCCTCAGCCTGAACTTCCTAAGCCTTTTAAACAACTTCAGCAGATTCACCAGATGCTCTTCCTCCGTCTGGGATTTGGCAATCATATCGTCAACATAAACTTCGATCTCTTTATGCATCATGTCATGAAAAAGAGTCGTCATCGCACGCTGATATGTTGCCCCAGCATTTTTCAAACCAAAGGGCATCACTTTGTAGCAAAATGTTCCCCATGGTGTTATGAAAGTAGTCTTCTCCATATCCTCTGGCGCCATCTTAATTTGATTATAACCTGAAAAGCCATCCATGAAGGAGAATACGGAATATTGAGCAGTATTATCAACTAACACGTCGATATGAGGAAGTGGAAAATCGTCTTTTGGGCTTGCTTTGTTCAAATCTCTATAATCCACGCACATCCGAACCTTGCCATCTTTCTTTGGCACTGGTACGATGTTGGCAACCCATGAGGGATACTTCGTCACAGCCAGGAAACCAGCGTCCCACTGTTTCTGAACCTCCTCTTTGATCTTCATTGCCATATCTGGTCGAGTTCTGCGAAGCTTTTGTTTGACCGGCGGGCAATCTTCTTTCAGTGGCAGGCGATGCACAACCATGTCTGTATCGAGCCCTGGCATATCTTCATACGACCAAGCGAATACATCATTATACTCTCGGAGCATTTCAACCAGTCTTCGCTTGACATTACTCTGCAGTGCGGCTCCGATACGAATATTCTTCTCAACCCCTTCCGACCCTAAATTGATAATTTCGATGACCTCGTCGTGAGGCAGAATGGCTCTTTCCTCTTGCTTCACTAACCAAGACAGTTCTTCAGGAACGTCGCTATCTTCGACAACCTCTTCTTCGGTCTGGAATACCGGATGATCAAAGTCGGGACGAGTCATAGGTGGTGCAAGGATGTCATCTGAAAATGTTATCCTGCAAAAGGAATGGTTAAGTGCTTCAAAATGCGTATAAAGCGAATAACCACATTGCCATTTTATTGAAAAATACAAAACAAGAAAGACAGGGATTACGGTATTTGCACATGAAAAAACGCCATTTATTTAATGATTAACACGCAATGTTTATAACAACACAGCCCTAAGCAAATCCCGATGCCCCGGGCAAGACATCAGATTATTCAACAATTAATAAAGCAAAGCATTACTGTTTAAAAGTCACAGGAACAAGCTCCTGAATAGACCAGTTGCACAGTCCTTGTCCTGGCGTGCTTGGCTGAATCCAGGCATCCATATCACAGTCGCTGTCTCCTTCATCAGACTCTGAAGCAGCATTGACAGTTTCATGACATACTCCACTGGCAGAGATGGTGATTGACTTTCTGAAATGGGGGGCCCCCACGGAAGGAGTTGATGACGACGGTCGGTACCCCAGTCCGAACCGGTCCATCTTCACAGGAATGTCCAACACTTTGCCCCAGCCCTTGGCTTCTCCTGCTTCCACTAGAGCTTGAGCTTCTTTATACGATGAGACAGCTATCTCTGGCACTTTGCTCGGCCCGGGATCTTTGCCCTTGATGCGCAAACCTTCGAATGCCTGGCATGGTGTTTCGTGGATCTCCCCGTCGACTTCCACATATTTAAATGAAGATAGATGGCTGACCAGGATGTCTTCTTCTCCGCACACGGTGACTACGCTGTCTCCGACCATATATTTTAACTTCTGATGCAGGGTGGACGTGACGGCCCCTGCCCCATGAATCCAGGGTCTTCCCAGCAAGCAGCTGTACGCAGGCTGTATATCCATGATATAAAACTCAGTTGCAAACACTTCCGGCCCCACTTGCAGAGGCAAGGTAATCGATCCGAAGACTGTTCTCCGCGTGCCGTCAAACGCTCTAACTACCAAATCACTGGGTGTACACAAAATCCCTCGAACATCCAGCTTCATCATCGCCTTCTTGGGCAGCACATTCAAAGATGATCCGGTGTCAACCAATACGTGCGACATTACCGATCCTCTACATTCAACAGATACGTGTAATGCCATATTATGATCTCTCCCTTTCGGGGTCAAGTCGAAATCGGTAAAACCCAGACTGTGGCCTGCATTCACATGTGCCAATACTCCTTCTAACTGATTTACGGAGACGTCCTGAGGTACAAAAGAAGTGTCCAAGACTTTCAGCAAAGCATTTCGGTGAGCTTCCGAACATAACAGCAATGATAGGATAGATATTTTGGACGGTGTCTGCTGCAGATGCTCCACAATCTTATAATCACTTTTCCGAATCAAGCGCATGAATTCTTCCACATCCTTCGATGCTGCTTCTTTTTCACTCGCTTGTACCGGAACATTTTCAACCGCTTTCCCTTTTCCTTTCGCTAGTCTTTCGGCCTCCACTTCAGGAGATATAAAGATCCTGCCACTCCTCGTCATGCCTCCTGAGCCAACAACATTATCCACAATCTCCACTGGCTGCTTGCTAACATCAATCTTTATCCCGTCACAATACACCTCTAACCCATATGACCATGGGACTGCTTTCGTGTTCTCATACGGGATTGGCCCGGCCTTAGTTATGGTGATCGGTGGGCGCTGAGCTGGCGCTGCAATAGTGATCGTCTTCCGAGGAATCGTTACCGTGGCCACATCACTCCGATTATCCACTACTGCCCCTGCAGGCTCGTCAGTTGCCGCTCGATCAAACTGCAATATACCTTCATCAATTAAAGCCTGAATGCCTTTCTTCAAATCCTCACACCCCCCAGCTAGGGTCCAACAGTCTAAGCAATACTCGTTACATCCTGGGTAAACACCTCCTTGTAACAGTCGGCTCTTTATCTCGCTCAGCGGCGTCTTTAAATCTTCAACATTCATAATAAGATTCAGGCCTTCCTCAGTCAGCACGGCGTTTGCCCCATGATTAGGCATGGGTTTCTGGACTATATTCGGACCTGCCGTTCCGAAGTTGATAGTCTTGTTGTCTAAAAGATCCTGCACAACGTGCTTAAAAGCATGGCAACCTTCTATATCGTGACCCGGGGCCCCAGAATGAAACTCGCAGTGTCTGCTTGCATCATAGCCGAACGGGGGAGCTCCCGTTATTGGTGCCAGAGTTCTTTTCTCTACCAGATTCAATCCCAACAATGTCTGCAATAAATCAGCATAGGTCGAGGGAGGCTTCTCAAACATTCTTCTCGGTTTACTACCCTGGAATCTTCGTTGAGCCTGCTGTGCCCCCTGCTGAGGCTGCTGCTGCTGTGGCATTGGTTGCTGCTGAACCGGTTGTTGTTGCTGGAGTGGTTGTTGTTGATATGGGATAGTAACACTCGACACCTGCTGCGGCTGACGATATTGACCTCGTCCCCTGCCTCGGCCTCGGCCTCGGCCTCCAAATACCGCGCTGGCTTCGCCCTGACGGCGCCCACCATAAGCTTTCCTATTACTGCCAGATGCAGTTGATTCATCGACTTGGAACTTTCCTTGCTTAATGTTACGCTCAATCTTTTCCCCCATCAGAATCAGGTCTGAAAAACTGGCCAGAGACGTATGAAACAGCATATCATGAAACAGCCCTGTGAATGTGCCGACAAACATGTCATTCATTTCCTTATCTTCCACCGGAGGACGGACCCTGGCAGCCATATCGCGCCACCTTTGCGCGTACTCTTTAAAACTCTCCCCCTTCTTCTGCGAAAGCCCGGCCAACTGGACCCGATTGGGTGCCAGGTCGCTGTTATACTTGTAATGGGCTACAAACGCCTCCGCCAATTGCTTCCATGTCTTGATATCAGTTGGCTCCAACCCCATGTACCACTCTAGGGAAGGGCCTGATAGACTATCTTGAAAGAAATGCATTAGCATTCTTTCATCAGTTGAGTATGCAGACATCTTTCTGTAATAAGCTCGCACATGCACTTTCGGACATGTGTCTCCTTTGTACTTATCGAACGCAGGAGCTTTGAATTTAATTGGCACCCTCAAGCCAGGTACCAGGCCCATTGTCGCCATGTCCAATCCCACAGCACTCTGATTTAGGACTCCCTTCATCTGCTCTTCCAGCATTCTAATCTTTTGGGAATCATCCATCGGCCCTTCAAAACCTCCTCCGGAGAAGGCATCTTCCTGCTGATCTTCTTGCCACATACCATTTCCAGCCCCATACCCCTCATATGCATTATTACGTCCAGCTCTGATCTGATTCATCCCCGGACATCGGCCTCTGTTGCCGTACCCTTGAACACCTCCAGCAGGACCAAAAGCCATAAATCCAGCACCGTTTCCGTTTCCAAAGCCTCCGTAACCCTGATTGACCATACCATAACCATCTTGCCCAAAGCCTTGAGCATTAAAGCCATACTTGCCAGTGTTATCGAATCCCTGATCGTTGAATCCGAACCCGGTATTGCCAAAGCCATTGCCTCCTAGATTATCTCCCAAATTGACATCACCCAGCCCAACATTATGGACAGCAGTCTCATTCCCCACTCCGACGTTACCATTCACAGCAGCGGTAGCGTTGTTGACATTAGCAGCAGGTATATTGACTACGGGCGGAGCCACTGGCGTGGGAGTGCCATCTCCATGAGCAGTATCAACCCGGACAGACTGATGATCTTCGTTACCATGACCAGCGTTGCGAGCCAACAGAGGCTGGACCATGGCCTGCAAATTCTCTTGCCCTTTTGCTATAGCTTTCATGGTTTGCATGAAGAGAGCGAGCTTCTCGCGCACATCTTGCATCTCGTTCTGCATTTGGTCCATGATTTTTCGACAATTGAAGCGTGTAGAATAGCGGTGCTGGTGCTGATCTGCAATCCTGTTAAGTACCTGATACAGAGCAGGAGATAAGACACCATCCAAAGATTACCTGTAATGCAATATGTATATGAATGCAATGCAATGTGTCTGTGCATTAGGGAAGTTCATTCCCCCAGTTCTAGTGCGAAGGTGCCGGTGCAGTGACAGTGCTGACAATAGGAATATCGGAGCTGAATCATAGAAAGCCTCATATATTGCAGAGAATCAATAAGCCCAGGGTACAATATCGCTGAGAGTACAAAGAAGGCATGACCTCAACCAACAATCCTGGTGATGGTCAGCACTATGCAAATAAAGCATACAAGTCACTACATGAAGTGATCAAATCCTCCCGAAAGTCTGGTACTCCTCTATCAACTTCTTGGTCTCCGGATGGCTTGGTCGATCAAGCAGCCCTTCGACAAGCTGGTTTCTCCTCTTAAGGACACGGCGTACGTCTTCAGCAGTTTCTTCCCATGTTGCTTCCCCGAAGCAATCTTCTAACTTTCGTTTCTGAGACACTGCTTCATCTCTGGATTTGATTGCCTTGTTCAGTGCATGTTGGACACTATACCGGGTCATCACTTCCTCCTCACACTTCTTGATGCTAGACTTCAACTTCTCTTCGAGGTCGGAGATTTGCTGCTTCAGCTTATCTTCCCTCTTCTTGTTGTTAGTGAGTGTAGCATTCCAAGTCTTATTGCAAGAAGATATCTCTCGGTGTGCTGCGTCGAGCGCCTTCTTTTTGGCTTCCAGCATGTCATGGGAGCTTCTGAACTCTTGCCCCAGACGTTCACGCTTTTTCTTTTCTTCAGTCAACTCAGCTCCTAACCTGTTTACCAGCTCTATCTGCTGTTGGAAAGCATATACGGCCTTATTTTTCTCACTGCGTACTTGGGCTAACTCTTGCTCTAACCCTTCATTAATATTCATCAAGGCTTCTTTTTCCTTCACAACTTGTTCATAGGCTTCTCTAGAAACAGTAGTTGGCTCTGCTACCGGAATGGGAACAAGAATTGGTGCATCTGGAAACGGCATCCTCAACTGACTAGCCCTCTCCTGAATCCAAACTCTGTAAGGTGCATAGGCCTGGCAATCGTTCTTACCTAACAGTGGCTTCCCTTTGCGGTTAATACGCGTCCAGGCGTGCTGCAGCTTGGCTAGTAATTCTCCCTTCAAATCACCTGTGAAGTACAGAGATTCCTGTACTTCTTCCTCTTGAGGTGGATTCTTCAGTGCATATCCGAACTGGCGAATGAATAGAGAAGGGTTGTAATTGATACACCCTTTTCTTCCTATCAGCGGCACATTAGGGTACCCAGAACAACTGAAGATAAGCTCGGATCCCAGCAGATCTCTATCAAACCATACAACGTCTTCGGAAGATAGCCTCATCAGGCGTTCTGACCAACTAACTGGGACTGTAGTCTCTGCAACAGATCCTCTCTTAGGAAGGTGACTCTCAAACCACATACTCAACAAGGGTACACAAAGATGAACATTCTTCCCTCTTCCTTTCTCATTCTTGTAATGCAGTGAGTGGTAGAGGTCTCCGAGTAAGGTAGGTACAGGATTACCAGCAGCAAACAAGTAGAAGGCATCAAAGTCCACAAAATCCGGTATATTGGGAAACAGTACTATACCATAAATGCACAAAGCCAACACAGCATTGAAAGCAACCCAGCACCCGCTCTTGGCATACTCTTGGGCTTTACCAACTAAGAATTGGAGTGAGAAGCCTGGAACTCCACGGGAAACAGTAGTCACAAGTTCAGAAGCATCAATATGCAAGACTTTTGCCAATTCCTCAGGCTTGGGCTTGGCGTCATAATGAATGAATGGAACCTGGTTTTGCACGGGCAGCTCAACATACTCAGCGTATTCCTCCAGGGTTGGTCCCATAATAAAGTCAGAGAACGTAAAGCACCTCAAGGCAGGGTCGTAGAATTGCATCAGAGCATACAGCCCATCTAACTCTACCTCTGTAGGTTTGCACACCAATCTCAGTAGTCTACCATAGCTCATCCGGAAACTCCTACGAACACCCTCATCAGCAAGAGAGATCAACCCAAGTAGGGGAACAATATCAGGCGTAGGCAATTTGTAAGCAACTGTTCTCCTTAAGCTAGTCATGATCAAACACTCAGAAGTCTGGGCACTAGAACTAGGGAAATACAAATGCACCTGCAGCACAGACACACGTTAGTGAAATGCAAATGGTAATGGATATGCAGGTAATGCAATGCAAGTAACATGCAACAGGGACCAAAGCTGTATCTGAATGGCCTGAACCCAATCAAGAAAGGTCTCAGATAGACCGTCCAGAAGCCATCAAACCCTGGTCTCAGATAGACCTAAAATAAAACTCCAACACCGGTCTCTGACAGACCTCAAACCATAACTCCAACTGGTCTCTGATAGACCTCAAATCACATCTCTAATTGGTCTCTGACAGACCTCAGAACTCTCCATCAGGTCTCTGACAGACCTCAAAACCCATCTCCAAATGGTCTCTGACAGACCTCCTAACTCTCCATAAATACCCAGGATCTCTGATCGAGAACAAACCGGTAGTCTGAAGGTCTGGTTACCTGCATAACCCCAAATCCCCTCACAGGTGGGTGGCCCTATAACTGGCACAAGGTACGGCATCCTATGCGGTCGTCGGCGTCACAGACTTTCAGGGTTGATGATACGATTCCCAGAAGGAGTGGCATCATCAATTCCTGAAGAGGCCTCACTTAGCCAACTTCCAAATGATCGGTCCCCAGAGTCGACAATCCAACTAACCAGCAACCCACGCCAACCAAAGGAAGGGGCAGGAGGCCAACCAGAGGAACCTCGTCTGAGTGTAGATTTCATGGGACACCAAAGCAAGCAAAGCAAGCGGGCACCCACTAATTTCTACTCTAATTCTAGGTGCACTCAAGCCCAGGTCCGGCTTATCTCTCAATATCAGAACACCCGTCACACCCCAGATACAGCAACAATGATCAATACATAAAGCTGAAAATACAAGGTTAGAAATACAAAATAACTCCATACAAAATCCTCGACGGGAAAACAAACGCTAGGATTGACTCTCTCAAGGGACGTTGGATCCCAAATGCATAAGAACCATCGCAGTCCTTAGCAGCCAGGGGACGTTGGATCCCCAGCAGAGTCGCCAGCTGTCGCTACTGCGAAAATCGGCGCCGGCTGAACAGAAGAGTCGCCACCGTGCGTTATTTATCCCACGGGAGGGAAAGGAAACGCTCAGAGTAAACCTCGCACAACACGGGAAAGGTATGGTCGTCGCAACCAAAACCTGGATTCGGGAGTCGGTTACGCAAGGGGAAGGTATTAGCACCCCTCACGTCCGTCGTACTCGACGGGATCCACGCTTGTTTTCGGGTATGGATTGTTACTCTATCTAAACTATAGGTCAGGGGTTAAAAAGAAAATAAAATGAAAATAAAAAAAATGACTCGGCAAAGTATCGCACTTTATGCCTACGTATTCCCGTCTGGAACGAGAAATCAGAGTCAACGTAGTTCGCCTACCTACGGGAAAGGAGGGGAAGGTTGCTCGCTAGGATATCGCATCCTATGCCTACGTACTTTCATACAGCATGAAAGATCAGAGCAAACGTAGTTCGGGCCACGTACGACACAAGTTTGTCTTGGTTGATTTTATTCCTTCTGAAAAAGGTTTTCTTGATTAACAGTCCCGGCGGACAAAAATGACGCTTTGATGAGTTCACATTCTTTTACGGAAGAAGTGTCTTTTATTGTGTTTGAAATCTTTATGTGTTTTTCTGTTTGTTTTGAGAAAGAAAGAGACAGAACTCTATCCTACGGTTGCGAGGGGAATCAAACTATCCTAATGTTATCATGCATGGGTTAAGACCTAGTGTCTATCATGCTCCTCTCTTGCACAGAGAGAAACAGAGATCCTACGGGATAGGCAGAAACAGAAACAGTAACAGATATAATAAAGCAGTAAAATGCATGGATGCAACAGTACAAGCGAGGCAAGGGAGTCCCACTCAACCTCGAACCTAGAAAACAATAGGCAAAAGTGAACAGGCTTCACTTTCAACCCAACAGGGTAAACAGCAAACAATACAGTCCAGAAAACCAATCAATACATCAGCAAATGAAATACAGCAATAAAACAAACAGCTTCAGCAGCTCTGAATCAACATCTGGCTTCAAGTAATCTCCAATCAGCTATGGGCTTCAACAAGCATCAATCTCCATCTTCATGGCCTTCAGGCAAGGGCTTTGATCATCAGTCTTCTATCTGCAATGGCTTTTCTTCAAGCTCAAACCTCCAGGATGAGGGATTAGTCACAAGAGTGAATTGGGTGTTAAGCAATCAGTTGACTACCAAGGGTGGTGAACAGACTGCTTCTAACACAAGAGACATTTTCTCTCAAGAGTTCTATCTCATAGACACTATCACCAAGCCTTCCAAAGGAAGGGGGTGAGTGTCTTAGAGAGACTCTGAATCACAGAGAAGAATGGATGCAGACAAGGCAATCCATGTTTGAGAAACAAACTTTCTAACCTAGAGCTCTGCCTAGCTCCTAAGCCCTAGTCTCCTCACCATCTGCTAGCAAGAATCTTCTCTTCAACTCTGGAAGTTGATCTTCAATCTCTGGATCTCCAATGGTCTTCATCTCCTCAAGTCTTCAGCTCTCCCAAATCCCCAGACAATCCCAATACCCAAAGCAAGCAAGCAATAATCCCCAAAGGGCACACCACACCAGATAATCAGACATACAGACAGTATTAATAGCAGTAGGGGAATCCTAGCTTTTTCTAAGGGATCTGATAACTACCCATAGCCCCTATAGTCCCATAACTAAACTAGTCAAACCCTAAGTCCTAAGGGAAATGAATCAAATCTCCTAAGTCATCACCTAAAAACCCTAATTTGTTCATGTTGTTCAAGCCTACATTAAGCACCTAAAACTAATTTCTAAAAATGGGAACTAAATTGAATCTACAATTTCAATATCTCATCTAAACAACCTAAAAAGAATGAACAAAAAATATGAAAGCATTTAAGAGAACAAAAATTAATAAAACCATGCATGAAATGAATCTATGTAAAATGACATTTATTTAGAAAATATGGAAAAAATATGAAATGAAAATAAAAATGCAATTTTATTTAATGACAATTTTCTACACATCCTAAAGAAAATAGTGTAAAAAGAATGAATTGAAAATGATTTTTTTATGTATTTATTATGAATTTATGAAAATGCATAAAAACAATTAAAGAATATAAAAGAATTAATAATGAAATAAAGGGAGGGGGTAAGAATAGCAGGCGCGTTCAATTGATATTCCATTGGGCCAGGCAGACAGGGGTGCGCATAGCAATTGGTTAAGGCCCAGAACTAGTTCAGAATTATTGAAAATAAAAAAACCACGCAGGGGGGTGAAAATAGGAAGGTTTCCACGTTCAAACTGATTTGGGCTCATGCACTGGGGGTGGGAATATCAACGTTCACTCAGGCCCGCCCGTTTCAATTAATGAAACGGTGCGTTTAGGGCCAACGCATCTCCCTCCAAATCTGAATTGAATGAGAGCCCTAGGATTGCTCCTCAGGTCAAGGGTCCAACATGAAATAAACGGACACGATTTCATCTTCTTCCTTGGTTCATGAACTTAGGGTTTCAGCTTCCATGAAACTCCATGCACACGCCACTTCAAGCTCTCGTTTCTCCATCACCAGTCCATGAAACGCCACGCCATAAACATGAAAAACATTCTAAATTCCTCCCTCTACAATCCTATGGTCTTAGATTGATTTGAAACTCAACAATTCATTCAACCCGAGTGCCAACAGTTCTGGTCACCATGAATACACTCTGCAACTCACCAACACAAATCTCCATCAAACCTATCCTAATCTACTCTATGCATAATGGTGATTATCCTGCGCTAACAACCTAACATTATAATGCACTAACCTAAGAGTTCTAGGTCCTAACAGTTTTTACAACCTGCTAACAACCATCACCAAACCACTCCAAACTCAACCTAATTGCTCTACTAACATCCTACATCGTATCTAGACTAACAAAACTATGCTAAACTAACTGAATTAATCAATTTGAATGAAAACGCACCTGATGCAAAAGCTTGAAAACAGCTATGGAAACTTGTGAATCCACCAACACCAATGCTCAGATCTTGATCAGTGAGTGAAGCTCTTGCTTCTGTATGCAACACTTGAATGAAACTTGGCTTGAATTGTGCTATCCACTTGCAATTGTAATTTTGATGTTGATGATGGAAGTGCTCGAAAATGGATTAATCACACCTTGTTCTTGATTGAATTCTGATCTATGATGATGAAACAGTATAATGAAGTTGATTTTGATGATGATTGGTGAAGAATTTGAGGAATTGAAGTGAAAATTCAATGAAAAAGAATGAGAGAATTTGGGAGATTCTTGGTGAAAAATGAAGCCAACCCTTGATCAATCCTCATTTCATGAATATATAGGGCTCACATGAACATTCTAGATCCATCTTACACATTCCCTTGCCTTCCAACTTTGATTCATTTTGGCTATGTTTCTTAAAATGCAAGCAACCAAGGATAACTTTGAAATCTTCCACTAAACTCAAAAAAGTGCTTGAACCATTGTCTTTAGAATGTCTTTTCAATTCAAAATCATATATTGGAAGTCTCCATTTGGACTTAGAAATCTCTCAAACCATTTTTCATTTTGACTTTATTCAAGTTATAAGCCATTTTAGTTCGAATTTGGACCAATCATGCAACTTCATGTTATGAGCTTTTCCAACAATTTGTGACCTTCTTTCTAGACTTAAAATCCCATTTGGAGCAAGTTTGATGTTGTAAGTTTTTCCATTTGAGGCCTCCTTGTATGAGTTTTGGACATAGGTTAAAATGACCTGTAATTCACAAATGCCCAAAATACCCTTTGCTTGCCAAGACCATAAGTTGAGTTCCACACATCATATGAGGGCATACTATATCATTCTAGAAAGCTAAGACAATGAGGAACAATTCTTATGTTGACCAAGAATTCATTTGAAATCTCCTTGAGGGGTAAAAATTGCTTGGAAGTCAAGTCACTTTCACAGACAAAAATTCAGATACCTCAGATGACCTGTAACTTGCAAGGACCATAACTTGAGTTCTATAAATCTCCTTGAGGTCTTCCACCACTCAAATTAAAGGTCTTGAGATCCTCTACAAGTTTCATGTTGGCCAAGAAGCCATTTGAAACTAGCATTTTGACTTATCTTGCTTGGAAATTTGACCTAAACTAGGGGATTTTACACAGAAACCCTAATTTAGAAACTCCTCTTCTCCTTGATTTCTCTTGAATTCTCCTTGGCATACCTCCATATCCTTCTTCATATGTCCAATGATGAACCCCACATCTCTCCAATAGACTTGAATGCCCCTTAACTCAGCCAATTGACCTAGGGTTGACCTAGGGTTGACCCAGATGAAACCCTAGTTGACTGTCTTCAACTGTAGCTCTTGTGCTCTCATCAATGACTTGTCTCCTTCTTCAAATGACTTTCTAAGTCTCTCATAATGTCTAGATACTCCCCATGCTCTCAACTCATAGCTCACAACCCTCTTGTTGACCCTCAGATACCCTCAGCTAGGAGATGGACTCCAGGCTTGATCTGCTGAACTCTTTGCTTTCAAATTCTTTCCTGATGACTTGAATGAGATTGAATTGGGATAATAACCTCTTGATAGGCTTCTAGAGATGAAAATAATGATTGGTCCCCTGTTGAATGACTTGCTATGCTTATGCTATGCAGATGGTTAGTCTATGTACATGATTCTATATGCAAATGCTAATGACATTGAAACATAAACCAAGTGAATAAGGTTGGGCAAATTTTAGGGTGCAACAATAACAATTACATTCCCTGCTTATAATTCAGGCCTTTAATTCAACACTTTGGCCTTATATATACATTGTAATTCAACACTTTGGCCTTAAGTAGTATACATTGTAATTCAACACTTTGGCCATAATCATTTTAATACACATAAAGCTGCTTATATATAATTCAACATAATCCGATCCTCAGAACAACTTCACAAATACAGTCAATTTACATATAATTACAAATCCGATAACTTTACAAATAGATACGACTTCCAGAAATATTATTATCCCACATCATTTTAATAACTTATACAATTCTCAACTCAAGAATATATTGACATCATTCCTCCTTAATTTCTTTCAATCCTGCTTTCGAGTAAGTACCACACTTGAATTCATCAAAGTACTACATAATATAACAGAACATGCACGATTTAGTTTTAAAACTTATTACTCAGATGAAATATCGGTTAATTATTAAAATAAATCATATAAATTATGAATTGATCCATACCATGATTGGAATAGCTATTTGACCCGAGTGAATAATTTCCTTCATAAAGCGCAATACAAAATATCTGCAATCAATCCCATTGCGCTGACGAGGACACTATAAATGGAAAAAACAAACGATCATTTATGAGGATATATAGTTTAAATAGTTTTATAAAGTAGAATCACTATAACAGTAAAAAAATGTGAAAATATACCTGCACTCTGATCCAGCTAATGTTGTTAGCCTTCCTTTTTGGCACTGTTGCTTCTCTTTGCGATCAAAATATTTGTATAGATCTAACATAATATAAATGAATATTTAGAACAATCTCACATAATAAATAAAGATAATTATTTAGAACAGTATATATCATCACTTACGTATCAACCATAGTCTTCATATCAGGATATTTTGTTTGATCACCATCCAATAAATCCAGATAATACACTATTTTGTAAGGATACGCGGGTTTTGATACCTGTTTCTGATTTACGTCACTCACAACCTGAAAAAACAAGTTTAAGTCATATCAGAATTGTTGTGGAAGAATTATATATATTATACATTGTTCATGATAAATTGTACTTACGCAAAATTCTTTGGTTCTTCGCTTGGCAACAAATGTCTCCTATTCTTCATCTGAAATCAGATCAGTGTACTTCTTTGAACGCTCTGATTCGACAAAGTTTCCATCAGAATCTTTAAGAAACTTGTTCGTTAAAAACGCTCTAAATCCTCTCAGTCGTTTTCCGGCCAATTGAAGACAATATTTTCTCCTGCAATCATCAGTATTAAAAGATCTCTGCAAACAAATAAACATACATATAACATGTTAGTATAATCAATTTAAAGATGTAACCGTCGACATAATTAAAAAATATCAAATATCATATCTATATCTCGCTCCAAATTTTGTCTTTAGCCAGTTGTAACGAAGGAATTCTTCAATTATCGCAAGTAATTGGAATTTGCGAACGAACAAGTGCTCCAATGTAACTTGTCAGCATCGCACCGTTAGGCTCAATTAATTGATCTCTTTTATTTCAATGCAAGTTATACTTTACACCTTTATCTCTCGCACAGATGATTTTTTTCATAATCGTTATTCCTCTTTTAATATCGCCTTCCATGTCTTTTGTTGTTTCGTTTCCATCATGTGAATTTTCCTCGTTGGTGGCCATAATACCTATAATTCAGAAATACCAAATTATCAAATGAATGACAAATATGTAAATAAGAAATATATACATAAGAAATATATAAATAAGAAAAACATATATATAATTTTATTGAATGACATAATATGCAATTTTATTGCATGATATAAATATGTAATTTTATTAAATGAGACAATATGTAATTTTACAAGTACCTTTGTCACTAACGTTTCTTTCTTTTCTTCGTTGGAACGTGGTTTACTTGTCTCTTAACAACACGGACGGATGGATTGATCCAAATTCCCTCGTTATGATCATTTTTAATACATGATTCGTCCACTCTAATATTCTCATCTGGATCATCTATAATATAAGGTTTCTTCTCAACATCAACATCACCCTGTCTCCAATGTTATCATCGATTACTTTGTTGGAAAAAAGAACTATAGGCCATTTCGTACTTGTCGTATCAGTGACATAGAACACTTGTTTAGCTTGCATGGCTAGAATAAAAGGCTCATCTTTGTACCCCACCTTATTAAGATTCACTTGCAAAAATCCTGAGTTATCCATTCGTATGCCACTATTATTTTCAACCCACTTGCATCCAAATATAGGAATCTGAAACTTCTCATAATCAAACACCCAAATACGCTCGATAACCCCAAAATACGACAGATTTGCATATTTGGGGTTTAAGTCCTTCACACTTGAAATGTGCATTGATTCTGCAAGCACGGTGACACCGCTATTTTGCATTGTACTTTTATCATCTTGTTCTTTGGTATAAAATGTGTATCCATTAATTGCGTATGCGCTATAAGAAAACACATGCAAACTTGGACCATATGCTAAACATCTCAACCTTTCTGTTATTGAAGCGGGATCAGAATAAAACTTTGAAAAAATATGATCCTTGAACCATATTATAAAACTTCGATTGTGCTCACGTACTATCCAATTTTCATTTCTATTCTGATTTAAACCTCGGAGAACGTCCTTGTGCATTTCAACATACGGCTCAACCTCAATGTCATTGTGCAGAACATACAAATGCACTTGCTCCCGTTCATCCCTTGAAACTGTCACAACTTTATTTTCAATTAACTATTTTCCTACTATTTTTTCAACAACATGAGATTTTGGGAGGCCAATGGATTGAACATTGGACAAATATTCAATACAAAACTCAATCGCTTCTTCAACAATGTATCGTTCAACAATACAACCATTTGGTCGACTTTAATTTTTCACATACCATTTTAATATTTTCATATAACGTTCAACAGGGTACATCCATCTCATATAAGTTGGTCCACACAGTTGTGTCTCTTTCACAAGATGAACAACTAGATGTACCATTATGTCAAAAAATGATGGAGGAAAATACATTTCAAGCTCACACAAAGTAATAACTATTTCTTTTTGCAATGTTGGTAAGATCGCAGGATCGATCACCTTACTACAAATAGACCTGAAGAAAAAACACAATTTAGTTATTCCGCTTCTCACTTTTTATGGAAAAATAGAACGTATACCTATTAGTAGAAAGTGTTCCATTATAACATGGAAATCATGTGTCTTTAAACTCTTTAACTTGAGGTCTTTCATAAAAACAAGTCTTCTAATATCTGAAGAGTATCCTTCTGGAACTTTAACTTCACTCAGAAACTTACACAATATCTTTTTCTCCTTTCTAGATAAAGTATAAGCAGCAGGTGGTAGATATGTTCGATTTCCTTTCTTCAAGGGTCCTAATTCATTTCTTATTCCCATTGATACCAAGTCCTTTCTTGCTTTAAGGCCATCCTTAGACTTTCCTTGTATATTGAGTAACGTATCAATAACACTTTCAAATACATTTTTTTCAATATGCATAACATCAAGAAAATGCCTTACATACAACAACTTCCAATACAGAAACTCAAACAAAATTGACCTCTTTTTCCACCCACGCGTGACAATCGTATGAGCAAAAGGCTTCCCAAGCTTAGTACTCACATCTTTCACCTTTTCAAAAATTTGTTCGCCGGTCAATGTAGGTGGAGCTCTACATTGTTCTGAATTTCCATTGAATGCTTTTCTCCACCCACGGTAGTGATGATTAGAATTTAAGAATCTACAAAGACCAAGAAAGACATTCTTCTGACCAAATTCCATTTGTGTCCAATCTGTGTTTTCTTCACAGATAGGACACGCACATTGACCTTTAATGCTATACCCCGATAGATTTCTGTATGCTGGAAAATCATTAATTGTGCCAAACAACATCGCCCTTAAATTGAAACTTTCTTTCCTATATCCATTATAAACCTCCACACAGTTCTCCCACAAACTATTTAAGTCTTAGATTAAAGGTGTCAAGTATACGCCTATGTCATTTCCTGGATGTTTAGGGCCAGAAATTAACATAGATAACATCATGTACTTACGCTTCATACATAGCCATGGAGGTAGGTTACAAATCATAATAATTACAGGCCATGTGGAATGTGAGATACTTTGAAGACCATGCAGATTCATTCCATCAGTCGATAATGCCAAGCGAAGGTTTCTAGCTTCTTCTCCAAAATCAGGATACTCATTATCAATTTTCATCCACTGTGGTGAATCTGCCGGATGTTAATACTTCCCATCTCTAATTTTATCATCTGCATGCCAAGTCAGGTGTTTTGCATCTGTTTCACTATGAAACATGCGTCTAAATCTCAGAATTCTAGGAAAATACCATAAGACTTTTGCTGGTGACAACTTTTTCTTATACCGAGATACACCGCATTTAGGACACTCGTTTAATGATGCATATTCACTTCGAAACAAAATGCAATCATTTCGACAAGCATGTATCTTATCATAGCTCATGCAAATAGAGCATAACATTTTTTTAGCTTCATAGGTTCGATTGGGAAGAACATTATCCTCCGAAAGCATCTCTTGTAGTAAGGCTAACAACTCTGTGAAACTTTTATCTGATCATCTATTACCCGCCTTTAAGTTGTACAACTTTAATACCGCAGACAATCTTGTGAAAGTAGTGCAACCTTTATACAACGGTTTCTATGCATCGCTTACCAACCTCTCAAATATCTTGGGACAATCTTGAAGATATTCTTCAAGTGCTTCTGCAATCTCTTCGACTCGATCACAATCATATGTATCCCTGCCATTGTTCTTTGAAGCATAGGTCGTATTATCCCCGGGTTCGACATTCTCGTTACTTATGTCACCATGTAATGTCCAACATGTATAACTTTGATCAATTCCATGTCTCGTTAAATGAGATTCCAACTGAACGGCATCAATTCGATGCCCATAACAGCAACCTAAACAAGGACATGTGATCCTACTGGAGTCTTTGGCGTTTTCAACAACAAACTTAACGAATTTCGATACCCCATTCTCGTACTCTTTTGACAATCGATTAGAAGACATCCATTTTTTATCCATACTAATTGAGTAGTCTAAACTAAACTAAGAAAGTTAAACAAAAACAGTGAATACCTGTAAAGAAATCACCAGCTTCTAAGAAAGCTACACAGTAGGATTCTTGGAAATGATCACAACCTTGCTCTTCACAGGTAACCCCTATAACAGACAAAATTAATAACATCATCAACATCAAAATTCTCTTTAATTCTAATAGGGATAGAAACAAAAGTAATTAAAAAATCTACACTGCTACTTATATTAGCAAAAAAAAATCAACGCAAAAGTTCTCTTCTCTAACTATGTGTGTGAAAGTAATATTTGTAAAGTTAGTTGTGGCTAGTACTCTGCAACCATCTATTCTAAAGACCAATATGTCTCAAATTTAACAAGCAAGTTTCATTGACTGTCAAGTAGTTATCCTAACAGCATCACAACACCAAGTGAGATTTAAATTCAAATTCACATCTCAACAAATTAACATAAACTAAACTATTAACATAACTAACTTCAGTTCAAGCTCCAAAACTAACCAATAGTTCTAACTATTCCTTAACACTAACTCCCTAATGGATAACCTTCAATCTCTCACTATCCTAATTCCATCTAACTATTACTAATAGAAAGATTAATAGTGTTCCAATTTAAAAACTAACTTCTTCATGAAATCCTTGAAATGATATTGGATATGTATAGCCAACTATTCCCCAAATTTTCCCCTCATATTTGGAGATCTTACTATTTGAAATACAAACAAAATAAAAAATTGGTTGACTAATTATGGAGATCAACCAATATTCCTAATTCACACGGAAAATCCAGAATATAAAACACATCACATAACCGATTCTAATCAAATTTTCAAACTTCCATGTTCAAAGATAACCATAAAAGGAAAGAATATTGTTGCTAGTTAGTTGGGAATCTATAAGCTAACTGTATTGATACAAAGTACCGACAATAACACATTAACACATGCAGAAATATTTGTCCTAACAAAGTAATGTACCTTCGAAAATTAAGTCAAAATCTTGTAAAACACTCTTTGATTATCAACAAATATTCTCATTTACAATGGTGATTAACACTGTTAGTTTCTTCCCTTATTTTATTCTATTCCCACAATAATAACAGTAGTTATTCAATCAATAAGTTTGTTGAGATGAGAGTTTAAATCAGTTTCAATCCAAAGTTTAAATCTATTAGTTCAGAAAAATGAAAAACCAAGAGAATAATCAAGAAAAATGAAAAATGAAAAACTTCAAAAACGTACCGTAAAAATGGTGGAAATGCGCTACAGAATGAACAGACGGAGGCTGTCGAAAACAGATGGAAAACGGCGGCGAAATGAAATGCAGACGGAATGAAGGGAGGACGGCGACGGACGGCGGCTGTCGGACGGAGGGAATGGTCGTTTTCGATCGTGGTGAATAGGGCAACCAACGTTCGCCAGAGGAGAAAGAAGGAAAGAAGAATACACGACTGTTATGTTTCTGGAAAAAATTCTGGTGGGTATTTTTAAATTTATTCTACTTAAACCTATAGCAGCGCTTTTGCATGGCATTTAGCAGCGTTTTCAAAAAGCTCTCTCTAAGGTCTTCCTTAGGCAGGACTTATAGAAGCACTTTTTAGAAGCGCTTTCTATTATACCCCCTATAGCAGCGCTTCTATAGAAAGCGCTTTCTTAGACCCCCCCCTTTAGCAGCGCTTTACAAAAGCGCTTTCTTAGGACATGCATTTAGCAGCGCTTTTTCCTAAAGCGCTTTCTTAGGACATGCATTTAGCAGCGCTTTTTCCTAAAGCGCTGTCTAAGGTTTGCTATTTTTTTCATGACTCTTTAACAGCGCTTTTTCATAAAGCGATGTCTTTTTATACGCTGCCAAAAGTCATTTCTGGTGTAGTGGAGAGTAATTACATTTAATCATAAGTACATTCATAACACAATATCATACTCCATAGGAATATTGATATTTACTTGTACTTTCATATTATGACCTGACAAATGTGGACTATTAGAGATAGAATATTAGAGTATTATTGCATGCTAAAGAATTATTGTGTCTTTTCAATATCGACATAAACATTAAATTATGATGTTTCTTGAGATTAAGAGAATAATATATATCTCCGTATAATAGAATAAGACTTCTTATAATTATTTCATATTTTGAAGTCCTTTTAGAATATGTCATATTTACAGTGTGCGCAAGAATATATGACACTGTGAGAATAATAATCTAAATTTTTTCAAATTATATGATTGTGTACACATGCACTCCCACTGATCCAATAGGATAAAGATTTATTAGAGTCCACTAATATTAAATACTCTGATTGAACAATGGGATACTAATTTTATTTTTAGTGTAAAACTATACATAGAAATGGTTCTATAATATATCATCATTGGAGTTTTACAAACTCAACCACATCTTTTGCACGTAAATATAATATATTATTATTTAAATAATTTCACATGAAAGAATATGATGGTTATACAAAAGATTTACCATCAATTAAGTGAGATCAAACTCATATAATTTTAAATATAGTACATGATTATAAAAAACATCTTAATAACTCATTCAAAACTCAAATGCTACAAATATAACTACACACATTTGAGAATTATATTGTGTTATACGCAGCAGAAAAATATGAGACTTAAGTTTAACTATTATTGATGATATAGAACAAATAGTCATAAACTTTATTACTAACATAAGACTATAAGATTCTCAATATAAGTCTTCATAAAATAACGTTATATTAAATCAATAATATTTGTTTCTCATTTCTAATATAATTGACATGTTAAATTCTCACACTCGATAGAGAATAATAGTTGAACTAAGATTAAGAGTTTTGAAAAAAATTAAACAAATATTCAACTATTTTCTCCATCACATGATAATCATGTCAAGTAACATCATACCGATAGGGTATGTCCATCACTTACATAATATAAAGATAATTGAAATCCATTTTAAAAAATATTGAATAAAATTATTGGATTTCATAAAATATTACATGTCTTTAAAATAATTTTTTATTTCTCAAAAAATACTTTCAACAATTTTAAATAAATAAAAAAATGTACGAATATTAGGTCACCAAAAATTTTGATACCGATAAGGTACTCGAACAATAATTTACATAATCATAAATCATAAGTGCGTTGAACGAAATAAATTATGATAATAATAACATATCGGTATGGTATAATTATTATCAATATAATATTTATTATAATTAAAATAAATTTAATTATTTTATTAAACAAAATTTGTATAATTATATCCACGATAGACGAGTTACAACTATATGAATTAAGAATGATTATATTTTATCAAAATAAAAAATTTTATATAATTGTATCCACGATAGGTGGAATTAGAATTATACAAATTAATAACAATTACTTAATTTTTTATAATAGAAATCATAAAATAATAATATCTCTAATATATTCATAAAACTAAATTTTTATTTATTTACTTGCGTATATAGACAAAAATTAATTTATGACATTAAATAAGAAATTTTAATTAAGAATATTCTGAAAAATTAATAATTTTATATAAATACATATTTTATATTTTTCTTTCAAAAGGTTATTTACTCTTTATATACAATTATATAATTAATCACAAAATTTTTTATTTAAAAATTATAACTAACCTCGAAGAGAGAATGTGGCATTCATCCTTGTTTGAGAACTAAACTTTTATAATTTACTAGTAAAAATCTATACTGTCGGTGGTTTTGGAGTAGTGATTTTGTAATATTTTGAGTTATTAAGTGGGTAAATGGGATTAATAATGATGATAATAAATATTAATAAATAACAATATTAATAATAATAATATCAATTTATTCAATTAAATAAAACCCTAATTTTCAACAAACCGTTTCATATTACTTCTCCCTCTTTTCATATTCTCGGTTTGACATCTCAGAAAGACCACTTAAAAAATCAGTATATTTATTATTTAAAAAGTTCATTTTGTCATTTAAAGAAATTTAAAGAAAATCAAGTAACGATAATATTTGGCAATCATATAGTGGGATTTAGTGGGACCCATTTTCTTAGTCCACCTTAATTATTTACAATCATTTTCTTGTACAACTAAATGTATAAGGAATTGATATTCTTATTGATTTATTACAAATCATGCATAGCATTAATTATCTTACGGCTGAATTATTTTAATACTCTACTGACCTAGCCAATAGAAAGGAGGCAGTGGACATAATTATTCATTTCAACCCCCAACTATATTTTGGCAAATAAATAATTTAAATATGTTGAGTTATAATACTATATATGATGACGTGAGATTGGTAAAAAGTATAGTTGCATGTTTAACTTAATCATTTCAAACAAACAATGTAGATTTTCCATTACCAATCAAAGGACAATTCATTGTATATGATAATTATACCTTGTTTTTTTTATAAATCCTTAATTCAGTTGAATGTAAGATTCAAACATTGCTCCTAATATTTCTGAACTACCTGCAATTTTAACATATGTATTAGACTTTGAAAAAAAATTGTAAAAAAATGTGTTTCTATGTGTTTTCTATAATTAGTTTTGAAGGATTTCATAATAAATTTTTATGTAATTGTTTTTTAAATTTCTAACACCATTAGGTATGCTGAAACCAAACATGATATGCAATAATCTATTTATAATTTAGTCGTATACACATATTTCATAAGATGACAACTTATTTTGTTATCAATCTAAAATACTTATTAACATTTGAAGATATGATACTCATATAAATTTTGTAGTGGAAAGAACACACATAACAACATAGGATTTTGAATAATTTCACACACAAGAATTAAATACTCATTATCATCCTTTAAACCATACATGAAATATAAATGTCAATTGTAATCCTACAAAATAAACACTTCAAAAAAGTAAGAACACATCCTACAACCAAAACATATCATGTTCTTAACAACTTCATACTTAAACTCATTCTGGTGCTAAAAAGTTCATAAAAGATATTTCAATATCAAATTTCCGAAAATTCTAATTAAGAAGATGGTTCTATCTTTACTTTCTTGGATGGTCTGGTGCCTGATAATTGCGTAGCGCCAGACGCTTCAAAATCAACTTCTTCACTCTTGTCAGTAATTACAACATCCTTAGCCGGAGTCATTAGAATGATTGATTCTGGATCATTTTCACCAGATGCAGATAATGTTTGCTTGCAATATAAAAAATTAATTGTCAGATATAAAATGAATTATAATAATACAATATTTATCATAGCAAATTATTATGTTAACAAATGAAGATACTTACTGCGGAAGTTTCCAAATTTTCCTTGTTAGGGACCACCTTTGCATATTCAGTTTTAGACTGATTCTGCACATTGAAACATCAAATATTTATTATACTTGTTAAATGTTTAAATAATACATGAATTAAGTGAATATTATACCTCTTCTACTATGTAGTCATTTTTAATCTCTTTAACAAAGGCTTCATCATCACAAAGCTTCCAAACAGACGCTTGGGAAAACGTTGGTTGCACCTTAACTCTAAAAGTCATTTTCTTATTCAACAGCATTTCAAGCTCATCAGGATAAACCATTAGATCATCTTCTCCATTCTAATGGAAAAATAAAATATCAATCATGAGTGATAATCTGAACTTTACAACTCGATAAACTATTAACATTTTAACTTATGTATAACAATGTACCTCCACCATAGAGTTATGCATAAATTCAGCAGTCATTCCAAGTATAGCAGCACATTCGGAATCCCAGAATACAAATCGATATTTTGATTCACCGTTGCTAACATATATCTCAATCTTGTACCTATAGTATTTTAAACGAAGAAAATAATATGATTAATAACAAATCCATTACCAAATTTATTTGCAATTCATCTAGATTATATGTACCTTGGTATGAGCTGTTCGACTTTTTGCCCACATGAACATTCATAAGCTTTTTCAGGATTAGGTGTCTTCGAAGAACACTTTGTGCAGCCATAATAAAACCATCCATACTTTGAGACAGCAAATTTCAATGTGGTTGCTACAGTAACACATAAAGTTTTCTAAAAGCAAATTAATTTATGACATTAAATAAGAAATTTTAATTAAGAATATTCTGAAAAATTAATAATTTTATATAAATACATATTTTATATTTTTCTTTCAAAAGGTTATTTACTCTTTATATACAATTATATAATTAATCACAAAAATTTTTATTTAAAAATTATAACTAACCTCGAAGAGAGAATGTGGCATTCATTTGAGAACTAAACTTTTATAACTTATAAGATATTTGAGTGTCATCTCAATTGATTAATCAATTAGCAACAAATAATAAATTTGTTTGATAAATAAAATTCACAAAAATATTATTCAATAGAATATAATTATAATAATCAATTTCATTGACACATAAATAAAAGAAAAAACATGTGTCTAATACAATAAACGTTATTAAAATTAATATAATCCAATTGAATATCAATATGGTTTACACAATCAAGTACAATTGCAACTAACTGCAAATTTTGTGTCGCATATCCACCACTAGAGCGAAACTATCTCATAGTACCTAACGTAACCCTTAAAAATAACCAATTTCATACTAAAAAAAATCAATAGTTTTTTCACGTTGGAATAATAATTGGTGCTCAACTCTATTATCCATACATAGTTATCGATTAAATATTTGGTATTCACTTTTCATAGATAAAACAATTATCTAAAGTTTATATAGAGATTATAAATAAATCAATTCGTATTTTCATTCCCTTTGGATGCTGGAACAAAATTTACAATAAGAAAAGAGTGATACACCATTAATATGAAATCTCTCAAATCACACCTTTAAATTTATGAACCACAACAATTGGCAATTAGAAAAGAGTGATACACCATTAATATAATGCATCTTCCATGCATCGGTTCAAAAGGTTTAAGTGATTTATGGCATTAACGGCTTATAAGAGTTATGTTAATAGTCATACAATAATATTTATACTAGTTTAAAACAATAGCTATAAAATGTAAGCAATTGATAAATTTAATTAAATTTATAGATACAAATTATAGCATATTGTTTAAATATTAAATAATCAATAATAAGATAAATGTTGTATCTTATAAAATTATAGAAACAGTCTCTCGTCAGAAGAGTGGATATAAGAGAATTAATACTCTCATTGTCTTTGTCTTTTAGGATTTTAGAATATATTAATTGTCTAATGAAAAAATACTTAAATAGTTAAACGGCGGAGAGAAAAGACCTCTCGTTATACATAACTGAATGGTCCAACCCATCACGATCCATTGAGACACAAAATTCAATCAAACAATTTATCTATTAATAGACCATAATATGATTAATTAATTATTAATTATGTCAGTTCATATTTGATTAATTAAATAATTAATGATACTTATCTAAATTCTAAAACATTGACATCTATACTTACTCGTTGTCATTTGTGGCCGACTTAATTTAATTTAAAAAAGAAACTATTTTGTATTTTTTAAAATAATATTTATAAAAATTAAATAATTAAAAAATATATTTTATTTGTATAAACTAAAAAATTGATTTTAATTTTATGTAATATAAATATACATTGTTAAAAATGAAAATATAATCAAAATTAAGTATTTGAAAAAAATTATAAAAAAAAAATTGTTTTTGTGAAAAGTTATTTAAAACAAATTTTATTATTATTCTTAAAAAATTTAATTAAGAAAAAATGATGAAATAGTTAATTAAATTTTCTAACAAAATTATTTAAATAAATATTTAAATTGAATTATAAAAAAATGTAAATTTGTTTTTATATAAATATTTAACACTAAAAAAAAGGTACTTTTTTTAAAAATTAAAACAATCGGGACCTCAGTCTATTATCCTAAAAAGACCATTGCCTATTTTATTTGTGAAATTGTGACACTTTGAGATTGGCATATTCTATCACCATGATAAAGAAGATTGCTTTATAGTCAAGCTGACACTGAATTGTGTTGTTAAACTTTATCTGTTATGCTTTCCCTTTATTTTGAGAAGAATACAAATTTGAGGAGGGTCTAGGAGTCTATTTCATTCACTTGATTTTATAGGCTAAGTTATGTATGTGAAATAATTTGTATATGCTGAGTAATCTTTTAATGACAAAAACAAAATAACACAGTGGACAATACTATTTAGATTTACTTGGGACCAAACAGATTTTCTTAGTGACCAAGTATAATAGCTTAGTAGGTTTCTTTGGTGATTTCGCATGATGCAAATTTATTAGGAAGATCCTAAAGTTCCACATTGGTTGGAGATAGAACATTGAAATAGTTTATACAGAGTGACACTTTTCACTTTATCAACTGGTTTTGTAAGGTTGTGTTATGCCAAACTCTAATATAATATATATTATTTTATACAATAACCTAAAGGAAAGTCAAATGCAAATGTAAATGAAACTGAAACTATATGCAACTTAAATTAGAATTACATTTCAACAAGTTGTTTAATTTTCTTATATGGCCTGTTTATGTCTACGTGCTTGTATATATTGTAGTGTTTATCTTCTTATATTGTAGTTGTTATGTGACTAATTGTGTTGCATTTGAAATCTTTTTAAGTGTTTTTTTTTATTTTGTCTATGTGCATGTTACTCTACTTGTTGTCTTTAAGTATTATATATATATATATATATATATATATATATATATATATATATATATATATATATATATATATATATATATATATATATATATATATATATATATATATATATATATATATATATATATATATATATATATATATATATATATATATATATATATATATATATATATATATATATATATATATATATATATATATATATATATATATATATATATATATATATATATATATATATATATATATATATATATATATATATATATATATATATATATATATATATATATATATATATATATATATATATATATGTATGTGTGTGTGTATTCTTCCATCTTATTTATTCTAATAATTGTGTTTTGTTGTTGTTCATATTTATGAACTTTTGTGATTCATTTGTGTTATTTGTATGAGTATTATGATCTTAACTTTATATCTCCTTTTTATTTTGTCAAAGGGAAAGAAAACATATTTTGCATGTAGAAATCTAGAATTTGACTAAAAGTCAATGTAAGGCGATCAAAAACGGATGTTTGTGATTAGAATCAAGAAATTTATGCAAGCATGATTTGAATCATGAAAATTCTTGGCTTGAATCATGAAGTTTTTAATTTTCATAAATTTGATTATGGAGTTATGACTCGATTCAATAAAAGACATTACTTACATCATAAGCAAACTAATAAAAATTGGATTTGACTCTGTATGCATGACTAGAGTCACACACTTCCTTGAATCAAATCATATGGTGTATGAATGAAACCATAATATACTTGACTCGAATCAAACATGAATTTTCCAATTTTGAATTACTCTCTAGAAGTGTGACTTGAATAAAATATTTGTTTTTTTATTTTGATTTGTTCTCTAGAAGTGTGACTCGAATTAAGCTTTGGTATAACTTGAATCATGTGACTCGAGTAACAACTTTCATTTACTTGAATCAAGCATGCCAAAATATAATTTTTCTCATCTTGATTCAAATCATTCTCTCACTAGATTTGAATCATTATTTTTGCTCTTGACTCGAATAAAAGTATCTTTTTAAGAAAGATAATTATGTTGTGAAAATGTGACACCCTGTTTCTAAATTAATTATATATGCTTTATTTTATTAAATGAGTGTTTGGGGTTTATAATGTTACATAGTTGGTATCATAGCAGTTCGGTTCATTCGACTTATGTTTTGTAAATCTGTTTATACCCTGGTGTGGGACATGTGAGTAAGCATTATCGACAATTTTTCCCTTAACCGTTATTCAGCAGAAGTGGGAACGAAACAAGAGTGAGAGGCATTCTACTTCTCTAATATGTTTCAAGTGTGGAGGGTTAAGTAATCATATCGTTGATTGCAAGAACACAATTCTGACTTGTGTCAACTGTGGATGCATCACCCTTGCAGATTGAGGATCGAGAAGTGAAACACCTAAGAGGTGAAAAGATCGCTTTGGGTAAGGTGGTGTGGGGAGGACCTGATGGAGGAGACATGACGTGAGAGATAGAGAACTAGATGAAGGAGTCTTAATCTAGAGTTGTTTTATCAGGAAATTTTTTTTAGGGTGAAAATTCTATAAGTGAGGGAGAATTGTAACACCCCAATTTTGATTATTTTGTTTTTGATTAAGTTTTTTTGAAGTATTTCTGACTTATTTAATTGTTTTATTTAAGTTAGTGATTTTTTGGTAGAGTTTTGTTATATTTAAATTTATGTATAAGTGAGGAATGATGGTTTAATATTAAAATAAAATTTAATTATATTTTTCATAATTTAATTAATTAGAAAATATGAGAAAATGAGTTTTGGGCATTAAAATACTTTTTTTAATAACATTAGGGAGGTGGATGGAATTTGTTAAAGTTAAGGAAAGTTGTAGAATTAATTAAAAAAAATGGTGTTTATTTAAATAAAGAAGGGAATGGAGAAGTTTTGAGTACGTAGAATTTAGGGAGAAAAGGCTAAGGAGAAAAAGAGGTAGCCCTAGGAGAGCTTTTGAAGGCAAAGAGGAACTTCATTGCTGTAGCTTTAACCTTTTCTACGAATTTGAGGTAAGATGGGTGAAACTATTTATGATAAGGGTATTTAGGCATGAAAGATAAAGAGGATCCATTATCTTCTTCCCTTTTTCTTTTCTTATTCCTCCATTGATGAGGTTTTGAAGCTTGAGAAGGTTTGCACAAAACCTATCTAAGACGTTGTGATATGATGTGAATTTTATGCTCAGCCAATTGTTACTTTCGTGCAAATCTTTATGCCTAATCTGTAATTTTGATGTTCATGACTATAGATGTTGTATTGATAAAATATGTTAATTTCTTATGATAATACGGGAGTATAAATGTAAAATTAATAAAATGTGTTAATGTTTTATGAAAAGGCGAGAATATAAATGTTGAATTTGCGATGTTTGGTTTATATTGTTCATGGTTGATGTTTATCTGTGTGTATTGAGGCGATTATGACTCAAATAGGATAAATAAGTGAGTTTTGAATATGTTGAATAGAGAGAAAAACGCATAAAATTGTAGGTAGACATGAAAGGGGATTGACCACATTGTTTCACGCGTAATTTGAGTTTCGTAAGTTTGTTTGAGATGCGGTCAATTGCAATACAAATATAACACGATAATATTTCTTTTGAAGTTTGGAAATTGGGGATGGGTGTGCTATAACAGTAGCATTTATCTTATTTTTTATACCAGAAGCGTAGTCAAATTTCAGTGTTGCGTTGGTTGTCTTGTTTCACTCATAACTTGATTTTTGCAAGTCCTTTAAGAGAGAACTTTATATCATAAGAAAATAGACAAAATTTTATACATATTAAACTTAATAAGTTTCTCATTTCATTAAGTTCAGTAGTAAAAATACTATTTACAAGTCTAACAAAACATTATGCCCGATGTCGGTGCTAGTTTCCATTGTTTGATTAAACTGTACCAATTAGGACCTTAAGTCAAAAAAATAAAAACTACAGTCTGATAATCGACATTATAAACTTTCCAAAAGATGTTCATTTACTTTATTTAAAATTCGTTTGATATTTTAAAGAATTGTTCAAAGCTGAGGTATGACTAGTAGCAAACATTTTGTCCAGTGTATGCACCAGTCTCTATTGTTTGATTAAATTGTATTGATTGAGACGAGTATAGGAGTTGGAGGTTAATACTAGTATTACATTTGTATTGTTTGTCGCATTCATACATCATGTATTTCAGAGATAGGTTTACGAACTTCAGTCCAATGACAAGTTTATGGTTCAGAGAGGGGACTAGTGACGAGTTTGGGACTTTGTTCCGATGCCGAGTTTCGGGTTCAGAGAGGGGACCTGTGACGAATTTTTGGTTCAGAGAGGGACCGGTTTCAAAGAGGAACCAGTGACGATAGGATTAATCAGTAACATAACACTAACATCCAAACATTTGGTACCACATGCATTGAAGTAAAGGGAATGAATACATTGCATAAATAACCACATTTCTGATTGATTATTATTGTAGATAATCTATGTGATTGATGATTGATATTCTTGAACTATCCTTGTTGTTTTACACACTACTAATATATATGAATTTATTCTCATCCATGTTTGTTTATGCGTTATTATTTACCCTGGTGGTATAGATACTCAGGTAATGGAGCCTTAGTTGTTGTTGAGTTCGAAGATGGCGTAGTAACCTTCTTCATGGTTTATCACTTTTGAATTTATTCTAGTTTCCGCATGTCGCTCTTAACAGATTACTTTTTTTGTTCTATAAATTGTTCAATTGAACCATTTATTTCATGATTTAAAATGAAGTTGCTTTTAATTATGAGACAATTAAGTTGAGTTGTTATTATATGTTCCGCTGTTGTAATTTGTTAATTGAGAAAGATGTTTATGTCGTGAAAATATGACACCCTATTTTTGAACTAATTACTTCCGATTTATTTTATTAAATGAGTGTTTTGGGTTTAGGTTGTTACATAATCCATCTCATATATAAATAGGTCTTTTACCTACATGATACAAAATTGCTCCAAACGTTCAACTGTTTCCCTTTTTGTCTCACTAAGTTTGGTCGAGTCATAATCCATGATGACAAGGGGTTCACTCGTCTAGTAGAGAGGAAACCTTTATGACCTGTTTCCTCCTTGATAGCTTAGAGGCATGTGGCACTGCCTCTATCCCTAACAAACTTATCCTTCAAATTCTTGTAGTTGGAAGTGTAAGAACAAAAATTGGTTCTACATCTGGCCTTTAAGTTTTGATGATAACTGCACATGTTATCTAAGAGAACAATTTTGTATGATATGGTTTCTGTCTAGTGTGTGACTGCTATCAATATGATTCTGAATCTGATAAGAAGACGTGTGACATCATCAGACTCTATTATTAACACTCTAGAATAAAAACATATGTGTGTACAAGATAAAGACAAGATTCATGAATGTTTCTATCACAACGGTTCTAATGAACTTAGTTTTGGACATTCTAATTGAGACTTTATGAGAAAGACCTATAAGGATTTCTAATGTGATACGCTTCTAATGTTACAAGTTCTAAAGATTCTAAAGGCGTGATTTAGGTGAACATGGTTCTAAAATTTCTGAAGACACAATATCTGAAGGTCAAGTTCTGAAGAGTTTTTGAAGACAAGGTCCAGGTGAACGAAGTACTGAAGATTCTAAAGACAAGAATGTGCTTAATGAATTCTAAAGACTTTGAAAACAAGGTTCTGAAGGAACGGGTTCTGAAGACTCTGAAGATATTACTTCCTAAAGAATTGACTTTGAAGATTCTCAAGATAGTTCTACTGAACAAAGATCTTGGAATTCTGAAGACTGGGTTTATGAAGTTGCAAAGAATTGACTCTTATACAACATGTTTCATCAATGTTTTATTTGAATCCTTTGAAGACATTAGAAAGACTGAAGATAAGAATGGTTTTGATTTGAACACAAGAATACAAAAATTGTGACCTCTACCTCGATAAGGCGGCGCAAGAGCAGCTTTTTGTAAAGTGATGTTAACTATTCCTTCATGTGAACATTGAGATATTGCTGTTGGAATATGTTTCCAAGAATTCCCCTCAACGGATCTATTCTCTCAAGCTTTATAAATTTAAGATCAAGAACCTTGAAGAATTGCTGGTTGGTGGTGATAGCACGCTGCTATGCAAAGCCATATTACTGAAGAAAATGCTACAAGATGAAGCTTAAATTAAGAATGCTCAATGAAGAAGAAGCTGAAGCAAACTATTTGAATGTGTGTACGAACGATGAATATGCTAAAGTCATGTGAAACTAGTCAAGTGAAACATCAATAAGTGACGCATAGTAACTTAGTTGATCTTGATGGTTAAGCTGGAAGAAGCATTACTTGCTCAAGAAAGGAGTACATCAGAAAGAAACTTTAAGCTCATGAAAAGAAGTCGTAGTGCTCAATAAGAAATATTTTAAGCAATACAGAACTAGTGTGCTTTATAATCTCTTAGATATTTACTATTAGATAGTTTTGTATTAGAAAGCAAGGAGTTGTTGCTCAAGAACTTGCTAGAAACACTTAGGTGTTCTTGTACTTCATTTGTGTAATCAGCTTGTAAGAAGCATTAAGTGTACACATGTAAAATCTTTTTTCTAAAGATGGCATAAATCCTTGTTGAATGTAACTTGAGAAATTATTTATCAAAAGGTGATTGTATTCCTTGGAGGACTCGTCGTAGTCAGAATTCTCAAGAAGCAAGTGAAGAGTATCCATTGTAGTTTGATGATTTCCTTGAGCGGCTAAGTGAAGTCCAGGATGCTTGAGAGGACTAATTGATCCGCTGTCGTGCACGAATAAAAAATGAGTGATTTTAAGAAAATAGTTAGCGGTAAAGACAACCCGAGTATCGTTCTCACAAGGATTCTTGTACTATTAATAACAAACAATTAGAACAATTGGGGGTTTTAATTTTCGATTTAGAAAGCAAGGAAAAATAAGTGATTATCAAAATAAGTTGAAATGACCAATACCTAAGCGGCTTCGATCCTATTCGATTATGAGATTAATTAGACAAGAGCTTATCAAAATAAAATGAATTATGTTCATGTTTACCGAATTAAGCAAACAGTTAAGAATATGACAATTTAACAAATTAAGCAAACGATAACACACAATTAAATTTAGGAACATGCATACAATCGAATTTAATCAATTCTATCCTATGAACAGCAATCGAATTAAGCAAACAATTGTAATCAAATTAAGCAAATGAATTCATAGAAAATGATTGAAAAGAATTGAAATTAAATTGATATTAGAATAACCTCAAAGCGATGGAACCTGTAAGCAACAGGATTTGCCTTCGGGATTAGTTCTCTATAGATTTTCGTACAAAAGCAAAACGTATTTTTGTGAATAGTGTAAAGAATGGTAAATATGAGTAGCGCGTGGTTGCTAGGTATAGGAAAGCATTACTAATTCTGGTTCTAACCCAACTAAGTCGAAAAACATAAAAAAAAAACCGGCCCAAAACTAAATATTCCTTAAGGGAGAATTCGGGTCCTGACTTCAACGAATTATTCGAGTCTGATACACTTTGAACTAGCTTCTGCCTACAACATGAAAGTTGTAGCTCTTTGTCTCAGCTTTCTAACTCCTATTTGAATGCATAAATTCTATTCTCGTTACTTCAATTATGATCTGAATAGTGGACAAGTATCAAATAATCGCTAAAGCTGAAAATAAGCTACGAAAATAGATTAAAGGCAAACAAAGAATTAATTCTAAAAACACAATAAAATAGTAAAATAAACAAAACAAACTAGGGAAATGCCTAACTACAAACATAAGAGAGTGTGCATTAAAATTCACTGATCAAATTGCCCCACACTTAAACTTTTGCACTCCGAGCAAAATGATAACTTCAAAAATTCAGAACATAACAAAACAGAGCATGCATTTCCAAAAGTATTCAAGATACAAGGTATAAGTAGAGTTTTAAGTCTAAACTTCAAGAATATGATGTTAGTGAGCAACTCTTTGTGACATTCAGAGCAAATAGGAAAAACAAATTACCAAAAATTACATCAAAAACAGCAAGGTCCTCACAGGATAAAGTTCACTCAACTCTCAAGTGTTTAGGTTAATTGTTTACACTCAAAGCACAACATGAAAGTTAGTACTGCCATAAGTTTGAAAAGACTCTAACATCTGCAACTTAAATATATGCACACATAGATCAAAAGGACTTTTTATTCGGTTGTAACTTGGTCAAGGTATGGGTAAGATAAATCCTAAAGGGGTACTAGGCTAAAAATCAAAGGGTTAAAAGAAAATTGAAAGGATTGCGGGAGTTGAACTACACAATACATCAATTGCTTTCAAACAACAACCTTACAACTCATTTCTCTTCTCTTTTTCCTTTTATTATTTTTTTCGGAAGGATTATGTAATGAAATCCTTCTCTATTTTTTTCATTTTTCAATTTTTTTTCTTTTTCTGCCAACATTTGGAACATCATAACAATATCACCAAAAATGAAGTTCAAACCCCACACAACTCCATACAAGACTCTTTCAACCCTTGATTAGGGTGATAAGTTTGTTTTTTTAGTTTTCGACTTGTAATGAGTTAATAAAAAAAAAGGATAAATAGGCTCAAATGGACGATATTGATCAGGGTTGGCTTTTTTTGGCTAAGTGGCTAAAATAAAAACAAAAAAACAAGTCGCCTTGATCATATAGTGTGTACAAGTAAACAAAAAGTACCAACAAGAGTCAATTCAAGTTCTAGAGACTAACAGACATGAGTGAATCACACAAGAAAGAAAGAGATGGGTTTTTGTATGTTATCCATATAAGGCTCAAAACTCACAAGGGTTAATTATCTACTACTAATGATGTACAATTCAAAGCTTTGTCTTACTTATCATACTAAAAATACACAACAAATTTTTCACATCACATCACAAAGCTCTATTCAAGAGAACTATGAATAAAACTCATACTTGTAACTCAAAAACCAAAGGAAAAAAACATGCAATTTTTTTTTAATTTTACTTAAGAATAAAACCAAAACAGAGAAAATTGAAAACAAAACAAAGAAAACAAAATAAAGAAATGGTTCCCTCCCCCACACTTAAAACATAAATTGTCCTCAATGAAAGGACATAACTATTAATAAGAGTGAGAGAAAGGAAAGAACACACTTGAGTAGTTAAGGTGGATAGGTGATCGCATAAGCAACATTTCCCAAAGAAAAATCTTCTACAATTTCCTCTTCCAAAGTGGGGATCTCATAGAGTAACTTTGAGTAGCATCCATTGACCTTGAAATGTTTATTAGTGCCTTCGCCTTTTATTCCAGGATCAAAGAAGAATCTTCGATAAGTGAAAGTATCGAATGGGCACAAGAGCGTGATCTCCATTTCCACAATATCGGAGATCAAAGGATTAAGGGGCTGCCTCATTACTTTTCTTCCATCTTCCATCGAGGTCCATCCAATTCCCTTCTTATGTTTCTTCAAAATATGCAAAAGCTTATTTTCTTGATCAAAATCAAGGTTAGAAGATATAACTGGAAGCTTTTCATTCATCTCTAAATAAGCGTATTTCAGATTATTATGAAGTGGTTTATGCTCTAATGGAGAAGGTTGTTCAATGGAAGGCATGGTCGAGACAACCATGATGTCAAGAGATTCAGCTGCATAAACATCTTCATCATCATGAAAAACATCACTCTACAAGGCAACATTAATCTCAGCATAAACAGAGCAAATTTTAGTGTCGATACATGAATCGCAAGAGTAAGTATCATAGAAATCTGCTAATGATGGAAAATTAGCTGAAAACAAATCAGAATAAGCTTTATCAATAATTTCAGAAGGCAACTCTTTTGGATTCACTACTGTTTGGGCAGGTAGTTGGTTTGATTCTTGAGCTTGCTGCATGACATTCATTAAAGTGGCAAGTTGTCCAATCTGTGTCTGCAAAGCCTGAATACTAGAATCTATTCGTTGCTGAAATTGGAGATTATTTATAGTCATTTGCTTGACAAGGTCCTCTAGTGAAGGTCTGGAAGGTGTAGAACACACAATTTAGAATTTCTTCAAATGCTTATTTGGATTCTCACCTGCAAGACCATTAAACCTTGGCAACAAGTGTATTAAACCAGATTTCAATTTGAAAGGTACAGTAACATCAGGATATTCAATATATAAAGCATTATAATTCATATCATGAGCAGCAATTTTAGTAAGAGTTCTTCCAAATGTGAAAAAATGGAGCTGACTCACCTCTCATTTGTTGATGACATCCTCTTATTCTGCAGAGGAGATCGAGGATCTGTGGAGCTTATGACCACTGCTATGAAACAATTCTCCCAGTCTACTGGCTTAATGGTGAACCCTTCCAAGTGTAAGGTTTATCTTGGTGCAGTTCAGGAGGCTAAAAAACTTCATATTCTAAGAGTGACTGGGTACAATGAAGGTAATTTCCCTTTCAAATACCTTGGAGTCCTTATTACTAGTAGAAAACTATATGTGAGTCATTACCTCCCTCTCATTGAAAGAATCCTGCACATGATCCATCACTGGAGTGCGAAATTGTTGAGTCATGCTGGAAGAGTCCAACTTTTGATTGCTGTAGGATTTGTTATATCCAACTACTGGATCCAATGTTTTCCTATACTAAAAGTTGTTATTGATAAAATCCATACTGCCTGCAGAACCTTCATATGGACTGGTGGCGCTTTCTATAGCAGGAAAAGCCCTATTGCATGGAAGACGGCCTACAACCCTAAAATTAAGGGTGGCGTGAACATCCTCAACCTTGATATCTGAAATTCTATCACCATGCTAAAGTTGTTATGGAACTTATGTAGGAAGAGTGAGTGCTTATGGGTCAAATGGGTGCACACATATTTCATATAAAGTGATGATGTGATGACAATGGAGGTGACCAACAGCTCTTCTTGGATCTTGAAAGGCATAATGAAGGCCAGGTAAATGATCCCTAGAGTGCAAAGATCTTGGAATAAAAGTTTGTGTGATGGAAAATTCAAAATGGGAAAGATGTACAAAGACATTCAATGCCAGGAAAATAATGTTAGTTGGCACACTGTGGTTGCTGGAAATAGGGCCAGACCAAGAGCGTTTTTCTGTTTGTGGATGGCCTGCCACCGGAAACTAGCCACTAAGGATAGGCTTGCTAATTGAGGGATGATAGCAAGCAGAACCTGTTGTTTTTGTCAGGCAAATGAGAGTATAAACCATCTTTTGTTTGATTGTGTTGAAATGCACGAGATATGCTCGAGAGTCCTTCAATGGCTTCAAATTGATCACAAGCCAAGAAATTGGGAGGAGGAATTGAAATGGATCACCAAGTATTGCAAGGGTAAAGAGAAAAGAGTTGGTGTGATGAAAATTGCTATTGGGAAACTGTCTACCATTGTTGGAATTATAGGAACCAGACTTGCTTCAATAGGAGCCATCACATAGATAAACGTAAAGTTGTAAATAACATTATAGAGTTTATTATTCAAAGGGGTTGGTATAACCGACATTATAGAAAGTACATAGCAGTACTTTTGATGTAATTTCTTTTTGGGATTGTTGGATTGCTTTTGGTCTCTTGTAATCCTTGGTTTTAAATTAATACATTTCCTATTGATTCAAAAAAAGTTCTGTAAAAGTTCTTTGGTTTGCCATATTAAATTTAATAAGAAAAAAAATCAACAAAGAAAAAGAAAACACATAACAACTTCAGTAATGCAGCAACAATTAGGAAAATACCAACAATGTCCCTATTAAGAAAAAGAATGGAAAAAATATAAAAGTGAATAAAATAAAATCTAAAAATTATGAAAATATAACTAAAAATCAAATCAAATCAGAATAAGTCTCTACAAAAAAATTTGGATTTTTTTGAAAATATAAAAATAGAAAATAAATCAAATAAAATAGGAAAATAAGGAATTTGCGATTTTCAAGGTCAAAATCTTTTAGAATTTCATTCTAAAAGAGTATTGTTCGTCGATTTTTTTCCTGATTTTCTCGAAAAAAATTCGAAGCAAATCGAAACAGTAGCTTCTAAACTTACCTGATAGGCTGAAACGCTTACCACTGCACTGCAACCCTGAAAATCAACAAGCAAAAACAAAAAACAAAAAACTCTAACAAAGCTCTAAAATTAAAATTCTAAAATTGGCTAAAATCAACAAGAATCCCCGGCAACGGCGCCAATTTGATTCGTTGTCACGCACGAATAAAAAAATAGTGATTTTGAGAAAATAGTTAGCGGTAATGACAGCTCGAGTATCGTTCTCACAAGGATTCTTGTACTATTATTAACCAACAATTGGAACAATAGGGGGTTTAAATTTTCAATTTAGAAAGCAAGGAAAAATAAGTGATTATCAAAATAAGCTGAAACGATTAATCCTACAGATTCGGGTTCCGACTTATCATCGGCTATTGTAATACCAATCCCTAAGCGGCTTCAATCCTATTCTATTATGATATCAATTAGACAAGCGTGTTTCTGGTTATCTAATTAAGCAAACGGTTAAAAATATGATGAGTTAACGAATTAAGCAAACGATAACACGCAATTAAATTTAGGAACATGCATACAATCAAATTTAATCAATTATATCCAATGAAGAGCATTCGAATTAAGCAAATAATTTCAATCAAATTAAGAAAATGACTTCATATAAAAGGATTTAAAGGAATCGAAATTAAATTGATATTAGAATAATCTCAAAGCGATGAAACCCGTAAGCAGTAGGATTTTCCTTCGGGATTAGTTCTCCATAGATTTTCGTACAAAATCAAAAAGTATTTTCGTGAATAGCGTAAATAATGGTAAAGATGAACAATATGTGGCTGCTAAGTATAGGAAAGCATCACAAATTTTGGTTCTAACCCAACTGGGTCGAAAAACATGAAAAGCCCGACCCAAAACTAAATATTCCTTAAGGCAGAATTCGGGTCCTGACTTCAAAGAATTATCCAAGCCTTCTATACTCTAAGTTAGCTTCTTCCTACAATATGAAAGTTGTATCTCTTTGTCTCAGCTTTCTAACTCCTATTAGAATGCATAAATTTGATTCTCGTAGCTCCAGTTATGATCCAAACAGTGAACAGGTATCAAATAAACACTAAAGCCGAAAATAAGCTGCAAAAATAGATTAAAGGAAAACAAAGACTTAATTCTAAAAACACAATAAAATAGTAAAATAAACAAAAAAAACTAGGGAAATGCCTAATTACAAACATAAGAGAAAGTGCATTAAAATGCATTGATCACTAAGTGTGTTGTTTAACAGCTTAAAGGTTGTAATTATTTTGATGATTATTGGATTAAGTCCTTGCTAAGGATAAATCACCAAGGTTGGTGAACTGGAGTAGCTTAGTTAACAATGAACTAGGATAGAAATAATTGTGTTCATTTATTTTTATTTATTTATCAATTTCATTAGTTTAATTCCATAAAAGGGGACGAAATCTGAAACTCAATTCAAACCCCTCTTTCTTGTATTTCTCAACCTTCAATTGGTATCAGAGCCCGGTTCTATTATTGATATTTATCAAACACTTAACCCTGTCAGATAAGGATTCGAACGAGCTTTGAGAAACGCTCTGGCTAATCTTCTCCACCATCTATAGTTTCAGTCTTACATGATGATGAAAATATTGAGTACTTAAATGACAAACTAGAAAGGTTCATTCTGGATTGTGTTACTGATTCTTAGACATGGTTTTTATTGTCAACATAATCTTCTCTTATGGCGCTTGCAAGATGAAGAATCAACTGGTAAAAGGATAATAGACTCAACAGGTAATTAGAAGAATCTGATGAATGTTATTCTTGAAATACGTTAGTTGAGAGCTACGTATCTCCTCAAGGTGATGTCTAAACAAGGCTTAAGAAAAATGATCTAGAAGAGATCAACAAAAATCATCAGAAAGCATAAAATCTTGTTTACTGAAGGTTAATTCTTTCTGAGTATGGGATGTTTTCAACAAATAGACTTGGTTTACCTTTGTATTTCTCAGTATTGCTTATTAGGAACTCTTTCATGTAAAGAAGAGGGAATGCTCATGTCATGATTATAAAGCATAAAGACTTCAAGATGAAGTATGTTGAAGATGTTAGAAATCATGACTGCAGAACTTAAGATTCTGAACATTGGTTCCTTCTTGATCAGAATTCCTGAAGAAGATGATCAGAAGCTTGTTATTTAAATGGAAGCTTATGGCAACTGATCAAGCATGCAGTAGATCTGGAGTAAAGCCTCTCATGAATAACTGGAGATCTAAGATAAACAGTATATAACTGTTTGTATTTCAATTCGTCAAAAGCTGGAGAGATCAAGATCAAAAGATGTATAGAGAAGTATAATGGCAAAAGAAGTTACTTGCTATAAGTGAAATAAGTTATGTCATGTCAGATAAGTCTGTTTTGACTTCAAAAGGACAAAGCCTTAGAAGAAAGCATGAAATGCTTAAAGGAAAAGGTTGAAGAATATATGAGATGCTTCTATGTTCTAAGAAGACATCAAAGAAGAAGAATGAACTAACATTCTCAGTTAATGTTAGAACGTCTGATGCAGAAGGTATCTCCAGAAGATAAAGTAGTTTCTTATGCAACATAAATTATCTTTAATGAAGATTCTCTCATTGGTATATTCAAAAAAACTGGACGTATTATCAGGATTCTGAATTTCTGCACAGAATGAAGACATCTACTTCAATTCTGGAAAACTTCACAGATTATTGAAGTGATGAGAAAGAAAGATCACCAAGCTGTCAGAAGTTTGGAAGAACAACACACGCAAGATCAGATTTTCTAAGTTCTCGTTGTATGTGTTCATAAAGAGAAATAATTGCAGCATAGACAATTAAGTCATGTTAGCTTGAGAAAGCTATCTCAGTTGAACAAGATTAAGTTTGTCAGAATGTTATCCAAAGTTTCTTTTCAAAAGCTCCTAAAACATGAATCTATCCTTCTGTGTTCACTACTTTCTGGACTCATGTAACTGAGTGAAAGTATGAGCTTAAGAATCTATCTGGAGAAAAGATTTTGATGTTCTAGTTCTTCACTATCAGATATAGATGGTTGAAGATAGAACAAGCTTGGAAAATAAATGGATTAAATCATGATTTATGAGAAATCATCATGACAAAGCATTTCTAGGAAGCAGCTAGCATGTTTATTCTGAACAGAATATGATTTGAATCTATTCTGATGCATATTGGTTAGATTGCACTGAATATCCAAAGGCTACTGAAGTACCTTCATCAGAAATCAAATCAATGTCGGATTTGATAATGATCTTAGAAGTAAGAAACTAAAGCTTATTGGAAGGATACAAAGCTAGAAGTTATCTTCTCTAAATGAAGTTATTGATGAATATCAGAATGAAGAAATCATAAGATACTCAATTAGAAACCATCACAGTTCATTTACTCCCTAAGAAAGGAAAGAACAGAAGTTTTCACTTTCTGATGAACTGATTATGGGTAATAAGACCAAACTTGTAAGAACAAGATCAACATTCAAACCCTCAGAAGATGCATCTCTTGGTTTGATGTTCATGATGATATTTGCATCCATTGAAGAAGAACGTCATGTCAAGAAACTGACTTAGGCTATACAAGATTGATTTTAGCCAGTTTATGGTGTTTAGGATTTTACCTAAAACTTGAAAGCTAAACCGAATGAATCAAGGAGACTTCTGGAAAGCATGCCAACAAAAAGACATGAAGCATAAAGATAAAAGGAAGCTCTCAAATTTCTCTGATGATCCAAATGGAATAAACATTAGAAGAGATGTTACATCATCAAAATGAGAAGTTCAAAGAATAATTGAAGATAATCTAGTCACAATATAAGATAAAGAAGGCTAATGTGCATCCAACGCACATTCTGAAGATGAGAATCGGAGAAGAAAGAAGATAGATGATGAAAGAAGAAATGATTCTAGTGGTCCAGCTAGAAGAACTCATCAACGACTGCAAAAGCTGAACACATGGTGATTCTGAAGAAGTCTCTACATCAGAAGCTGGGAATCTACAGAAGTATTTAGTAATGTATTTCTAACTCTTACTATTTATTCTTAAATGGTTTAGAACTCTATATTTGTATTCTAGAGTGTTGCACCCCAAAATTTGCTCAACCTTTTCTTGCCTGATTTATGTTTCATTGCATTTCATTTGCATGGTTACATCATGTACATAATTCAATCATTGGCATTACCATAGCATAGCTCATCCAACAGGGGTTCAAGGGTGTCTATCAAGAGAAGATCCTAGCAAGAGGTTTTATCCAAGATGAGAAGTCATCCAGGCCATCAAGAAGTGATTTGAAGTCTTGAGAAGTTTGAGTGCCTATATGTGGGTTTTGCTCCTATCTTGAGGAATATTGATAATCATCAAGGGGAGGTGAAGCAGGGAATGTGAATTTGAGGTGTGTATGGATCTCATGGGATGCCTAGAGGGCCATATTGAAGTTGAGACAAGTCATTGATTCAAGTTCAAGAGCCACAGTTGAGGTGCAGTCAACTAGGGTTTCATCTGGGTCAGCCCAAATTCAATTGTGCAAATTGGAGAGCATCAAAGCCTACTTTTAGGTCATGGGATTCATGGATTGATATGTTGATACATGTGTGGTGTTGTGCCAAGATTAAGCAAAGAAGGATCAAGAATGTGGGAAGTTGCTAAATTAGGGTTTCAGTGTAAAATCCCCTGTTTAGTGCCTGACTTCAAAGCCACATAAGTCAAAATACAAGTTTCAAATGGATCTTTGGCAAACATGAAACTTGTATAGCATCTCAATAACTTTAATTTGAGTACTAGAAGTCCCCAAGGGGATTTATAGAACTCAAGTTATGGTCCTTGCAAATTATAGGTCATCAGAGGACACTGAAATTTATCTGTGAAAGTCACTTGACTTCCAAGTAACTTTTGCCCTTCAAGGAGGTTTCAAATGGATTCTTGGCCAACATGAGAGTTGTAGATATTGGTCTTAGATTTCCATAGAGTACTAGAAGTCCTCAAGAGGATTTGTGGAACTCAAGTTATGACCTTGGCAAGCCAGGGGTATTTTGGGCATTGGTGATTATAGGTCATTTTCAAGCATGGGCCAAAATCTCCAACTTGCAAGCTTCAAATGGAAAATTGTTCAACTAGAAAGTTTATCAAAATAGGGTTTTAACCTTGACTATGCATCAAGGAGGCTTTGAATTGGCTCATAGGAGAAGTTGGTTTGAGAAATTTTGAAAAGGAAGAAAAATAAGTCATTTAAAGATCAAAAAATGGAATTCTTGGTTTTATGGTCAAACAAGTCCATGTTATATACCAAATTGATCAGAAAGGGCATTTTAAAGATGATGACACTACCACATTTTGGATTTGAGGCCAATTTCACATGGTTCCCTTTTGTTACTTAAGAAGGAAGCAACATTTGAATTACATACCTTTGGATCAAAAACAAGGAAGATATCATTCCCATTCAATTCAAAATATCATGAGGTGAGAAATTCAAGCAAGTTGGTGAGCTAGAATAGAGCAATGCATGACTGTTTCATATGAGATCTTCAAAGGGAATGAGATTTTCAATTTCTCATCTAGATGATTACAGAACTTTCTAGAGGTTTCCATCACACTCTATATAAGCATTGCAACTGATTCAGATGGTTTTTTGGCAAGAATTGAGCAAGGAATCAGAGAGAGCAACTAAATTTTCTCAACTGCATCTCAGAATTGGGTTTTGGAATTGAAGAGGATTCAGTGCAAATTGACCATTGTAGAAGCTTGGGGGAGGGTTCTTGAGTGATTCTGCAAAAGATTGGAGCTTGAATCGAGCATTTGCACCTTCTGTTCATCCATTTTTTCTAGGTTTGCAACTTTCATTTTTCAGCATGATTCATAGCAAATTGATTAGCATTTGATATGTGGATAGGTAATAGATGTTGCTTAGATGGATTTAGGCACAAGAATTAGATGATTATAGATACTTTAGGTCAGTGCAAGATTTCTATTGAGGGAGATATCTCTTAATTCTTGAGGCTTTAAGCATGGCTGAATGGTGAGAATTGATCAGGGAAGCATGTAGATGAGTTTAGGCTTATTAATTTTAAGTTTTGGAGTGATCAAGAATTGGATGAATCTCTGCAACTTGGATCGGGTTTGGTTTTAGAGGATGAATCAATGGATTTGGAGGTCATATTCATGATCAGGGGAGAATTTTGAGTGGGATAGGGTATTTAGTTGGCTTGATTGATGTGTTTTTGGGATTGCCACGCCGGAGAAGACGGTGGCGCAAAGCTCAGGCCACCGTCTGAGTTTCTCCCTCCATTTTTCAAACATTTGGGGACGATGACCCAGGACCCTAGGATCCATGCTTGACTTTGACTGAAGACTCAATCCAATGGCCACGATTGCATGCTAAAATCTGAAGAGAGTTTGAGAATCAAAACTCACCGTTTCACTTAAGTGTTTTGGATGGGCTTAAGTGAACTCACGCTATCCACACCCCACCTTTGGGCCCAGTTTGAGAAACAACGTGTTTTCATTGCTATTTGCCACAAGACTTTTTCAATTTCCATTTGTTTTTCCTAATTTCTTTTCATGTTGGTTTGGGCTTAGGACTCGCTTGCTACCAACACCCCCTCTTGGGCCCAGGTTTGGATTTTAACTGGATTTTATTGCTATCTGGCACGCAGTTTTATCATTTTCCATCATATTTTCTTTTATTTTACATTTTTCATGTAGTTTAGGAAATAATTCACCATAATTAGGAAAATTAATCTTTTTAATCTAGATTTTTTTCCCTGACTCCTTAAAGAGTCTAGAATTTTATAGGATTAATATTTCATTAACTCATGCATTTTATATATTTTATTGCATTTTGGCATTTTAATTGGTTTTATTTTCAATATGTTTGATATGTGTTCTTGCTGATTTTAGTATGACTAATTGGTGTATGATTTTGAGTTGATTCTTGTTGGGTTAATTATCTTAGATATGCATGTACCCCTAGTAATTTTCTCATATTTTTGTGAGATAATTTTAGGCTAGTTTGAGCATTGAACTTTAGGGGTTGTAGGTTTAGGGTTTTAGGATAGTACCCTTAGGTTTAGGGCATAGTTTTAAGTCTTAATGAATGATTTACCCCCTGGTTTTTGTATGGAATATTCTTAAGAGGCTTAGGAACCCTTATTAATTTTTGTAGGATTTTACAATCATTTTTAGTATTTTAAGTATAATTAGTTTTAAGACCAATTTCTAGGTGTTTCTGATGAACTAACTTGACTAGTTTAATTCAATAGTTCCCCTTAGATTAGGGTGGTGTTGCTCTTGTGCTTGGATAAAGATGAAGGCCAATTGAAGATGCTTTGGAGAGCTTGAAGAAGCTTGGATATGAAGATTTCTCATCTTATGGATGCTTGTCAGGAGCTTAGGAAAACTAGGGTTTCAGGAAGAGCATTAGATTAGTTTTGCTTGTTTCTTCCAACATGGAGTATATTGTTCATCTCCATTCAATCCAATGACACAAAGTCCTCTTAAATAATTCACATCTCTCCTTTGGAGGGATGAATGGCATGCCTTAATAGTAGAACTTTGAGGATGCCTTCCTATTACAGTGTTAAGACCTTAATGGCTTCCCTTGGTTGTCATTGAGTTTCTTAACACTTCAACTTGATCTTGTTGAATGATTCTCCCTTGGGGATGCTTGTTGAAGCTTGGTAGAGATGAGGTTGCTTGTTGAAGCCTGTTGAAGATGAATTTTAGTGCTTGTTGAAGCTTGTTGAGAAGGAAGTTTGTGCTTGTTGAAGCTAGGGTTTGTCTGCTTGTTGGAGCTAGGGTTTTGCTGCTTGTTGAAGCTATCTGCTTGTTGAAGCTAGGGTTTGTCTACTTGTTGGAGCTAGGGTTTTGTTGCTTATTGAAGTTGTCTGCTTGTTGAAGCTAGGGTTTGTTTGCTTGTTGGAGCTAGGGTTTGTCTGCTTGTTGAGGTTTGTTGCTTGTTGAAGCTAGGGTTTTGCTGCTTGTTGAAGGTGAAGTTAGGAGCTTGTTGAAGTTGTTTACTGGTTAAAGTCAGGAGCTTGGTGAAGTTGTTTGCTGCTGAAGTTTGTTGCTTGTTAAAGAGGGAAGCTTGGTGAAGCTTGGTGCTTGTTGAAGATTAAAGGTTCAATGGAGCTTGAAGATAGGAGCTATTCATGAAGATGAAGGTTGTTGCTGTCAACTTTTTGCTGTTTAACCAACTGTTGCTGTCAGAGCTGCTGCTTGTGCTGTCAACTGTGGGAGTTTGATGCTGCTGCTTGGGCTGCCTCCTCTATTTTATTTTGGTTTTTCTGTATTGTTTGTTGGTTTGTACAGCTTGCCCCCTTAAGGTTTGAAGTGAATGTTGATTCACTTTGCCTGTTGTTTTCCCAGGTTCGAGGTTGAGCAGGACTCCCTTGCCTCGCTTGTATTGCTGCATTGCATGCATTTTACTGTACTTGCTTGCTTTCTTTTCTGTTTATCCCCTAGGATCTCTGATTTCCTCTGTGCAGGAGGGAATTATGACAGACATTAGGATTCTTATCCATGCATGACAACATTAGGTTAGTTTTTATTCCCTTTTCAACCCTAGGCCTTTTAGAGCTTCTTTCTCTTCTTATCTTAAAACAACTCAAAAATACAGTAATAAGGTTAATCGATGTCGTACGTCACGAGCCTTAAGCTATTTGAGAAAGGGTTGCTGGGGAGCTTCTTTCCAGTAGTCTAGCTGCTTATTGTGGCACCCTTTGGGTGACATGCGACATAGTCACTCTCAAATCATAGTCTCTAGTACGTCAGAGATTGCACACAAACTAAAAAACACTTCTTTCGTAAAAGATTCAAAACAAACATCAAAGTATCATTTTTGTCCGCTTGGACTCTTAATCAAGAAAAACCCTTTCATAAGGTAATAAAAAACAGTCAGACAAGCTTGTGTCTTCCGTAGCCCGAACTACGTTTGCTCTGATCTTTCATGTTGTATGAAAGTACGTAGGCATAGGATGCCGTATCCTAGCGAGAAACCTTCCCACCTTCATTCGTAGTTAGCCGAACTACGTAAACTCTTACTTTCCCATTGCACGAGGGAATACGTAGGCATAGAGCGGCGAAGCTCTATCGAGTCTCTTTTCTCTTTTTTTTTCCTTTTGTCCCTTGACCTTTAGTGTAGATAGAATACAATCCCTTAGCAAGAAAACAAGCGTGGATCCCGTCGAGTACGACGGACGTGAGGGGTGCTAATACCTTCCCCTTGCGTAATTGACTCCCGAATCCAGGAATTTGGTTGCGACGACCATTCCTTTCCCGTTTTGCGTTAGGTTTACTCTGAGCATTTCCTTTCCCCCCTTTGGGATAAATAACGCATGGTGGCGACTCTTCTGTCATAGCCGGCGCCGATTTTCGCAGTAGCGACAGCTGGCGACTCTGCTGGGGACTCCAACGGTTCCCTACGCGAGTCAACCCTAGCGCTTGTTTTCCCGTCGTGGGTTTTGTATGGATTTACCTTTCTGTATTTACTTTCAGCATTATATTATTGTTGTTATGCTGGGTAGGGGGTCAAATTGAGAGATAAGTCGGACCTGGGCTGGAGTGCACCTAAAATTAGTTGTGGAAAGTAGTGGGCGCGTGCATGCTTTGCATGTACTAGTGTCCCACAAAATCCATGCTCAGACGAGGTTCTTCTGGTTGACTTCTTTTTCAACCCTTTGGGTTGAGGGGGTTGTTGGTTAGTTGGATTGTCAACTCTGGGGACCGATCAATTGGAAGTTGGCTAAGTGAGGCCTCTTCAGGACATGATGATGCCACACCTTCTGGGTATCGTATCATCAGTCTTGAAAGTCTGTGACGCCGACGACCGCATAGGATGCCATACCTTGTGTCAGTTGATAGGACACCTACCTGTGAGAGGGATTGGGGCATGCAAGAAGCTTGACCTCCAGACTACCCAGTTTTCTTAATATTGGATCAGTATGTGTGGATACTTGGGGTTCTTCATCAGAGCATTGTTTTAGGTCTGTTGAGACCAGGTTGGAGCATTGTTTTGAGTCTGTTGAGATTAAAGTGGAGCATTGTTATGGGTCTGTTGAGACCAGGGTTGAGCAGTATTGTGGGTCTGTTGAGACAGATATTGTGGATGGATCTCTTCAGCAATAGATCACTTGATCCCTGTTGCATGTTTGCATATTGCATTGTTGCATACTCGTTTTGCATATCATTAACGTGTGTCTGTGCTGCAGGTGCATTTAATACCCTCTGATTCTAGTTGCCCGGATTTCTGTCTGCTATCATGGATACTTTGAAGAAGACTGTGGCATACAAGTTGCCTACTCCAGATGTTTCTTCTTTTCTTGGGTTGTTGTCTTTAGCTGATGATGATGTGAAGAGAAGCTTCAGGAAGAGTTATGGGAAACTACTTAGGTTGGTTTACAGACCATCCACGTATGAGCTGAACGGACTGTACGCGCTGATGCAGTTCTATGATCCCCCGCTGAGATTTTCCCTGACTTCATTCTGGCCCCGACCATGGAGGAATATGCTGAGATCTTTGAGTTAACCATTCAGAACAGGGTACCCTTCATCCATATGGGTGTTGAGCCCAAGCTGGAGGATTTGGCTGTTGCTTTGCATTTAGACTCCTCAGAGTTGCTGCTAACCTCGTGGAATGGAGTTTTTAGTTTTTCTCTCAAGTTCTTGGTTGGGAAAGCACAAGAGTATGCCAAGAGTGGTTGTTGGATTGTGTTTAATGTTATCCTTGCTTTGTGTATCTATGGCATTGTACTGTTCCCGAATATGCCTAACTTCGTTGATCTGGATGTGTTCTATATATTTGCTTCAGGCAATCCTGTGCCTACACTGATTGGAGACTTCTATCACTCTCTGCATTATAAGAATGAGAATAGGAGGGGCAATAACGTCTCTTGTTGTGTGCCTTTGTTGTATAAGTGGTTTGATAGTTACCTGCCCAAGAAGGGTATCTTTGCTGAGTCTGCAGCTACGGTGGAATGGCCTGAGTGTCTGATGGGGATTTCTTCAGAAGATGTTGTCTGGTTTGATAGGGACTTACTGGGATCTGAGATTATCTACAGCTGCACAGGATATCCTAACGTCCCTCTGATCGGGAGGAAAGGGTGCATTAACTAAAATCCTTCATTGTTGATCAGGCAATTCGGTTATGCTTTGAAAAGCCCGCCAAAAGAGGAGGAAGTACAGGAATCTCTGTACTTCACAGGTGATTTGAAGGGAGAATTGTTATCCAAGCTTCAGCGTGCTTGGAATAATATCAACAAGAAGGGTAAGCCATTGTTGGGTAAGAATGATTGTCAAGCCTATGCTCCGTATCAAGTCTGGATCCAAGATAGGGCAAAGCAGGCGCTGATGCTATTTCCTGCAGTATTATCTCCTGCTCCCCTCGTTGTTGAGGAGCCAACTACTGTGCCTATTGAGAGATATGAGCAGGTTGTGAAGGAGAAATAAGAGCTGATGAAAGCCAACGAGAAGTTGGAAGAAGATCTAGTTCAACTCAGGAGCGAAAGGAATGAAGCCGTATATTCCTTCGAGCAGCAAACAAAGCTGGTGAACCAGTTAGGTGCAGAACTGACTGAACAACGAAAGAAGCATGAACGTTTGGGGATAGATTTCAAGAGCTCTCATGACATGCTGGAGTCCAAAAAGAAAGCACTTGATATAGCCTACCGGGAGATCTCCACATTCAACAAAACCTGGAACGCTACGCTGGCCAACAACAAAGAAAGAGAAGACAAACTGAGGCTGCAGATCTCTGAACTGGAAGATCAGTTGAAAGCTAGCCAGAAAAAGTCTGAAGAAGAGGTTATGCGGAGATACGCCGTTCAGAATTCGTTGAACAAAGTTGTCAAGCGCAAGAAAGAGTCTGCATCCCAGAAGCGGAAGCTAGAGGAGTGCTTTGGTGAAGGTGTTTGGGAGGAATCCATTGGGGTTCTCCAGCGTGTTATCAGGCAAAGAGACTCACTCGTTGAGGGGTTGCTTTCCCAGCCGGATCATCCCAAGACTAAGAGATTGTTAGAGGAGTATCAGGCATATGGTCACACTTGATTACCTTATGTACTGTTGTATGCTTTATTTGCATTGTGCTGGCCATCACCAGGATTGTTGGTTGAGGTCATGCCTTCTTGTTATTGTACACTCAGTGATATTGTATTTCTGCCTTGATAAGCTTTTCAGCAATATATGAAATGTTTTCTCCGTGGATGAATCTAAGCTTCTTCACTGTCACTGCACTGGCACTTTGGCACTAGAATCAGGGGTTGATTTCCCTAAAGCACAGACACATATTGCATCTGCATATTCATTTTGCATTTCCAGTTACTTGTTGAATCTGTATCTTATTTCCTGCACCTCACAGGTTTTTCAGGATTGACGACCAAAGAGTCCACCGCTACTCAACCAGAAACAACTACAAGAAGATAATGGATCAAGTTCAGGTCGAGATGCAGGAAATCCGCGAGAAGTTGACTCTGTTCATGCAAGCTATGGAGAGCATGGCCAAGGGCCAGGAGAATCTTCAGACCTTGGTGCAGCCGCTGCTGACGCGGGCAAATGGAAATGGCAATACTGACCATATTTCTGTTGAAACTCCTCGCCGGGAGGATGAGATACCGGCAGTTGTTACTCCACCTGTTGTGACTGTCAACGGAAACACTGGTACTGGTGCAGGTGCGGGCGCTGGTAATGGCAATACTGGAAATGGTGGTGATGGGCATGTTGTTAACAACAAAGGCAACACTGTGGATGCCGATCAGGGATTCGGTGACAATGTTGACTTTGGAAACAATGGGTATGGCAATGTCAATCAGGACGGGAACTTCGGGTTCAATAATCAAGGCTTTGGTAATGACGGTTACGACATCAATCAGGGGTATGGCCACGGTAATGGTGGATTCGGTAATGTGAATAACAACGACACTGGAGCATTCCTTTTCAACAATGGTTTTGGACCTGCTGGAGTCAATCTAGGGTTCGGCAACCGAGGACAGGGTCCTATGTTCAATCAGCAAGGATTTGGCCGTAACGTGGGTTACGAGGGGTATGGCAATGACTGGAAGGTGGATCACCAGGATGACGCTTTTTCGGGAGGAGGTATGGGACCTGAGGGGCCCATTGACCCTGTTCAGAGGATCAGAATGCTAGAAGAGCAGATGAAAGGGGTGGTTAATCAAAACTCCGCTGGGTTAGATATGACTACTATGGAGTTGGTACCATGGATGAGGGTGCCATTAAAATTCAAGGCTCCAACGTTCGACAAATACAAAGGGGATACCTGCCCGAAGGTCCATGTACGTTCTTATTATAGAAGGATGTCTGCATATTCCAATGACGAAAGGATGCTCATGCATTTCTTTCAGGATAGCTTATCAGGACCATCATTGGAATGGTACATGGGACTGGAGCCCACTCAGATTAGAAGCTGGAAGCAGTTGGCTGATGCTTTCGTTATGCATTACAAGTACAACAGCGATTTGGCGCCAAACAGAGTTCAGTTGCAGAGCCTATTGCAGAAAAGTGGTGAAAGTTTCAAAGAGTACGCGCAGCGGTGGCGCGATATGGCAGCTCGGGTGCACCCTCCTTTGGTTGAAAGGGAGATGAATGACATGTTTGTGGGGACACTTACAGGAATGTACTATGACAAGTTACTCAATGTTTCGATGGGTAGCTTCTCCGATATGATCCTTATGGGAGAAAGGATCGAGAATGGAATTAAAATTGGAAAGATTCAGGCAGGTGAATCTACTTCAGCTGGGGGTGCGAGAAAAGCGTTCGGGGGAAGACGACAGGGTGATACAAGCGCTGTATTTGGTGGCAGAGGTCAGGGCAGAGGCAGAAATCAGTACATTCAACCCCAACAAGTAGCCAGTGTTACTATTCCAATTCCTCAACAACAACAACAGCAGCAGCAACAACCACAGCAGCAGCAAAGGCAGAATTAAGGTCAAAGAAGGTTTCAGAATGCCAAGCCGAAGAGAGTATTCGATAAGCCTCCGTCGACATATGCAGAGCTTCTTCAGACACTTCTGGGATTGAATTTGGTTGAGAAAAGAACATTGGAGCCGCCTACAGGACCGACACTTCCTTATGGGTACGACGCTAATAAGCACTGCGAATTCCATTCCGGGGCGCCCGGACATGATGTAGTATCTTGTCATGCTTTCAAGCATAAAGTTCAAGACTTGTTGGACAGTAAAGCCATCAACTTTGGCTAGGTGGGGCCCAATATTGTACAATAGCCTATGCCTAATCATGGGGCAAATGCTATCTTAACAGAAGAAAATTTGAACTTGGTGATGGATGTTAACGAACTGAAGACGCCATTGAGTGAGGTGAAAAGCAGGTTGCTCAGAGGGGGAGTATTCCCTGGTTGTGAGGAATACTGTTTAGAGTGTTGGACCCAGCCTGAGGGTTGTACTGATTTGAAGCGGGGCATTCAGGCCATGATCGACGAAGGGACCTTGCAATTTGATCGAACTGCGGTTGAGAAGCCTGTGGAGGCATTATGTGATGAGCAGAATGATATTGCAACGGTGACGATCCCGAGGAAGACTATAACAATAACGGCGTCCGCCCAGCGGCCAACTATTACAATTACCAAAGCAGGGCCTGTTCCCTTTGAGAGTACGAAAGTTGTCCCGTGGACATACGGATTAGAAGCATATTGCAATGGTGAAAAGATTGTGGTGAATAGCCAGCCAGCTGGGGTTGTTGATAATGTCGTTGGAACGGGGGGCATGACCCGTAGCGGAAGGATCTTTACCTCACCTGAAATAGAAGCAGAGAGATTGGCCAAAGGCAAAGCCAAAGTAAATGAAAGCGGGCCTACTCAGTCGAAAGAAAAGGATACGTCACTCAAGGACGTAGAGGAGTTCATGAGACTGATTCGCAAAAGCGACTACAAAATTATTGAACACCTACAGCAGACGCCGTCGAAGATTTCCATCTTGTCGTTGTTGTTATGTTCCGAGGCCCACCAGAACGCCTTGCTGAAGATTCTGGATACGTCATTTGTGCCTCAAGAAGTTTCTGTAAATCAGTTAGAGGGGATAATGGCGCATGTCAATGCTGGACATAGCCTGGGTTTCACAGATTTTGACCTAACACCCAGGGGTCGAGAGCATAACATGGCTTTGCATATATCGGTGGAATGCCGGGGCACCGTATTGTCGCATGTATTGGTGGATACTAGATTGTCGTTGAACGTACTGTCAAAGAAAGCCATGATGAAATTGGACATACGGGGAATTCTTTGCACGCCCAGCGATTTGGTTGTGAGGGCGTTTGATGGGACGAAAAGATCAGTGTTTGGGTCGATAACATTACCGCTTCAGGTGGGGCCGGAAATTTTTTATACCGAATTCTACATCATGGATATTCATCCAGCTTATAGCTGCCTTCTTGGGCGCCCATGGATCCACGCTGCAGGGGCCGTAACGTCCACATTGCATCAGAAGTTGAAGTACATGGTGGGTGATAGTGTTGTTACCGTCTGTGGGGAGGAGGACATTTTGGTCAGTCACCTGTCATCATTCAGATATGTTGAGGTCGACGGAGAAATACACGAGACACCTTGTCAAGCCTTCGAAGGGTTGCGGATTAAAGACAAAGCTTAGGGTTCCAGCCAAATGCCAGAGGTGGCAGTGTCATCCTACAAAGAGGCTCAGGCTTTAGTGCAGACTGGTGAGACTAAAGGCTGGGGGCAGGTACTAGAAATTCCTGTGAAGAATGACAAGTTTGGGCTAGGGTATCGACCGACGTCGTCAGCGTCATCTTCAGGAGCGCCCAGGTTCAAAGGACCGGTGACGATTACGCCAAGCGGGGTGTGCTTTGAGACTATCAACGCTATTTCTGATGCTGAAGACGAAGATAGTGACTGCGATATGGACGCGTGGATCAAGCCAAGTGTACCAGGACAAAGTCTCTGCAACTGGTCCATCCGGGAAACTGTCCCAGTGACATTTAAACAGTAATGATTTGTTTTGTCAATTGTTGAATAATCCTATGTCCTACCCGGGGCATAGTGATTTTACCTTAGGGCTACTTGATTATGTGTATTGCACTGTTTTAATCATGAAATAAAGGCGTTTTTCATATTCAAATATTGTGATCCCTGTTTTTCTTGTTTTACTTTAACAATAAATGGCAACGTGGTTATTTGCTTTGTTTGCGTGTTGAAGCGTTTAACCATTTCCTTTGCAGGACTAATATTTCAAATGACATCTCCTACGAACCGCCTATGACTCGTTTCGACTTCGAGCACCCAGTATTCCAAGCAGAGGAAGAGATTGTTGAGGATAGCGACTTGCCAGAGGAGCTGACTCGTTTGTTGAAACAGGAAGAGAGAATCATTCTGCCTCATCAGGAGGAAATTGAGATTATCAACTTGGGGTCGTAAGAAGTTGTGAGAAATATCCGTATAGGGGCTGCGCTGCAGAGCGACATCAAGCAAAGGCTGATCGAGATACTACGAGAGTATAGTGACATATTTGCTTGGTCGTACGAGGATATGCTTGGGTTGGATACGAACATGGTTGTGCACCGTCTGCCGCTGCGAGAGGAATGTCTGCCTGTTAAGCAGAAACTCAGAAGAACCAGACCAGACATGGCTGTGAAAATCAAAGAGGAAGTTCAAAAACAGTGGGATGCTGGTTTCCTAGCCGTTATAACTTATCCGTCATGGGTCGCTAATATAGTACCAGTGCCGAAGAAAGACGGTAAAGTGCGAATGTGTGTAGACTACCGTGATTTGAATAGGGCGATCCCAAAAGACGACTTTCCACTTCCTCACATTGATGTGCTGGTTGATAACACTGCTCAGTTCTCCGTATTCTCCTTCATGGACGGCTTCTCAGGCTATAATCAGATCAAAATGGCACCATAAGACATGGAAAAGACTACCTTCATTACTCCATGGGGAACATTTTGGTACAAAGTGATGCCCTTCAGACTGAAGAACGCTGGGGCAACATATCAACGTGCTATGACGACTCTCTTTCATGACATGATGCACAAAGAGATCGAGGTTTATGTTGATGATATGATTGCCAAATCCCAGACAGAGAAGGAGCATTTGGTTAATCTGCTGAAGCTGTTCAAAAGACTAAGGAAGTTCAGGTTGAGACTGAACCCTAACAAGTGCACCTTCGGGGTGAGATCGGGTAAACTGCTGGGGTTTATTGTGAGCGAAAAGGGAATAGAGGTTGATCCTGCAAAGATAAAAGCTATACAAGAAATGTCGACGCCTAAAACAGAAAAAGAAGTGCGTGGGTTTTTAGGGAGGTTGAACTACATTGCTCGGTTCATATCTCACCTAACTGCGACATGCGAGCCATTATTCAAGTTGTTGAAAAAGGATCAGGTGTTGACCTGGAATGAAAATTGTCAAAAGGCGTTCGACAAGATAAAAGAATACTTGCAGGAACCTCCTGTTTTGATACCCCCAGTGGCGGGGAGACCTTTGATTATGTATTTGACGGTTCTTGAGGAAAGTATGGGTTGTGTTCTCGGTCAACACGACGAGACTGGACGTAAAGAGCATGTGATCTACTATTTGAGTAAGAAGTTTACCGATTGTGAGTCCAGATACTCAATGCTCGAGAAGACGTGTTGCGAGCTAGCCTGGGCCGCCAAACGTTTGGGGCAATACATGCTGAATCATACAACCATGCTAATTTCAAAGATGGATCCAATCAAATATGTGTTTGAGAAGCAAGCACTTTCCGGAAGAATTGCCCGATGGCAGATGGTGTTAACAGAATACGATATCCAATATGTCTCGCAAAAGGCTATTAAAGGTAGCGTTCTGTCAGAATACCTTGCTGAGCAGCCGGTTGAGGACTACCAATCGATGAGGTTTGATTTTCCTGACGAGGATATCATGTACCTGAAAATGAAAGATTGTGAAGAACCGTTGCCGGACGAAGGACCAGAGTTGGGTTCCAAATGGCAGTTGATATTTGACGGAGCTGTAAATTCCTATGGTAGTGGAATAGGTGCAATTATCACTACGCCTCAGGGGTCACACATCCCATTTACTGCCCGATTGACCTTTCCTGTTACCAATAATGAGGCTGAATATGAGGCTTGCATCATGGGGCTCGAAGAAGCTATTGATTTGCGAATCAAGAACCTGGATGTATACGGAGACTCAGCTCCGGTGGTGAATCAGATTAAAGGAGAACGGGAGACACGTCAGCCCAATTTGATACCCTATATGAATTATGCAAAGAGATTGTTGCCTTTCTTTGACAAGGTGGAATTGCATCATGTACCGCGAGCAGAAAATCAAATGGCTGACGCCCTGGCGACATTGTCTTTAATGTATAAAGTTAACTTCTGGAACGAGGCTCCCCAGATTGTTATCTCTCGGCTTGATAGGCCTGCATTCATATTTGCCATTGACGAGGCTCCCGATGGTAAACCCTGGTACTTTGACATCCAGAATTTCCTGAAGAACAAGGAGTATCCGGCTGGGGCATCCAGTCGAGATCAGAAGACTCTCAGGAGATTGGCTGGCAATTTCTATCTGAACCCGGACGGTGTCCTGTACAAAAGAAACCATGACTTGGTGTTGCTACGTTGTGTAGACGGGAAAGAGGCGAAGTTGCTCATGGAAGAGATACATGAGGGTACATTTGGTACACATGCTGGTGGGCATGCTATGATGAGAAAACTGTTGCAGGCAGGTTATTACTGGCTGACTATGGAAACAGACTGTTTCAAGTTTGCAAAGAGGTGTCATAAATGCCAGATTTATGCGGACAAAATCCATGTGCCTCCAAGTCCTCTGAATGTGATGTCATCACCGTGGCCTTTCTCGATGTGGGGGATCGACATGATTGGCAAGATTGAGCCTACAGAATCAAACAGACACCGGTTCATTTTAGTGGCAATCGATTACTTCACCAAATGGGTGGAAGCAGCATCATATGCCAATGTGACCAAATAAGTGGTAGCCAGATTTATCAAACGAGATATTATCTGCAGATATGGAATCCCCGAGCGGATTATCACCGACAACGGTTCAAATCTGAATAATAAAATGATGGAAGAGTTGTGTCAGAATTTTAAGATTGAGCATCACAACTCTTCTCCTTACCGGCCCAAGATGAATGGCGCAGTCGAAGCGGCCAATAAGAACATAAATAAAATTGTTCAGAAGATGGTTGTGACGTATAAGGACTGGCACGAGATGTTACCTTTCGCTTTGCACGGTTATTGTACGACGGTACGCACATCAACCGGGGCAACCCCTTTCTCATTGGTATACGGGATGGAGGCGGTGTTACCGTTGGAAGTTGAGATTCCTTCCCTGAGGGTTTTACGTGATGTCCAACTCGACGAGGCAGAATGGGTTAAAGATAGACTGAATCAGCTCAGCTTAATGGATGAGAAGAGACTGGCTTCTCTAGCGTACGGTCGGTTATATCAGAGTCGGGTGAAGAAAGCTTACGACAAGAAGGTGTGCCCTCGAAGCTTTCAGACGGGCGATCTTGTTTTGAAAAAGATTCTCCCACCACAAACAGATCACAGGGGCAAGTGGACTCCCAATTACGAAGGTCCCTACGTTGTCAGAAAAGTCTTCTCTGGAGGAGCCTTGCTACTATCCACCATGGATGGTGAGGACTTTACGTCTCCTGTGAATTCGGACGCAGTTAAAAAATACTTTGCTTGAAAGTGACCCGCTGGACAGTAAAAAGAGAGTCCAGGCAAAAATGGGGCATCCCGGCGAACCATAAAAAATGAATAAAGGTTCGGGCAAAAGTTAGGGATAAAATTGAAAAGATGTACACCCGCGAAGTCGAAAACCTGAAAAGGGCGACTTCGGCAAAAAAGGGTATCCCGGTGAATTGAAAACCCGCAAAGGGCGGTTCACGCAAAAGTTAGGGATTGAAAAAGCAAATGACTGCGGTCCGGATTTGATACAATATTGCTTAGTGGTTTGGGAATACCTGGGGGCCGTCTATCCAAAAACAATCTCTTCCGAAGATCGAGTACCGGGAAAGCGCGGAGTCAGGCGAGTCATAGGAGGATCAGCTCATGGTGTTTGTCTGTGCCACGTTGCCGACATGTATAAAAATATTATTTTGTATTTTCTTTATGCTTCTTGTGCATATATTTATGTATGGTTGTGCGTAACTTCCTCTTTTCAGGAGTTGCATCCAGTGTACAAAACTTTGCCTATTCAGAGGCCCGTTATCAATAAAACATGTTATTCAGTACTTGATGCTTGTTCTTTAATGTTTTGTTTGTGAAAGATGCCGATGTTTTTGATAAACTTGCACTTGCATAATCTTGCTGGCCCTTGCCAATAATTGCTAAAACTTCGAATTGACTGAAGTAATGTCACAGATGCTAACCCGGATAGATTTTGTTGTATAGGCCTGTTTTGTCTCGTTTGTGTTTGCAAGATTCTTACCTTTGGAGCAAACGGTCAGGAATTGTATTCCCCAGCCAAGGTCGCTTGACGTAAGACCTGACTCTCGTTGATGTCATTCCTCAGCTCGTCGCTGCTTATCCCCAGAGAGTTGAAATGACATTTATCTCTTCCCGAATGAGGGAAACGTTTTCCCTAGGAGAGTGTCCTCATGGAAAGCCATCCATAGGATTAACCTCAGTAAGTCAAAATCAATGTCCCCTGCAAAGGGTGCGCTCCTCAGCGAATCGAAGATGTGCACGTTCAATCTCCAGCATGGGAGATTCCCGCAATAGTTAACCAAGTTGTTAGTTCGAAAGGTTTATATCCGCGAGGGATCGTTTATTGCTCCCCACAAGTCGTCATCCCATTGACAGGATGTTGATCCTCAGCAGAGTGGTAACTTTGAATGTGTAAACTATGCCCAGACAGTGTGCATTGCCCAGAGGTGTCGTTTCTTCCCCAGCTAAGTTTGTTCACCAACAGGGTGTTTGTCCTTTCCTCCCAGTGGAAATTGATGTTTAATCTCTCCCCGGCAGAGTTGGTTGTATTTCTGGCGTTTATTTCGCCAGAATATTTTGTGATACTTGTTCTCTCCAGCGGAGTTGGTTTTATCCTCAGCATTCATGTTGTTGGGACATCATTATCAGAATGGCCTGTTGCACCCCAAAATTTGACCAACTACTCATCGCAATTTGGCTCATGTTTCGACTCATTTCATTTTGCATTTGTATACCACGTACATTGCATTGTTTCTAGTCAGGTTGACTTTGTCGGGATTACAGCCCTCTGATCGCGCTTCAGGCAGTTCGGGCCAATACGAGGACGTATTTTGAGAGCTGATGCTCGTCCCGGTGTTTTCAGCTCTCGCTGTTGTTTTTGAGGACATCTCGGTGTCCGGGGTTTTTACCGTTTATTTCGATACAGTCGCTAATCGATTTAATCGGCTTTCTCGCTTTTTTAGATTTTTCCCCTTATTTTCTAGTTTTTTTTAATGGGTTTAATTGATTTTTCTAGGTATTAGATAGATTTTTTAAATAGCTTTTAGATATTAATTGATTTTTAAATAGTTTAGTGTTAATTTCCTTTTTTTAGGAATTTCTTTAATCTTTTTTTTTAGGTAATAGATATTAATAGAATTTTTAAAATGAGTTTTAATAGGGTATTCTTTTATTAGGATTTTTTAAATAGAACTAATAGGGTTTTTTCTATTTTTGTTTGTATAGAAATAAGTGGAATTTATAGGAAATTATTAGAGTTTTTATTTGTTTAGAGATAAATAGAATTAATAGAGTTTTATAGGTTAATCCCCTTTTTTAGATTTAATTAGGACTTAAGTAGATTAATTAGGACTTTAATCTTTTGTTTAGATGTTAATTAGGGTCTTAGTTAGATTTTAATTGAGTTTATTAGAATTAATTAGGATTATATTAGTTTTAATTTTCATTTAGGCTTTAATTACTGTTTTAAATTTTCATTAGCATTTAATTGTGTTTAATTAGGGTTTTAATTGAGTTTAGTAGCCTTAATTAGGTTTAGGATAGTCTTAATTGCAGATTTAAGTCTTCATTCATTTAATTAAGTATTAATTAGTTTAATTAGGTGCTCATTAGGATTAATCAAATATTAATGAAGTATTAGTCTGAGTCCATTTTCGGTGGGCCAGGTGTCTTCTGGAGGCCCACCTCAGGTCCAGTCCACATGTCAGTCTATAAAGCAGCCGCGTGTGCTTCTCTCAGCTCTCTCTGGATGGCCACGTTTTTCTTCCTCTTCACGCCATGTTTCCTGCTCTGAGTCCCCCACCTCACCTCTCCATGCCACGTTTCAATCTCTAAAACTTCCACACCTCCCCACACATGGCTTCGCCACATTCTCTTTTCCTGCCACGTTTCGCTTCCTCATCCACCCACATCCCTCGCCGGATTCTTGGCCATCGGCCATGCAACATCCTCCGGTCACCACCCCAACTGACTCCGGCCACCATAACTTCCTACCGGCGACACCGCAACCGTCGCCAGAATCTCTAACCACCACCGGAAAACCCAAAAAACACCAGAAATTCATCTTTCCTCCTCCAATCTTCATCCCAACACCATATTCATCATGATTTTTCCAGGATTGCATGAATCTTCATCACGTGTTCTTCAGCCAAATCCACCGGAAACATCATCAGATCTTCAAACGTTCAACTCTCATCCGCAGTTTTCCAGAAAACGCCAAGATCTTCATCGTGCTTGATGTTCATCACATTCTTCATGAGTTTCCAGACCCATGAAGATCTTCACCATCGAGCCTTCAAAACCTCCAAGCATTTTCGCCCAGAAACACGCCGTGTTCATCGCAAATTCCTCCAACATCAACGCATCCCCAGATTCATCGTCTCCTTCAAGATTTTCAGCAATCCATCGTTCGTCAAGATCCTTCTCAGAAAGCTTCAAGAACCTCCACGAATCTTCAATGATCATCAGACCTCCAGCAATCTTCTTGCGAGTTCTTCACCAGATTTATTTGGTTCACCATCGTCTTCATAAGTCTGTTCATAAAGATCTCAAACTCCATAGATCTTCGCATGCAAACGCCTTCAAAGGTTCTTCATCAATCTTGCAATATCGTCCAGATCTTCATCAACGATTTGGATCCTTCAAGAACCTTACGCCTCCGTTTCAGATCCACATGCATCTTCATCAATTTTCGTGTAGTTAGATGATGAGTTTCCCAGATTCAGCATCAAGAATCTTCATCACCTCGACAATGCGCGGTCGTTGATTATTTCACTGGTGGGTACAAGATGCAGATTGTTTTTGTTTAAGATTTGAAGGAAGATGAAGGTCGTGTTGGAGGTTGAGACGAAGGTGTTTGAACAGAGAGGAGATGGAGAAGAGGTCTAAGCAGAGAAAGGGTGAGGAGAGAAACGGCGCATGAACAGTGGTGTGGGGGACCTAGGTTTTTTTCTGGCTTCTGAGAAGTGAGGGAGGACTGGGTTGCTTAGTGGGCCTCTAGGCCCAACGAGCTTTTTCGGACGCATACCCCTCCGTTTCTTTCTTCCCCCGCCTGTTTGGTCTGATTGGGTTGGGCCCATCCTTCGCTGATCATACCCTCCGATTGTACTCTCAAACCCCCCTGCTTTTTTATTTTCTTTTCTTAATCTGTTTAGTGGGCTGGGCCCCAATTTTGTTTTTGTTGGCTGTATACCCATGGCTGAGCTGATGCACCCCCCCCCCCCCCCTTTGTTTTTCTCTTCTTTTTTTTATTATTTTCTTTTATATTCATCTGCTTAGATTTTTTAAAGAAAAAGAATATGTAATATAAAAATAGAAAAATGGAAAATATAGTGATATAAAAAAATGATAGTATTTTAATATTTTTCTTTTTAGGATATATTTTCTTTTAGGAGTTTCTTTTACGCCTTTTTAGAGGTAGAATTAAAGGTCCACTTGTTAGGGGACTATTTTTCATTAGATTTTCCATGATAGATGGATATGATTTTTTAGGAGTTTATTTTCCTGTACTCTATCATTGTAACCTTCCGAATATTAATAAAATGAGATTTGTGTTGTGGTCCCTGTTTTAGCTGTAGGTCGAACTACAACTGCTCTGATTTTCTCTGAAGAGAATATGTAGGCATAGGATGCGATATCCTAGCGAGCACACTAACAACTAACTTTTTATTCTCTCGCTGCTGTGCGATCGAGACTTTCCCGCTGACGACTGATGTCATCCTTTTCTCTTGCCCGAGTGCATTTGAGACCAGACCGTAGTTCTAGTTCCCGTAGGTTCCCATACCTTTAAACCCGACATACTACGTTCGTTCTACCGCAAACAGGTATGCCTAAGTCTCCAATGGTCGAGCAGCGTCCACCTAACTGCTAGAATGTGTGCGCTAGTATCGTCAACTTAATCTCTCACCCCCGTGTGACCGAGAACACCCCTGTCTAGCCGTAGTTAGCCTGAACTACGTCATGCTCTGATTTCTCTGATGAGAATTGTCATACCCCAAATTTGCCCGCCAGCTTTTGTAAATATTTTTGCATTTTTTATTTCACATTTTTCACGCCGTTTAGACACGTGTCCACCCCGATTGTGCATTTTTCAAATCTTGACTATTTTTGGTCCAGTAGAAGCGTGACACGTGGCCTAAGGGCATTTTGGTAAATTTTGTTTCTATTTTCATTTTCTCATTTTTCTTTTCAAATATTAAATTTTTGTTCATATTTTTATTTTATCATTTATTTAATTCAAATAGTTTGTTTTATTACATTTTTTAGAATTAGAATAGTTATTTATTTTTTTCTTTAGAATAGATTTTATTTTAATAGTTTTTATATAGAATTTTAATTTAGTTAGAATTTTTATTAGAAATAGTTTTTTCTTATTTAGAATAGAAATAGATTATTTTTATAGCATAGAATTAATTTGTTTTTAGAATCATTTTAGTATTAGAATTAATTAGATTTGATTTAATTTTAGAGATATTTTAGGATTTTAAAATTAAGTTAGTAATGTTAGAGATATTTTAGGATTTTAGAATTAAGTTAGTAATGTCAGAGATATTTTAGGATTTAAATAGTTTTTAGATTTTGTTTTTTTAATTCTAGAGTTTTAACAGTTTTTTTTAATTTTATTAGAAATAGTTTTTAATTTAAATAGATTTAATTATATAGTTTAGAAATAGCTTTTAGGTTAAATATAATTTTATTGTATTTTTATTATTAGAAGTTAAATAGAGTTTTATTTTGTTTTTACATAGAATTTTGTTTTGTGTGAATTTTATTAAGTTTTTTTAGAATTAGTTAGAATTATTTAGAATTTTTAGCTTATTTATTTTTTTATTATTTTATTAGAATATTTAATTTGATTAGGGTTAATTGTTATTTATTATCTAAATTTTTATTTTATTTTTATTTTTTTATTTATATTAATTATTAATTATGATTTATGGTATTTATTAGGATTATTAAATTAAAATTAATTTGTTTTATTATTAATAGTCAGATTTTATTTAGTTAAATTTTAATAATTTAGATTCTATTTTATTTGTTTATTTAGTTTAGGTTTTTTAGGATTTTGTTTTGATAGTAGTTAGAATTATTTAGGTTTATATAAGTAAATATTAATTAGGTTTTTATTTTCATTATTTAGACTTAAAAATAGTTTAATTAACTTTTAATTTTAGAATAGGATTTTATTATTTATTTTTTTACATAGAAATAGAGTTGATTTTAGATAATTGCTTACTTTTTGAATATAGTTTTTATGTTTAGATATAGTTTTTTTTATTTATTTAATTTTAAAAATTATTTTCTTTTTACTCTATTTACTTTTTATTTATTTGTTTATTTTTGTTTATTAGAAAACTTTTTAGTTAATATAAATCAAGTTTTAGTTTAGAGTTTATTTAAAGATAGATTTTGTTAATTTTGATTTATTAGATTAATTGCTTTAGATTAGAATTAATAGGTTTATTTTATTTTATTTATTCAGAATTATTTAGGGATTAGATCATTTTCAATTATTAGATATTATTATATTAGAATTATTTTAGTTTAGTATTATTTAGAATTTTCTTTTTAATAAAATCATTTCCTTTTAATTATATTTATTATTAGTTAATTTTTAATAATTATTCATTACTTAGCATTTGTTATTAATCAGTATCAGTAACCAGAAAAAATTCAAAAAAAGTTAGTGTGCCACATGTCAAATAAATAGTATATATACTACTATTCATTGTCTCCTAGAAGGACAACCCTAAACTCAGCAGCCTCCAAACCCTAACCTCAACCCTAAACTCAGCAGCCTCAAACCCCCATATTCAAACCCTTATTCCATCATTGATGAACTCTCTCTGAAACAAAGCTTCAAACACCAACTCACCGTGAAATCAAAGTCAAATAATTTTTATTAAAAAAAACATCAAACGACACACAATCAAGACCCAGAAACTCAAAGAACAACAACACCACTCCGATTTACCACCGTGAAAACCCATTCTTCAGCCTTCGAACTGCAACTCGAAACCTACACCTCCTTCACAAACTGCCATCTTCAATCTCCAACCCACTTCCGCGAACCAACCGCCGTTCAAACTTCATCAACTCATATCAACTTCAGAAACCTTAACCACCGAACAAAACCCCAAATACGAAACTAATCAACATCAATACAAACCGAAAACCACAGAAACGTAACCCATCCAAACTTTCCATACCCAGATCAACCCTTTTCAACACAAAATCGTCGTACGAACTCAACCTTCAACCTACCCAGAATCCTTCATCACCTCTATGAACTTTTAAACCCAGAACTTCAAACCATGAGAACCAAAACTCTCTCGCCGGAGCACATCCGTAAACCTCCATCTTCAACTTCAATCAAACTCTTTCTCCAGAAAATCAACAACCAACCACACACTTCGACCTCCACCGGAAGCAAATCTCGCAAATCCGCAACCCAATCTCCTCCAACATAACTCTCAAACACAAACCACCACTCAAAGAATGAACAGAGAGGAAGATTCTGGAAACAGAAACGAAAAGGTTTTGATTGAGGTTGAGTGAAGCAGAAAGGGAGAAAGCGTGAACGATGATTGAGAGCGAGAGAGAAAAGCAAAAAAAGCTGCGAACAGAGAGAGCGGGGAGTTCGTTGGAGGAGTTTTATTTATTGTTTATTTCTTTTTTAAAGTTTATTTGTTTATTTTATTTTATTTTATTTACTGATTTATTGTTGCTGTTGGGCCACAAAGCCTGGTTGGACTGTACACCCCCCATTTTCTGTTATCACCCCTTCCTATTTTTATGTTCATATTATAATTTAGTTATTTTGTAAATATCTTCCTAAACATTTTTATTTTGCATTAGATTTATATATGTAAATATTACTATTATATTATGTAAATATATTATTATCTATTTGTAAATACCGTTTTTCTTATATAATCTTTAGAATACTTTATATAAAAATTTTCTATTTATACTTTCTTTAAGTTTTAGAGTTTTATGATATTTCTTTTAAAAGTTTTCTTATATAAATTTGGAATTTCATTTCTGTTTTTGTTAGAGCTTTGTAAAATATTGTAGTTTTAAAGTTTATTTCTCTTTTTGAGTTGGATCTCATTTCTCATTTCTTATTGGACATTTTGTTCCACTTTTTGGTCGATGAAGAAATTTCCTTCGATTCTCTATCAAATTATTGATGAGAAATGAAGGATCCGAGACCGACTTTTTCTCCTCTTTCTCATTTTCAACTTTATGTCACCTTTCGACTTTTATTTCATTTGTCGTATTTTTTTGGTCGATGACGAGACCTCCGTAAACCGTTATTAAGTCAAACTATTGATAAATGACGTTGGATCTGAGACCATTTCTTTCCAACGCTTTTCCTCCTAAAACCTCGGTCCCGTACCGAGTGTATCTTCGAAAACATTTTTAAATCATATTCTTTGTATTGAATTAAATAGAGAGGATTGGGTGTAGACCTCTTCTTCTTCGAGTGTTGGGATGCCCACTGTAGTGAGGGTGGTTTCGACACTCGTCTTTCAATACGAAGACGCTTCTAAACTTTTCCTCCTAAAACCTCGGTCCCGTACCGAGCACACTTTCAATAGTAAACTAATTTCTCTTTGTATTGAATTAAAAAGAGAGGATTAGGTGTAGACCTCTTCCTCTCCGAATGTTGGGATGTCCACTGTAGTGAGGGTGGTCTTGATATTCGTCTTTCAATACGAAGACGCGACTTTATCCACCATCTCGCTTTCACAACTTCCTTCCACAATTTTCACACCTAAAACCTCGGTCCTGTACCGAGTGCATTTTCAAATCTTTTCATAACAAAAACTTGAATGGTCGTGGAGTGGTTAGGCGTAGGCCTTCTCCTATCCCGAGTGCTGACGTTTACCGTAGGGTTCTCTGTCGCAAAGCACTTACCATTCAAAACCAAAAACATCTTTAATAAGAGAACGAAGTTCTCTTTGCATTGAATTAAAGAGAGAGGATTGGGTGTAGACCTCTTCTTCTCCGAGCGTAGGGATGCCCACTGTAGTGAGGGTGGTTTCGACGCTCGTCTTTCAATACGAAGACGCCTCGTTCGCCACACCCTTTTATAACAAAAACTTTGAGATAAAGAATTGGGTACTACCCGTAGGGGTTACTATCCGAGGACCTATCTCGCCCCTAAAAAACAATTCAACCAATCAAACGTGACACCTTGCCTCGCATGGCGAAAACCAGTCTCCCAAAGGATATGTTACGTCCCTTCTACCGCAAACAGGTACGCATAAGTCTCCAAACGAGCGAGCAGCAAAACACCTAAACTGCTAGAACGCGTACGATAACATCATCCACAAAACACACCGGTTATCCGCACCGTAGGCACGAACTACGTTGCTCTGATTTCTCTTGCATGTTGAGAATACGTAGGCATAGGATTACGACAATCCTAGCGAGCACCCTTTTCTCTTTTCCACCCTTTCCCAGAAAGGCATGCTATGTCCGTTCTACCGCAAACAGGTAACGCGTAAGTCTCCTCACATGCGAGCAGCAAAACACCTAAACTGCTAGAATGAGCACGATAGCATCGTCTACCAAAACTTCCCCGCAAACCGTAGGCCGAACTACGGATGCTCTGATTCTTTACTTCGTTCAAGTAAAGATACGTAGGCACAAGGGCCACAATCCTTGCCGAGCACATTCCCCCTATATCCGTAGCCCCAAACTACGTCGACTCTGACTTTCTCACATCTGTTGAGAATACGTAGGCCTAGGACCGCGAAGTCCTACCGAGTCTATTCTTTCTCTCTTCTTCCCTTGTTACCTCTATTTCCCCTGTTTCTAACCCTACTTTTACCCCGTGGAACACTCTTTTATAGCATAATCTTTAAGCAAATATTACCACACATCGACAAACAAATGGTTCCCATCGAGTACGATGGATGCGAGGGGTGCTAATACCTTCCCCTCGCATAACCGGCTTCCGAACCCGTTCATGGTTGCGAGACCATCTTATCCATTTATTTCCTAAGGTTTTCTCGATATTTTCCTTTCCCCTCATGGGATAAATAAAGTTCGGTGGCGACTCTTCTGTCCTTCCTTTTCGCCTCCCCGTCGTTGCACGATGCATTTTTCGAGTAGCGACAGCTGGCGACTCTGCTGGGGACTCCTAGCGAGCCAAGCCTAATTTGTTTGTCGCGTGTGTGATTTTGTTTGCTTTTATCTGTTTTTTTTATGTTGTGTTCACTAACCTGTTGGGTTTATTGGATTGGTTTGTGAGGATAAAAGCTTTCTACCCGAGCTTTCGAGTATACACTAAGTTAGGAGGTGGATTCTTTCTGATTTGCGAGACTTAGGACTCGTTGAGTTGGATCGAATTCCACCGCTCAGACGAGACCCCTTTGGGATGGTTATGTCTTACGTGTAGTCGTAATGGCGTCTTTATTTCCAACTTGGGAGTCCGTGACTCTGAGGACCTTTTGTAGAACCTTATTCCGAAGGTTCCTAAAACATAACTTTGTGTTCATCCTTTAAAGGGAATACCGTCTTACGAGTAGTCGTTCTGATGGAAAACTTTTGAGGGTTAGTGCATGGGACTTTGTTTAAAGGCCTTTGGGATACCCTCTTATTAAACCAGTAGATTGCCCACCCGAGGGGAGAGATACCTTTTGTTGTTGTCTTGCAGGATCTGTGACTTTAATCGTTGTTGTGGATCTGTTCTCGTGTGCACTCATGGCATTGCATTTGCATAAGCATATCTGCATCATTTTGCATTTTCTTCCCTGAACAAGATTCCAAGCTTACCCATCCTCTGTTCATAACCCGCAGTTGATTTCCCGACACTCCCATTGAACTTGGGAGAGCTGTGAAGAGTTTGAAGCAAAGAGGAACGTAGACGCCTTGAAGGGCCAATCAAACAAGGCAAGTTGAGGTAGCTATGCCAGAGAACAACCGCCAGGATGTTGAGTCTCCACCAGGATTTACTGTGACAACTAATCCACTGTATGATCTTCCGCCGAATGGCTATCCTCCGCAAGTAAACGTTCTTACTCGACCCCAGAGGATGCCAACGACCGATCCCATGAAAGAAAAGCTTCGCGCCCTTGAGGAGACAATTCAAGCTATGAGAGTGTCTGACATGCCCGGCCTCGATGCTGCTGATATGTGTCTAGTGCTAGACTTGGTGATTCCTCCGAGATTCAAGATACCCAACTTCGAGAAGTACACCAGCTTTAGTTGCCCGAGGCGTCATTTGGTGATGTACTGTCGAAAAATGACCCCTTACGCTCATGACGATAAGTTGATGATCCACTGTTTTCAAGAAAGTCTCAGTGGGGCATCATTAAGTTGGTACACAGATTTAGTAAGGAGTCATATCCAATCATGGAGGGACCTAGCCAATGCTTTTCTAAATTTTTACCAGTTTAATCTAGACACTCCTCCCACCCGCATGCAGTTGCAAAGCCTATCTCAGAATGAAAACAAACCTTTTAAGGGATATGCACAGCGGTGGAGAGAATTCGCAGCAAGAGTGCAACCACCACTCTCGGACAAGGAGCTGATTGACATGTTCATCAACAGTTTGAAGGGCTCTTATTTTGAAAGAATGGCTGGTTGTACGCCATCAAGCTTCTCTGACCTTGTGATTGTAGGAGAGCGCCTCGAAAGTTACCTTAAAAGTGGACAAATCCAGGACGCATCAGGCAGCCAGGCCAGTGAGATTGAATCTTTCGATGATTTCCATGAGGAAGAGAATGATGAAACCAGCGCACTCATAGCAAACGTTGAGTATTCTCACGATGTACCAACAAAACTCTATAGTCCCTCGTCTACTCAACAGGCATCATTACCAGTGCCATGTTATCCTCATGGACAATCGGCCATGCCTAAAGCTTCATCCCATAAGCCACGGGTCGCTTCTCATGCAAATCAACGAGCCCATGGCCGAGGTCATCCGAATCAGCGCCGCGATCAGAATAGGCCCAACAACAACTTGGAAAGAAGGACTGCTCCTCTTCATCCGGTCCCTATGTCGCACAGTCAGCTTCTCTCGCATTTGATTCAAAACTCATTGGTGGAGCCTAAAACTCTTAAGCCTGTGCCAGAACCTTACCCTCCTGGGTACAATCCCAATGCTCAGTGTGGATATCATGGAGGATCCATGGGGCACTCGACTGAAGAATGCAAAGCCTTCCAAGCCAAGGTGCAACAACTAATTGACAAAGGGTACATCTCTTTTCCAGAAGGAAGTTTGGTTGTCCATGTCAACCTCTCAGCTGTCTAAACTCGAATATTTCAAGGGTCATTTCCAAGAAGCCAGTGGTCTAGACAGGCAGACGTCCTCAACATTGGCAGTCCTTGAACGCTTTTATCATTTGCATCTTGTAGTTTATTTCCTGTTAATTGCTACTTGTGTTTAAACATTGTTGTTTTGAATGGTAATATTAATGGAGTTATTATGCATTTTCCGAATCAGTCACGTCGTATTCACTCATTATTTCCACTTATCACAGACACATACACTTTTATCCACTCCACTTCATCACTGTTGTGTTTAGCAAATATTGGAGGGAGGATGACGAAAACGAAATACCCATAATAGCAAACTGTATGCTTTCAGACATAATCTCGTCAATGATGTACAGGCATTGTTTCAAATCCCCTAAACACCGGAGATATAAGGAGTTAATCCCTAGTCAACCACTTCGAGCCTAGAAGTAGGAGTTTCCTTCGGATATTCAAACCCTTACACTCAACCTGGGGCAGGGTAGTTGTTCAGTTAGTCCACTATGCATAAAGAAAAATCCAGAAGACGGTTGTTCATCAATGACCCACGACATGGCAGTCACAATTCACCAACAAAATCAGAAAAAAAATATCAAAAGCCTGCTAAGTCAAGCACCTCAAACGGGACTTAGGCAAAAAATCAAGGCTATCCCGATGGATCTAACAAGCAAAGTCAGTCCATGCAAAAGTTAGGGATCAAAATAAAACCAAAAGAGGTCCTCAAACCCTCAACCAAAAACAAAATAAGATTCAGTGACCATCCAAAAGGGGTCACTGACATCCGTCAAAATAAGGTGGCTACCATTTCAAGCAAACCTTGAACCATCAAGATTACACCATCAAGGTAAACATGTTCAGAATTAACCGAACGTAGGTATGGAGATTATCAAGAAGAAGGGGTGGGTATAAATTATACTTTGAGCTTAATATCCTTTGTTTCATAACTGTGAACCAGACCACATTACAACCCTCGAAAGACCTAATTGAGTCGAGGTTTATTCTGAAAGCATACTATCGCAAGGTTGCGTAACCTGACTCCCCACATATTTGCTAATCATCAACGTTTGTGTCAATATTCTTGTTTTATCTTTACACCAATCAAGTTAGCACAACGTTTGGACTAAATGGTCCATTCGCTTCACTGTCACGACACTTAGTAAAAGACATTTCTTTCAAAACTTGCATGAACTTCGCATTAAGATTACCATTCGTGAACAAACAATTTCAAATTGCAAGTCAGTAGTTGGCATCAAGGAAATTCCAACAAGAAGCAATCAAGCAGGACTGGACCATTTAGCAGTCTGGATCAGAATCGAGAATGCTTTGTAGACCTGTGGATCTGGGGCATTGACATTCAGTGAATATGGAATCAGTCAGCTTAAGGCAAATCCCCAAGCAACATTTGATTATGGGGTAAATCATTCAAGAAGCGGTTGATCCTGAGTGAATCATCTCAAGATCATACCAATCAGGGGCATTGTCACCCCACGAATTCAGGATCAGTCAGCCAAAGGCAAATCCCCAAACAATATTTGATTATGGGGAAAATCATTCAAGAAGCGGTTGATCAAAAGTGAATCATACCAATTAGGGGCAGGCCATCCAGAGTTTCTTTGACTTAAGGATATATCCCTCCAATGTTCACTCAGGATAAGTCAAGTCGCTTCAAACGCTCTTTCAAGGGCAAGCTACCTCAAGAGTACATTGAAGACAAATACCACACGAATCGGTTAATCAATGATGAATCCTTTTATGGTACAAACTCTAGGACAAGCCATCTCGAGGTCGCCTCATTGCAAGCTACTCAAGCAAGTTTCATTCTCATCAACAACTGTTGAGTTCAAAACGAGTGTCGGGGAATCATACCGTCACCTCACCCAAATAACCTTAACCTTCCAAAAAGGTCTTGCTGTCATTGGATCCTTCATCCCACAACCTATTACCAGCCCAATTCGAAACCTTCAAAGTCCAGTTCTTGTCTGGAAAACCTTCAAACCAGTCCTCGTCTGGTCAACCTCCGTTGAATACCAGTTCCCGTCCGGTATATGTCAGCTTTCAAACCAGTCCCATCTGGTCTACCCTCCGCTGAATACCAGTTCCCGTCCGGTATATGTCAGCTTTTAAACCAGCTCCCATCTGGTCATCCTTCCTTTTAGCCTACCATTTAACCAGCCTACCATTTCACCAGTTCTTGTCTGGTAAACCTCATCCCAAAGTCCAGCTCCCATCTGGAAAACCACAAAATCAGCCCTCCTTCAGCTTAACCTTTCGCCAACCAGTCCTTGTCTGGTGGTATACCCTCCGAATACCAGCCCTCATCTGGTACTTCAAACCCAAAGTCCAATCTACATTGGCAACCACCCAAGTCCACCCTGTCGGCACATGCATTTCCATCACCCATCTGCAATCGTGTGCATCATACGCATCACATTCAACATCATAAGCATCTTGCTTCATAAGCATCTTGTATCATATGCATCCCATAATCATATCATACTCTTCCCTAGCTCTTGCATCTCCGCATATTAGCATTTGCATTTTCATTTCCGTTTATGGAACACCATTATCATCAAGCATCCGTATATGCGAGGTCAGATCCAGGATTAATCTCAAAGATTTTCAAGATCATAATCAGCCCAGTCAGGGGCATCTTCCGCAAGAGTGTCGATAATCCCCACAAAGTTGTGCAACTTTTGTTGGGCAAACTCAAGAGCTTCAAAGCAACATACAACCCAGTCAGGGGCATCATCTACAAAGACTGTGGGTACTCCCACAAGATTCCAGAATATCAAAGCAAAATTCAGCCCAGCCAGGGGCATATTTTCAAAACCATAGGTGTATCGCATGACATATTTCAACCTCGTGGTTAATCAGATCTTCAAATCAACATTCAGCCCAGACAGGGGCGTTTTCAGTAAATCCATGTGCGTTCCCCAGTGAGTTGTCTCCAACAGACATCAACGATAAGTGGCAATCTCTTCAGAAAAGCTTATCCCCTACATCCTTTTGGGTGTCAGGTTTGTTTATATTTCAATTCTCAAACTTTTGTTTTCCTTTTCGGACAAATTTAGGATATTCTTTGTATCTAATTGACTTCTACCTTGAAAAATGAACGCTGCAGCAATTCATCTTACTCGGTCTAAGCCAATTAGATAGGGGCATCTGTCATACCCCAAATTTGCCCGCCAGCTTTTGTAAATATTTTTGCATTTTTTATTTCACATTTTTCACGCCGTTTAGACACGTGTCCACCCCGATTGTGCGTTTTTCAGATCTTGACTATTTTTTGTCCAGTAGAAGCGTGACACGTGGCCTAAGGGCATTTTGGTAAATTTTGTTTCTATTTTCATTTTCTCATTTTTCTTTTCAAATATTAAATTTTTGTTCATATTTTTATTTTATCATTTATTTAATTCAAATAGTTTGTTTTATTATATTTTTTAGAATTAGAATAGTTATTTATTTTTTTTCTTTAGAATAGATTTTATTTTAATAGTTTTTATATAGAATTTTAATTTAGTTAGAATTTTTATTAGAAATAGTTTTTTCTTATTTAGAATAGAAATAGATTATTTTTATAGCATAGAATTAATTTGTTTTTAGAATCATTTTAGTATTAGAATTAATTAGATTTGATTTAATTTTAGAGATATTTTAGGATTTTAAAATTAAGTTAGTAATGTTAGAGATATTTTAGGATTTTAGAATTAAGTTAGTAATGTCAGAGATATTTTAGGATTTAAATAGTTTTTAGATTTTGTTTTTTTTAATTCTAGAGTTTTAACAGTTTTTTTTAAAATTTTATTAGAATAGTTTTTAATTTAAATAGATTTAATTATATAGTTTAGAAATAGCTTTTAGGTTAAATATAATTTTATTGTATTTTTATTATTAGAAGTTAAATAGAGTTTTATTTTGTTTTTACATAGAATTTTGTTTTGTGTGAATTTTATTAAGTTTTTTTAGAATTAGTTAGAATTATTTAGAATTTTTAGCTTATTTATTTATTTATTATTTTATTAGAATATTTAATTTGATTAGGGTTAATTATTATTTATTATCTAAATTTTTATTTTATTTTTATTTTTTTATTTATACTAATTATTAATTATGATTTATGGTATTTATTAGGATTATTAAATTAAAATTAATTTGTTTTATTATTAATAGTCAGATTATATTTAGTTAAAATTTTAATAATTTAGATTCTATTTTATTTGTTTATTTAGTTTAGGTTTTTTAGGATTTTGTTTTGATAGTAGTTAGAATTATTTAGGTTTATATAAGTAAATATTAATTAGGTTTTTATTTTCATTATTTAGACTTAAAAATAGTTTAATTAACTTTTAATTTTAGAATAGGATTTTTTTTTTTACATAGAAATAGAGTTGATTTTAGATAATTGCTTACTTTTTGAATATAGTTTTTATGTTTAGATATAGTTTTTTTATTTATTTAATTTTAAACATTATTTTCTTTTTACTCTATTTACTTTTTATTTATTTATTTATTTTTGTTTATTAGAAAACTTTTTAGTTAATATAAATCAAGTTTTAGTTTAGAGTTTATTTAAAGATAGATTTTGTTAATTTTGATTTATTAGATTAATTGCTTTAGATTAGAATTAATAGGTTTATTTTATTTTATTTATTCAGAATTATTTAGGGATTAGATCATTTTCAATTATTAGATATTATTAGATTAGAATTATTTTAGTTTAGTATTATTTAGAATTTTCTTTTTAATAAAATCATTTCCTTTTAATTATATTTATTATTAGTTAATTTTTAATAAGTATTCATTACTTAGCATTTGTTATTAATCATTATCAGTAACCAGAAAAAATTCAAAAAAAGTTAGTGTGCCACATGTCAAATAAATAGTATATATACTACTATTCATTGTCTCCTAGAAGGACAACCCTAAACTCAGCAGCCTCCAAACCCTAACCTCAACCTTAAACTCAGCAGCCTCAAACCCCCATATTCAAACCCTTATTCCATCATTGATGAACTCTCTCTGAAACAAAGCTTCAAACACCAACTCACCGTGAAATCAAAGTCAAATAATTTTTTTTTTAAAAAAACATCAAACGACACACAATCAAGACCCAGAAACTCAAAGAACAACAACACCACTCTGATTTACCACCGTGAAAACCCATTCTTCAGCCTTCGAACTGCAACTCGAAACCTACACCTCCTTCACAAACTGCCATCTTCAATCTCCAACCCACTTCCGCGAACCAACCGCCGTTCAAACTTCATCAACTCATATCAACTTCAGAAACCTTAACCACCGAACAAAACCCCAAATACGAAACTAATCAACATCAATACAAACCGAAAACCACAGAAACGTAACCCATTCAAACTTTCCATACCCAGATCAACCCTTTTCAACACAAAATCGTCGTACGAACTCAACCTTCAACCTACCCAGAATCCTTCATCACCTCTATGAACTTTTAAACCCAGAACTTCAAACCATGAGAACCAAATCTCTCTCGCCGGAGCACATCCGTAAACCTCCATCTTCAACTTCAATCAAACTCTTTCTCCAGAAAATCAACAACCAACCACACACTTCGACCTCCACCGGAAGCAAATCTCGCAAATCCGCAACCCAATCTCCTCCAACATAACTCTCAAACACAAACCACCACTCAAAGAATGAACAGAGAGGAAGATTCTGGAAACAGAAACGAAAAGGTTTTGATTGAGGTTGAGTGAAGCAGAAAGGGAGAAAGCGTGAACGATGATTGAGAGCGAGAGAGAAAAGCAAAAAAAGCTGCGAACAGAGAGAGCGGGGAGTTCGTTGGAGGAGTTTTATTTATTGTTTATTTCTTTTTTAAAGTTTATTTGTTTATTTTATTTTATTTTATTTACTGATTTATTGTTGCTGTTGGGCCACAAAGCCTGGTTGGACTGTACACCCCCCATTTTCTGTTATCACCCCTTCCTATTTTTATGTTCATATTATAATTTAGTTATTTTGTAAATATCTTCCTAAACATTTTTATTTTGCATTAGATTTATATATGTAAATATTACTATTATATTATGTAAATATATTAATATCTATTTGTAAATACCGTTTTTCTTATATAATCTTTAGAATACTTTATATAAAAATTTTCTATTTATACTTTCTTTAAGTTTTAGAGTTTTATGATATTTCTTTTAAAAGTTTTCTTATATAAATTTGGAATTTCATTTCTGTTTTTGTTAGAGCTTTGTAAAATATTGTAGTTTTAAAGTTTATTTCTCTTTTTGAGTTGGATCTCATTTCTCATTTCTTATTGGACATTTTGTTCCACTTTTTGGTCGATGAAGAAATTTCCTTCGATTCTCTATCAAATTATTGATGAGAAATGAAGGATCCGAGACCGACTTTTTCTCCTCTTTCTCATTTTCAACTTTATGTCACCTTTCGACTTTTATTTCATTTGTCGTATTTTTTTGGTCGATGACGAGACCTCCGTAAACCGTTATTAAGTCAAACTATTGATAAATGACGTTGGATCTGAGACCATTTCTTTCCAACGTTTTTCCTCCTAAAACCTCGGTCCCGTACCGAGTGTATCTTCGAAAACATTTTTAAATCATATTCTTTGTATTGAATTAAAGAGAGAGGATTGGGTGTAGACTTCTTCTTCTTCGAGTGTTGGGATGCCCACTGTAGTGAGGGTGGTTTCGACACTCGTCTTTCAATACGAAGACGCTTCTAAACTTTTCCTCCTAAAACCTCGGTCCCGTACCGAGCACACTTTCAATAATAAACTAATTTCTCTTTGTATTGAATTAAAAAGAGAGGATTAGGTGTAGACCTCTTCCTCTCCGAATGTTGGGATGCCCACTGTAGTGAGGGTGGTCTTGATATTCGTCTTTCAATACGAAGACGCGACTTTATCCACCATCTCGCTTTCACAACTTCCTTCCACAATTTTCACACCTAAAACCTCGGTCCTGTACCGAGTGCATTTTCAAATCTTTTCATAACAAAAACTTGAATGGTCGTGGAGTGGTTAGGCGTAGGCCTTCTCCTATCCCGAGTGCTGACGTTTACCGTAGGGTTCTCTGTCGCAAAGCACTTACCATTCAAAACCAAAAACATCTTTAATAAGAGAACGAAGTTCTCTTTGCATTGAATTAAAGAGAGAGGATTGGGTGTAGACCTCTTCTTCTCCGAGCGTAGGGATGCCCACTGTAGTGAGGGTGGTTTCGACGCTCGTCTTTCAATACGAAGACGCCTCGTTCGCCACACCCTTTTATAACAAAAACTTTGAGATAAAGAATTGGGTACTACCCGTAGGGGTTACTATTCGAGAATATGTAGGCATAGGATGCGATATCCTAGCGAGCACACTAACAACTAACTTTTTGTTCTCTCGCTGCTGTGCGATCGAGACTTTCCCGCTGACGACTGATGTCATCCTTTTCTCTTGCCCGAGTGCATTTGAGACCAGACCGTAGTTCTAGTTCCCGTAGGTTCCCATACCTTTAAACCCGATATACTACGTCCGTTCTACCGCAAACAGGTACGCCTAAGTCTCCAATGGTCGAGCAGCGTCCACCTAACTGCTAGAATGCGTGCGCTAGTATCGTCAACTTAATCTCTCACCCCCGTGTGACCGAGAACACCCCTGTCTAGCCGTAGTTAGCCTGAACTACGTCATGCTCTGATTTCTCTGATGAGAATACGTAGGCCCAAGACGCGACGTCTTGCCGAGAAAACCTCCCCGTAGTTTCCCGAACTACATAGACTCTGATTTCTCATTCTCTGATGAGAGTACGTAGGCATAGAGTGCGACGCTCTATTGAGTCAATTTCTTTCCGTTTAGATCTAGCAGCCGTAGATAGATTGTTTTTCACCCGTAGACAAACCAACAAGCGTGGATCCCGTCGAGTACGACGGACGTGAGGGGTGCTAATACCTTCCCCTTGCGTAACCGACTCCCGAACCCAGACAATGGTTGCGACGACCTTGTCTTACCCTTTTTTTTCGTCAGGTTTTTCCGATCGTTTCCTTTCCCGCTCTGAGGGATAAATAACGAAAGGTGGCGACTCTTCTGTTTTGCCGGCACCTTATTTTCGCGAAAGCGACATGGTCTAGGCAGCTTGAGCCTGCATTTGCATTTGCATATATCGTCATATTTGCATCTACTCAAACGCGTATCATTTCCTTGCCATACGGAGCATTACGCCATTCTCAGACATACGCATTTTGAAACATAAATCGGGTTGGTTAACCTTTTGCTTTCAGGTGTATTTGCTCAGTAGGAGTATGGAGTTCTAGCTCAGATCTATTACCAGGTATTCGAGGTCTCGCCGTGAGACATGTGATGATACAGTTCATCTTACTATTTTCCCCACAGAGTTACTGGGTCAAGTTTCTCTTTGTCCCCGAGCAGGGTTATTTGTTTAAATTTCTCTTGTTTCCCCGCCAGAGTTGCTTGTTGAAGTTTCTCTTATCCGGCCCGCGGATTATTTTCTTCAAATTTGCTGTTACGTCAGCATCAAAAGGGTTTCATGAATCAATTTCGAAAGTTGCCGCCGGTTATCGAAACGGGCGTCCGGCAGTAGGGTTTCCAAATATCCCCCGTAGAGTCCTCCTCAAAGTCACTGTCATGTCAGTGCTAAAAGGTTTGTGGGTGAGACCAATGGAGTTAACTACTGCAGAGGTAAGCCGAGAAACTGTATTCAGAGTACCCTCCCGTATGGATAAACGGATGTATTTTCCTACTGGTTGACAGAGATATTTCCCCGGAAATCGCCAAAATTTTATTGCCTATGTTGATAGGAGTTCCTCGTGTTGACGAGATATGAGTCCTGACGTGGACAATTTATTCCTGTATTGACGGGATTTCTTCGTGCTGGAGAAGTGGGTGTCCTAACGTGGACAGATTTTATTTCCTCGTGTTGACGAGATGTGCTAGTCCAAACGGGGACAGATTTGATTTCTCCGTGTTGACGAAATGTGAAGTCCTGACGTGGACAAATTGATTGCTCTTCGTGTTGACGAAATGGTGTCCTGACGTGGACCATTTACCCCCAGCAGATATCTTTCTTCGTATTGGCGAAATGCGAGTCCTGACGTGGACAAGTTTATAGTTCCTCGTGTTGACGAGATGCGCGAGTCCTGACGTGGACAATTTTTATCTTTTGTCGTGTTGACGAAATGGTGTCCTGAAGTGGACAATTTATTCCGATGTTGATAGGATCCTCTCGTGTTGACGAGATGCGGACAACTCATCCCCAGCGAAGTCGCCGGGATTTCTCCACGTTGACGGAATGTGGAGTCCTAACATGGACAAGTTGGTCATAGGAATTCTCCGTGTTGACGGAATGTGGAGTCCTAACATGGACAAGGTTATGATGGGGTTTCTTCGTGTTGACGAAGTGTGCGTCCTAACGTGGACAAAAGTTTTGCTCTTGTTGAGGGGATCTCTTCGTGTTGACGAAACAAGCGTTCTAACATGGACAAAGTTCTATTCCTGTGTTGTTGAGGTTTCTTCGGATTGACGAAATGTGAGTCCTGACGTGGACAGATTTGTATTTATTCGTGATTTGATGAAATTTGGGTCCAGATGTGGACAAGGCTACTCCTGTGATGACAGGATCTCTATTCGTGTTGACGAATTTGTTTCTCTTCTTGTGTTGACAAGGTTAGTCCAGTTGTTGACGGAGGGGTTTTTGCAAAAAAAATTGTTCAGTACCTGTGGCGTTACATAGGTGGTTGAAGTTGAAATCAGAATTATTGTCAGACGTTGGATCGGTTGTTGCCGTAACAACCAGATTCAGTTGGTGGATGTCGTTCCCCAAGAAGTGCAGTTTATTTCTGCGGTTGGCAAATTTCCGGGTTTCTTGGTATTCAACCGTCTCGTACCTCGATTGTTTGAAGGCCGTTCGCTCTTCACCCATTCGGGTCCAATCCGTTTGAATAGGGGCAGCTATTGCACCCCAAAATTTGCTCAACCTTTTCTTGTCTGATTTATGTTTCATTGTATTTCATTTGCATAGTTACATCATGTACATAATTCAATCATTGGCATTACCATAGCATAGCTCATCCAACAGGGGTTCAAGGGTGTCTATCAAGAGAAGATCCTAGCAATAGGTGTTATCCAAGATGAGAAGTCATCCAGGCCATCAAGAAGTGATTTGAAGTCTTGAGAAGTTTGAGTGCCTATATGTGGGTTTTGCTCCTATCTTGAGGAATATTGATAATCATCAAGGGGAGGTGAAGCAGGGAATGTGAATTTGAGGTGTGTATGGATCTCATGGGATGCCTAGAGGGCCATATTGAAGTTGAGACAAATCATTGATTCAAGTTCAAGAGCCACAGTTGAGGTGCAGTCAACTAGGGTTTCATCTGGGTCAGCCCAAATTCAACTGTGCAAATTGGAGAGCATCAAAGCCTACTTTGAGGTCATGGGATTCATGGATTTATATGTTGATACATGTGTGGTGTTGTGCCAAGATTAAGCAAAGAAGGATCAAGAATGTGGGAAGTTGCTAAATTAGGGTTTCAGTGTAAAATCCCCTATTTAGTGCCTAACTTCAAAGCCACATAAGTCAAAATACACGTTTCAAATGGATCTTTGTCCAACATGAAACTTTTAGATCATCTCAATACCTTTAATTTGAGTACTAGAAGTCCCCAAGGGGATTTATAGAACTCAGGTTATGGTCCTTGCAAATTACAGGTCATCAGAGGACACTGAAATTTATCAGTGAAAGTCACTTGACTTCCAAGTAATGTTTGCCCTTCAAGGAGGTTTCAAATGGATTCTTGGCCAACATTAGAGTTGTAGATATTGGTCTTAGCTTTACATAGAGTACTAGAAGTCCTCAAGAGGATTTGTGGAACTCAAGTTATGACCTTGGCAAGCCAAGGGTATTTTGGGCATTGGTGATTATATGTCATTTTCAAGCATGGGCCAAAATCTCCAACTTGCAAGCTTCAAATGGAAAATTGTTCAACTAGAAAGTTTCTCAAAATAGGGTTTTAACCTTGACTTTGCATCAAGGAGGCTTTGAATTGGCTCATAGGAGAAGTTGGTTTGAGAAATTTTGAAAAGGAAGAAAAATAAGTCATTTAAAGATCAAAAAATGGAATTCTTGTTTAAAGATGATGACACTACCACATTTTGGATTTGAGGCCAATTTCACATGGTTCCCTTTTGTTACTTAAGAAGGAAGCAACATTTGAATTACATACCTTTGGATCAAAAACAAGGAAGATATCATTCCCATTCAATTCAAAATATCATGAGGTGAGAAATTCAAGCAAGTTGGTGAGCTAGAACAGAGAAATGCATGACTGTTGCATATGAGATTTTCAAAGGGAATGAGATTTTCAATTTCTCATCTAGATGATTACAGAACTTTATAGAGGTTTCCATCACACTCTATATAAGCATTGCAACTGATTCAGATGGTTTTTTGGCAAGAATTGAGCAAGGAATCAGAGAGAGCAACTGGATTTTCTCAACTGCATCTCAGAATCGGGTTTTGGAATTGAAGAGGATTCAATGCAAATTGACCACTGTAGAAGCTTGGGGGAGGGTTCTTGAGTGATTCTGCAAAAGATTGGAGCTTGAATCGAGCATTTACACCTTCTGTTCATCCATTTTTTCCAGGTTTGCAACTTTCATTTTTCAGCATGATTCATAGCAAATTGATTAGCATTTGATATGTGGATAGGTTATAGATGTTGCTTAGATGGATTTAGGCACAAGAATTGGATGATTAGAGATACTTTAGGTCAGTGCAAGATTTTTGTTGAGGGAGATATCTCTTAATTCTTGAGGCTTTAAGCATGGTTGAATGGTGAGAATTGATCAGGGAAGCATGTAGATGAGTTTAGGCTTATTAATTTTAAGTTTTGGAGTGATCAAGAATTGGATGAATCTCTGCAACTTGGATCGGGTTTGGTTTTAGAGGATGAATCAATGGATTTGGAGGTCATATTCATGATCAGGGGAGAATTTTGAGTGGGATTGGGTATTTAGTTGGCTTGATTGATGTGTTTTGGGGATTGCCACGCCGGAGAAGACGGTGGCGCAAAGCTCAGGCCACCGTCTGAGTTTCTCCCTCAATTTTTCAAACATTTGGGGACGATGACCCAGGACCCTAGGATCCATGCTTGACTTTGACTGAAGACTCAATCCAATGGCCACGATTGCATGCTAAACTCTGAAGAGAGTTTGAGAATCAAAACTCACCGTTTCACTTAAGTGTTTTGGATGGGCTTAAGTAAACTCACGCTATCCACACCCCACCTTTGGGCCCAGTTTGAGAAACAACGTGTTTTCATTGCTATTTGCCACAAGACTTTTTCAATTTCCATTTGTTTTTCCTGATTTCTTTTCATGTTGGTTTGGGCTTAGTACTCGCTTGCTACCAACACCCCTCTTGGGCCCAGGTTTGGATTTTAACTGGATTTTATTGCTATCTGGCACGCAGTTTTATCATTTTCCATCATATTTTCTTTTATTTTACATTTTTCATGTAGTTTAGGAAATAATTCACCATAATTAGGAAAATTAATCTTTTTAATCTAGATTTTTTTCCCTGACTCCTTAAAGAGTCTAGAATTTTATGGTATTAATATTTCATTAATTCATGCATTTTATATATTTTATTACATTTTTGGCATTTTAATTGGTTTTATTTTCAATATGTTTGATATGTGTTCTTGCTGATTTTAGTATGACTAATTGGTGTATGATTTTTAGTTGATTCTTATTGGGTTAATTAGCTTAGTTATGCATGTACCCCTAGTAATTTTCTCATATTTTTTTGAGAGAATTTTAGGCTAGTTTGAGCATTGAACTTTAGGGGTTGTAGATTTAGGGTTTTAAGATAGTACCCTTAGGTTTAGGGCATAGTTTTAAGTCTTAATGAATGATTTACCCCCTGGTTTTTGTATGGAATATTCTTAATAGGTTTAGGAACCCTTAGTAATTTTTGTAGGATTTTACAATCATTTTTAGTATTTTAAGTAGAATTAGTTTTAAGACCAATTTCTAGGTGTTTCTGATGAACTAACTTGACTAGTTTAATTCAATAGTTCCCCTTAGATTAGGGTGGTGTTGCTCTTGTGCTTGGATGAAGATGAAGGCCAATTGAAGATGATTTGGAGAGCTTGAAGAAGCTTGGATATGAAGATTTCTCATCTTATGGATGCTTGTCAGGAGCTTAGGAAAACTAGGGTTTCAGGAAAAGCATTAGATTAGTTTTGCTTGTTTCTTCCAACATGGAGTATATTGTTCATCTCCATTCAATCCAATGACACAAAGTACTCTTAAAGAAGTCACATCTCTCCTTTGGAGGGATGAATGGCATGCCTTAAGAGTAGAACTTTGAGGATGCCTTCCTATTACAGTGTTAAGACCTTAATGGCTTCCCTTGGTTGTCATTGAGTTTCTTAACACTTCAACTTGATCTTGTTGAATGATTCTCCCTTGGGGATGCTTGTTGAAGCTTGGTAGAGATGAGGTTGCTTGTTGAAGCCTGTTGAAGATGAAGTTTAGTGCTTGTTGAAGCTTGTTGAGAAGGAAGTTTGTGCTTGTTGAAGCTAAGGTTTGTCTGCTTGTTGGAGCTAGGGTTTTGCTGCTTGTTGAAGTTGTCTGCTTGTTGAAGCTAGGGTTTGTCTGCTTGTTGGAGCTAGGGTTTTGCTGCTTGTTGAAGCTGTCTGCTTGTTGAAGCTAGGGTTTGTTTGCTTGTTGGAGCTAGGGTTTGTCTGCTTGTTGAGGTTTGTTGCTTGTTGAAGCTAGGGTTTTGTTGCTTGTTGAAGGTGAAGTTAGGAGCTTGTTGAAGTTGTTTACTGGTTAAAGTCAGGAGCTTGGTGAAGCTGTTTGCTGCTGAAGTTTGTTGCTTGTTAAAGAGGGAAGTTTGGTGAAGCTTGGTGCTTGTTGAAGATTAAAGGTTCAATGGAGCTTGAAGATAGGAGCTATTCATGAAGATGAAGGTTGTTGCTGTCAACTTTTTGCTGTTTAACCAACTGTTGCTATCAGAGCTGCTACTTGTGCTGTCAACTGTGGGAGTTTGATGCTGCTGCTTGGGCTGCCTCCTCTGTTTTATTTTGGTTTTTCTGTATTGTTTGTTGGCTTGTACAGCTTGCCCCCTTAAGGTTTGAAGTGAATGTTGATTCACTTTGCCTGTTGTTTTCCCAGGTTCGAGGTTGAGCAGGACTCCCTTGCCTCGCTTGTATTCTTGCATTGCATGCATTTTACTGTACTTGCTTGCTTTCTTTTCTGTTTATCCCCTAGGATCTCTGATTTCCTCTGTGCAGGAGGGAATTATGACAGACATTAGGATTCTTATCCATGCATGACAACATTAGGTTAGTTTTTATTCCCTTTTCAACCCTAGGCCTTTTAGAGCTTCTTTCTCTTCTTATCTCAAAACAACTCAAAAATACAGTAGTAAGGTTAATCGATGTCGTATGTCACGAGTCTTAAGCTATTTGAGAAAGGGTTGCTGGGGAGCTTCTTTCCAGTAGTCTGGCTGCTTAGTGTGGCACCCTTTGGGTGACATGCGACGTAGTCACTCTCAAATCATAGTCTCTAGTACGTCAGAGATTGCACACAAACTAAAAAACACTTCTTTCGTAAAAGATTCAAAACAAACATCAAAGTATCATTTTTGTCCGCTTGGACTCTTAATCAAGAAAAACCCTTTTATAAGGTAATAAAAAACAGTCAGACAAGCTTGTGTCTTCCGTAGCCCGAACTACGTTTGCTCTGATCTTTCATGTTGTATGAAAGTACGTAGGCATGGGATGCCGTATCCTAGTGAGCAACCTTCCCACCTTCATCCGTAGTTAGCCGAACTACGTAGACTCTGACTTTCCCATTGCACGAGGGAATACGTAGGCATAGAGCGGCGAAGCTCTATCGAGTCTCTTTTCTCTTTTTTTTCCTGTTGTCCCTTGACCTTTAGTGTAGATAGAATACAATCCCTTAGCAAGAAAACAAGCGTGGATTCCGTCAAGTACGACGGACGTGAGGGGTGCTAATACCTTCCCCTTGCGTAATCGACTCCCGAATCCAGGAATTTGGTTGCGACGACCATTCCTTTCCCGTTTTGCGTTAGGTTTACTCTGAGCGTTTCCTTTCCCCCCTTTGGGATGAATAACGCACGGTGGCGACTCTTCTGTCATAGCCGGCGCCGATTTTCGCAGTAGCGACATAGAGAAATACATTTTAAGAGAATATATTCAGAAGGAATTTATTTTCTAAAATATATGAGATATAACCTTATTTTAGGGTTGATATCAACTTCAAATTTTCCTTACTGAAAGTAGACTTGTTTTAATTTTTATGTGTGAACTTAGTTCAACATCAAGAATGGATAGAGCTATCTCAAAATGCAACTTCCTGGAATAGAAAAATAAGGTTCTATTGCTTAGTAATATTTTCTCTACTACTGAGATATAAGACTTTTGACTAGTGAAGTCTTCTTATTTCATAAGTAATCAAGGATAGAACACATGATTGTTGGTAAATGCTTTTAACCTTTGGAAACTAAAGAGTATGATGCATTTATTAGTCATTATGATACGAATGGTTGATACGTTAACAAGAATTTTGTTTTACTCGTATCACACCTAGTATTTGATGGGACACCTCGGATAATGAGAATATCTTGGATACAAGTAATGAAATCATTCACTTTACCTCTTATCGTATTTCAGTGTTCATTCCTTTTTTTAGTGTCTCATTTGTTTCTCCTTGAACCTATTATCTGCAAAGGTATCATATTTTTATCTTTTATTAGGTGTCTTACTCTATCATTTCAAATTTATCACACCTGCCTTGAAAATAATCTCCATTTTTAGCTAAATCATTATTTTTTTGCGTGTCTCAAAATTGATTGTCATTATTGTATTTACTCTTCCTTCATAATTAGTATCTATGTTTTCTCCTATTTATATCATTTTTTAACCTTTCTTGATCTCTTACCCTTCTTCATCCTATCTTTCTTACCCTAGTTGTGTCACAATGTCTTTCAAAACTTTTTGTGGTAACGAAGATATTTTAGAGGTTATCTCAAAAATCCGTCCAAATCTTCCAGTTCTCAGAGAAGTTGGTCTTAATCTGACCATGAGTATGTGTATTCAAGGATGGCTTAAATAGTATGTCATTCTACATAGACCCATATATCCAAACCTTGTGAAGGATTTTTGGAAGTTTTCACGGGTTGGTGATGGTGATAACTCTGTTTGGTCCTCTGTTTTTGGGGCTCTCTTTATTGTAACATCTACCTCCATTGCTGAAGTTATAGGTTGTTTTCAAATTGGTGCCACTGTGGAAGAATTTCATCTTAACTACAACTTCGTTGAAAAACTCTTTGTCATCCATGACAACTCCCTTCCAAAATATGAATAAAATGATCCTGAAGGACTCCTGCCCATAGCTAAAGCCTGGTTTCAACTTCTGTTGTCCAACTTCCGACCAAGGGGAGTAGACAAAAATGTTCTGTCACATGATGACAGACTCTTTATCTACTTTTTGATGAACAATATTCGGATTAACCTGCCTCAAACCATTTTCAATCATTTGAAGGACACAATTGATATCTCTAGAGGTCAACATAAATCCTATATTCCATACGGAAGGATTATCTCTGAACTTTTCTTTAAAGCTAAGATTATTGGGTTAGCCAAGAGGCTTGGACCAGAAAGTGCAGCTGAGGTAGTGCGGTGTGAAAGGATTGATAAGTTGGTGGATTTTAAGGTGTAGTTCTGATGTGTCGAGTAGTAGTAACTATTTTTTGGACTTATGAGTTTTGACAATTTTTTCCTTTTGTCTGTGGTCTGTGTAGTCTTGCTTGCTGGTTGTTTCATTTCTTCTAGCTTCATTTTCTTAGTGCTCCTTGCTATTATCTCCTAGTTGTTTTACTTTTTATGTAACCATTATCCAGTTTAATGAAAATTTTGTTTTCTGCCTTATTTAATTCTTTGTCAATTTCTTTTCTATACCTTTTTTATTTCTGACAAAGGGGGAGAAAGTATAATGATTTTGATATGCCTAAATCTAAGAATCTCGGACCCAAATATTATTAAATATGTTTTACTTCTAACCTATGTTTGAGAATTGATCAGAAACTTCGCAAAAGTTCACTGAACGTTAGAACAGACTATCAGAAGACTGAAGAAGAATATATCAGAAAACAAGACATATCATAAGCTATGATATATCAGAATACATAATTTGTATTTGATAAATTATCAGAAGATATATTCAAGAAGCAAGTACTTCAAAAGTTAATATACTCAGAAGTCGTTGAACAAAAAAGAAAAGTGATAAACAAGCTTGATCTGATAATATATGAATATCTGGTGTTGACCACTAAGTTATCAGAAACAAAGGATGTATGTGAGTTTTGCGCTGATACCCAAAACTTGTCAGAAGTTGTTAAACTTTCTGAAAGAATGATTTAATTGGCATCTAAAATTCAATTGGTATATAAACTTCAATGGTATTTAGACTCTAGCATTAAAAGAATATGAATCTTTCAGAGATCAAATCAAATCATGGTCATTAAAGAAAATATTTGGTTTCTGAACCATTAAATGACATAAGGATATGTGCACCTGTTGGTGATCTGTGCTAAGATACTGAAAATTTGGTTTTGATACATGATGTGTGGCATCTAAGAAAGTATCTACCAGTTTCTGAAATATAATGCAAGACATCAAGTCTGATAAAACAAAATAGGTTCAGATACGTCTACAGTATTATGATAGCAAGCTAGGTTCTGAGACGAAGACCAGCCAATTCTAGTCAAATTCTGATGAGACATTACTAAGAAGTAATCCTTCTCTGTTAATATGATTCTACTTAAAACATTTTGTGAGTCTTGGGATCAGGGGGAGAATCTGAACAAGCATAAATGAATTTTAAGAGTAACAGATTCAGGGGGAGCCCCTTAAGCTTATCTATGACTCTGTGGATTTATGGTGATTACACTATATAAATTGTCTATCAAAATGTATTGTTTGTCATTATCAAAAGGGGGAAGATTGTATGAATCAGATTTGGTTCTACATTTGGCCTTTAAGTTATGATGATTGTAACACCCTTTTCTACCCCACAAGTATAATGGCAAATCAATCACATTTCTTAGAGTAAAATACTAAACACAATAAAAATCACCTCAAAGGGCGTACATTTCTCAATAACTCAAATAAAAGTCAATGCTCCGTAAACAACGGGTTTTCCCAAAATTACTCAAAATTTGCTCAAAAGGCAGCGGAACTCAAAAAGGCAAAATCCAAAGTTTTCTTGCGCAGCAACGTAATCAAAATAACAATAATCAATAAAACATGGTTTAACTCAAAGACCCCAACCTAATGTTACACTATCAGAGCAAGACCCTCTAAGTCAACCAACAGTTAAAAACTCTAAAAAGTCCTCGACGACATCCATGGCTAAACATGGTCATCTGCATGTTACACACGTGGAGGAAACATTCAAACAGGTTGGGTGAGCAAAACGATTCATAATAATTAATATAGGAATCAATATATAAAATAGCCTCATTTTCATATTCAACATCATCATAATCATAAAAAAAAACATCAAAAAGCCATAATATCATAAATTACACCAAATTGTCACATAAATGCAAATGCAATAAGACTCATGCATGTGGTACCAATTCATCAAAATTCGATGGACACTGGGCCATCAATCCTCCATAAATCCCCATCAATAGGATCCATTCTACACAAGAACCGGAGCACAACAAAATACCTCACATCCGCACAATGGTACTGAAGCCACAAGAATCAAACACTAGACCGAAGTCCGGAATGCATATGAATGCATGATGCACACGTCAACATCATCCTCATAGTAAACTCATTAGGTGCATCATCATTCATCAAAATCATCAGAATAATCATGCCATCATATAATCATCAAAACTCATGGAATCAACATCATAACTCATCATCATTACTCATAGGAATCATCATACAATCATGTATTAATCACATAGAAATCACAGTCATACTCCTGGTAATTCATCAAGAAAATCACATCATCAAAGCATCAAAATAACACTGCACAAGAACACAATTCGCGAAACTCTGCTACGTTCATTGGACAGTTCGTCGTGCGAGTCTGGGGCGAGTGTTCGTCGTGCGAAGGATCATTCATTGTGCGAACTCGCGATTACAGCAAAATGCTGTTACGCACCAGCACCAAAACCAGCCCAAAAGTCCCTATAGTTTCCTTCCCCAATGCCCCCAAAAACATTCCTAAATCATTCCTAAGGTATTACAGCGATAAAGGCACAAAATCTATGACTTATTATGCCAATCTCGTATCATATTTATGCCTCTAATTCCCATAAAATCCTTACAATTTTTCCACATTCATTAGAGTTCTCATAATCAATTACCCTATACGGTTAAAACCTCAACAACAGATTTTTGCCACGAAGGCCTAATTTCCCTTACTCCCAAATCAGCCTCAAACCTATCAGACTATCAGTTCAAATCCCTCAAACTCATTAAACTCATCAGAAAGGCAACAACAATTCAATACTCAAAATTCCTAAATCCTTAAATCGGCTTTAAATAATCACATATTGAAAACAATGAAGGTAATACTCCCCATACTTAAACAACCTCAAAAACAGATTTGGCCACGAAGGCCTAATTTTCCTCAAACTCAAAAACCTCCTAAATCCTTAAATCGGCTTTAAATACATTGAATCGCATATTGAAAACAATGAAGGCAATACTCCTCATACCTTAATTTGCCGACTCTAAACCTTTTTCCTTTAAGTTCTTGGAAAACCTCACGAAGCTTTGCCTCAATCCTCTTCCTCAGAGCTCTGGCCTCTATTTCTTCCCTTTTCACGGTCTAACAAGAATGAATCATAATTCCCTAAAAGTTCCTTTTTGTTAAACCTAACTTTTGGACCTTTAAAATGGGCTTTCCAATTTCACCCTCACTAACTCCCCCTCAAATGTCCACTTTGCCCTTAAATTAACTTATATTTATTTAAGTTAATAATAATACAAACTATATTCATATTACATACTATTATTTAAATAAATAACTCAAAACTTTATAATTCCTAATATTCACACCAACCACCGAAAATCACCAAAAATATGAATATTCATATTTAAATAAACTAAATAAATATTCCAATAAATTTGAGGTGTTACAACTCTCCCCCACTTAAAAGAATTTTTGCCCTCAAAAATTACCTCAATGAAACAGAGTCGGGTACGACTCCCTCATTTGATCCTCACGCTCCCAAGTCATGCTTCCTCCAGCTGGTCCTCCCCAAACTACCTTTACCAAGAAAATCTCTTTACTTCGCAGTTGCTTCACTTCTCGTTCATCAATTCGTACTGACAATGCCTCAACAGTCAAATTATCTCTCACTTGTACATCATCCATCTGAATCACATGTGACGGATCTGAAACGTACTTCCTCAACTGAGACACGTGAAACACATCATCCAAATTTGCAAGTGACGAAGGTAAAGCAATCCGATATGCTACTTCTCCCACCCTCTGCGAAATCTTATACAGACCAAGAAAACGTGGTATGAGCTTTCGAGACTTCAAAGCTCGGCCAACACCAGTTACCGGCGTAACTCTCAAAAACACGTTATCTCCCTCCTGGAACTCAAGTGTTTTCCTCCTCTTGTCGTGATAACATTTCTGACGAATCTGCGACGCTTTCATCTTTTCTCGGATCATCTTGATCTTTTCAGTCATCTCTTGCACAATCTCAGGTCCGAGCATAAAATCTCGCCTGACTCATACCAACACAAAGGAGTCCTACATCTCCTACCATACAATGCCTCATACGGTTCCATTCTAATACTAGAATGGTAATTATTGTTGTAGGTAAACTCAATCAACGAAAAATGACTATCCCATCATCCACCTTGATCCAACATACAAGCTCTCAGCAAATCCTCAAAAGACTGGATAGTTCTCTCTGTCTGTACATCTGTCTGCGGATGATAGGCAGAACTCAATCTCAACATGGTACCCAAAGCGTCTTGCAAACTCTTCCAGAATCTCGATGTAAATCTCGGATCTCCATCTAACACAATACTCGACGGTATCCCATGAAACTTCACAATTTCCTCAATATACATCTCAGCTAGCTTCATCATAGAACGATTAATCCTCATTGGTACGAAATGAGCTGATTTAGTCAATCTATCTACAATCACCCAATTAGAACCATTCCCCCTCACAGTCTTCGGCAAACCCGACACAAAATCCATGGAAATACTATCCCATTTCCACTCTAGAATATTCAACGGTTGCATAAGACTCAACGATCTTTGATGTTCAATCTTCGACTTTTGACAAGTCTAACCAGCATACACAAACTTAGCCACTTCTTTCTTCATCCCTGGCCACAAAAACAATTTCCTCAAATCCTGGTCCCTCTTCGTAGCACCGGGATGGATACTCAATCTACTTTGATGTCCTTCCTCAAGAATACTCTTTTTCAACTCAACAATATCTGGAACACAAACTCTATCACGACATCTCATGATACCATTATCATTAATCTGAAAATCAGCTCTTCGACTTTGATTCATCAAATTCAACCGATCTACCAGCTCAAATCAGATTTCTGACCTTCTCGAATCTCATCAAGATTACCACTAGTAAGCTTCAACATACCAAGCTTAAATCCAGAAGAAGTCTCTTCACAAACTAAACTGATATCACGAAATTGCTCAATCAGTTCTAACTCTTTTACCACCATCATCGGTATATGCGAAGATTTCCTACTCAATGCATCAGCTACCACGCGTTCTTTATCCGAATGGTAATTCAAACCAAAACCATAATCCTTCAGAAGTCCCCATCATCTCCTCTGCCTCGCATTCAATTCTTTCTAATCAAAGAAATACTTCAAACTCTTATGGTCACTAAACATCTCAAATCTCGAACCATACAAATAATGCCTCCAAAGCTTCGACACAAACACAACAACAACCAACTCTAAATCCTACGTCAGATAATTCCTCTTATGCACTTTAAGTTGCCTTGAAGCATAAGCTAAAACTTGTTGATGTTGCATTAACACACGCATCATAATATACAACAATGGTTCTGCCGAATTCGGCAAAATCAAAACATGAGTTGCTGTCAGCCTTCTCAAAAGCTCTTGAAACTTTCTTCACACTTTGTATCCAAAACAAAAGCTTGAACCTTCCTAGTTGTTGCACCCCAAAATTTGACCAACCGGGTCTCGTATCTGGCTCGACGTTTCGACGCATAACCGCATTCGCATCTGCATATCGCATACATTGCATTGTTCATTTGTTTTGATTTTATCAGGGATCACAGCTCCCGTCTCGTGTTTCAGGTGTTTTTGATCAGTAGAATCGTATTTTTGGGATATTTCGGTGCCCGTTTATTTTTACCGATTATTTTTGTGTCGTTCGGGAATTATCGTGATTTTTCTGGATTTTATTGGCTATTTTTAGGGTTTAATTAGCTTTTTAATCATTTGTAGGGTTTAATAGATTTTTTTTTAATAGTTTAATTCTTTTTAAATAGATTTTAAATTCATTTTTAGGGCTTAATAGGATTTTAAATAGATTTTAATATTTTTAGATAATATAGAATAGTTTTGTTAATAGAAATTAATTGTTTTTAATTTTAGATGTAGAATAATATAGATTTCTCATTTTTAAATGGAGTTTTCTTTTATAGAAATAAATAGGTTTTTATTTTCTTTTATAGGATTTAAATAAATAATATAGTTTTATTAGATTTTCATCTTTTAATAAATAAATAGATTTTCTAGGTTTTATTAGGAATTTATTAGAGGATTATTAGGATTTGATTAGTGTTAGGTTTAATTAGAGTTAATTCTTATAATGCAGTTTTCAGAGTTTTTTTTAATTCATTTTCGCAGGCCCAGTTATCATGAAAGGCCCAGAATGTATTTTTTTTCATCCAAGTCCAGTTCAGTCCAAAAAAGGGCCTAGCATCTGCCAGAACAATCCAGCAACTTCCAGAAGCTTCTGGAAGCCTCCAGCGAACCTCAGCTATTAAAGCAGAGCCAGCCACGTGTGAGCATGGGAGGGTCCCACATTGCTTCACACGCACTCGCCACCTCACCCTCCGTTTCCTCTTCCCAGGCCACGCGTGGGACACGCGTCTCACATGCGTGCGCCACCTCCACCATCGTTACCACGTGCCATCCCCACAGCCTCTCACCGTCAAACTTCGCCGGCCGGCATGCATGGCCGGCGGCCACCGCGCCGTCGCCGGAAGCCCCTATATCCCCAGAATCCGGCCACATTCATCCCCTTCATCTGCTTCAACCTGCAACCTCCATCTTCACCACCTCAAACCCAGAAACCACCTCCATTCATCTCCCATCTCACCCAGATTCCGATCACCATCTTCATACATCAACCTCACCAAAACCCAGAAAATCTCCAACAATCTTCAACTCTCCAGATTCATTCATCAAAATCCTCAAGAACACCATCATTGTTCTTCACAAGCTCGTCCAGAAACTCATGATCTTCATATCCTTTCTCTGATCCTCATCAATCTTCGCCGATCACCTTCATCAGCATCATCAGTGTTCGTCCTTGTTTTCCAGAATTCATCAACAATCATCAGTTTCCATATATTTTTTCTCAGATCCATGCGAATCATCCCTCAAGAACACACCAACACGATCCCCAGATCTTCATCACTTCAAGAACGTGTCTCCAGAAGAACTTCTTCAAACAATCATCACCAGAAATCCAGTTTTCCAGAAACTTCATCAATCATCATTTTCAGAAGCAAGCTCCAACGAACTTCAGTTCAACAAATCCTCATTATCCAGAAAACCGTCAGTGACGAACATTCATCAGCAAATTCCAGATCTCCAGAAATTCCTCCAACAAGAACATGCAAGACCTTCGATCTTCAGCAAGATCATCCATCATCCACGAACGCTATGTTTTTTCCAGGATCAATAGAACACTAGTGTGAGATCTTCATCAGATCGTATCATGCTTTCAATGATCTTCGACTCCATTCTCATTTCCATTTTGTGTGGAATCCGTGAAGCAAACGAAGAAGGGAAAGGAGATTCAGAGAGTTGAGGGAGAGGTTTTGAGACTGAGGGATAAAGGATGGGAGGAGAGTGAGGATGACGTTGAGGGACGTTGAACGGAGAGCTTAGAGACAGAAGGGGAACGGCGGCGGCGGCTGAAAGGAACATGCTAGGGTTTCGGAAACTAAGAGAAAGAGAGGGAGGAGAAGTTTGGGATTGGGCCAGGCCCAATTACAATTTTTTTGACACCACACTCCCTCACGTTTTTGGCTGAGAGTGGGCTCAGGCCCAACGAAATCAATGTTTCCCAGCCACACACCCCGTTTCCACATCTCACACCCCCCCCCCCCCCCCCTCCGGGTTCCACAGCAAGGGTATGGGCTGGGCCCAATCCCATTACAGTTGTTTATTTTATTTTTCTTACTTGTTTACTCCCCCTGTGTAACAGTATACCCCTTCCCATCTTTGTGTTGTTTTTTCCATTTTTTTGCTTTGTTTAAAGTTTGTTAGGGAAAAACAATGAAGAAAAATATATTGTGAAAAGAAAAAGAAAAGGAAATAGAGAAGAAAAGAATAAAGAAGTGAAAAGAAAATATATTTGAGAAAATGGAAAAAGAAATGAAAAGAAAATATATTTGAAAAAATAGAAAAAAGAATGTGAGAAAAGAAATATTGTTAAAAATAAAGAGAGAAAAAATATGAGAAAAATAGATACATATTGAAAAAAAGAAAAAAGAGAAGATATTGAAAAGAAGAAAAGAAGAAATATGAAGAAAAAATATTAAAGTGTCGATTTAATATTTTTAAGTGCATTTTCTTTTAGGTTTTTCATAGAAGTTATTTTCCTTTTAGAGGTATTTTAGAAGCCCACTTGTTAGGGGGCTCTTTTTCAGTCGATTTTTCAAGATAGAATAGGATAGCGTTTCCTAGGAGATTTATTTTTCAGTATCCACCCATTGTAATCATTTTTCAGAGATTAATAAAACGAGATTTGAGCTGTGGTCCCGTAGTAGCCGAACTACAGCTGCTCTGATTCTTCGTACCAGACGAAGATATGTAGGCATAGGATGCGATATCCTAGCGAGCACACTAACAACTGACTTTCTGTTCTCTCGCGGCTGTGCGATCGAGACTTTCCCGCTGACGATTAATTGAGTACCCTTTTTTCTCTCTTGCCCAAGTGCATTTGAGACCAAGCCATAGTTTTGCCCATAGGTTCCCGACCCTGTGAAACCAGTTGTTTTTCTCACTGCTGTGTGAGAATGTTTGTTTAGCCGTAGTTAGTCTGAACTACGTAAAGCTCTGATCTTCCATGCAGTGGAAGTACGTAGGCACAAGACGCGAGGTCTTGGCGAGCCAATTTTCCCTGTAGTCCCGAACTACGTTGACTCTGACTTTCTCTCTCGAGAATACGTAGGCATAGAGTGCGACGCTCTATCGAGTCAATTCCCTTCCGTTTAGATTTAGCAGCCGTAGATAGATTGTTTTGCATCCAGTAGACAACCCAAGCAAGCGTGGATCCCGTCGAGTACGACGGACGTGAGGGGTGCTAATACCTTCCCCTTGCGTAACCGACTCCCGAACCCAGGCTATGGTTGCGATGACCATACCTTTTCCCCGTTTTTGCGAGGTTTACTTCGAGCGTTTCCTTTCCCGCTCTGAGGGATAAATAACGCACGGTGGCGACTCTTCTGTCAGCCGGCGCCGATTTTCGCAGTAGCGACAGCTGGCGACTCTGCTGGGGACCCAACGTCCCCTGGCTGCTAAGGACTGCGATAGTTCTTATGCATGTGGGATCCAACGTCCCCTAAGAGAGAGTCAATCCTAGCGTTTGTTTGCTTGTCTATTAGGTGTTTATTTATCGATATTATCTGTTGCTGTTGGGGTGCTACGGGTGTTCTATGATGAGAGATAAGCCGGACCTGGGCTTGGAGTGCACCTTAGACTTAGAGTGGAAATTAGTGGGCGCGTGCTTGCTTTGTAGGCACTAGTGTCTCATGAAATCCACGCTCAGACGAGATTCATCCGGTTGGCTTCACTTTCAACCCTTTGGGTTGAGACGGTTGCTGGTTTGGTGGATTGTCGACTCTGGGAACCGATCATTTGGAAGTTAGCTAAGTGAGGCCTCTTCAGGACTTGATGATGCCACTCCTGCTGGGAATCGTATCGTCAGTTCTGAAAGTCTGTGACGCTGACGACCGCATAGGATGCCGTGCCTTATCAGATATAGGTCCACACCTGTGAGTGGGGGGGTTTTTTTGTGCAGGAAACTTGACTTCCAACCTACCCGTTATTCTGGTCTCCTCTTCAGAGCAAGCGTACTCCGTCAGCAGTGCAGCAGTATTTAGATTGTGTGGGGGCTGTGATCCCGTGTTTGTTGCATTGCATTGCATTTGCATAGGCATCTTTGCATCATATTGCATACCATTCGCCAGCTAGTCAGAGCTCTGATCCTGCTGTTATTTTGATTCTGAAGGTGAGTATTGAAGACGACCAAGGGGTTGGAGCAGATTCAAAGCAGATTGGATCAGAATCAAGCATCGGAGTCAGCTGAAGACCATTGGTAGCTATGTCAAAGAGCAGCTTCCAGTTCATTGATACCTTGTCAGGTTTCACCGTGACATCCAATCCTCTGTATGGATCTCCGCGCGACGAAGACTTTCCGCAAGTGAACAACCTTACTTCAGCTCAGCTTGCGCAACCAGCTGTTGAAGACCAAGGTCTGCGTGCGCAGTTTGTTGTCCGAGGTGAACGTTCTCTTTCTGTTGATGTCTCAGACTACCAGGGTTTTGCCTTCCCTGTGCCAAAGCCCCGAAGAGAGGTCCCGACAGCAAAGAATGAAGACCCATTAGCTCCCGTGTATGCTGAAAGGTTTCGTGCATTAGAGGAGAGATTCAAAGCCTTGAAAGTTAAGGACGCTGTTACTCCTAGTGCTGCAGATATGTGTCTGGTTCCTGGCCTAGTGTTACCTCCGAAGTTCAGAATGCCGAGGTTTGAAAGGTACAAAGGAGATAGTTGCCGAAGCAACATTTGGTAATGTTCTGCCGAAGAATGACTTCGTTTGTGCACAACGACAAACTGATGATTCATTGCTTTCAAGATAGTCTGACTAGGGCACCTCTGAGTTGGTATATGCAGTTAGAGCGTGATCAGATCCGATCATGGATGGACTTGGCCAATGCTTTTCTGAAGCAGTACGACTATAATCTTGATGAAGCTCCTATTCGCATGCAGCTGCAAGAATTGTCTCAAGGGGACAATGAATCTATCAGGAAGTATGCTCAGAGATGGAGAGAATTTGCTGGTAGAGTGCAACCACCGCTCCTAGACCAAGAGCTGAAAGGCATGTTCGTAAACTCCTTGCAGAGCCCGTACTTCGAAAGAATGCTTGGAGTCGCACCAAATTTCTATGAGTTGGTAAGGACGGGAGAGCACATCGAGTATGGCGTAAAGACTGGAAGAATCCCGTATGTTTCAAAAGGTCAGGCTAGTGAAACTGAATCCCTCTGTAGCTCTCAATCTGAAGATGAAGCTATGATCAATGCGGTCCTGACAGATGTTGGGTATCCTTAAGTCGAATCGGTGAAATCTGTTGGTTCTCCGTCTTCTCCGCGGTCAGTATCTTCTGTGTCTCGTTATTCTGAACAGACAGCCGTGCCTGGGGCACCATATCAGGAATCTTATGTCGCTTCCATTGCAAAGCAGCGAGCCCGTGGTCGAGGTTATCAGAATCAGCGTCAGAATCAGAACCGACCTCGCAACAACTTGGAACGAAGGAAAGCTCCTTCTCACCTAGTGCCGATGCCGTATAGCCAGTTGCTACCATCTTTGATCCAGAAGTCTTTGGTGGAACCTAAAGCTCTTAAGCCAGTTCCAGAACCTTACCCTCCTGGGTACAATCCCCACGTTCAGTGTGGTTATCATGGTGGCTCTCCAGGGAATTCGACGGAAGATTGTAAAGCATTTCAGGCAAAGGTACAGCAGTTGATTGATCAGGATCGCATTTCCTTTCGAGAAGGATTTCTGTTTGTTCATCCCGACCGCTCAGCTGTCTAAGCTCGTAGATTCGGAAGGCATTCCCCAGCAAAGGCCAGTGGTTCAGACAGCCAGGCGCCTCAGCATTGGCAGTCCTCGGACTTTTTATCATTCGCATTTGTAGTTTCTTTTTCTGTTAGTTACTACCTGCTTTAAGCATTGTATGTTTCGAATGATGATAATAATAAAGTGATTATGCATTTTTTTTGAATTAGTCATGTCGCTGTCGCTCATTTATTGCATTGCACTAACACTTGCATTTTTATTCACTCCACTTTTTCGCTGTGACTAGCAAAGTTAAGAGGGAGGATGATGAAACTGAAAACTCATAACCAATGATCGTATGCTTTCAGATAAGACCTTACCGATGACATACAAGGCATTGTTTCAAAATCCCCAAACACTGGAGATATAAGGAGTTAGTCCCTTGTTAACCACTTCGAGCCAAGAAGCAGAAGTTTTTTCGGGCTTTTAAACCCTCACATCTTAACCCGGGGCAGGGTAGTTGTCAATTAGCTTGACCAAGCATTCAAGTCTTACAGAGGAGTGTTGTCTGTCAAGGACCAATATCAGTTTATACCTTTCAAAAGGTCAAATCTCACCAATCAGGAGTGAGACAGTTACAATCCTTTCGGAGCAATCAAGACAACTAGTGTCTCACGACTTATTCCAAAAGAAAAAGGAATAAGAAAGCCCGCTAAGTAAAAAGAAAGAAAAGCTGGAAAGCTAAATACTTAGGCAAAAATCAGGGCATCCCGCTGGACTTCAAAAGAAATCGAAAAAATCGAAAAGAACTCAAAAGGAGTCAGTCCAGGCAAAAGTTAGGGAATCAAAAGAATGAAAAAGAGGGATTAAAAAGAAAATTTTCCCCAGCAAATCACAAAGTCGTGTACACAGACACCGAAAGCGAAGAAGGAGTAGCTGTCACTCCAGAAAAGCATTGTGAATTCCTTAACTGTAGGTTCTTACCATTCAACATACCTCTCGAAGAGGCGAGCGCTTGTGCCAGGTTAACTGAACCTTAGGATTGGATATCATCACGTAGAAGGGGTGGGTACAAATCAAAAATTTGAGCCGAACATCCTTTGTTTCACGAACCGTGAACCCGACCACGATACAACCCTTAAAAGACCTAATTGAGGTAGGGTTATTCTGAAGCGCATTACGATAAGGTCGAGTAACCTGACTCCTTCTTGACTTGCTAGTCACATCCTTATTGCATTTTTCACTGACCACGTAAGCACTACGTTTGAACTTCGGTTCATTCGTCACTCACAATCATATGCATGTAAATGGGTGACAGCTCAAATTTTTTCAAAATCTGCATAACCACTGCATTAAGATTACCATTCGTGAACAGACGATTCTAATTGCAGGTTAGTAGTCGGCACGAAAGAAATTCCACCAGGGAATAATCGAGCAGGACTGAGTAATTCAGCAGTCTGAACCAGAATGGTGAATGTTGTGAAGCCTTGTGAATCAGGAGCATTATCTTCCCGTAAGTTCAGTATCAGTCAGTCTGAGGACCAGTCCCGAAGCTTCAGTTGAGCAGGGGCAATTTTGTTTGAGAAGCAGTTGATCAGAAGTGAGTCTTCTCGAGTGCCGATCAGGGGCAGTTATTCAGAGCGCTGAGATGTGAAAGCAGATGCTTCCGGTGGATAATCAGATCGGGTTAAGTCGCTAGAACGCTCATTCAGGGGCAAGTCATCGCAGAGAATGTTGAAATCAACTGGGTTGTTAAGAGTCTAATGGAGATTGAATTCTGTCGTCGTGCAGATACCGGGGCAAATATTCTCGAAGTCTTCCCGTAGCAAGCTGTTCAGAGCAAGTACTCCCAAGAGTTAGATTGGGGCAGGTTGAATTGTACTGGGAGCAAGTTTTGCAAGCCAGTCTTTTTATCCCTAGCTGAGTGTACTGGGGCAAGTTGTTCGAACCAGTCTGTTTATCCCCAGCCAGAGTTGAGTATCGGGGAATCATGTCAATACCCTTGTCAAAAACCTGAACCTTTCAAATAAGAAGGTCTTGTTGTCGTTGGATCATTATCCTACAGTTTAAACCTGTTGTGTGTCAGCAACCAGTCGTTTCCAAAGTCCAGTTCTCGCCTGGCAAACCGGTAACCAGTTCTCGTCTGGCCCACCTTCCGTAAGCATCAGTTCCCGTCCTGGTGCAGTTTATTGTAAGCAGCAGTTCCCGTCCTGGTGCAGTTTATTGTAAGCAGCAGTTCCCGTCCTGGTACAGTTTATTGGTAACCAATTCTCGTTTGGTCACCATTTCTTCAAGAGTTGTATCAGTTCTCGCCTGGTACATGTCATCGCGTAATCAGTTCTCGTGTGTTTTAACCCGAGTGTTATACTAGTTCTCGCCTGGTGTACGTTAGCTTTCAGCCAGTTCTCGCCTGGTTGGCTATACCTCAGTCTGTTATCCAGTCAGCCTCGTCTGATGTTCAAAACACAAAAATCAATGTTTGTTCAACTTTCCTATCAGTTCTCGCCTGGTAGTCTACCTTTGAATGCTAGTTCTCGTCTAGTATTTCCATATTTTCCACTGTGTACATAATCCGTGTTTATCCTAAACCAGAAAAGCAAGAAAATCTAAAGGTATCTGACACCGTATTTCCCAATGACCCGCATGTTGTCATGTTCCCCGATACGAAGCTCGATTAATGCCAGTGCTCCGATTAATGTTTGAATTCCTCGCAGATGTTGTTAGATCAGAATGGCTACTCTTCAGCAGATGAAAGTTGCTTATTATCCCCGGAAGAGTCGAGATCGTATTTTACCCTGTATCAGAGTAGGATCAGGAGTATCTTCAGCAGATTAAGATTGATATCCTTGATAGTAGGGGCATTTCCAGCAGTGTGCTGCGCGCAATCAACCCCAGTTTGGGTCAATCCCCGCAGAGCGCAATCAGTTGCCAATGGTTTGAAGAAAGCACCCCCGAGCAGAGTTGTTTTCTTTCCCCAGTGAAGTCGCCAAGCAGGGTTGCCTTTTCATTTCTCCAGCAGAACGGTTATCCCCAGCGGATTTGATTTCTCGTTTCCAGCATTTATTTTGCTGAGATGGTTCTGTGACTTCAGGTCATCCCCAGTAGAGTTGACGTTACCTTCGGCATTTATTTTGCCAAGTGGTTTTCAGACCTGGTGTTCTCTGGCAGCTCGAGCCTGCATTAGCATTTGCATATATAGTCATTGCATCTATCAAACATATAACATTTCCATGTCGTCTGGGCATCGCATTTTCAAACAAAACGCATAGCACTTACATGTCATATAGGGCATTGCATCATTATCCAGCATACGCATGTCGAAACATAGACCAGGATGGTTACCTATTGGATTTCAAGTTTGTTCACCTACAGAGTTGTTTGGTTAAGCTTCTCTTCCCCAGCGGAGTGATTCTTCATTTGGTTGTTACATCAGCATCGGAAAAAAAACAACAACAACGGAGATTGACATATATCAAGCTTTTCTGAAGCTGCCGCATTCGTCAGAATGGGTGCCAAGCAGTTCCATTCAGAATTCCCCCAGGAGAATTGTCCTCAAGTTCACAGTGAACTGTGACTTGACCAGATTTGATCCCATGAGAGAGATGGGAATCAAGTCGTTTGCTTTTCCGAAGCATTATTTCAATACTTGTGGCGTTACACAGGTGTTGAAAAGGAGAAGAAAATTTATCAGAAAATTGACCAGCTGTTGCCGTGACAACCAAACTTCAGTTATTGGAAGCTATTCCTCAAGCAGCTTTGCAGTATATTCTTGCGGTTGGCAAATTTTAGGGTTCCATTTGTATTCAACCGTCATCTACCTTGAATGTTTGAAGGCTGAGCGCTCTTCACCCATTCAGGTCCAAGCCGTTTGAATAGGGGCAGCTGTTGCACCCCAAAATTTGACCAACCGGGTCTCGTATCTGGCTCGACGTTTCGACGCATAACCGCATTCGCATCTGCATATCGCATACATTGCATTGTTCATTTGTTTTGATTTTATCAGGGATCACAGCTCCCGTCTCGTGTTTCAGGTGTTTTTGATCAGTAGAATCGTATTTTTGGGATATTTCGGTGCCCGTTTATTTTTACCGATTATTTTTGTGTCGTTCGGGAATTATCGTGATTTTTCTGGATTTTATTGGCTATTTTTAGGGTTTAATTAGCTTTTTAATCATTTGTAAGGTTTAATAGATTTTTTTTTAATAGTTTAATTCTTTTTAAATAGATTTTAAATTCATTTTTAGGGCTTAATAGGATTTTAAATAGATTTTAATATTTTTAGATAATATAGAATAGTTTTGTTAATAGAAATTAATTGTTTTTAATTTTAGATGTAGAATAATATAGATTTCTCATTTTTAAATGGAGTTTTCTTTTATAGAAATAAATAGGTTTTTATTTTCTTTTATAGGATTTAAATAAATAATATAGTTTTATTAGATTTTCATCTTTTAATAAATAAATAGATTTTCTAGGTTTTATTAGAAATTTATTAGAGGATTATTAGGATTTGATTAGTGTTAGGTTTAATTAGAGTTAATTCTTATAATGCAGTTTTCAGAGTTTTTTTTAATTCATTTTCGCAGGCCCAGTTATCATGAAAGGCCCAGAATGTATTTTTTTTCATCCAAGTCCAGTTCAGTCCAAAAAAGGGCCTAGCATCTGCCAGAACAATCCAGCAACTTCCAGAAGCTTCTGGAAGCCTCCAGCGAACCTCAGCTATTAAAGCAGAGCCAGCCACGTGTGAGCATGGGAGGGTCCCACATTGCTTCACACGCACTCGCCACCTCACCCTCCGTTTCCTCTTCCCAGGCCACGCGTGGGACACGCGTCTCACATGCGTGCGCCACCTCCACCATCGTTACCACGTGCCATCCCCACAGCCTCTCACCGTCAAACTTCGCCGGCCGGCATGCATGGCCGGCGGCCACCGCGCCGTCGCCGGAAGCCCCTATATCCCCAGAATCCGGCCACATTCATCCCCTTCATCTGCTTCAACCTGCAACCTCCATCTTCACCACCTCAAACCCAGAAACCACCTCCATTCATCTCCCATCTCACCCAGATTCCGATCACCATCTTCATACATCAACCTCACCAAAACCCAGAAAATCTCCAACAATCTTCAACTCTCCAGATTCATTCATCAAAATCCTCAAGAACACCATCATTGTTCTTCACAAGCTCGCCCAGAAACTCATGATCTTCATATCCTTTCTCTGATCCTCATCAATCTTCGCCGATCACCTTCATCAGCATCATCAGTGTTCGTCCTTGTTTTCCAGAATTCATCAACAATCATCAGTTTCCATATATTTTTTCTCAGATCCATGCGAATCATCCCTCAAGAACACACCAACACGATCCCCAGATCTTCATCACTTCAAGAACGTGTCTCCAGAAGAACTTCTTCAAACAATCATCACCAGAAATCCAGTTTTCCAGAAACTTCATCAATCATCATTTTCAGAAGCAAGCTCCAACGAACTTCAGTTCAACAAATCCTCATTATCCAGAAAACCGTCAGTGACGAACATTCATCAGCAAATTCCAGATCTCCAGAAATTCCTCCAACAAGAACATGCAAGACCTTCGATCTTCAGCAAGATCATCCATCATCCACGAACGCTATGTTTTTTCCAGGATCAATAGAACACTAGTGTGAGATCTTCATCAGATCGTATCATGCTTTCAATGATCTTCGACTCCATTCTCATTTCCATTTTGTGTGGAATCCGTGAAGCAAACGAAGAAGGGAAAGGAGATTCAGAGAGTTGAGGGAGAGGTTTTGAGACTGAGGGATAAAGGATGGGAGGAGAGTGAGGATGACGTTGAGGGACGTTGAACGGAGAGCTTAGAGACAGAAGGGGAACGGCGGCGGCGGCTGAAAGGAACATGCTAGGGTTTCGGAAACTAAGAGAAAGAGAGGGAGGAGAAGTTTGGGATTGGGCCAGGCCCAATTACAATTTTTTTGACACCACACTCCCTCACGTTTTTGGCTGAGAGTGGGCTCAGGCCCAACGAAATCAATGTTTCCCAGCCACACACCCCGTTTCCACATCTCACACCCCCCCCCCTCCGGGTTCCACAGCAAGGGTATGGGCTGGGCCCAATCCCATTACAGTTGTTTATTTTATTTTTCTTACTTGTTTACTCCCCCTGTGTAACAGTATACCCCCTTCCCATCTTTGTGTTGTTTTTTCCATTTTTTTGCTTTGTTTAAAGTTTGTTAGGGAAAAACAATGAAGAAAAATATATTGTGAAAAGAAAAAGAAAAGGAAATAGAGAAGAAAAGAATAAAGAAGTGAAAAGAAAATATATTTGAGAAAATGGAAAAAGAAATGAAAAGAAAATATATTTGAAAAAATAGAAAAAAGAATGTGAGAAAAGAAATATTGTTAAAAATAAAGAGAGAAAAAATATGAGAAAAATAGATACATATTGAAAAAAAGAAAAAAGAGAAGATATTGAAAAGAAGAAAAGAAGAAATATGAAGAAAAAATATTAAAGTGTCGATTTAATATTTTTAAGTGCATTTTCTTTTAGGTTTTTCATAGAAGTTATTTTCCTTTTAGAGGTATTTTAGAAGCCCACTTGTTAGGGGGCTCTTTTTCAGTCGATTTTTCAAGATAGAATAGGATAGCGTTTCCTAGGAGATTTATTTTTCAGTATCCACCCATTGTAATCATTTTTCAGAGATTAATAAAACGAGATTTGAGCTGTGGTCCCGTAGTAGCCGAACTACAGCTGCTCTGATTCTTCGTACCAGACGAAGATATGTAGGCATAGGATGCGATATCCTAGCGAGCACACTAACAACTGACTTTCTGTTCTCTCGCGGCTGTGCGATCGAGACTTTCCCGCTGACGATTAATTGAGTACCCTTTTTTCTCTCTTGCCCAAGTGCATTTGAGACCAAGCCATAGTTTTGCCCATAGGTTCCCGACCCTGTGAAACCAGTTGTTTTTCTCACTGTTGTGTGAGAATGTTTGTTTAGCCGTAGTTAGTCTGAACTACGTAAAGCTCTGATCTTCCATGCAGTGGAAGTACGTAGGCACAAGACGCGAGGTCTTGGCGAGCCAATTTTCCCTGTAGTCCCGAACTACGTTGACTCTGACTTTATCTCTCGAGAATACGTAGGCATAGAGTGCGACGCTCTATCGAGTCAATTCCCTTCCGTTTAGATTTAGCAGCCGTAGATAGATTGTTTTGCATCCAGTAGACAACCCAAGCAAGCGTGGATCCCGTCGAGTACGACGGACGTGAGGGGTGCTAATACCTTCCCCTTGCGTAACCGACTCCCGAACCCAGGCTATGGTTGCGATGACCATACCTTTTCCCCGTTTTTGCGAGGTTTACTTCGAGCGTTTCCTTTCCCGCTCTGAGGGATAAATAACGCACGGTGGCGACTCTTCTGTCAGCCGGCGCCGATTTTCGCAGTAGCGACACTAGTCCACTGCTTCAATGGCAAAGATAACTTGGAAAAATCCTTCAATGAATTTTCAATAATAATCTGGCAACCCAAGATAACTTCTAATCTCAAAAATAGGTTTTGGAGCTTCCCATTGCGATACAGCTTCAACCTTCGACATATCAACCGCAATAACTCTACTCGAGATCACATGACCAAGGAAACTCACTTTCTTCAACCAAAACTCACACTTTTACAATTTTGCATATAACTACTTCTCTTTCAACGCTAATAACACAATTTTCAGATGCTCAGCATGATCCTCTTTACTCTTCGAATATATCAAAATATGATCAATGAACACAACCATAAACTTGTCCAAATAAGGATGGAAAATCTTGTTTGTGTACTCCATAAATACACATGGTGCATTAGTCACACCCAATGGCATCACAGAATACTCATAATGTCCATACCTCGTCCTAAAAGTTATCTTCGAAATATCCTCAGGCTTCACACGAATCTGATGATACCCAAATCTCAAATTTATCTTACTTAACACACTTGTAACAACCAACTGGTCTATCAAATCATCAATCCTTGGAAGTGGATACTTATTCTTGATAGTCACCTTATTCGGTTGTCTATAATCCACACACAGCCTCACAGAACCTTCTTTCTTTTTAACTAACAAAATTGGTGCACCCCACGGTGACACACTCGAACAAAAGAACCTCTCTTCAAGAAGATATTCAAGTTGATTCTTCAACTTCTTCGATTTCGGTGTGGACATACGATATGGAGCCATTTCTACCAAACTAGTTCCAGGAACTAGGTCGATCATAAACTCCACTTCATGTTCCGACGGTAAATCATTTATCTCATCAGGAAAAACTTCCGGATAATCACAAATAATTGGCACACCACCAACTTCCCCACTTTATTAACACTCAAAGTTTCCATCAAAATAAACATCTCAGCACCATCCTGCACAACAGATTTTCCCAAAATTACTCAAAAATTGCTCAAAAGGCAGCAGAACTCAAAAAGGCAAAATCCAAATTTTCCTTGTGCAGCAACATAATCAAAATAAAAATAATCAATAAAACATGGTTTAAATCAAAGACCCTAACCTAATGTTACAATATCAGAGCAAGACCCTCTAAGTCAACCAAAAGTCAAAAACTCCAAAAAGTCCTCGACGGCATCCACGGCTAAACCTGGTCATCTGCACGTTACCCACGTGGAGGCAACATTCAAACAGGCAAGGTGAGTAAAACGATCATAATAATCAATATAGGAATCAATATATAAAATAGCATCATTTTCATATTCAACATCATCATAATCATCAAGGAAACATCAAAAAGCCATAATATCATAAATTACACCAAATTGTCACATAAATGCAAATGCAACAAGAGTCATGCATGTGGTACCAATTCATCAAAATTTGATGGACACTGGGCCATCAACCTTCCATAGATCCCCATCAATAGGATCGATTCTACACAAGAACCGGAGCATAATAAAATACCTCACATCCATACAATGGGACTGAAGCCACAAGAATCAAATACTAAACCGAAGTCCGGAATACATATGAATGCATGATGCACACGTCAACATCATCCTCATAATAAATTCATTAGGTGCATCATCATTCATCAAAATTATCATAATTATCATGTCATCATATAATCATCAAAACTCATGGAATCAACATCATAACTCATCATCATTACTCATAGGAATCATCATACTATCATGTATTAATCATATAGGAATCACAGTCATACTCCTGGTAATTCATCAAGAAAATCACATCATCAAAGCATCAAAATAGCACTACACAAGAACACTATTCGTGAAACTCTACTACGTTCGCTGGACAGTTCGTCGTGCGAGTCTGGGGCGAGTGTTCATCGTGCGAAGCATCATTCGCTGTGCAAACTCTCGATTACAGCAAAATACTGTTACACACCAACACCAAAACCAGCCCAAAAGCCCCTATGATTTCCTTCCCAAATGCCCCAAAAACATCCTTAAATCATTCCTAAGGTATTACGGCGATAAAGGCACAAAATCTACGACTTATTAGGCTAATCTCGTATCATATTTACGCCTCCAATTCCCATAAAATCCTTATAATTTTCCCACATTCATTAGAGTTCTCATAATCAATTATCCTATACGGTTAAAACCTCAACAACAGATTTTAGCCACGAAGGCCTAATTTCCCTTACTCTCAAATCAGCCTCAAACCTATCAGACCATCAATTCAAATCCCTCAAACTCATTAAACTCACCAGAAAGGCAACAACAATTCAATACTCAAAATCCCTAAATCCTTAAACCGGCTTTAAATACATTGAATCATATATTGAAAACAATGAAGGTAATACTCCCCATACTTATACAACCTCAAAAACAGATTTGGCCACAGATGCCTAATTTTCCTCAAACTCAAAAACCTCCTACATCCTTAAATCAGCTTTAAATACATTGAATCGCATATTGAAAACAATGAAGGTAATACTCCACATACCTTAATTTGCCGACTCTAAACCTTTTTCCTTTGAGTTCTTGGAAAACCTCATGAAGCCTTGCCTCAATCCTCTTCCTCAGAGCTCTGACCTCTATTTCTTCCCTTTTCACAGTCTAACAAGAATGAATCCTAATTCCCTCAAAATTCCTTTTTGTTAAACCTAACTTTTGGGCCTTTAAAATGGGCTTTCCAATTTCACCCTCACTAACTCCTCCTCAAATGTCCATTTTGCCCTTAAATTAACTTATATTTATTTAAATTCATAATAATACCAAATATATTCATATTATATACTATTATTTAAATAAATAACTCAAAACTTCATAATTCTCAATATTCACACCAACCACCGAAAATCACCAAAAATACGAATATTCATATTTAAATAAATTAAATAAATATTCCAATAAATTTGGGGTGTTACAATGATAACTCCACATGTTATCTAAGAGAACAATTATGTATGATATGGTTTATGTCTAGTATGTGACTGTTGTCAGTATGATTCTGACTCTGATAAGAAGACATGTGACATAATCAGACCTTGTTATCAACACTCTGGAAGAAAAACATATATATGTACAAGATAAAGTCAAGATTCATGAATGTTTCTAATACAACGGTTCTAATGAACGTTAGTTTCGGACATTCTAATTGAGAATTTACGAGAAAGGCCTATAAGGTTTTCTAATGTGAAGCGATTCTAATGTTACAAGTTCTGATGATTCTGAAGACGTGATTCAGGTGAGCATAGTTCTGAAGATTTTGAAGACACAATATCTGAAGGTCAAGTTCTGAAGAGTTTATAAAGACAAGGTTCATGTGAACAAAGTACTAAAGACAAGAATGGGATTAATTATTTCTGAATACAAGGTTCTGAAGGAATAGGTTTTGAAGACACTGAAGATATTACTTCCTAAAGAACGAGTGCTGAAGATTCTCAAGATAGTTCTGCTGAACAAAGATCTTAGAATTCTGAAGACTTGGTTTCTGAAGTTGAAAAGAATTGACTCTTCTATAACATGCTTCATCAATGTTTTATTTAAATCCTCTGAAGACATTAGAAAGGCTGAAGATAAGAATGGTTTTGAGCTGAATACAAGAATACAAAAACTATGACCTCTACCTCGATAAGGTGGTGCAATAGCAACTTTTTGTACAGTGATGTTGACCATTCCTTCATGTGAACTTTGGGATATTGCTGTTGGAATATTTCTCCAAGAATGCCCCTCAACGGATCTATTCTCTCAAGCTCTATAAATTGAAGATCAAGAAGCTTGAAGAATTGTTGGTTACTGGTGATAGCACGCTGCTATGCAAAGCCATAGTACTGAAGAAACTGCTACTAGCTTAAGCATAACTGAAGAATGTCAATGAAGAAGAAGCTGAAGCAAATTGTTTGAATGTGTGTACAAATGATGAATATGCTAAAGCTATGTGAAACTAGTCAAGTGAAACATCAATAAGTGAAGTATAGTAACTTAGTTGATCTTGATGGTTGAGCTGGAAGAAGCGTTACTTGCTCAAGAAAGGAGTACATCAGAAAGAAGCTTAAATCTCATGAAAAGAAGTTGTAGTGCTCAATAAGAAAGCTTTTAAGAAATACAGAACTAATGTGCTTTATAATCTCTTAGAGATTTATCATTAAATAGTTTTGTATTCGAAAGCAAGGAGATGTTGCTCAAGAACTTGCTAGAAACACTTAGGTGTTCTTGTACTTCATTTGTGTAATCAGCTTGTAACAAGTATTAAGTGTAGACATGTAAAATCCTTTTTCTAAAGGTGGAATGAATTCTTGTTGAAGTTAGCTTGAGAAATCATTTGTCAAAAGGTGATTGTATTCCTTGGGGGACTCATCGTAGTCAGAATTCTCAAGAAGACAATGGAGAGTATCCATTGTGGGTTGATGATTTCTTTGAGTGGCTAAGTGAAAACCATGATGCTTGAGAGGGCTAAGTGTGTTATTTAACAGCTTAGAGGTTGTAATCATTTTGATGATTATTGGATTAAGTCCTTGTCTAAGGTGAAACCACCAAGGTTGGTGGACTGGAGTAGCTTTGTTAACAGTGAAGCAAGATACAAATAATTGTGTTCATTTATTTTTATTTACTTGTTAATGTCATTAGTTTAATTCTGTAAAAGGGGACGAAATGTGAAACCCAATTCAAACCCTATTTCTTGTGTTTCTCGACCTTCAGGAAGCATATGGAGAAATGAGAGGCCGCCCTAGGATAGAGCTCACAGGAACCCACCCTCCTCGGGCCACACCTTTTTTTTTTTGCAAAAAGAAAAGAATATTTCAACTGTGAGTATGAGGTCAAGACCCCAACAGAAGACCTAAAATCCTCAAACAAACACCCTATTATTCGAATGCAAATGAGAGGGGTGATGTTGAGTATCCAAAGAATATCATATTGAATGAGGATGAAGAAAATACCAACCCTAAAGTTTTCACAAACCTAGTGTAAAACTAGTAGTACTCACTCTCTACTCTATGAGGTCTCTGCATGCAAACCCTATTACCTCAAACACAAGGATCCAATATCACATCAACCTCGTTATCAATGCTAAAGAAATACAAACCCACTCAAAAGCCATCCACCCAATCATCTTCGAGACAAAGCGAATGTAACCTTAAAACTTACTCACATAAGGAACTTGAGGGAGAACTGGAGAGCTCCATGATAAATTTGGCATAACCTAAGGAATAAGACAACAAATCAGCATCACTATCGCTAGACGAGCGATTGGAAAAAATCAAACATCTCCCTTTTCACAGCTTTTCATTCCACTTTCATTGTTCCACGCTTCGAAGCTAGAAATCATTGATTTCATAGCTCATATTTCTCTATAAATGGTTGGGATTATATAACACAATTTAGGGTTCTATGGCTTTCCTGAACACTTAAGGCTCTTGAATAAACACCATAAATAAGAAAATGATATATGAAAAGTAAAAAGGCCAAGGTATTACTTGTGATGTTTATCAACTAGAGAGCGAGATAAGAGATAGAAGATTGAGCAAAAAGCACAAAAGAAAAGGTTTTAGTATATTCAAAGATGCAAGTGACAGACAAAAAAGTTATTATACTTAATCCTAGAAGTCTAGGGATACTGAGGTTAATGATAAATCTGGTTTCTATGTGAGTCTCGAGACACTTAACAATGATTAAGGCTTACTAAAGGTAAACCTCTAGTGGAAATAGAGAGGTCAAGAGGCAAAAAAATAACCAGCAAAAGAAGGTCGTGACTTCATGTGACAATAATAAGACTAAACATCTCGTCCTTGTATAAGACTAAACATCTTGCCCTTGCAGAGGACTAAACATCTCACATTTTATAAGACTAAACATCTCGCCCTTGCAAAGGATTAAACATATCGCTTTTACATCTCTCCCTTGCAGAGGGGTAACCATCTATCCTTTGTATAAGACAAATCATGACACCCTTGTAGAGGATTAGACATCTCGCATGTGCATAAGACTCGAGCATTTCTTTACTAGACCTCAATTAAAGTGTGTACATTATGGTCTCTCACCTAAGGCATTTTGCCCCTTACATATCTCATGCTTGAGGGGCGCTGTACAATTTGATCTCTCACTTAAATTTTTCGCCCATATAGACCTCATGTTTGAGGGACTATATACATATCCAATAAATTTGAGCAACATTAAAATCCAAACTCAAGCGAGTCCACCCTTTAAGCCATCCAGGGGACAAGACCGAGCTAGTTCGACTTTATGGACTAAGCCAACCAGGTCAGCCCATAATCATCATATCTACTCCTAACCAGTACACTTTAACACACAGATAAAACATTCAAGGTGTAGTAATAGTCATTAGGGACGGATCTAAAACTCGATATCTATTAATTGACCTCATGCAAACAAGAAATCATTGGTCTTAATGGTAAATCAATTCGTTAGTCAAACTCAATTAATAGTCATATATAGACATTCAATTATAAAAGTTTGAATTTAAATTCAATCTCATTCATTCACCTTTAAAGAATAAAATAAACAAAATTATTCATCAATAAAGTAATTAGAAATTACAATTGTGTGAAATGGTATACACTATTCCCTTAGTTCGGACCCATTTGAATTTTAGAGTAAAATAGTGTCATATATATATATATATATATATATATATATATATATATATATATATATATATATATATATATATATATATATATATATATATATATATATATATATATATATATATATATATATATATATATATATATATATATATATATATAATCAAAATGAAATAGTTTGATCACTCGTTATAGGAGTGAGGAAGAAATTTATATCCAACAAAAATGTTTTTTTAATTTGATAATTTATACATTCAATTTTTAAATAAAATAATAATTTTAATTCAAAATTAGGTACAATGAAATGACTCCTCCATCATAAATAATACGGATTATCAGACAGAGTAACTAAAAATCAAGGCTGGAATGATAAATTTTCACGATAGTACAATACAACCAAGAACAGAAAAATTGCAATTCCTAAAATGGTAACAGTACTATCAAATCTTAAAATTCAATCCCAATCATTAAGAGATTATTGCATTCAATTAATAACAATCCAATTGAGGAGAAAATAAGCTATCATAGTATATGAATGAATGCTAAAATAGTACTAGTAACTCAGCTCTACAGAAGTTCTCTCCTTGCTGTGTATCCATATTCAGATCTCTGTATGTTTTGCCGGCGCTTCTTGTACACCATCGCTCCCAATCCAACCACACATACACTTGCAATCACTCCAACCGCTATCCCTGCTTTCTTACCGGAACTCATTCCTCCTCCGCTTGATTTTTCGTCCGCATCTCCGACGCCGCTGTGGCTTACTTCGGAATCTGCCGCATGATCTGGAGATGGAGATGGAGAAGGTGAAGAAGAAGGGGAGTTTTCAGGTGAAGGTGCTGGAGGCGAATCGGGAATAGGAGATATCGCCGGAGTTGGAGTTGGAGCTGGCGGTGAACTTTTCGGAGAAGAGTTCGGAGAAGTATTCGGAGAAGGAGAAGGAGATTTTACCGATGAATCTGGAGTCGGAGCCGGTGAATCGGCGGATGAAGCGATGTTGACTAATAAAGAGAAGAAGAGAAGAACAGAGAATCCTGCAATTGCGCGATTCATCTTCGTCTCCATTGCGATAGAGTGAATTTGAATTTTGAATTTTGAACTGTAGAAAGTTGGATCTGAAATGGAGTTGAAATGGCGGTTATGGAAAATGCGTGAGAAACGGTTTGAACGGAAAGGAAAAGGCTGTGGATCTGGGAAAGGAGAGATAAGACAGAATGGAATGATGTGAGGGTTTATAAGAGGAGGACACTTGAATGCGCGGATGAAGTGGAGGGTGAGGATTGGACTGAAATCTTATTGTGGGGCTACAGATGTATGACACGTGGATTGTGTGTAAATTTGGGAAGGTAAACGTAATGTAGCGGAAAGTTGGAAGTTTCGTGAATCGTGAGAAAGCGAACGTGAAATGGGAAATGGGACGCACTTGTTTGTGTAGCTTGACACAGCTATATATCATTAGTTACTTTGTCGGATTAATGCGATCATTACTAGTCCAATTTTCCAAATGTGTCATAAGTAATTTTATAATATCAATAAATAAATAATATTTTTTTTATATTTTTAAATATTTATTATTCTTTTTTTTAATTATATAAAATTTTCTTTATAATATTATTATTAAAATATAATTTTATAAACTTTCATAATTTTTCTTTTTTTTAATACAGTATTATAATTATTACATTTTATACGTATGTAAAATAAAAAATTACTTATAAATAATTATTACAGATATTGTTTAATAAAACAATAACTAGAAATTTAGTATTTGATGCAACAACATAAATATGCAATTATGTATCACTAAAAGCAAATTAATCAATTTAATTTAAATTTATGGGTAGATTAACCTATGTTATTGGAAGAATGAAAATGATAATGAATAAGTTCGAGTATACTCTCTGTTAGACGATGATATTGATTAAAAAGAGGGTTGAATATATTATTTATTTTTAATAATTTACGCTTCAAAAAATTATTCTAAAATATGCAAAAGCAGTCTCGAATCAAAACTCGTTTATCCGAACCTTTATTGAAAAGATTGGATATGTGAAACCTAATGGAATGATTTTGATGAGAGAGTAGAATCAATAAGGTTCATGATCTGGAGTTATCAGAATGGATCGTCGTGACCTTTAATGTAGGGCAACAACAATGGTTGTAGGAGAGAAGGGGGTGTACCTGTAAGGTATTCCGATGTCAAAGTAAGTTTGGGTTAGAGAGAGAAAATACAAATGTTTAGGTATGAGTTAGAAGGATTTGAATACCTTACCCTCTCAAGAGATAGGGTATTTATGAGATTCCTCCAGCGCGGGGCCAAGGTCTCCCATGTGGCCGAAATATCTGGTCGACCAATGGGAGATTGCCAGGTGAAAGATCTAGCGCGTGATCTTTGACCTGCTCCAACTGTCCCCGTGAATTTCGAAGGGGCAGTTGGTCGCGTGAATTGTCAAGTGCGTGAGGGGGATGTCCTCAACGTCTATATTTGGCCCAACAGTCATATTGTGTCAAACGACTATATTGTGCCCAACTGCCAGATTGTCTTAATCTTCTTATTGGGCCTTGCCTAAAGCTAGACTGGGTTGGGTCTTACCCAACTGTGGACCATGTGTCAGTCCGGTCCAGAACATGAGTCCCTCAAGTCGTTGCTCTAAGGTGAGGAGTAATGACTTGAGTTAGCCTAGCTGGTCGACCAATGGGCAGGAAATGCGTCGCGGGGAGGCTTTTTGAAGTCGTCATTATTGAACGAAAATCTTTGGGGACGTGCCCGTCAATAGTATATGGTTAGTATGGTCGACTGTTGATTTCTCGTGATCTTCCTTAGGATGCGAGGACGTGGTCGTAGATGGAATTTTTTACGTCGGCCATACTTACGCTTAAGGTAAAGAAATATCCTGTCAACGAGGCTTCTGCTCAGATAATATCATGTGCCCTGTCAAGGAGGATGTGCCCGCGGGAAGCTAGAGGGACATGTCCAGAGGAATGTGAAGGGTCAGTCTTGAAAATGTCAACCGAAAGATTCCTCTTTTGACACGTGTGATGGTGTAATCAATTTTGTTAAGGTCTAGGAGGTCTAGGCTGGCCAAGCAATGATGGCTCTTGCCCTTTGCGCTTCTCTATGCGAGTAAATACTTATAAAAAGGGGGGGGGGGCGAGGACTCATTTTCACACTTTACGCAAAATTCTCTCCTCAACCCCTTTTGCTCTGCAACAATTATGGTCTCGCATTCTTGGTCGAAGTTCTCTTCGCCGCCGTCAATCCTCCTTTTCTTTCTCCAAATCTTCATCTTCGACCTTCTGATTCAAGTAAGTTCTTCATCTTTGCTTGCTAGATCATAAAGTAGCTCTCGAATTTCTAGAAATTAGCTTGAATTTCCCGGCGAAGCATGAGTTTTCCGGTTGAAGTTCATGTGTTCTTCGATGAACGCATGAATTTTCTAGGAAATTCATGAAGGCCCTGAAGAACATGAATCTAGGATGTTGTGTGTGACTGTACATCTTCCTAGGTTTTTTGTTTGAAATATCTTATGTTTGTGGTCGGGCAGTAGGCCTCCTTGACGCTTGAGGATTTTATTCTCGCGTGCCCGATAAATTATAGTTGTCGAGGGGCATGTCCCCCTCGGCGCCTTTTAGAGTCACAACTACTTGTCCCCGCTTGTTGGGGAGGATATTATGTCAAGTCCTTGTGTTGTCAACAAGGGCTTGAGTAGAGGATACGTCCTCGTACTTATTCCTCGCCCTTTCACTTGATTTGCAGTGGAAGGGTGGATTTGATCTCTGTTGTCGAATTCACTTTTTCTTCCTGTGCTTTTCAGGTGAAATAGTTGGTCGAAACAAAGAGATTGTCCCCGGCGTAGGGATAGCTACTAACAAAGTTGTGCCTCCGTTCGATTAGTCCAATGTCATGGTTGCTCAAGGGGATCTTAGTTGGATTGCCTAAGAGCCCTTGGTGATAAAGTCAACTTTTGTAACACCCCATTCTAACCCAACAGATAAACAAGAACATAACAATCAGAGTGCACAAAAAAATGGCTAAGTGACGATCATGATGGAATCGTCACGACCGTGATGGTCATGGCGATCGTGATGATCATGACGACCGTGATGGTCATGACGACCGTGATGGTCATGACGACCGTGATGGAGTGGTGACGGTCGTCACACTCACAAAAACTGGGCGTCACATTTTCAACTTAGACAGACCACACACACCTGCAACACAATCATTTAGTAACATACATAGAACAGAATCGGATGAACAGACAATGATAACTTGCTTAGCATCTCAATTACAAGACAATCTGTTATTTTGCAACGGAATTTAATACACTTCCAACATTTATAATAAACCAAAGCAAGACCAGAAAAGTCTGCAATTAAATTTCATTAAAATTCAGCAAGTAATTACCTTGCATCAACTCACAAAACAACTAGTTCTCGACCACGAAATCAGTCCTACCGATTCATCGGTCTAGTGCGTACAACCAACATTTGGCACTATCCGAAGCAATCAATTTAAAGAAAGTACTTAATAAAATTCAGCAACAAAGAAAACAATTAAAAGCAATAATATTAATCGTCCATCCCCCTAAGAGTGCTACGTATCAGAGCGACTAACGACCTTAAACGAAAAGCGACACCCTATTCCGGGTTACCTGCAAATTACCACCAACGGAGGTAACATACAACGTAAAGGGTGAGATATCAAAATTATACATAAGGCATGATAAAATTCATGTCAGGATCATATCACAACATTATAATTCTCGCAGTTCTCCAAATATTATCGCAACGAACTACTAGGAAATTCATCATTCATATTCGCAACAATTAGCAAGAAAATTCAACAACTCATCATTACTTGCAAACACATAATGACGCGACACTATGCGACTCAACTATGCATATGCATGTGGTACCAATTTGGAGCAGCACTCCACAACCAATTTATTTTCCATTATAGGCTGCCAATACAGGCACAACCAATGCCAATACAGGCACAACCAAGGATGATATGCTATGGGATGCATCTATTATGGACTACAACACAACCACAACAACTACGCAACAAGGCATTAAGCCTACAACCCAATTGTCCATAACCGAAACATCGCAATTTCATACGCATCATATGAGCACATTTTTCATATCAAATCAAGTAAGAGCATAATAACAACATTCTCTCAACAAGTAAAGATTAGCGTGTGTCGGCACCGTTTCCAAATATAATTACACAGAGTTAATGACATAAAACACTAATTCAGGCGCCGGCGAGCATTATCCCTAATATTATCAACTCGCAGAAATTAACCCCATGATTCAATTCCCGTCATGAAATTGATCATACCCATAGTTATAGAATTGAGCCCCACCCTTACCTTTGGATTGAGGACAACTCTAAACTCCCGGTTCCGGTTTGCTCTCCGGTAACTCTTCTGCAACTACCTCGAATTCTCTCCGACGGTTAATTCCTCTGTTCTCAATTTCCCCCAGCCACGTTCCTTTTTCCTTTTCACCCCTTCTCCTCAACCTTTTTCCTTAATTTTGGTTCTGAGCAGTTTATCGTGTTTTTCCTCTTTTACCCCACAACTTCTCTAATAACTCCCCTATTTCACTTATTCCATCCACTAATATTACAAATAATAATAATAATAATAATAATAATAATAATAATAATAATAATTATTATTATTATTATTATTATTATTAAATTATCATCATTATTAATTATATTATATTATTATTAAACTCTATATTTTATTAAATGATTTCCTATACTTTAAGGACACCCACTAACGCTCTCAGACACACTCCCACATAAAGGCACACCAACAATTCATAAATAATTTAATTTAAAATGAACGGGCATTACAACTCCCCCAAACTTAAAAGAATTTCATCCTAGAAATTATCTCGATCAAACAGCTCGGGGTAAGACTCTCGCATCTTGCTTTCCAGTTTCCACGTCAAGCTTTCGCCAGCAGCTCCCAACTAGACCACTTTCACCAAAGTAATCTCTTTTCCTCTTAACGTCTTCACCTCCCGATCATCAATTCTTACAGGCATCGTCTCCACCGTAAGATTGTCACGTACTTGCACATCGTCCATAAGAATGACATGCGACGGGTCTGAGATATACTTTCGAAGCTGTGACACATGAAATACATCGTGCAGATTCGACAAATTAGGCGGCAACGCCACTCGATACGCAACTTTTCCAACTCTGTCCGATATTTGGTACGGACCAATGAGACGAGGGGTAAGCTTCTTAAATTTCAGAGCCCTACCAACTCCAGTCACAGGCGTGACTCTCAAAAACACATGATCCTCAGCTTCAAATTCTAACTCCTTTATGCGCTTATCATGATAACTTTTATGCCTACTCTGTGAAGCTTTCATCTTTTCTCGAATTAACTTCACCTTCTTCATCGTCTCCCGAACAGATTTCGGTCCAAGTACCACACTCTCCCCGGATTCATACCAACACAACGGAGTCCTACATCTCCGACCATACAAAGCTTCGAACGGTGTCATTCTGATACTAGAGTGGTAACTGTTATTATGAGTAAACTCTATCAACGGAAGATAGGTATCCCACGAACCGCCTTCCTTCAGAACACATGCCCTCAGCAAATATTCAAAAGACTGAATAGTCCGTTCGGTCTGACCATCTGTTTGAGGATGGTATGTTGAACTCAACCTCAACTTGGAACCTAATGCCTCTTGCAGACTCTTCCTAAACTCAGAAGTAAATCTCGAATCTCTATCCGACACAATACACAACGGGATATCATGCAACTTAACAACCATTCTGACATAAATCTCTGCCAATTTCGATACCGGAAAAGTGATGTTAATAGGAATAAAGTGAGTTGACTTTGTAAGCCTATCAACAATCACCTAAATGGAATCACATCCTCTCAAGGTGTTCGGAAAACCCATTACAAAATCCATCGAAATGCTGTCCCATTTCCCTTCTGGAATCTCTAACGGTTGCATCAACCCAGCAGGTTTCTAGTGCTCAACGTTCGACTTCTGACAAGTCAAACATGCGTAAACAAATTGGGCTACATCACGCTTCATACCAGGCCACCAAAACAAATTCTTCAAATCACTATACATTTTCGTCGCTCCTGGATGAATACTCAACTTACTTCTGTGACCCTCTTCCAGAATCGGTTTCTTCATATCTGCACTATCAAGAATGCAAATACGACCATGAAACCTCAACACGCCTTGCGCATCCAACTGATAATCATTATTTTCCAAATGATCCACCCGGGCATTAAATCTACCAACTTCACATCTAATTTCTGAGCTTCTCTGATGTTGTCCAGAAAGTCATTATTAATCTTTAACATGCCCAACTTTACACTCTTCGGTGTCACTTCGCAAACTAAGCTCAGATCTATAAATTGCTCAATCAATTCCAACCCTTTGGCCATCATTGTCGACATATGCAAGGTCTTGCGGCTTAAGCTATCAACTACAACATTGGCCTTTATCGGATGGTAGTTTAAACCAAAATCAAAGTCTTTTAACAGTTCTAACCACCTTCGTTGTCTCATATTCAGTTCTTTTTGGTCAAATAGGTACTTCAAACTCTTATGGTCACTGAACACCTCGAATCTTGAACCATACAGATAATGTCTCCAAATCTTCAGCATAAAAATAATAGCAGCAAGTTCTAAATCATGTGTAGGGTAATTCTTCTCATGGATTCTCAACTGTCTTGACGCATAAGCAACTACTTTATTACCCTGCATGAGTACACCTCCCAAAGCAAACTTAGAAGCATCACAGTATACAACAAACGGTTCTTTTGTGTTAGGCAAGGTCAACACCGGAGCAGACGTCAACCTCTTCTTTAACTCTATAAAACCTGCTTCGCATTGAGCATCCCACACAAAAGTTTTCCCTTTACCATTCAACTTAGTTAACGGAAGAGCCAACTTAGAAAAACCTTCAATAAACCTTCTGTAATAACCAGCAAGTCCCAAAAAGCTTCTAATCTCAGTTGCCGACTTCGGAGTTTCCCATTGTGTAACACCCCAAATCTAAACTTGCGGATAACAGGAAAAACAACAATTCATATAGCAAACAAAGCGCAGCAGCACAAACATTGATTGCATGACGGTCGTCACGAGCCTGTGACGGTCGTCACACGAACAAAATTCCTCATATCAGAGATGTTACACTTCAACCTGACAGACAACAATCATTATGCAACAACTTGCAAATATCATACGTAGCACGAAATTGGATGACCGATTACCAATGTATTACTTAACCATTTAATCATAAAACAACTCGTCATTACTTCCGGTAGAAGTTCGATAAAGTATACAACATGTTCTCTTAAAATTTTTTAATAAAAACATCGTAACAAGTTCAATCAATAATAACATCGACTAAAATAATAACAGCAATCGTCCATCCCCCCAAGAGTGCTACGTATCAGAGCGACCAACGACACCTAAACGGGAACTACGCTCTATTCCTGACTACCTGCAAATTACCACCAGAGGAGGTAACATACAACGGAAAAGGGTGAGATATCAATAATATAACATAAAGCATGATAGAAAACATGTCGGAACTCATCACAGCATTATAGGTTTCGAAATCATAAACATCATCGACAACAACTGCGAGTAATCCATATCTCACCTAAACAACATTAACATACAACTAGCGTAATTATGCGACTTCATGCGACTCAACAATGCGACTCGACTGTGCACATGCATGTGGTACCATTTAGGAGCCAACACCCCAAAACTCGGGACAGGGCCAACACCCCGAACCCATCTAGGAGCCAACACTCCAAAACTCGGGACAAGGCCAACACCCCGAACCCATCTAGGAGCCAACACTCCAAATAACGCCAATACAGGCACAACCGTCGCCAATCCAGGCCAAATGCTATGCCATGAAATGCATCTATTATGGACTACAACACAACCATAGCAACCATATAACAAGGCATTACGCCTACAACCAGAATGTCCATAACAGAGCATCATAACATCATACCACTCATACAACCATCACTTTCTACCCGTTCACATACGGGAACAATAACAACATAATTTCAACATTTACGATTGTTCATGTAAAGGAACATTACAACATCGTACCAAAAAATAGGAACTCAAAGTGTTCATACAAAGCGGCTATTCCTATACAGGTATAACATTAACATCAGTTCAACAATTAAGGATTCAGCATCTTATCGTAATAACAACATTACGGCATTTTCTTACATAATTAATTACAAATCAATCACAACCAGGTAACTATCCTTTTTGGCCCACTAGGGAAAACCATTAGAGCGTTGTACGAATAACCGTATAGCATATTTGTTCTACGTATTTGCCCATAAGGAAAACCTTAGAGCATCGCACTAATAACTACATAACACATTCATTCCTACATAGAAATCTTGTCCCATTAGGGAAACCTTTTCCTTAACATTTATCGATTAACGAAAACTATACCTATGACTCGATTCCCCACATGAATTCGATCATACCCACAGTTATAGAATTGAACCCCACCCTTACCTTAGAATTAAGGTCAATTCCACGCTCTCCGGTTCCGCTTCCGCTCTACGGTGACTTTTCTGCAGAAATCCTCCAAATTCGCCGGTGGTTGATTCTTTGCTCCCAACTTTCCTCAATGCGTAACTTCTCTTTTCAGTCTTTCCTTTCCCCAAATGGTGTAATTGAGGGTAAAAGAGTCTACGGAATGTGTTTTTGCTACCCCCTCTCAGCCACGTCCAAATTCTGCATTTAACTGAATTTCGTTACTATGACGGTCGTGGCAAGTCCATGACGAGCGTCACGGTCGTGACGGTCGTGGCAAGTCCATGAAGATCGTCATATCAGAAAAAATAAATTTTTTTCTAGATATAACATCTCTTTAGCTTTCCAAAGCTTCGAACGGGGGTCAAATCCGACTTACGGATCAAGAGATATGATTTTTTGAAGTTTCCTAAAACCGCTACGGAAGTTTACACTTTTTCCCGTCAATTCGACCGATTTAATTCCTTCCTTCGATCCAAACACATACTCAACTACGACTACGACGCAACGAGACATAGCAAAGTCATAATTAAATTTAATCAAAATAAAACGGGTGTTACAACTCTCCCCTACTTACAAGAATTTCGTCCTCGAAATTACCTTAATCAAACAGCTCGGGATAAGACTCCCGCATCTTGCTCTCTAGTTCCCACGTCAAGCTTTCGCCAGCAGCTCCCAACCAGACCACTTTCACCAAATCAATCTCCTTACCTCGTAACGTCTTCACCTCCCGATCATCAATTCTCACAGGCTTCGTCTCCACAGTAAGATTCTCACGTACTTGCACATCGTCCATGGGAATGACATGCGACGGATCTGAAATATACTTGCGGAGCTGTGACACATGAAATACATCGTGTAGATTTGACAAATTTGGCGGCAACGCCACTCGATATGCCACCCTTCCAACTCTGTCCAATATCTAATACGGACCAATGAAACGAGGAGTAAGCTTCTTAGATTTCAAAGCTCTACCAACACCGGTCACAGGCGTGACTCTCAAAAATACATGATCTCCAGCTTCAAATTCTAAATCCTTCATGCGCTTATCATGATAACTTTTCTGCCTACTCTGTGAATCTTTCATCTTTTCTCGAATTAACTTCACCTTCTCGGTAGTCTCTCGAACAAGCTCCGGTCCGAGTACCACACTCTCTCCCGATTCATACCAACACAACGGAGTCCTACACCGCCGACCATACAAAGCTTCGAATGGTGCCATTCCGATACTAGAGTGATAACTGTTATTATAAGTAAACTCTATCAACGGAAGGTATGTATCCCACGAACCACCTTCCTCAAGTACACATGCTCTCAGCAAATCTTCTAAAGACTGAATAGTCCGTTCAGTCTGACCATCTGTTTGAGGATGGTTGATAACGAGAAAACGCATCGATTATATCGCTAGATTTCATTGACGTTTTATCGCGCATTCACCGTTTTAACACTCGATTTCTCGAGTTTTTCTTACTATTTTGCAGGTACATCGTTATGTGAGGCCGAATCATGAATTAAGAGAAAAGGAACAAAAGAGACCACAAGGAGATGAAGAAAGGCAGAAGCCTGCAAAAAGACTGCATAATTTGTTGCAGCCACGGTCGTTACAAGGGTGTCACGACCGTGACACCCCAATTTGGGCCATCACGACCGTAAGGAGGTAGTCACGACCGTGACACTTAAAATCATCAAATAAAGAACGTGAAGACCTTGTCACGCCCGTGACAAGGATAAAACTTGGTTTTGACTCAGACTACGTCAAGCCACCACTGAAGACCACTTCTCCTCTTATTTCTCCTCAAAGCAGCACGTGAAGACGACTTCTCCCATTTTTGCTGCCACGTTCCAGCATTTCCTCAACAACTTCAGCAAGGCCCATGCAACAAAGGACCAAGAATCCAGCCCATTGAAGACTCTATAAATAGTACAAGCTCTGTGAACTCAGGGACAGACTTCAGTATCCAAAATTCCTGCGGAAGCTCTGCCAAATTACCTTACGAACCAGCATTTTCATTCCAGCATTATTTTATTTTCTTTTCTGTCTCGTTTTATTTGTATCCAAACCAACCGTATAACAATTTCCAACATTAGGGAATTGTTATACATTTATTTGTTTCCAACCTTCAGCACTCGTTTAATTTTAATTTCCGCCTACTCCAAGCTTTCCGGTCTGTGGAAGAAGGAGTCTACTCTGATATTTGTTAATCAGGTTTTTCAATTTATTGCAATTTAATTTAATTATAATGTCTATTTATTTTCCTGCCATGAGTAAGTTATTATTTAATTCTGTGTCTGATGCAACCTCGATGAGTAGCTAAATACCTTAGGGCGGTATGTAGTTATAACGAACTTAACCGGTAAATATAACCATAGGCTGAAAATAATAAATCACTTAACATTCTGGCTGACACTTTTTAATTGAAATAGACCTTTTCGTTACGAGAGTAAGAGAAGGGTATTAGGTTGGGTCAAGACCACGAGAGTGTGAGATTTAACCAGATAGCTAAAGTTAGGCATTTAAATTAAACACAGCGAGAGCGCTTTAAGATAAATTAGAATTATTTAGTTTCCAAAAATTACCTCTAAACACTTATGGGCTAGCGAGAGCAGGCATAGGGCTTTAGGGATGAGATCTGATATAAGACCACGAGAGTGTGAGTTGAGGGTATTTAAACTAGTAATCTCTACCGAATAGATTAAGTGAACATCTTTATAAGCCTAGGTTAGATTGACCCACCTAAGTTAGTATAATTACATACCGACCGCCTTAGTATTATTTTATTAAAAACTTAAATTTAATTCCGCCTTTAATAGTCTTAAAAACCAACAACAATCGTGACAACCATTCGCCTTAGCTAAACTAGAAGTTCATCTAGCACTAAGTAATAATAGAATCCCTGTGGATCGATAATCCTAAATATTACTTCGATAGGCTGTGCACTTGCAGTAAGATACCGCTAGACGCATAAGTAGACACGTCTTTAGCCCATCAAGTTTTTTGGCGCCGTTGCCGGGGATTCCTTAATTTAGTTACTAGTGCACTTAGGTAGCATTGTCTAGACTAAGGTATCAACTATTTAATTTAATCTAATCTCCGAGTGTATGCCAAGTACTCGCTCTAAAAGCGAAGACTTGCAACCTCTAATCCCTGAATCGGAACGCTTCTTACACGTAAGAAGACGTATATTCGATTTCGAAAATAATTCCAATATTCCAGATCTTCAATTAGATCCGCCTGAACCAGTCGTAAAATCAGAAAACGCAGGGATGGCTGAAGAACAAACTCATCCACTCAAGTATTACGCTAATCCTTCGCAAGGTGAGCCGCATTCAAGCATTGCAGCGCCGGCTATCAACCGAAATGATTTCGAACTAAAACCATCATTGATATCAGCCGTGCAACAAAATCAATTCGCCGGAAATCCTACCGAGGATCCGAATCTTCATCTTTCGATCTTTGTGCAATATGCAGATACCGTAAAAGCCAATGGAGTTACCCAAGAAGCTATTAGACTACGTTTATTTCCTTTTTCGCTTCGAGACAGAGCAAGAGCTTGGCTTCAATCTCTGCCTTCGAACTCAGTAACTACGTGGGCAGAACTTAAGAAAGTTTTCTTGAATAGGTATTTTCCACCTAGCAAGACAGCCATGCTGAGAGCTCAGATCAACGGATTTAAGCAAAGAGAAAGTGAATCATTATTCGAAGCTTGGGAACGCTATAAGGATCTACTTAGACTTTGTCCACATCATGGATTAATAGACTGGATGGTCATCCATACCTTCTATAATGGACTCTTGTACAATACAAGAATGACAATTGACGCTGCCGCGGGTGGTGCATTGATGGACAAAGAATATAGAGATGCCTATGCACTTATCGAAAGTATGGCTCAAAATCATTACCTTTGGGGAAGCGAGAGAGTCGCAACTGAGAAACCAACAAAGGGAGGTATGTACGAAGTAAGTAGTATGGACCAAGTCAATGCGAAATTTGACCAACTAAGCCAAAAGATCGATAACTTGGCCATAACACCTGCAGCCACCGTGGCTGCAGTAACACCTAACTGTGAGTTATGTGGAGTCCCAGGACACGAAGTTTCTGATTGTCAACTATTGACAGGAACTCCCACTGATCAAGTGAATTATGCTCAAGGAAACCCTTACTCAAACACATACAACCCAGGTTGGAAGAATTATCCGAACTTCTCCTATAAGAATAACAATGCTTATTACGCACCAGGTCAAGCACCAGCTACATCACCAGGATATCAAAAGACTGCTCCTAATATCCCTAGAAAATCGAACCTTGAATTGATGATGGAGAGCTTTATAGCTAGCCAATCTCAGACAAACAAGGACTTCTTAAACCAAAACATTCACACTAGTGAGCAGATTAAACAATTAGTGAGCAAGGTAGATGCATTAGCTACACATAACAAAATGCTTGAAACTCAGATTTCACAAGTAGCTCAACAACAAGCACCTACTGCTGCACCAGCTGGAGTATTCCCTGGACAACCTCAACCTAACCCGAAAGGACATGCTAACGCTGTAATATTAAGAAGTGGCAAGGAACTTGACGGACCTACCGATCCAAGACTTGACAATCCAGCCATGTACCAAAAACCGGATAAACCGACTGAAGTGGTGAATGATCCAGAAGAAAAGGAAGATGAAAGTCGAGAGGTAGTGGAGGAAGAACAACCTTATGTGCCTCCACCACCCTATAAACCACCAATTCCGTACCCTCAAAGATTAATAAGTTCCAAGACGACGGGTCAATTTAAGAAATTTGTCGAACTTCTGAAACAGTTGAATATTACTATTCCGTTTACAGAAGCAATTACCCAAATACCCTCGTATGCTAAGTTTTTAAAAGAAATCTTATCCAATAAGAAAAAGATAGAGGATAACGGAACAGTTACACTTACTGCCGAGTGTAGCGCCATAATTCAGAATAACATGCCTCCTAAGCTAAAAGATCCAGGAAGTTTCTCTATACCCTGTGTAATAGGAAAATTCGTCATTGACAAAGCTCTATGCGATTTAGGAGCCAGTATCAGTGTTATGCCCTTAACGATTTGCAAAAGGCTAGACATGGGAGACCTAAGACCAACTAAAATGTCTGTTCAACTAGCCGATCGCTCTGTTAAATATCCTGTAGGCATACTAGAAAACGTCCCAGTACGAATAGGACAATTTTACATCCCTACTGATTTTATAATCATGGACATCTCTGAAGACTCCACTACACCTATCATACTAGGAAGACCATTCTTAGCTACCGCCGGAGCTATAATAGACGTAAAAAAAGGAAAGCTAACCTTTGAAGTAGGTGAAGAGAAAGTCGAATTTGTTTTAACACAATTCTTACAATCACCAGCTATAGAGGATACATGCTATCTAATGGACGTAATTGACGAATGTGTAAGGGAAATGGAGCTGAAGGAGACCACCTATTCTGAAATAATGAAAATTCAAATCCCTCCGATTTTTGAAGATGATAATTGGCGAAAACCGTATCAGGATGATAGTCTAAGCGAAAGTTTAGCACTTACACCGGATCCCATGCCAAGTAAAGATAAACCTACATTAGGATTAAAAACTTTACCTAATAACCTAAGGTACGAATTCTTAGACGTTGAATGTAAAAGACCAGTTATAGTGAATTCCAGTTTAGGAACTATAGAAACAAAGAAACTTTTAGATGTATTGAAGAAATATCCAACTGCATTAGGATATAACATATCTGATCTCAAAGGAATATGTCCTTCAGTTTGTATGCATCGTATTCTGCTAGAAGAAGATTGCAGAACCTCCAGAGAATCACAAAGAAGAATTAACCCAACCCTTAGCACTGTAGTAAAAGAAGAAGTCAAGAAATTATTAGATGCCGGGATAATATATCCAATCTCTGATAGTGAATGGGTTAGTCCAATACATGTAGTGCCAAAGAAAGGAGGTATCACTGTTGTGAAAAACGCTCAAGGCGAATCGATATCACAAAGAGTAGTGACGGGATATAGAGTGTGCATAGATTATCGTAAACTAAACAAAGCCACTCGAAAAGATCATTTCCCACTACCTTTTATAGATCAAATGCTAGAACGATTAGCCAAGCATTCTTACTTCTGTTACCTTGATGGTTACTCAGGATTTTTCCAAATCCCTATCCATCCTGATGATCAAGAGAAGACTACATTCACATGTCCTTATGGAACGTTCGCTTATAGGTGAATGCCCTTTGGATTGTGCAACGCTCCTGCAACCTTTCAAAGATGTATGATGTCAATCTTCGCAGATTTTATAGACAACATCATGGAAGTGTTCATGGACGACTTCTCTGTATGCGGGCAAAGTTTTGAAGGATGCTTATCGAACTTAGAAATGGTGTTAGAAAGATGTGTAAAAGTAAATCTCGTGCTTAACTGGGAGAAATGTCATTTTATGGTCAACGAAGGAATAGTATTAGGTCATGTAATATCAGACAAGGGAATTGAAGTTGATAAAGCTAAGATTGAAGTAATAAAAGATCTTCAACCCCCTAAAACCGTTCGAGAAATACGAAGCTTTTTAGGACACGCCGGTTTTTACCGACGATTCATCAAAGATTTCTCGAAAATTACTAAACCTCTTACTGGGTTATTAATGAAAGACGCTGAGTTCATATTCAATGAAGATTGTCTTAAAGCATTCGAAACTCTAAAAACAGCCCTCATCACCGCACCAATCATGCAACCCCCTGACTGGAGATTACCTTTTGAAATCATGTGTGATGCGAGTGACTATGCTGTAGGCGCAGTCCTGGGCCAGAGAAAGGAAAAGAAACTCCATGCGATTTACTATGCCAGTAGAACCTTGGATTCTGCCCAGATGAACTACGCTACTACAGAAAAAGAATTGTTAGCAGTTGTCTTTGCGCTTGACAAATTCCGTTCTTACCTAGTTGGAGCGAAAATAATCATTTACACAGACCATGCTGCTATCCGATATCTATTAACTAAGAAAGATGCTAAACCAAGACTCTTAAGATGGATTTTACTCTTACAAGAGTTTGATCTAGAAATAAAAGACAAAAAAGGTACTGAAAACGTCGTAGCGGACCATTTATCTAGAATAGAAGGTATTAAACCCGAACAAGTGCCGATTAACGATGATTTTCTGTATGAACAGCTGATAGCACAAATAGGAAGCGACCTAGCACAGTTAGATATAAATGAACCAGAACCCGTGGAAACAATACAGACAACTGTAGGACTGCCATGGTACGCTGACATTGTCAACTACCTAGCCGCAGGAGCTCTTCCACCCGATCTAACCTATCAGCAGAAAAAGAAATTCTTTCATAATCTGAAACATTACTATTGGGATGAACCATTATTGTTCAAAAGAGGACCAGATGGAATCTTTCGCCGATGTATTCCCGAAGAAGAAATAGAAGATGTCATTGCTCAATGTCATTCATCTCCTTATGGTGGACATGCAAGCACTTCCAAGACTTGTGCAAAAATCTTGCAAGCCGGCTTATACTGGCCTAATCTATGGAAGGATGTCCACATCGCTGTTATAAATTGCGATCGGTGTCAACGCACTGGCAATATTTCAAGAAGAGATGAAATGCCCCAAAAGGGAATTTTGGAAGTAGAAATCTTCGACGTCTGGGGAATAGATTTCATGGGACCATTCCCATCATCTTTCGGTAATAATTACATACTCGTGGCTGTTGATTATGTCTCGAAATGGATTGAAGCCATAGCTTCTCCTACAAACGATACACGAGTAGTAATAAAGCTTTTCAAAAATATAATCTTTCCCAGATTTGGTGTACCTCGACTCGTCATAAGTGACGGTGGCTCGCACTTCATTTCAAAAATCTTTGACAAATTACTATCTAAGTATGGAGTAAGACACCGTGTGGCTACACCATATCACCCACAAACAAGTGGACAGGTCGAAGTCTCAAACAGAGAGATTAAACAAATCTTAGAAAAGACTGTCGCCATATCTCGGAAAGATTGGTCATCTAAACTTAATGAAGCTCTATGGGCCTATAGGACCGCTTACAAGACACCCATAGGTACTACACCTTTCAAACTAGTTTATGGAAAATCTTGTCACCTCCCAGTAGAACTAGAACACAAAGCCTATTGGGCGATCAGAACTCTCAATATAAACTATAATGCTGCAGGAGAAAAGCGAATCCTAGACATTAACGAATTAGAAGAATTAAGGTTAGATGCATATGAGAATGCTAAGATATATAAGGAAAGAACCAAGCGATGGCATGATAAACGCCTATCTAGGAAAGAATTTAGTGTGGGAGACGTTGTACTCCTCTTTAATTCAAGACTTAGGCTCTTTCCTGGAAAATTAAAGTCTAGATGGTCAGGACCCTTTGATATAACTAAAGTATTCCCAAGTGGAGCAATAGAAATTAAGGGTAGGAATAGTGAACCATTCACAGTAAACGGACAACGTCTAAAACACTATCATAAAGTTGAAAATAGAGGTTATGTGAATAGTCTAAAGCTTTTAGAATTGTCCACTAATCCCCCTGATTAATCTAAACCAAAGCATTACGTCAGGCTTTTGACAATAAAAACAGCGCTTAGTGGGAGGCAACCCATTTACTTATTTTAACTATTCTTTTCTTTTAGCACATTGTTATTTATCGTTTTTACTATTTGTTTAAATTGTTTTGTCAGTTTTACTTTACATTGCTATTATCGCCATTACACTATGCATTTCATTTTCTTATTTTTATCTTAAATCACTTTTTACAGATTTTCTAAAGTCTTTTCCACTGATTTGTTTCCCCCGTATTTTCACTGACCATGGCTAACCAACCAATTAACTATATGGAAACCAAATTTAGAGGTAGGAACCAAAGAATGAAGTTCGAAGAGTTATCACAGAGGCAAATGGATTTGACCCTGTACCCAGATGATAGGACTATGGAAACCTTAGGTATACATGATAGTGTCATGTACTTGTTCAACCGACTCGGATGGGAGAATGCACTGATCCAACATAAGTTTGCGACTTATCGCGAGCTTACCCTTGAGTTCCTTAGCTCCTTACTCTACCTACCTGAGCGCGGTTTTGGATTTAGGAAAGGATTTATTAGTTTCCGCCTATTTGGAATAGAATACGACTTTAACCATAAAGAACTAGCTGACCTGTTAGGATTCCCTAGTGGACCTTTTGCTTTTACTACCACACAGGTAGAATTGATGGATGTGGAGCTAGATTTCTTTTGGGGAACTCTAACCGGAAACTACCACCCTGAACCAAATGACATGAACAATGATGAGATCCATAATCCTGCTCTCCGTTACTTCCACAAATTCCTTGCCCACACCTTCTTTGGAAAAGAAGAAAACATTACCGGAGTCTCTAAAGATGAATTATTTATTATGTCATGTTTCACTAATGGACAGTCTGTTAATGGTGTACCTTTCATGATGCAAACCTTCACCCACATCCAAGAAGAACCTGAATTACCTATATTAGTAGGAGGTCTTGTAACCATGATTGCTGATGCCTTAGGACTTAGGTACCAACTGGACAGGTGCACCCGTCTGGGAACCATCCGCCCAATGAATCTTAAATTCTGCTTCAATAGACATATCATAAGGAATTTAGGACACCCACCTTTTGAGTACCTAATCCGGAACGAAGTGGTCACCCTGTTCACATTGCCCAATCATGCTAGAGTAAGTGTTCATAATAAGGATAATTGGCTTTATGAGTTAAACCCACCTGATTATCCAGCCACTCCTGAAACACCTCAGTCTCACAGGATAACAGATGATATAATGACCGCTGTGGAAACTGATCCTGAGACACCTCCTGGATACCATGACATTGACCCAACTGACAAAGTTCATGAAACCCCTGGAGCGAATCAAGGAGATTATGCTAACAATTTACAAAACATCATGCACACTCTCAATGCCTACCAAACTGACATTAATCTATTCAAAGAAGACATTAAGAGTATGCGATTGGACATTATAGGATTGACTGACATGGCCTGCGAACAATTCTATCATTTGGACTCCGCCATCGAAGACCTGAAGAAACGCCTTTGAAACGGCTATAAGTGATTTAGTTTATTAATTTTTCTCATTATTTTCGTTTCCAGTTAAATTTATCTTTCGCAACAATTTCATAACATAATTTCCGTTTCTGTAATTTCATTTTTACTTTATGCCATGCACTTTTTATTTCAGTTATTTCTTCATTTTTAGCAACTTATATACTTTTTCTATATACTGTATGACTGCATTATTTCATGTATACAATCTTAAGTTCGTATACTACTGTGTTGCAAATGATATACAATATGGTGTGTATTTAATATAAGTGTTACTAAATAAAATAAATTGTTATCAATTTATACATAACGTGAGACAATGTTCTTTTCTGGGAATTATTCAGCAAAACATGCCCTCACGGTCGTCACACCTAACTTACGATCGTGACGTGCTCATTTAGCGTGTCACGACCGTCACGCCCCTGTCACGACCGTGACGACCTCTATTATAGGAATCGTGAGAAACAGAACTGTTTCTCATCGTGTCCCCTCTTCTTCTCCATCCATAACCTACCCAAAACACTACCCATTCATTCCACAACCGCCGTAACCTCTCCATTACCCCCATTAACCCCCCATTATCATCAACCATTTCATTAACACTATCCCGTATTTAACCCGAACCTCTATCTCCCTCATTCTACCATTTTTCTCACAAAACCTCACAAAATCCTTCCACCCTTACTCTTCACTCTTGCATGTTATGGATTCCATCATTTTTAGAGAAGGCGAAGCTGGCGTAAACCAGAGAGACCGTTTCATCCGCTTCCAGAACCGCGGTCTCCAACCTACCCGCTACATTGCCACTGACTGTCTGCGAGAACTCGGAATGTTGGCCAGCGTTCAAAGCCTACTGCAAAAGGTCGGTCTGTGGGACCTCTGTCGTCAACCTCAGCCTACTTTCGAACTTCTGACGCTGGAGTTCCTAAGCTCTTACAGTTACATCACCCCTCCCGGTTCTCAGAGTCAGCTTACCGGCATCGTAACATTTAGATTGCACGGCCAGGAGTTCAACCTCCCGCAAACCAGGATCGCCGAGCTGTTAGGCTTCGATCACGGTACCGAAGCCCACCGTCGCGTGCCCGATAATTTTAGTGAACAAGCATTCACTCTATGGCACGACCTTACCAACACCCGTGCATCCACCTTCCAGAGCCTCAACGCCACACACATCCACAACCCGGCTATCCGCTATTTTCACCGGGTCATCTGCAACACAATCTTTGCTAGAGAAAGCAACCACAAGCTCAACTCCAAGGAGCTTCTGTTCTTATACTGCGCTCTTCATGACGAGCCGATCAACGCTGCCCCGTTCATGCTTCATCACATCCAGGCCATTGCACAGCGAGGCTCCTCCCCGTTCTTCATAGGCGGCATTGTCACCGCCCTCGCCATTCAGTTGGGGCTTGGTGACGCGCTCGTTAATCAGCCTCACCTCGCCGCCGAATTCCTGACCATGAGTTACTGCAGGTCCGCCCACCTGATCGCGCAGCGAGAGGATGGCAGGTATAGCCCTGTTGTCAATGGCACCATTTTCCACCACATCACTCTGCCGTCCTGCACCCGCATCGACCCATCCAACCGAGCCAACTGGCTCTTTGTTTTACCTGATGCTGCCGATCACGTCTCGGTTCATGATGATCAGGCAGACGCTCCAGTGGACGAGATGCAGGACGCTATGGACGCAGCTGAGCCTGTCCAGGATATCCCAGAGACATCTACCCGACAGCCCCCCTGCTCCCGCAGTTACACTTGAGGAAGTCCTCCTTGCGATTCATCAGCAGAACCAGATGAACGCCGCACTGGAGCGACGGCAGAAGGCGCAGTATGATGCTTTACTCGACACTATTGCTGCCAACCAGGAGGCCACTAATGAGCGGTTTGGAGAACTTTTCGGCGAGCTCGAGGCGCTCCGCATCAGCATTACTGCTACCTCCGGCACCGGTTCTGATCCCGACGCGACTCCCTCCAGACGCCGCTCTCGCACCAGAGGCCGAGCCCGCGGTCCTCAGCAGCAGTAGTTTTCTTTTATGTTGTTTTTCATTTTAGTCTTGTACTGTATTTGTGCCACATTTATATCACAACATTGAGGACAATGTCTGATATAGCGTGGGAGAGGTACCTTTCATTTCAGCACTTTTCATTTCGTTATACTTTCAATTCCGTTGTATTCCTTTTAACAAATTAATGAAATGAGCAAATCTGTGCGCTATTTTCTTTAATTTCGAGCTTTCCCCGATTATTAAGCTATACCAGAAAAATCTTTAATTACTCGCATTACCCGACTTACCACCGAATGGTTCGTAACTACGAAGCCGGGAACGATTAAACAAGATCAATACAATCTTGACATCTTTGACTCCCTGCTTAAGAAATTCCATCCCGATCACCATTGCGAGTGCACCTTTAGTTTCAGTTCAAAAGTAACCCCCAGTAGTTTATACTAGCAGTCAGCACCGTCTGAACACAAACCACGTGGGGAGCCGATGAATATAAGCGTTTAATGCCTAATCAATAATGATCCTTCGTATCTCGATGCAAAATGAAAAGAAATTGCACCAAAGTACACGGTCGCAGAAAAGAAACGAGAAATATGAGAAGGAATCCGTTTCGAGTTGGTTCAGAGGTACTGGTTCTGAACTCGGTAGGGCGTGCTACGACTCAATCCCCCACAACCTCCGAATGGGATAAAACATGAAGGGTTACCACACTCGTGTACCAGACCCCGTGCTCAAAAAGGATCAAAATCGCTAACCGGCTACTCCACTACGTGCGTGCTAAGGCAAAGGGCTTAATGTGACTGCGCTAGAACGAAACCGGGCGAAATAAGATCGAAAAACTCTAGGTGAAATCGTAATGTGATTGCCGATTGTTTCGTTTGGCGGGAAGTCGACGATATAGCTTGTTGCTTATGTCATTAGTGTATCGGTAGTGTTCTATCAAAACACCGGACTATCCGACAAAACGATCCACCGTACGGTTTGTTATGAGTATGCGTGAATAAAATCTTGTCCGCCGATTTTCAACCGACTATTTGCTTGAGGACAAGCAAAGTTTTAAGTTTGGGGAAGTTTGATAACGAGAAAACGCATCGATTATATCGCTAGATTTCATTGGCGTTTTATCGCGCATTCACCGTTTTAACACTCGATTTCTCGAGTTTTTCTTACTATTTTGCAGGTACATCGTTATGTGAGGCCGAATCATGAATTAAGAGAAAAGGAACAAAAGAGACCACAAGGAGATGAAGAAAGGCAGAAGCCTGCAAAAAGACTGCATAATTTGTTGCAGCCACGGTCGTTACAAGGGTGTCACGACCGTGACACCCCAATTTGGGCCATCACGACCGTAAGGAGGTAGTCACGACCGTGACACTTAAAATCATCAAATAACGAACGTGAAGACCTTGTCACGCCCGTGACAAGGATAAAACTTGGTTTTGACTCAGACTACGTCAAGCCACCACTGAAGACCACTTCTCCTCTTATTTCTCCTCAAAGCAGCACGTGAAGACGACTTCTCCCATTTTTGCTGCCACGTTCCAGCATTTCCTCAACAACTTCAGCAAGGCCCATGCAACAAAGGACCAAGAATCCAGCCCATTGAAGACTCTATAAATAGTACAAGCTCTGTGAACTCAGGGACAGACTTCAGTATCCAAAATTCCTGCGGAAGCTCTGCCAAATTACCTTACGAACCAGCATTTTCATTCCAGCATTATTTTATTTTCTTTTCTGTCTCGTTTTATTTGTATCCAAACCAACCGTATAACAATTTCCAACATTAGGGAATTGTTATACATTTATTTGTTTCCAACCTTCAGCACTCGTTTAATTTTAATTTCCGCCTACTCCAAGCTTTCCGGTCTGTGGAAGAAGGAGTCTACTCTGATATTTGTTAATCAGGTTTTTCAATTTATTGCAATTTAATTTAATTATAATGTCTATTTATTTTCCTGCCATGAGTAAGTTATTATTTAATTCTGTGTCTGATGCAACCTCGATGAGTAGCTAAATACCTTAGGGCGGTATGTAGTTATAACGAACTTAACCGGTAAATATAACCATAGGCTGAAAATAATAAATCACTTAACATTCTGGCTGACACTTTTTAATTGAAATAGACCTTTTCGTTACGAGAGTAAGAGAAGGGTATTAGGTTGGGTCAAGACCACGAGAGTGTGAGATTTAACCAGATAGCTAAAGTTAGGCATTTAAATTAAACACAGCGAGAGCGCTTTAAGATAAATTAGAATTATTTAGTTTCCAAAAATTACCTCTAAACACTTATGGGCTAGCGAGAGCAGGCATAGGGCTTTAGGGATGAGATCTGATATAAGACCACGAGAGTGTGAGTTGAGGGTATTTAAACTAGTAATCTCTACCGAATAGATTAAGTGAACATCTTTATAAGCCTAGGTTAGATTGACCCACCTAAGTTAGTATAATTACATACCGACCGCCTTAGTATTATTTTATTAAAAACTTAAATTTAATTCCGCCTTTAATAGTCTTAAAAACCAACAACAATCGTGACAACCATTCGCCTTAGCTAAACTAGAAGTTCATCTAGCACTAAGTAATAATAGAATCCCTGTGGATCGATAATCTTAAATATTACTTCGATAGGTTGTGCACTTGCAGTAAGATACCGCTAGACGCATAAGTAGACACGTCTTTAGCCCATCAATGGTATGCTGAACTCAACCTCAACTTAGAACCCAAAGCCTCTTGCAGACTCTTCCAAAACTCAGAAGTAAATCGCGGATCTCTATCCGACACAATACACAACGGAACACCATGCAACTTAACAACCACTCTAACATAAATCTCTGCCAACTTTGATACTGGAAAAGTGATGTTAATAGGAATAAAGTGAGCTGACTTTGTAAGCCTATCAACAATCACCCAAATAGAATCACATCCTCTCAAAGTGTTCGGCAAACCCGTTACAAAGTCCATTGAAATGTTGTCCCATTTCCATTCTGGAATTTCTAACGGTTGCATTAACCCAGCAGGTTTCTGATGCTCAACTTTCGACTTCTGACAAGTCAAACATGCATACACAAAACGTGCTACATCACGCTTCATACCAGGCCACCAAAACAGATTCTTCAAATCCTTATACATTTTCGTCGCTCCTGGATGAATACTCAACTTACTTCTGTGACTCTCTTCCAGAATTGCTTTCTTTATATCTGCATTATTAGGAATGCAAATACGGCCACGAAATCTCAACACTCCTTGCGCATCCAACTGATAATCATTATCTTCCGCATGATCTACTCCAGGCATTAAATCCACCAACTTTACATCTAATTTCTGAGCTTCTCTAATGCTGTCCAGAAAATCATTATTAATCTTTAACATGCCCAACTTTACACTCTTCGGTGTTACTTCACAAACTAAACTTAGATCTCTGAATTGCTCAATCAACTCTAATTCTTTAGCCATCATTGCTGACATATGCAAAGTCTTGCGGCTTAAGGCATCAGCTAGAACATTAGCTTTTCCCGGATGGTAATGTAACCCAAAATCATAATCCTTTAACAACTCTAGCCACCACTACAAGAAAAGTTGTATATACCCACGGATCATTACCCACGGCCATGTAGTCGTCGATAATTTTTTTGGTATAGAGGGTTTATTCGTCAGTAATTCGTGAGTACCTGAAACAATATCAATTATATCTTTTTTAAACATTATCCACGGCTTAGCCATGGAAAGCAGCCACGGTTTTGCACCGTCGGTAATTACCCACGGTTAAACCCTCGGTAAAGTCTTATAAACTTATATATACTATAAATCAATAATTTTTTTTAATATAAATTAAAAAAAACTAATGATATTTTTAAAAGGAACTAAAAATTACTTAAAATCTTATACTTAAACATTTGTTGTCTTTGTAACTTATATAATAATATATAACTATAAAATAGATATTTATCTAAAATAAATAAAATTTTACACATTTCAAAAGAAAAAATATTAAGTCAACATGATCCTCACTCCTCTCAATCTCATACTTTAGGATAAAATTTAAAAAAAAAATAGAAAATAGAAAAAAGAAAAAAAAACTGAAAAGGAAAACAAGGGTTTCCATCTTCTAACTCCAATCGTTGAATCTCCTCTATACAATATCGTCGTCTTCTCTTACTGGTTGATTCTTATTCCCATCACTTTCTCTCTCAAACAACCTTCAATCGACACTTCACCCAACCTTCTACTGCGTCTTTCCACCTTCCCGCATCGTAAGCACTCAGTTTAACCCTGTTCGTTGCACCACTTATGAGACCATCAGCATCATCGTCCTTTCTTCCAACTACAACGTATTCCATTTCATCTCTTTTACTCGTAATTACATTTGCGTTTTCATTTTCTGATTATTTCTCTCTAGATCATTCGTGCGAGCAACATCGACGTTTTCTCGGTTAAACCTTAATCAGGTATTTCATCGATTTGAACATTATTTGGGAAAGAAACATTGTCGTTATTGACTAGCTTTGTTGTTGTTGTTGTTGTTGCAGTAAAAGAAAGTTGCGTTGAAATTGAAGTCACTTTAAGGACAAGCTTTTGGTTTCTGTTGCTGCTGGAATCAAGCTGAACCCTGTTATTTTTCAGTTCTTCAGTTCTCCAGCTTTTGGTTTCTGTCACTTTCAGTTCTTCAGGTAACAGAACCCTGTTATTTTTCTGCTTCATTTCTCCGTATAGATTATAATTCATTATTATTAAATATACACAAGCTTGAGTTAGTATGTTTATACAAGTTATATATCCTATTTGTTGTATATAAGTTGAAATTAACAATGCTCAAACACTGGCACAGAAAATAACACTGATAAATGCACCGGTAATAATGAGAAAATGTCAAATGAAAATAGTTGAATATATCATGTCTAAGGGTCATACAATACTTTAACTTGAAGGACCAATAATATATAGAAACTAAGTAAAAACCAAGCAACTTTGTTGAGAAATTACCTCTAGTGTCACCTGTGGTCCATTATATGAGGTCTTCTTCTTGTTATGGTTCCAGTTAAAAGACTACCCACATTTATAATCATTCCATCAAGACCAACATCATTATTTGGTGCAGCCAATGGTGAACTTTGTGGACCATAAATTGGTTGGTGAAATGGCCAAGCACACTGACTAGCAAATCGGGTTTTATAGTTTTCAACCCAAATGTAAACAAATTTGTGTTGTTTCCCGTTCATGCACGTACCGTAAGAAGATCGTGTGTCCCACACCTACCTGAACAGAAACCACCAACTACCATGTCAGAAGCTGTTAGAGCAATGTAGATGGAGTTCTGTTGTTGTCCTTTGGATGCGAGTTTAATGATTTGGTTAGTTGTAAAAGATTTTCCTAAAGTGTAATTGTCGTCGTGAATTTGAGCACCGAGGGAGAGAGTAAGATTTATTGATTTCCACCATGTGGAAACAGAGGATTGTGATGTAGTTATTTTTTTTTGGAGAAGAGAGTTATGAAATCAGTGATGATGGCTCTTTGGGATGGTTTGAAATTTCCATACCAAATGAGGTTAATGGAGATTTTGCCATTAAGGAGACGAGCTTTCTAGCTGAGATCAAATGAAGCAGTGGAATTGTGAGAAAAACTGTGAAGATAATACTAATGTTAAGATAGGCATTTGTGTTATGTAATGAGATAAAGAAGAAAGTAAATAGAAATAGAAAGGAGGTATTATGAGATGATGGAAAAGTGAGATGAGACTGTTAGTATATATAAGTGAAATTGTTTTGTAAAGGAAAGTGAAAATATTACTTACAAAATGTAGTGAAATTTAATAGTGATGTAGTGACATCTTCCTAAGCCCTGTAGCATTGATCATGTATCAATGAAGGTGGTTCTTTTTAATTCATAATATTGTAGCAATTTATTTTTATGAAACAAGTGTGATCTTCTTTTCTTAAAACAGTGTGCAAGACTCACTTTGAAGTCCTGTAGAGATAAAATTCTTTGGCATTATTTTTATTTCTTTCCCATATTTCCTATGGCCATGCGATAGATATCTATATAAATATATCAATTAAGAATTAGAATATTTATTAATATTACTAAATAATTATTCAATACTGAGATGATGGAAAAGTGAGATGAGACTGTTTAGGTGTTGTTTGTTTCTATAGTCTAATAGCAATGTATATTTATATTTATAAGGAAAACAGAAACTTATGCAGTTAACTTGGCTGCAATTAAACTATAAATGCAGAAAAATGTATGCATATTACTATGACAGCATATTACTAATCCCAATCATATCCATATCTATGTAGTAAAATTGACTAAAGTTTAATATATATCACTAAAATGACAGGCACAGAAAAATGTATGCATATTACTATGACAGCATATTACTAATCCCAATCATATCCATATCTATGTAGTAAAATTGACTAAAGTTTAATATATATCACTAAAATGATAGGCACAGAAAAATGTATGCATATTACTATGACAACATATTACTAATCCCAATCATATCCATTTCTATAGTCTTCTTGTATGTTATCTTTTAGGTGCAAACTCATGAACATATTTTTGGGTATGAAATATCGGTTTTGTTTGTTTACTCTTAATTTTGTCCATTTATTTCAAGTTTTAAATCAATTATAAATGTCATTTAAGAGTACATTAATATTAAAATAAATTAATGTTAAAAGAATCAGATGAAGTATATTGCCACGACTGATTGATCATTTTGGAACTTGAGAACATTTGTAGTTTGCAACATGGTAGATTTGTGAAGTGAAAGTGGAAATAAACTTCTATTGAGTTGGAGTAATTGTTTTATTTGTCTAATAAGATATGCTAGCAGCACAATCTTTTTATCACACTTTCTAATGGATGTAAACTTAGCCTTCTTTTCTATTAAACACTAAATAAACTACTTATTATTATTATTTTTTTAAAGAAAACTCCACTTGTGTGGACTGCAAGATTCTAGATATGTACTCTTAACAAACTATAAAATAAGTCTTTGTGAAAGATAATCCTCATAAATCTAAACTAGGATGTAATTGTTGTCAAGTATCATGTGGACAGAAGTTAACAAACTAGGATGCAAGTGGAAGGTAAAAATTAATATAATTTGTGTTCTTATAATTTATTTGGATAGTTAGATTGAACTATCTAAATTCAATAGAGATATATGTAGTTAGATGCTCTTATCTTGTACTATTTATTTGGTAACTGCATATAATTTAGTGTGGGAAGTTATGTTGCACAGTTAATTTTTGTAGTGGATGAAATTGGATTTTAAAATATAGTTATAGATAAGATTGCTGATTTTTTAATTTATTTCTTCTGTCTAGATAGCTTCTGTCTAGATTGCTGATTGTATATGGATCGTTACCCTCCAGAACGTAGTTGGGTATATGATAGGCATTATCCTCATATGGGGGGTTTGAAACTAACCTTTGTAAACGGGGTTGATGAGTTCATTAAAAAGGCTAAAATGCAACTTAATGTTGAACGCGATGGTGGAATTAGATGTCCTTGTAACAAGTGCATGTGTGTGCCGGTATTGTCCGAAGGTGACGTTAGATTTCACTTGTATAAATATGGATTCCAACCAAATTATTGGTATTGGACAGATCACGGTGAAAAAGCCCCACATATTGACTCAGCAAATGTACCAATTAGTAGTAGACATGTGGATAATGAAGACCATTTTGAATTAATGCAACATATGGTCGAGGATGCAATAGGGCCTGATTATGATTTTCGAAGTATGGGCAACAAAGGTGATAAGGATGTCGATAACGAATATAATATTAATGAGGATGTGGGAAATGAGAACGAGGTTGGTGAGGAAAGGGGGATTAATGAAGATAATATCGATGAATATGAGGTTGATAGAGAACATGTTAATATGGAAGACAATCATGAAGAGCCACCAAATAAGGAAGCTCAAGAATTTTATGATCTGCTAACTTCTGCAAACCAACCATTATATGAGGGTGCTTCTGAATCGAAACTTTCAGTATGTGTGAAGCTTATGGCTTGCAAAACAAATTGGAATGTACCTCAAAAATGTATTGATTTCTTTGCAAACATGCTTCTAGAAGTGTGCCCTTCAAAGGATTCATTGCCAAAAAATTTCTACCAAGTAAAAAAGTTGGTGTCCATGCTTGGTTTGAAGTCTCAGAAAATTGATTGTTGTGTGAATGGGTGCATGTTGTACTACAAAGATACGATTGCAGATCGAGAGTGTAGGTTTTTCCATGAACCACGATATGCTCCTCGTAAGCCTGGGATGGGTAATTACAATGACGTTCCGGTTAAGAGAATGCACTACTTGCCAATCACTCCAAGGTTAAAAAGATTGTATGCCTCAATAGAAACTGCAAAAGATATGAGATGGTCGTGGCAAGTCCATGAAGATCGTCATATCAGAAAAATTAAATTTTTTTCTAGATAGAACATATCTTTAGCTTTCCAACGCTTCAAATGGGGGTCAAATCCGACTTACGGATCAAGAGATATGATTTTTCGAAGTTTCCTAAAACCGCTACGGAATTTTACACTTTTTCCCGACAATTCGACCGATTCAATTCCTTCCTTCGATCCAAACACATACTCAACTATGACTACGACGCAACGAGACATAGCAAAGTCATAATTGAATTTAATCAAAATGAAACGGGCGTTACACATTGCAACACCGCCTAGACCTTAGATGGGTCTACAACAATTCCACTACCTGATATAACATGACCCAGAAAGCTAACCTCTTTCAACCAGAAGTCACACTTCGACAGCTTCGCATACAACTTTCTTTCTTTCAAATTTTGCAGTACTAATTTCAAGTGCTCAACGTGCTCCTCTTTTGACTTAGAATAAATTAAGATATCATCAATGAATACTACCACAAATCGATCCAAATAATCGTGAAAGATACGGTTCTTGTATTCCATAAAAACTCCGGCGCATTAGTAACACCAAAAGGCATTACCGTATACTCATAGTGTCTGTATCTGGTTCTGAACGCAGTCTTATGAACGTCGTCATCCTTTACCTTAATCTGGTGATACCCTGACCTCAAATCAATTTTACTAAACACCCGCGTACCAACCAACTGATCCATCAAGTCATCAATTCTTGGGAGCGGATATTTATTCTTAATTGTCACCTTGTTCAGTTGTAGGTAATCAACACACAACTTCATACTGTCATCCTTCTTCTTTACAAATAATACCAGAGCTCTCCACGGCGACACACTCGGTCTAACGAACTTCTTCTCAAGTAAGTCTTCCAACTGTTTCTTTAACTCAACCAATTCAGATGCAGACATCATGTACGGTGCCATAGACACAGGTCTGGTACCAGGTACAAGGTCAATAGAAAATTCAACGTCTCGTTCCGGAGGAACTTCAGGAATTTCATTTGGAAACACTTCAGGAAAATCACGAACAACTTCTAACTCATCAATTATTGCTTGATTCTCAATGATAATGATGCCACCAACGCAAACACCTGAGCATCTTCTAGCAATATCTGCCTCATCTATTTTGTAATTACTAAATGGGTTCCCTCCTCCTAAGGAGTAGAAAACCTCACCGACTTATCAAAGCAATTAATATGAACGTAGTTATACTATAACCAGTTCATACCTAAAATTACGTCCATCCCACTTAGTGGCAAACAGACTAAGTCAACCAGGAAGTCTCTATCAAACATTGACAAAGGACATTTCAAACATACCAGAGATGTAGTCACTGATCCCTTAGCTGGAGTCTCAACTAACATCTCCCCATTCATGTGAGATAACCCAAGACCCAAATGTTCAACATAATCAGCAGCAATAAAACAATGAGAAGCACCAGTGTCAATAATAGCAAGTAAAGGAATACTATTAATGAAACAAGTACCTTCAATGAGTCTGTCATCGCTGGATGTCTGAGTCCCAGATAGAGTGAACACCCTTCCATCAGTCTTTTCTTTCTTAGGCTTCTGACACTTGTCACGCAGGTGTCCCTCCTCACCACAGTTGAAACAAACCATCCCCTTGTGTTTGCACTCAGTAATAGCGTGTCCCAGCTCACCGCAACGATAACATCTCACTGATCCAGAGTTACACACATTACTCTTATGACCAGGTTTCCCGCACTTATAGCAAACAATACCAGCAGGAGCATCTCCCCTACTAGTTTTCTTGTCTTCAGTTGCTCTCTGTTTCCCTTTGCCAACTGGAGGGTCATAAGGCTTACCGCAATTCTACTGCGACTTGCCTCTCCTCTCACTCAACAGCTTGTAATGAGCATTGATACCTTCTTCATAAATTCTACAGCTTTCAACCAATGCATCAAAAACACAGATCTTCTGATACCCAAATGCCTTTTTGATTTCAGACTTCAATCCATTCTCAAACTTGATACACTTGGAGAACTCAGCGGTCTCTGCGTTGTAGTGCGGATAAAACTTAGCTAACTCTTTGAATTTTGCAGCATACTCGGTAATAGATTTGTCTCCTTGCTTCAGTTCAAGAAACTCAATCTCTTTCTTACCACGAACATCTTCCGGACAATACTTCTTCAGAAATTCCCTATGGAATACAGTCCAAGTGACCTCCTCACCTGCAGCTTCCGATACCAGACGAGTCTCTAGCCACCAGTCATCAGCTTCAACTGCTAGCATTTGAGTCCCATAACGAACCTTCTATGCTGGAGTACAATCCATCACACGAAAGATTCACTCCATCTCCTTCAACCAGTCTAGTGCACCATCAGGATCGTGCCTACCCTTGAATGTAGGTGGATTCTCCCGCTAAAACATTGCCAAACTGCGAGATCCAGCATCTCCAACAGGATTCGGCTGATTTTCCATAGCATTAGCTATAGCTTACAGAGCAGCAACAATTGCAGCATCATTCCTTCCAGCCATTTCAACTTAAACTGCAACCAACAACAGTCAGATTTCACAAACAATACTCGATTGCTAGACACGACGACTGACTCGATAACTTGGTCGGATGGAACGACCTGCTCTGATACCACTAATGTAACACCCCATTCTAACCCATCAGATAAACAAGAACATAACAATCAGAGTGCACGAAAAAATGGCTAAGTGACGATCGTGATGGAACCGTCACGACCGTGATGGTCATGACGATCGTGATGATCATGACGACCGTGATGGTCATGACGACCGTGATGGAGTGGTGACGATCATCACACTCACAAAAACTGGGCGTCACATTTTCAACTTAAACAGACCACACACACCTGCAACACAATCATTTAGTAACATACATAGCACAAAATCGGATGAACAGACAACAATAACTTGCTTAGCATCTCAATTACAAGACAACCTGTTATTTTGCAACGGAATTTAATACACTTCCAACATTTATAATAAACCAAAGCAAGACCAGAAAAGTCTGCAATTAAATTCCATTAAAATTCAGCAAGTAATTATCTTGCATCAATTCACAAAACAACTAGTTCTAGACCACGAAATCAGTCTTACCGATTCATCGGTCTAGTGCGTACAACCAACATTTGGCACTATCCGAAGCAATCAATTTAAAGAAAGTACTTAATAAAATTCAGCAACAAAGAAAACAATTAAAAGCAATAACATTAATCGTCCATCCCCCCAAGAGTGCTACGTATCAGAGCGACCAACGACCTTAAACGAAAAGCGACACCCTATTCCGGGTTACCTGCAAATTACCACCAACGGAGGTAACATACAACGTAAAGGGTGATATATCAAAATTATAACATAAGGCATGATAAAATTCATGTCAGGATCATATCACAGCATTATAATTCTCACAGTTCTCCAAATATTATCACAACGAACTACTAGGAAATTCATCATTCATATTCGCAACAGTTAGCAAGAAAATTCAGCAACTCATCATTACTTGCAAACACATAATGACGCGACACTATACGACTCAACTATGCATATGCATGTGGTACCAATTTGGAGCAACACTCTACAACCAATTTATTTGCCATTATAGGCCGCCAATACAGGCACAACCAACGCCAATACAGGCACAACCAAGGATGATATGCTATGGGATGCATCTATTATGGACTACAACACAACCACAATAACTATGCAACAAGGCATTAAGCCTACAACCCAATTATCCATAACCGAAACATCGCAATTTCATACGCATCATATGACCACATTTTTCATATCAAATCAAGTAAGAGCATAATAACAGCATTCTCTCAACAAGTAAAGATTAGCGTGTGTCGGCACCGTTTCCAAATATAATTACACAGAGTTAATGACATAAAACACTAATTCAGGCGCCGGCGAGCATTATCCCTAATATTATCAACTCGCAGAAATTAACCCCATGATTCAATTCTCGTCATGAAATTGATCATACCCATAGTTATAGAATTGAACCCCACCCTTACCTTTGGATTGAGGACAACTCTAAACTCCCGGTTCCGGTTTGCTCTCCGGTGACTCTTTTGCAACTACCTCGAATTCTCTCCGGCGGTTAATTCCTCTGTTCTCAATTTCCCCCAGCCACGTTCCTTTTTCCTTTTTGCCCCTTCTCCTCAACCTTTTTCCTTAATTTTGGTTCTGAGCAGTTTATCGTGTTTTTCCTCTTTTCCCCCACAACTTCTCTAATAACTCCCCTATTTCACTTATTCCATCCACTAATATTACAAATAATAATAATAATAATAATAATAATAATATTACTACTAATTATTAAATTATTATCATTATTAATTATATTATATTATTATTAAACTCTATATTTTATTAAATGATTTCCTATACTTTAAGGACACCCACTAACGCTCTCAGACACACTCCCACATAAAGGCACACCAACAATTCATAAATAATTTAATTTAAAATGAATGGGCCTTACAGCTTTCACCAAGGAGGAGGCCAATTCTTTTACTCTCCTCAAGGATCGGGAAGAGGATGCGCCTGCAAGCTGGAAGGCGATCAGCCCCACAGAAAACAATCAGATATGCTCGGTGTATCCGTGGAGAAGGTTTTTGATGTACAAATGTTCATTCAAGGAGGAAGGTATCATTTGCCATTCACTGATTTTCAAGGGGACATTTTCTATAACCTCGAGTTGTCCCCTGCCTAACTTCACCTGAATGCTCTAGCGTTCATTCGGGCCTTCGAGCTAGTATGTCGGTATCTGAATATCGGGCCTACAGAGGAGCATGGCTAAGTCGAAGCAAAGTTGGGTGTCCTTCAAACAACAGAGCAGGCTGTTCTGGCCATATTCGGAATTTGTTCGTAATTTTAAATTTAGGTTCCTGGTCTTAAAGCCTCTCTCAGAGGCAACCAAAAATTCTCTAGTCACCATGGAAACTGTGGGGGAGGATGTTCGGGAGGTGATTAGGCTCATGTCAGTTTCCACTAGAGTGGGTGTATGCCCATTTCAAATACAGGACCGACCAGTTCCTCGTAAAGCATGACCAGTTGTGTACCGAGGACAAGAAATCTTTCCGAGTATTGATGGTGTTCGTGGAAAGTTTTATTCCCGCTACCGTGATGGAAAAGGACAATAATTTTCTTTATGCAGAGGACGGGGTGCCTGCTCGAGCATCCTGATATATAAATACTAAGGCCCTCCTTGACTGTAGACATGAGGACGGGGCTTTCAAACTTCTAGGTATAGATGATTAGTTTTGCTTGTACTTATGATGTTTCGATGAACGTGCTAACCTCCTTTTTGTTTTTCCTTTTTGCAGGGAATATGTCGAATTTGCGCAAATGTCTTGTCAGTTCTGTCGCTGCCAAGAACATCAAGAAGGTGTCGACCTCGAGGGTTGACGCGATTAGGCAACATGTGACGTTGGAGAAGTTTATGGGTGGTTCTTCACCTTCTCCGGGCAATACCTCTAATCCTCCTACCCCGGATCCTCAGAAGAAAAGGAAATGAGACGGTTTCAGTTCTTCCTCGGCTGATGGCTCAAGTGGCTTTATCGGGGGTAAATTCATTTTACTGCCTTGCTATCTGCAGGACAAGATCTTCGACGGAGAAGGGTTCGTTGTTGTCCCCGATCTTGAAGCGTCAGCAACATTGTACGTTGACCCTAAGGTGAGGAGGAAGCTTCTTTGTCAGGATGTGGAGGCGATGATGAGAGTACTGGAGACGAAACTGGCCCTGGGCAACACGGAGTCAGTTCCGGTCAAGGAGTTTAAGAAAGTAAAGGCTAGGGAGAGTGAGCTTGAGTTGGAGACAGCTGATCTATTCAACCAGCTGACAACTCTTCAGGGCAGTTACGAGGGTAATGTCGCACTCCTGAAAGATATGAACAAGATGATGGAGGAGATGAAGAAAATGAATGAGGAGAATGTCAATTTGAAGGCGAGGGTTGCTGAACTGGAAGGTTCGTCGGTGGTCGGACAGGATGAAACCGAGGAGGAGAAGTCCTTGAGGACCCAACGAGACTTGATCGACAAAAACCGCATCCTCAAACAACATACCTTGGGAGCGGTCGAGTTCAAGTTTAATGTTGCCGTGGAGCAAATGAAGGCTCTAAACCCTGACGTTCAGCTGGTCACTGAAAGGATGGGCATTTTGCACCAAGTTATTGACGGGCAGGTGGTCCCTCCAGAGGTTCCAATTGATGATGCTTAATTTTTCCTTGTAACTTAGTATATCTTGGCCTGTGCGCCATTTTTATGTAAATTCTGACTATCGGGCTTGACCCGCATTTTGTAATATTTAGACATTTTCCGGCCTGGGGGTCAGACTTATATATATATATATCTATATATATATATATATATATATATATATATATATATATATATATATATATATATATATATATATATATATATATATATATATATATATATATATATATATATATATATATATATATATATATATATATATATATATATATATCTGTGTGTGTGTGTGTGTGTGTGTTTGTTCGACATTGTATGCCTTATTATATATTGTTTTTTGTATAGGCGTCTGCCTTGTGTTAGTTTTTTGCAAGTTGTGTTTCCTAAATTTGAGAGTTTGCTTAACTCGTTATAATGCTCGGCAATTTAGGGAACTTGTCGAGGTTGCGAAGTAGTTTCACCCGGTCGTGGGACTAGGATCTCGGTCAAGGTTCTGATTGCACAGGGCTTGGACTTTCCTATCGCGAGCTAGGGGTCCTGCCACACTGGTACGACAACGGCAACGCTCGATTGAGGTATCCCCGTTGGGCACAGAATCTGATTGCTCCATGAGCAGAAACTTGCCTCCGTTCTAAGTTTGAGGATTGTGCTTGCACCAGGGAACACTCCCTTGGCCGAGTAACCTCTCTTCGATGTGAGATGACATCGTCGGCAGTTAGTCTTAATTGATTATTAGCACTAACTATAATATTGTTTGAGCTTTTTAGCATTCCATAATCGAGCAAATGGTTCTCCGTTTAGGTGTTCGAGGCAGCAGGCTCCAGTGTTTGTCTTTGATCTTACCAAATAAGGGCCTTCCAAATTTGTGGCCAGCTTGCCCTCGCGTGAATATTTTTGATTTCGGCGTAGGACCAGGCTGCCCACTTGGATATCACACTTTATGACCCTGGCGTCGTGGCGCAACATTATTTTTTATTTTATTGAAGCTTCGCGGAGGGCTGCCTCTGATCGGATTTCTTCGACCAGATCGAGTTCCTCCCTTAATGCTTCATCGTTCAGTTCCTCGTCGAGAGGAGCCTCTATTTGTCTAGAAGGTTCTATGATCTCCACTAGGATTATTGCTTCGGTTCCGTATGCTAGTCGGAAGGGAGTCTCCCCAGTTGTAACACCCTTTTCTACCCCACAATTTTAATGGCAAAATATTCACATTTACCAGAGTAAAATATTAAACTCAAAGAAAATCACCTCAAATGACGTACATTTCCCAATAAATCAAATATAGGTCAAAGGCTCCGTAAAAAACGGGTATTCCCAAAAGTTATCAAAAATTGCTCAAAAGGCAGCGAAACTCAAAAAGACATAATCCAAAGTTTTCCTTGTACAGAAACAAAATCAAAATAACAACAATAAAATAAAATATGGTTTAACTCAAAGACCCCAACCCGATGTTACACTATCAGAGCAAGACCCTTTAAGTTAACCAAACTGGCCAACAACTCAAAATTCCAAAAAGATCATCGACGAAATCCACGGCTAAACCTGATCATCTGCATGTTATCCACGTGGAGGCAACATTCAAACAGACAGGGTGAGTAAAATGATTCATAATAATCAATATAGGAAATCAATATATAAAACAGTGTCATTTTCATATTATGCATCATCATATTCATCAATGGGCATCAAAGGCCACAACATCATAAATTACTCAAGATTATCTCATAAATGCAAATGCAACAAGACTCATGCATGTGGTACTAATCATCACAGCTCGATGAACACTGGGCCATCAACCCTACATAGATCCCCATTAATAGGATCGATTCTATACAAGAATCGGAGCACATTAAAATACCTCACATCCGCACAATGGGACTGAAGTCAAAGAAATCAAGGTCTTGAACTGAAGTCCGGATGCACATGAATGCATGATGCACACATCAATTATCATTCTCATAAAAACATCATAGGTGTATCATCATTCATCAAAATCATCATCATCAAAATCATCATCATATATCATGTCATCATAGAATCATCAAAACTCATGGAACCATCATCATAACTCATCATCATTACATCATAGGAATCATCATATAATCATGTGCTAATTACATAGAAATCACAGTCATACTCATATTAATTCGTCAAAGAAATCACAACACCAAACATCAAGACATCACTGCACAAAATCAACATTCATGAAACTCTGCTATGTTCGCTAGCAAGTTTGTTGTGCGAGTCTGGGGCGAGTTTATTCATTGTGCGAAGGATCCTTCACTGTGCGGACACACGGTTACAGCAAAACACTGTTACGCACCAGAACCAAAACCAACTCAAAAGTCCACACGGTTCACTTTCCCAACAACCCAAAAACATCCCAAAATCATTCCTAAGGTATTACGATGATAAAGGCACAAAATCTACGACTTATTAGGCCAATCCCGTACCATATTCACGCTCTAATTCCCATAATTTCCTTACAACTACATCACGGTCATTAGAGTTTCTCACAATCTAATTACCCTATAGGGTTACACCCTCAACAACAGATTTTGACCATGAAGACCTACTTTCCCTCAAACCCAAATCGACCTCGAACCTATCAGACCATCAGTTCAAATCCCTTAAGGCTCTTAAACCTTAAAAAGGCAACAACAATCTAAATGCTCACAAAACCTTCTACCCTTAAACCCTTAAATCGGCTTTAAACACATTGGAACCACACATTGAAAATCATGAATGTAATACTCCTCATACCTTAATTGCCAACTCTAAGCCTTCTCTTTGATTTTGTGGAAACCTCGCGAACCTTTTGCCTCAATCCTCTTCCTCAGAGCTCTGACCTCTATTTCTTCTCTTTTCACGATCTAATAAGAATGAATGTTAATTCCCTCAAAAATCCCTTTTTGTTAAACCTAACTTTGGGCCTATAAATTGGGCTTTTCTAATATTACCCCCACTAACTCCTCCTTAATTGTCCAATTTGCCATTAGTTAACTCATATTTATTTAAATTAATAATAATACCAATATATTATTATTTAAATAAATAACCTAAAATCCATAATTCTCAATATTTCACACCAACCACTAAAAATCACTAAAAATACGAATATTTATATTTAAATAAATTAAATAAATATTCCAATAAATTTGGGGTGTTACACCGGTGGTGGAGTGTGGAATTGTTATGTAGGCCTAGAGCATGCTATGTAGCTCCTCGACCCATCTTTTTTTGACTTTACCTAACCTTCATTTTAGACCTCGGAGGATCACCATGTTCGCGGCCTCTGCCTGCCCATTGGTCTGAGGATGTTCGACGGACGTGAAGTGTTTCTTGGTGTCTAGTTTAGTGACGAAGTCTTGAAACTTCATATCCGTGAACTGGGTCCCGTTGTCGTTCACAAGGGCCTGGGGTACGCCGAATCATGCGAAGAAGTTTCTTTTGTAAAAATGAAGTATGTTGAATGTCATAATTTTGGCGAGGGCCTCGACCTCAATCCATTTGGTGAAGTAATCGACGACCACAATCAGAAATTTGTTCTGATAGGATCCCATGGTGAAGGGACCGAGGATGTCCATCCCCCACCAAGCGAAGGGTCATGGGAAGGACAAAGTCTTTAGTTCGTTGGGGGTGCTAAGTGCATGTCTCAGTGGCATTGGCACCTCTCGTATTTTTTGACATGCTCTTTCGTGTCATTCTGCATAGTTGGCCAGTAATATCCTGCTCGAAGAGCTTTTCGCGCCAAGGATCTTCCTCATAAGTGTTGTGTGTTGATCCCGTCGTGAATTTCTTGGAGAATGTCAGGGACCTTGTTCTCCTCAACACACTTCAGGAGGGGGATGGAGAACCATCGACGATAGAGTTTATCTTTGACTAGGACGTACGAGCAGGCGCTTTGTTTAATTATGCTGGCCTCTTTGCTATCTTCGGGCAACTTCCTTGTGGTGAGATAGTCGTACACCAGAGTCATCCAGCAATTGTTGTCTCTGATGGCATTGACGTCGAGCAGTCCTGTTGGTTTTTCGATGCTTGGACAGGGAAGCGTCTCTTGTATAACAGACTTGTTGCCATTTTTTCTCCTAGTGCTGGCCAATTTTGACATGACATCTGCCTTAGCGTTTTGTTCGTGGGAGATGTTTTGGACTTCCCATACGTCGAACTTAGCTAGTTTCTCTTGGACCAACATTAGGTATTCGACGAGATGATCGTTTTTGGCCAGGTATTCCCCCCGTACCTGGGAGGCCACGAGCTGGGAGTCCCTGAAGATTTTTATTTCCTTAGCGCCCAGGCCCTCAGCCTGTCGTAAGCCTGCGAGGAATGCCTCATATTCGGCTCGATTGTTCGAGGTTGAGAAGGACAGGACCAATGACACTTCTATTAGGATCCCCTCTTCGTTTTTGAGAATGATGCCCGCTCCGTTGGCCGTGAAGCTAAAAGCTCCTTTGACGAAAATGGTCCACTTATGCACTCTGCTGGATAGGGACGCCGTGGGCGTCATTTTCGCCACAAAGTCGGCCAGGACTTGTGCCTTAAGGGCCTTTCTGATTTCGTAGTGGATTTCGAACTCTGACAGTTCTAGAGACTATTTGAGCATCCTATTGGCCATATCTGGTATCAAAAGTCTGGTTTAAGATTCGGTGGGCCACCTTCTATGGTTTCTGCTATCGGGTCACCCACCATTTATTTCCATGCTTCAGTTGTTCATTCCTAAGCGTGACAGGGTGTGTTAAGAGTCCCACATCGGAAAATATATGGCATGAACATGTGTTTATAAGTGGGGGTAAGCCTCACTCTACCAACCGGTTTTGTAGGGTTGAGTTAGGCTCAACCACATTTCTCAACATGGTATCAGAGCCTAGTTTAAGATCCGGTATGCCACCTTCTATGGTTTCCACTATCGGGCCACCCACCATTTATTTCCACGCTTCAGTTGTCCAGTCCTGGGCGTGAGGGAGTGTGTTAAGAGTTTCAAATCGGGCAATATAAGGTATGAACATGTGTATAAGTGGGGGCAATTCTCACTATACCAACCGGTTTTGTATGGTTGAGTTAGGCCAAACCACATTTCTTAACATGGTATCAAGAGCCTCGTTTAAGATCCGGTGGGCCACCTTCTATGGTTTCCGCTATCAGACCACCCACCATTTATTTCCATGCTTCAGTTGTTCAATCCTGAGCGTGAGAGGTGTGTTAAGAGTACCACATCGGACAATATATGGCATGAACATGTGTTTATAAGTGGGGGTAATCCTCACTCTACCAACCGGTTTTGTAGGGTTGAGTTAGGCCCAACCACATTTCTTAACATATAATAAACAAAAATAACAACAAATTATGAAATCCTGAGAACATTAATCAACAGCGACATACAACAACATACAACAACACAAGATATTATGTAATATTTCAAGAACACACCTTTTTTTAAACTAATCGTGGATCTGGAACAAATTATGAAGTTCATCTAGTTTATGAAGCTATGAAGAAGAAGTACAAGGTGAATGAAGTTTACGCAATAGCTTCATACTTCTTCTATTTTTCTTCATAACTACACAAATCATATGTATCATAGTCAAAGTACGCGCTTTGTTAAGGTGTTGAAGACGAATCTAAACAAATGAGAATATTCACCAAATGAAAAAATCAGAACCCATTTTTAACAATAAACGTAAACAAAATTGAAGCATAAGTTTAATGAACGAACCTCAAGTTAGCGATTGATGAAGACGAATCTGAAGGTTGAAGTATGATTAAAGAGTGACATGGATGTTAAGGTTATGTCATGAGAGAGAATAATGAAATATGTTATGGTTTTCTTTTGAGAGAAACGATTGTTATGTACTGAACGATAGATACTTTCGCTTATATACTAAAAAATATCACTTTTCGTCACGGTTAGAAAGAAAAACCGTGATGCAATTTTTAAATTTTACAACGGTTGTATTGTAAAATTGTGGTTAAATAACTTTCAATTTTTTATTTATTTATAAACGCAAGGGCAAGAGAGTTATTAATTGTTGTTATTGTTATTCTTCATTACTGTTGTTATTGTTATTTTTGTTAGCTTGTACTATTTTTTTTTTGTAAAGAGGGAAGAGTATATAAAACAATACTAATAAATAAGTTTATTAAGAACAAACTTTTTCATTACATAATTTTGTCAAGATCGGAACAATATCCCTTAGCACTAAATGAATCTTCATAATCTATAACTCGCTCCTCACTACCCTCATTAGAATCATAGTAAAAAATCTTCCTCGACATTTTTTTCTTTTTCTTCAGCTTCTTCTTTTTCTTCTTCTTGGCCTTCCTCACCCTCAATGTATCTCTGACAGTAGTTGATCCAGATGGCTGGACTTCCTCGGTTGACTGCTGATGTTGTTGGATTGTGGTGACTTCAGTTGATATATTTCTGTTAGCATTCTCAGATGGAGAACTCATGTTGTTATAAGAAGTTAAAAAGAATAGTTTGAAGAAGTGGAAATTTATTATATAAAATTATGTATTTATAGAAGAGGTTGAAGATGAACCATCTGATAATTTAATCCTTGCAATGATTACTTTTAATGATTGATATTCTTGAATGACTAGTGACCGTCTTGAGAATGAAGAAAAATTTCAATCATCATTATAGTTGTTTCTCTCTTTTGGAAAGAACGTTTATCTTTGTTGCGAAGAGAAAATGTTATACAGATCATATTACAACAGTTGAATATTAAAATTGTGATTAAATAATTTTCAATTTTTTATTTACTTATGAAATTAAGTGACACGCGCTTTTTGTAATAGGAAAATTGAAAAAAATGTAGTTGTCAAGATTCAAACCTTGTACCACTCACTTTATCACCGTGGTTGTTTATATCAACCATAATTAAATAACTTTAAAAAAAATAAATAAGCATTCGGCGCTTCTAATTTGCGATATTTCAACGGTGGAAGGTATAACCGTAGTAATATTATGTTACCGAAAGTGTATTTTATAGTAGTGATAAAATAAAACTACATATCAAATATATTGTCGTTGCATCAAAATGATTCATATCTTATATGAATCAATCAATCATATTTGTATAAATTTCAAATTATCGGGGTATCGTTACTTCACAATACTAACGTCAGATTTTGAAGTATAGTAAACAATGATCAATCCAAATTATACAAACATGATGCCAATATTTATTTTTTCATTATTATTTAATTTATTATGTGTTTTAATAGAATTAATACACAAATTATATAAAACAAATAATTATCCAATACATGGTTTCGTAAGTGCCTCTAATACCATTCAAGGGAAATCGCGATACAATACACAGCGGAAAATAAAATTTCTCTTTAGTTGATCCTCATGAATGATGCATGATCAGTGATAGAACAATTACCTCTTGTGGCGATTAACACCTTTGACGTAGAATCAAAAGAATGGTCATGAGCGTTGAATGAATAATAACGTCTCTACTCAGTCCGTGCGAATAGAGTGTCTTCAATCTTAGTGCTAGCTCACTTAAATGGATTGTACCTTATGGTGTACTATATTTTATTTAATCCAACGACACCTTACAGGATTTTATATTCTAGTTAAGTGCATCGTACCTTACGGTATTCCGTAATTATCTTAAGTACGTCGTACCTTAGAGCGATTCTTATTTATTATATCTCTCATCAGTCTATCCTTATGTGTATGACTCTGTAGGTTCTACTGACATTGACAATTACATTAAATCACATATTTAATATAATAAACAGTGAGCGGTGTCTAGCAACACATCATCGCTACTCAAGTCGCAAAAATGTCATGTGATATGACAAAAACTTTTCTGTGATAATGCTTGTGTGTACAATTACCTCTTTCCCATCATGTTATATTGAGCACAAGGCATAGATAATGCACCCTTATCCAGTTCAATATTGAGCCCTTAGACATTTATCATGTTACGCAAGATGGATCATCTAGGTCACTCATGTCCTTCAGCATTATTTGTAGAGTACCCATCAATTGTCTTTATGGTCATCTAGTTTTGGACAACGCTTGATCAATAATAAAGTATTCGACTCCACATTTAAGGTTCATATTGGTTTTTGGTCGAAGGGTAGTATACAACACTATAACCATGAGAATAACTTGACACTTTGTATAACATTCTATGTAGTATTCTCATAGCTGGTCAATTCAGTATAAATATTACTCTTAATATTCATATTATTTGAATACTTGATAATTTTTTATCCATGATCCATGATATGTGATCATCAATCTATCAAGACAATAGTCTCAATACTTTAATGTTATTATATTTCACAATAAAACTCGACTACATATACTTTAAGAATGATGTCCTTATGTTTAATGAGATCTTATAACTAAGTCACACACTCACACTTAATGTTTTATTAAACAGACTAATTATTCTAAAATTTTCTTTATTTAAAAAAAAACAAACATAATAAAAACAAATATCTTTTAATTATTAATAAAATTATTGACTTATAAGACTTACACCAATATTAAATGAATTTTGTCATAACAAATTCAGATGCTACCTTTAACATAAGTGACACTTTATATATAAAAAAATAAGAAAGAAATAAATGTTCAGCATTTGATTTGACAAGAAAAAAATATTTAATGAAAAAAAAGTGTAAATTTTTTTTTTCATATTTGAGATTATATTAATTAAAATAGTATTTATATTCAAATTATAATTAAATATTCTCTCAACCAAACCATGTCATATTTTGGAGAAGGAAAATTAGCCGGTGAAATCCCATTAATTTAACTCATTTAGTAGCGACATTGACATCCAATTGCAGTAGCGGTATTTCACATGCAATATCTCACTCTTTACTTTTAAAAAGTAAAACTCTAAATTTTAAAATTTTAAAAATAAAAATAAAAATAAAACTCTTATCATTATGTTGATAGAAAATAACCAATGAGAAATTGTACTCCCTTCAAAAATTGAAAACACGTTAATACTAGTAGTCATTTTCCTTTCAATTTTGTAGTACTCACTTACCTTTCAAATGACCCGTGAACTTCTAAAGGTATCTCCAAAGAGATAGTCATTTTGAGTTGCTTGACTTGTTATTTATGGGTCTAAATTGACATATTGCACATGAGTTATTTATAAACAATTTTGATAATTTTACTACAATCATCATTACCATAAACAACATGTATTTATTTTACAAATTTATATTTTTTTTATTTGCAAAACTATAAAAAAAAAAAAAAAAACTCTCCATAATTGTGCTAGACTGTGTTTGAATGAGTTAATTACATTTTTTAGAAAAATTAAAAGTATAATAATTTTAATGATTCAATTGAAATTTATTTATTTTAAAATTATTTTGTTAAAATAATTCATTGTTATATTTTTGAGGTCATTTCATAAATTGTAAAACTTTAATGCCAAATTCAAAATATAAAAAATAGGATCAATTTGTAATTTATAAAAATTTGAAGGGATCAATTTGAAAATTTAAAAAAATTTTAGAAATTTATTTATAATTTTTTTTAAAATTTTGAAAATGAATTTGAAATTTTATTAAAATATGAAGACCATCTTACAAATTTTAAATTTTAAAAATTTAATAATAAATATTTAACACTTGCATTATATATAGTCAATTCAATTTTTTTATTAATTTTATTTAAAAAATTTTAAATTTAACTTAAATAAAATACTTTATAAATTTATATTATTTTAACAATTTTTATTTTTTCAAATTTAAATAATAAATTTTAATCAAATTGTTTTAAATTTCTTTAAAAAAATTTATTTTCCTTAATTAAAATATTTTATTTAAACACAATCTTAAAGATAATAATAATATGGCAAATGACCATGGCGATTTATTTTTTCTTACTTTGATAACTCTAGATGCCACATTATCCAACCTATTCACTTTCAAAATTCAATCACAAAGACAAGTTTGTCTTTTCCTTCCTTCTCCATCTCCTAGACAACTACAGCTTAATTTCACCATGAAACTTTCCTTTCTCCTTCAATCAATCTCTCTCACAAGAAAATCGAACATGCTCAAACTCTCTTTCGAACATTTTTAATGGGAGTAAATTAAATGAGTAAACTAAAATATTTTTTGTGAGACCAAAGTGTTTTGTAGGGTTTAAAATATTTATAGTTGATGTGAGTAGTTTTTACTTTAGTGATGGTTGTCTATAAAAAACCAAAACTTGATCCCACATTTTATATTTTTATTCAAATTACCATTAATTTAATTTGTTGAAATATTTTATTAATATTAAATAATATTATAATATGTTTCACATTGAATAGTTAACTTTAAATATATAGATAATAGAAACTAAACTTTAGTTCACTAAATGTTATGTTAGCTCTAGTGCTCTACTATAATACAAATTCTTTATTACTAACGTAAGCTATACAAAATTTTGGTTTAACAACCATGCGCTAAACATCAATTTACAACCATGCGCTAAACATCAATTTATTTATTTATCACTCAAGTTCAACCCGAGGCAAAAGTTATTGGAAAGGACAAAAAAAAATTTGTTTCTATATCATTTAATGTATCATTACACACTATATTAGATGTACTAGAGGCTATAAATAAGTAAAAATTCATTAAAGCTAATAATGAGATTATAATTCTACAATAATGAAATTGTGATTCTATAATAATAGTATAATAATAGCGTTACTCATTAGTAATGATTAGTGATTCTATAATCTTTATACTAATATTACGATCTCGTATTAAATTTTAATACTTCTCTCAAATTGGAGAGTGAGATGAACACCGAAATTGACATAAGATCATTGCTAAAGAATGAAGGTTCTAGAAATATTGAGTTTAATTTTTAATAAGAATAATATTTGATCAATATCAGGATATCTCTATACGAGTTCTAGATTACTAGGCTCCATTTTCCTAGAAATTGGAGTGTAAAAAAGAAAAAAAAATTGACCTAAATTGACCATTAATTCATGGAATGATTTAGCTTCTAAGACTTTTTGTGAAAATGACACCTTGTTGATTCTCTGTTGGGAAATAGCTGATTAATATGGTATCTGCTTGCAAATGTTGATGTTCGAAATGACAATTTACCTTTACATATTTTGTCCTCGCGTGGTATTTTGGATTAACAGAACGTGGATTACTTTCTAGTTACAATGAAGCCCAATGAGAGAAATACATTGAACTTGCCGATTTGAAGATAACTTGGAATTTATGTTTTCCACATAGTAGTGATAATCTTGAAGATAACTTGGTGGCAGCCTTGTGCGAGGTGCGAGCTCTATTAATTCAATCTCTGTATGATCCTTCATCTTTGTAATCTGAATCTCCCCCCTAGCCTCATGATTTTTTTGTTGGTTTTCTCAGAATTTATGTCCATTTCTTCTCTTATGGTGTCCTTCTCTAGTGATATTGTTATCATGAAATGTACTTTTTGGCAATGTAATTGCATCATTTCTCTCATGTGTCATATATGGCAGCTCATGTTTGTTAAATATCATTTCTCTATATGCATAGAACTCGCGAGTCTTTGGATTGTACACCCTCCATCCTTTTTGTCCTTGTAGGAACCCAAAAAGATGTGCATATCTACTCTTAAATCAATTTTTTATCCTTGTTTGGAGTTTGTTCATGCGTGGCATAAACAATCAAATACTCTCAAGTGCTTATATGTAGGTGGTTTTTCAAAGACTATCACATATGGAGTGATTCTTTCAACCATATTCTATTGTAGGTGTCTTGTTAATGATATGAGTGACAACTAATATACATTAGCCTTAAAAACGAATAGGAAGATTTTCTTGAAACCTTAGAGCATTAGATACATTCAACATATGTTTGTGTTTACGTTATACTCATCCGTTGTTTTACTAAGAAAAAACTAAGTTTCACATTGGTTAAAGATAGAATTCATAAAGGGTTTATATAAAGGGTTTATATAAAGTGACACCCCTCATCTTATAAGTCGGTTTTGTAGGATTGAATTAGGTCAAACTCTAATTCTCTCATTGCAACATGGAAAGATTCATACGAAATTCCTTTTTGTTGAGAAATATCCTGCATAGTTGAATTAACAAATTTTATACCATTATCACTCCTCATTCTTTTACATGCATTGAATTATGTCTCTACCATAATATAAAAATTGATCATCATTTTTTAAGTTTGATTGATGTGTTTCATAAGATATATCCAAATTTTTCGAGAGTAGGCATTCACAGTGGTGATAAAATAATAACAATCATCATTTGCAAGTGTATTATATTTTCCCTACAAATCATAATGTATCATATCAAAAGGTTTCTTGGATTTATTAATGCTTTGAATAAAAGGATGTCTACATTATTTTTATATCTGACATATGTCACAAGTAATATTATTGAAATTAATTTGTAATTGACTAGTTCTGAATGTGCCTAAGAGCTTGAACCAATGAATGTGTCCCATTCTTGAATGCCAAAGTATAGTAGTAAATGCATCTTCATTCACCTCTCGTTTGAATACATAAACTCCTTCTTGCTAATTACTCGAACCAATTATCTTTTCGAAGCTTTGTGATGTATCATACAAGAGTTAGAGTGATAAGTCGCTAAGCAATCCAAATCACATGTCAAAACAGTGATCAATCTATTTTTTTTTATCAACTTATATCTCCAGTTTTGTCCATGAAAACAGTGTTCCCATAAGATAATGTGATGCATAATGGTTTTTCAAGCCTTATAATGTCCCTCTAAATGTTGATTAAAGGGCCGTGTGGCGTGATGCACGACTATCCAAGATTTACTATACCTCTACACTACCTGTCATCAACAAGAGTCATGTGTGTAACAACATCTATTTGTTCAGAGAGTTTTTAATCCACCCCTTGATACTTTTAGGCACCTTGCAAAAACTTCTTTTATGTCCACCGCTTCCGGAGATATACATCCGGGCGCACCCTTTTTTTTCTTTACGCTGGATGCTTCCGGAGATGCATCTAAGAAAAAAGTTTCAGAGATGCAACTCCAAAATTTTATCAGAACAAATTTTTTTATAAAAAAATCAAGTTTTATTAGACGCAGATAAAAATTAACGGTTGCAGATGAATATAAAATGACATACATCCGTAGATAAAATAATGATATATATATATATATATATATATATATATATATATATATATATATATATATATATATATATATATATATATATATATATATATATATATATATATATATATATATATATATATATATATATATATATATATATATATATATATATATATATATATATATATATATATATATATATATATATATATATAAAAGAAGTAATATGGTACATCAATGTCATCAAAAATATAATACATAAAAAAAAAACATCACTGTCACTATTGTGTGTGCTTGACCGCCTCGTCTGCCTCTTCCGCCTCCTCGACCGCTCAGTCTCTGTCCTCGGCTATCGATCTCACCTGTTCTGCCGCGATGCCTGCAGTACATAAGTGCCCCTCCTGCCACCGCAATGATGCCATCCAATACACACCTGTGGTCAGACCCCTCAGGGGAGAAATCGGCGGCAATGTCTGCCCGCCCCATCTCCACTATCTCACGACAGCGAGACAGGACATCCTGAGTGTGTTCCAATTGAGGCTGCCTCGAAAATACTACCCTTAAAACTATATTCTAACTCATTTACGGAAAATACCTCGAAAACTTACCGATTAAATCTAGCTTTGAATGAGTTGGAGTGTCTTGATCGTTGAGATGAATGCTCCTTGTCGAACTTAATTGAAAACAATTAAGTTTGGTGGAAAAAGTATTTTTGAGGTTTGAGAGTGAGAAGTTGAAAAATGATGAATGAGGGAGGAGAAGGGATTCTGGCACAAATGTATTCTAATTTGTTCTGGAGCTATATAAAGGAAAATATTTTATAGATGTAGCTCCGGAAAAAACCAACGTTGAGTAAAAAAAAATGCATTCGAAAATACATCTTCAAAAGCAGAAGAGTATTTTTGAAAGCGCACATGGTGTCTGAGAACCCCAAGAGGTGGGATAAGAAATTCTCTACTTGTTATTTCCTTGATGTGGGTATCTAGTTCCCCAATGCAACGTGTATCCAACGATTTCAAAGCATTTTACTATGATGTGTTTAATCGTTCCACAATGATCGCACTTGCACCTAGATCATCATTTTGTTCATTTGCTTCTGCTCCTTAATGATGAATGAAAATTAGTTTTTTATTCTGATTTGTTGTTGTCTTTCCCCTTATCTAGAGCAAATCTCACTTCCTCTCCTAATATATGGTTGAGAGCATGTCGCAACAGAGACAGTGATTCAGAGTTTGATACGAGAGAAACAAAATACTGGATGATTTTATTCATAAGAATAGGCCTTTTGTAGGCATTACAAAGTGTAACCGTTGTTTCCATTTTTCTTAAAAATTATCTATCAACTAACCAACTAACACACGATACCACAATTCCTAAGACCAGGTTTTAGCAACTGCCATTAATTTTAAACATAAACAATTCTGAAACAAATAAATAAATACATAAATCTTAACAAATAAATAAATAAATCTTAACACCATCCCTTAAACTGATATCTGCAGTTAATATCAGTTTAGAAACATGCACAATGTAGCAACAACTCCTTTCTTTATTTTGTCTCTGTTACGGAACAAACTCCTAGCATACTTCGAAGCTTGAAAAATGCAGCAGGTTTTAGAGGCTTGGTCAAAATGTCTGCAACCTGATTTTCACTCTTACAATAAACCAATTTAATTATTCCATCATTGCTAAGATCTCTTAGAAATTAATATTTCACATCAATGTGTTTACTTCTACCATGTAGTACATGATTCTTGGAAAGTTTGATTGCTGAGTTGTTGTCACAAATAATTGTGGTAGCTTCAACTTGTTTTGATCGTAGCTCTTCAAGAATCTGTCTCAACCAAATAGCTTGACAAGCACAAGTTGTTGCACCAATGAATTCAGCTTCTTTAGATGATAAAGTGGCAATTTGTTGCTTCTTAGAAGACCATCAAACAACTTCAGTCCCCAACAAGAAAGCATAGCCAGAGGTGTTTCTTCTATCATCTTGATCTCCTGCATAATCACTATCTGAAAACCCAAATAATTCCAACTTTTTTCCTTTCTTGTAGAACAACCCAAAATCTTTAGTTCCTTGTAAATAGCGAAGAATTCTCTTGGCAGCTAACAAATGCATTCCTGTTGGACTCTCTATATATCTTCTTATTAAGCTCACAAAATACATTATGTCAGGCATGGTTGTTGTTAAGTACATTAAGCTGCCAATAATTTGCTTGTAAAGTGTGTTGTCCACTTTCTTTCCATCATGATCTTTGTTTAGCTTCAAGTCAAACTCGGTTGGAGTGCTTACGGGATTATAGTCCTGCATTTTAAATATGTCCAAAATATCTTGCACATACTTCCTTTGAGAAATAAAGATCCCATAATATGATTGTGCTACTTCTTTGCCAAGGAAGTAGTGCATCATACCAAGGTTAGACATTTCAAATTCAATCATCATAGATTTCTTGAATTCTTTCATCATGGCATCATCATTTCCAGTAAATATAAGATCGTCAACATATAAACACACAATGAGCAATTTCCCGATATCTCCTATTTTAACAAAAAGTGTGTGCTCATATGGACATTTGTGAAAACCCTTTTTTAGAAAATAAGCTTCAATGCGACTATACCAAGCTCATGGAGCTTATTTTAGTCCGTAGAGAGCTTTCTTCAATTTATAAACTTTATGTTCTAATTCAACCTTTACATAGCCAGGAGGTTGATCAACATATACCTGTTCTTCCAGGTATCCATGCAAGAATGTCGATTTAACATCAAGCTGGAAAATCTCCCACGATTGTAGTGCCGCTAATGCAACCACTAATCTGATTGTGTCATGCCTTGCAACTGGAGAGAAAACTTCTGTGTAATCAATATCGTACAGTTGCTTGTATCCCTTGGCAATCAAACGAGCCTTATACTTGTCAACTTCACCTTTCTCATTTAGCTTTGTTTTGAAAACCCATTTCACACCAATGGTTTCCTGTCCATTTGGTAGATCACATAGTTCCCAAGTATCATTTTTTTCTATTGATGCAATTTCTGCATCCATAGCCTTTTTCCATTTTGATTCCTTGACAGCAACTTCAAAAGTAGTAGGATCACAATCTGAAAAGAGAGCAAAATGTGTAAGTACATCCTTGCCTTGGTCAACTCCAGTAACCTCATAATCTTCCATCCGTGCAAGTCTACTTCTATGACGTTGAGGCCTTTATGATTCAGCTACAAGTGGACTTTGATCAGCTATAGGAACATTCTGATTTCCTTCTACTTCTTGCACATTTTCCATAGGTTTCTCCCTTTCCTCATGATCATCAAAGGCTATTGGGATACATTATTTAGCCTTATCTTTTTTCCATGATCAGGTTGCTTCTTCATCAAAGACTACATCGCGGCTAATGACAATTTTCTTAGTGCTTGGATTATATAATTTGTAAGCTTTTAATACATCACTAACACCAAGAAAAATGCATTTTTCTCCCTTGCTATCTAGCTTTTTTTCTCTTATGATCTGCAATATGAGCATAAGCGATATGCCCAAAAACTCGGAAATAGTCTACGGTTGGTTTTCTTCCGCTCCATGCTTCTTCCGATGTCATATTTTGAACAACAAGTGTGGGACTTCTGTTCAGTACATGTATGCTCCAGTTGACAGCTTCTGGCAAAAAACTTTTTGGAGTACAACTCCTTGACAAAATGCGACGCACCATATTCATAATAGTGCGATTTTTCCTCTCACATACGCCATTTTGTTGAGGTGTATAAGCTGATGTAAGCTGCCTTTTGATTCCATGAGTCTCACAAAAATTTGCAAATTCATGTGAATTATATTCTCCACCGCAATCTGTGCATAGAACTTTGATTGAACTGCCTACCTCTTTTTCAACCAATGCTTTATAGCTTTTAAATGCTGGGAATGCTTCCGATTTTTCTTGCAAGAAATAAACCCATACTTTACGATTAAAATCATCAATGAAAGTAATTATATACCTCTTACCTCCATTAGAACATGGAGTAATTGGTCTGCATATATTGGAATGAACAAGCTCTAGTGCAGCCTTTGCCCTCCATGATTTTCCTTGTGGAAATTGATTCCGGTGTTGTTTGTTAACGACACATTCTTCACAAACTTCAGAAGGGACTGTGATTTGAGGAAGACCTGTCACCATATTCTTTTGTTGTAAAGTCTTTAACCCACAAAAACTGAGATGCCCGTAGCGAAAATTTCAAAGTCATTCCTTTTCTTTTAACCTTGCAGAAAGACATGATTGAGTATTGTCTTGTAGATACAATGGAAACATTCTATTAGCTGTCATGTTCACTTGAGCTATCAAACCCAATTTTTCATCTTCAATTCTGCAAACTCCATTTTTGACATAGATTCTATATCCCTTTTCTTGAAGCTGGCCAACACTTAGTAAATTTGTTTTCAAGTCTGAACAAAAATAACATTAGAAATAAATTGAACATGATTTTTCTTGGTATGAATGCCAATTGTTCCTTTTCCCATGACAGAAACTGTAGAGTTGTCACCAAATTTAACAGTGTTGCGAAATGATTCGTCTAAGTTAGAGAATGCCTTCTTATCGCCACACATATGATTGTTACAGCCAGTATCCAAATACCACAGATTATCTGGAATTTCCTCGGTCACATTGCACACCATCAAGAGAGATTCCTCTTCTTCTCTTTCTGTAAAGTTGGTCATTTCTCCATTTTGGCCATTCAAGTTAATTATACATTCATTTTGATAATGACCATATTTATGACAACGTAGCACTCAACATTAGATTTTAGGCGATAATTGTTTGAATGATTACCTCCACGATAGCCACCTCGACCTCTTCCTCTTCCTGAGTTGTCTAAATTCTGGCGGTTTGCAGTTGCTATGGTTGCTGCTACAACCATTGTCACCTCTACCGTAACCACCTCGACCTCTTCCTCTGCCCCTGCCTCGGCCTCCTCTAAAATTTGAGGTATTTGAATAAGTCGAGGCTTTAAGTGCTTGCTCCTCTTTGTTTTAGTAGCTGATTTTATTCTCATGAACCAGCAAGGAACTTTGCAATTCATCAATTGAAAGTTCATCCACATCATTTGCTTCTTCTATCGAACAGACAACAAAATTAAATTTTGGTGTCAAGGATCGAAGAATCTTCTCAACAACGGTGACATCTGTTGTCTTGTCACCATGAATCCGCATCTTGTTAACGATATCCATCACTCTTGAAAAGTAGATTGTAACTAACTCTCCTAATTTCATTCGAAGTGATTCAAACTCCGAAGGAAGTGATTGAAGTTGTTGTCTTTTTGTTCTTGTTGTACCTTGGTATTTCTTCCTCATGGAATCCCAAATATGCTTTGCAGTGTCCTTGCAAATAATGGTTTCTAAGATTGATCGATCAATTGCTTGGAAAAGATAATTCTTTGCTTTGAGATCCTTCAGCTTTAGTCCTTCCTGCCCCGTCTTTTGCTTGTCTGACACTGCAGGTTCTGCTACGCCAGAAACAACAATCGTCCAGTATTCTTTGGATCTCAAGAAGTTCTCCATGAGCATGCTCCAATGGTCATAGTGACCATCAAAGCGTGGAATAGCTGCTTGCACAAATCCATTTTCTGAAACCATGTGTGAGAAAAAAAATTACAGTTTTTTTTTTCTTTTATGCAGTCCCTCTCACGTAACCTAGCTCTGATGCCACTGCTACGAGAGAAACAAAATACTGGATGATTTTATTTATAAGAATAGGCCTTTTGTAGACATTACAAAGTGTAACCGCTGTTTCCATTTTTCCTAAAAATTAACTATCCACTAACCAACTAACACATGATACCACAATTCCTAAAGACCAGATTTTAGCAACGACCATTAATTTTAAACAAAAACAATTCTAAAACAAATAAATAAATACATAAATCTTAACAAATAAATAAATAAATCTTAACACGAGTTAAGGATGGTTGCCTCGACATGATTGTATTGTTCATTTTTGAGACTTCCAAATAAGAGATGACAAGACTTCCAAATAAGAGATGAAATCGTTCTTCTTCTTCTTTCTCTCTGCATCAATTCCTTTGATGGGCCACAAGTGCATTTTGGAAATGGTTGAAGCTCATTTAATTTATCTAAAAGACCTTTGAACATTGTAAAATTTTATGACATTTAGATCGTCTTCCTTCTACAATAATTACATAGCACGCCACAACTGATGAATTCTACATGGGTTGGTTTGAACAAAACTTTGTTTAAGATCAGGCCAGATCTATTTAATATATTTTTACCATTGGAAATTGGAATGTGCTTATATGGCATGTTCCTGCATTGGAGATGCTCTAATAAACTTGCCTAGTGTAACTGTAACATTCACCTGCCAAAAATACTTTTCAATGGAACTTTCTTTATAAAACTTATTTTCCTAACAACTGATTTCTGATGAAGCTTTATCCAACTATAAAGCTTAAACTAAGAATAAAATTAACAGATAATCTAAAACAAAAAATAGACTGCTGATAAACTAGAATATCGGGCCACTTTTCAAATTCAGTCTCACAAAAGTCTAATACAAAACCATATAAGCTGAAGAAGCTAATACATATGTTAATATCACCATCATTTTTCTACTTCCCTTTTCTTAGAAATTTGTGTTTTGGCCAGATTAGGGGAAGTACTCTTTCTCTCTCAATCATTTGCAATTTTCACTGAGCAGCAAGTCACTCTACTCGTATCATCTGATTAAGTCATCCCTCAGTATAAATAGATGTCATTTAAATCTTACAATTCATCCTTCACTTCTGTGCTGCTACTCTGACTCTCCTTGATATCAGAATTCCCACTATTTTCGGTTTTCAGAGTTGAGGTTGGTTTTTGGAGTTGGAATGGGATTGATGCGTGTTTCTTGAGAAACTTATAAAAAGCCACCACTGTCCGATCTACATCAACAGTAATCTGCATACAAAATGAACCAAATACATATTAGATCATCGAAGGGTAAAGTTAGTATACACACGACTAGTGCATTCTCGTTTAATATTCACTTACAGGGTCGGAGCTCTTTTTTCCTGCTGGGTAGAAGAGGAGAGTGGGGAATCCATCAGACTACGAAGTGAACATAACTAGAAGGTGAGTACACATGCAAGCATGCATGCAAAAGAAAACCATGATGGCTTCTGATATATGCTTAAATGAAAAATCCAAAACTTAACATGAGTTGGAACCAAGTGTCACTTTAATTATAATGGCAATAGCACATCTTGTATGCTATCAAATCAAGTTTAAATTGGGCTTACCTTTGCCCTAGGATGCTCATTTGTTGCTCCATCCATCTTGGCTATTACAATAGAATCAATGCTACGAAGATGTTTTGCGAGCTTGTTGTATGTTGGTTCCAAGGCTTGGCAATGGCCACACCAGGGAGCATAAATCTGATGTTAAAACAGCCATTAAATTAACACAAACCACTGAACAAGCTATACGCGAAAATATGATTTGAAACTGGTGGGCTAATATTATACCTCAAGTAGAACATCCTTTGACTCATCCAAGACAATTTCGTCGAAGTTATTGCCAACAACTATTTTCACATCACCGTTGTTCTGCCATCAAGTTAGCAAATGTGTTAGAGATGAAAAACATAGCTAGCAGGATATACGTGGAAAATAGAATGACTTACACTTTCGGGAATTGGATCTGACTTGAGGAAAGGTTTTAGCTTGTCTACAAGGAAATCTTCCCCGAATGCCTGAGAGAACACGAAGAGTTGAATTTTTTAGCAATCGCTTTTAAGCTGTACTAAAGCATACAAGAAAGCATTTGTGCATATTCCATAACATGATAACAAAATGAACAGATCCCTTGGAGGAAAGGGAGAAAAGAATACCTTAATATTGTCAACAGTCACCTCTCCATCAAGCAAAAATTTTTTACCATCATCATTTCCTGTGAATGCAAGTACCTATATTCAAAATACCATTTGTCACTTGATTTACTTGGAATTGAACTTAAATTATATAATTTGTCGAGAATCTCAAGGCTCAACCACACAAAATATAGAAATGGAGAAATTATTACTTTGGGAGTATTCTCAGAGATACCAAAATAATCTGCAACAGGCTTTCCAACTTCTTCATTATCCATTTCCACATGAACAAAAATCAGCTGCAAAGGATCATTGTACAGAAATATGTTATTGTCCTGAAATCAAGATTTTTTGGGGAAAGTATAGAAACTAAAATTTATTATTTCTTAAATTTTAAATGATGCATAGGGTTGTTATGAGCAAAGTGTATGGACAACATAAATAGATCAAATTTAAAATCTCAATAGATTCTGCAAACAACAACATGGTTATTATGTACACGCAGGGAAGTTTTTATAAATTTCAAAACTATTTCATAATCAAATTCAAATAGAAATTAGTTTCTATGCACTAACTCTGTAAAACTTTTTTACACAAGCATCCAATTATATCACATTATGATGCCACTATGCTATGTTAGTACCTAAAGCATCTCCACTAATACCTACATGGTATGATGCGATTAGATGCATGTTTAAAAAAACAATTACACTGACTGTATATGCAAATTAAATTGATAGAATTTTTACCTGGTTTCAAATTACATTTGTTTGTTAAAGAAGCTTGAATCTGAATACGTATGTCTTACTAATAAGAAATTCTGTACATATTTATATACATGAGGGGAATAATCTAAATAGTATTGTGATCCTATCATGATCATATAACTGCGGAATGTAATCTAATCAAATATCCCTATAAATATAAGAGCTAATCATAAAAAGAAGATAATAAAACTAGAACTAGTTTTCATAAAAGCCCAGTGATTAAAAACACAAGAACTTAAGTTTTTAATTTACTCCACTGGGCCTAGTTACAGAAAAAAAGAAGGTCTTTTCAAACAAGTGGAGGTGGCTACATAGAGCAAATAACATAATGATGTTATTTAACCTACTCAGCAACAATGACACCACTAGACATATCCAGACTTTTTAGTTTGGAAAAAACCGCCACATAAAAGTACATATGGCATTCCCTTAGTCAATATGCCTTCCAAACTAAAATTTGTATACCCTTACTTTCACCTAATCTACTTTCTTGATCCACTCGGATGCACACTGCACCCTAATTATAATTAAGAGCAGAGCATTATATTTTATTTGCATTGTTTGGTGAATAAAAGGCAAATACAAATTTGTCTAGAATCTAGAGAATGAATGCAGTGACAGAGTATTAAACAATGGCCTGTTAGGATTAGGAAAATACCTTTCCCTTGAAAATCTTTGATGCTTCTTGAAATACTTGAATGAACTTCGCTGTATCCTTTTTAGTCACAAACAGCAACAGCTAAAAGCAAAAGTACAAAACACAACAATAGTTAGAAGTTAGTTAAGATCACATTTTCAAGAAAAGTCTATTCCTAGATCAACAATATAAACCGAAAAGAGATATAAGTAATTGCCTGTTTCTTGATTGGACTTTCAAAAATGACTGGGGCACTTTCCTGTGTAAAAGTCGTGACAAGCGGAAGCTTGTTGGAGGATACAAAGTTGGCTATTGCAGCTTTAACAAATTGGCCATCTGCAGAGATGATAAAATATATATGTAAGTTTGCATTAAAAGCCTAGTGATGTATTTTTCTTATTAAGGAGTTGGAGGAGAGTGGAACAAGAAAACAAACCAAAATGGTTCAGTTTCTCCTCCTCTTTCTTGAGCAAGACCAAAGCAGGGCGCGTGACATTTGGGTCAATATGGAAAAGCTTAGCCACATTAGGAATCACGGTTTGGTAAAAATTGACGCCATCCTCAAGTTTTGATGCTGCAGCTAGCTCATCACTTTCAGCACCCTGCATATTAAGACATAATAAAGGAGGCATCAGACCTAACAACCAAGCAACCAACACTTTCATAAACTAAATCATCAAACTTCAGATCCATTAGTTTAATCTAGAGAATCAACACTGCAAATGGCCTCTTTGTTACATGGATTAATTAGGAAGGAAACAAATATGTGTATCTTTTTCTTACTATATACAACAAACCTATATTAGTATGACCCATATAAGCAAAAACAATGAATTCATCAAACCATATCAAAATAGGCATTTAAATTACAACCAAAAATAAATTAATAAATTGTTCTCCTAAATTGCATTTGATAAAAGATGAGAAACATATATGCATGAACTTACAACTAAGGAATTAAGGAAACCCAAAACGACTGTAGTTTCAGAGGTCAATACTCGTTCAGCATCATCCAATGTAGTTATGTTGTATACACCAGGCCCTATCTTCTTCTTAATCCATGTCACTATAGCATCTCTGCACAAAGCAAAATTCAATTCATAAGAATGCTCTAAAAGCAATGCCGCATCAATTGAAAGCAAAACTTGATGATTATAACTTATGTAACACCGACACTTCTGATTAAAATGTGATCGGTATCATATTGAATTTGCTAGAATAACAGGGACTTGTCGTGATTCTGTCAAACTAAACTCACCATGAATCCAAATATGCACATATACGTTATAATTCTCATTTGTGATCATAATTGAGAAAACACATAATATCAAAATTCGGAATGGAGAGAAAGTTACTTAGTTCTTTGGCCACTGTAAGGTTTATGAACTCCATCGACGAAGAAGTAGATAGTAGGAAAACCCTGAACATCATACTCGTGAGCCAATTCATTTTCCTGCGAAGCATCGACCTTAGCCAAAACGACACCGTCTGTCTTCAACTCAGTGGCGGCCGCGGCATACTCCGGCGCCAGAGCTTGACAGTGACCGCACCACGGGGCGTAGAATTCAACAAGCATGAATTGGTTGTTTTCAATTACGGTGGTGAAATTTCGCTCAATCAAAACGACGACGTCTTTTTCATCCACCTCTGGATCCTTGAACTCTTCCTCCGAGTTAGGGTCGTAGCCGGAGAAGTCGCCGAAGTCGTCTCCTTCGTCGTCTTCTTCATCCTCTTCGATGAGATTATCGGGATCTGGATAATTGGCGTCGTCGTGGTGTGTGGTGGATGCGTCTTCGGGTTCCTCCAAGAAGCTGAGATCTTCGTCGTCTTCGATGTCGTTTTTAGAGGTTTTGTCGCAGAAAGTGAGAGACAGTGAAGAGAGGAAGAGAAGAGTGGTGAGAGAGAGTAAAACGACGAGTCGTTTATGATTTAGCATTGTGAAATGTGGATTCAGATTGTTTGGTTTGGGTTTCGCCGGGAGGGGGAAATCTATGGTAGTGTGAGTTGGGAGTGACAGAAGTAGTAACTGTGTGATAACAGATCACACTAACTGAACCAACTTTACGTTTATGCTACGTGCCTATCAGTGATGTCTTTGATTTCTATTTTTCTTCTATAATAGAATGAATTTTTCTGAAATAAATTAGTATTTTAATTTCTGAAATTATAAATTTAAGTCAATTTAATCTATCAAAAGTTTATAAAATAATAGTAACTAAACTTTATAAGAAATAGTAATCAATTTAATTTTTATATCAATAATTTTCTTGCCAAAACTGTCTGAAAAACAATAATTAAAAATCTATAAAAAGCATTTGTACAGAAAAAACTATACAAGTTAAACAAATGTTAAATTGTGATAAAAAAGAAACAAATGATCAAATTTCATTATTATCTTTGAAGAGAGGTTAGTTACCAACGTCTTTGTCCCAAATTACATAGTCATTAACTATCTTACTAAAATAAAAGATACACATAGACTACCAATATTATCCTCTATATTTTTTGAAATTACTACCATCATTTACCTTTTAAATAATTAACTAATATATTAGTTTATATCAATCACATCCACTTAAATGTTCAAGTGACACACATTTACAGAGCAATCCATTTATTTTTCTTAGACCAATTAAAAAATCATAATACACATATTTACATTTATTAACCAGGTAAACTTCCTTTAAATCATTCTCTCAATTATTTGGGTTTGAGGAGTCTTTCTTAAACTATATCAAAATTCTTTCACAATTAAGGGTGAAAAAGAGAGATAGTCGGATCTTCGATTCACTTTCCCGATTACTTAGGCCCGAGGAGCTTTTCTTAAGCTTCGAGTGATCGTCATCCAATCAAAATACCAAAACACATTAATTCAATGTCTCGCCGCCGCACGATTAAAACTATTTCCTAAAAAGAACAATGTTTAGTACCCTCTAAACACTTGTTTGATAAAACAAATCAATCAACCGTAGTCCTACGAACTACAATGCTCTTACTTTCTCATTGCACTAAGGAGTACGTAGGCAGACCCCTGTTGTACCCTAAAATTTGTCCTCTCTTCTTCTAACCTTAACTGACTTGTGTTTCTTTTTTATTTGTGTTTTCATTAGGTCATAATTTTGCAGCCTTTCATTTGCATTGAGCTTCTAAGACATGGGATCGAGGCATTTTTCTGTGATTTGAGTTTTCCCTATTCAGAGGTGATTTATCCCGAGTTGAGAGAAAGGTTGAGTTCCTAACATCATGATTATCTTTTTTATCGAGTCTCATCAGATATCAAGGTCATCTTCGTCATGATTTCTCAAGAGGATCAGTGTGCACTCAAGGACAGAAATTTCGGTTTCAAGTCAAATGTGGCTATTCAGTCATGATTTTGTCCGAGTATTTTAAAATTTTCATTCATCCGACTTTATTTTTACTTTACATAGCACGCATTTTATCTCGCATAATGCCTAAAATGTCACCAGAATAATTTATCGGATTTACAAACAGACCGGTCAAACTGAATCTCAACGGTGCGTAAAACCGGTGGAAAGAAAATTTTAAAATCGAGCTTGCAGACGTCAATTATATTGATCTATGTTTCTCGTAGTTTAACCCGACGGGTTCGTTTTAATTTTTGACCATTTTTCGTCGCATTTTAATCAGTTTGAGCATTTTAACGAGTCAAAATTTATTTTAAAATCCGACCAAACGCTATATTTTTCTGAGTCGTATATTTTGCGCTGATCATTTTGGTGTACTCGATTTATTTTTTCAAGCACTTGGGCGTCCAATGTAACAACCCAATTTTTATTAATTAATTATTTATGTTAATTAATTAATTTATGTGATTTCTTTAATTTAAATGAATGGGTAGATATTTTGAGAGAAGGAAATATGATGGAAAGGATATAATAGAAAGAGATATAAGAGAAAGAGGGGAGAAAAGGAAAGAAAGAGGAAGAAGAGAAAAGAGAAGGAAAATAGAGGAAAAGCTTGGATTCATCAAGATCAACATCTAGGATTCGATTTAATCTGGTAAGGGTGTGAAATCTTATCATTCTATCAATGTGTGTGATTATGTATGTGTGTTTGGATTATTTGGATGTTTTCCATCTTTTCCCATTCTAGGTCAGAAATGGTTTAATCGGTAGGAATCGATGATTTAACGGTTAGAATCTAGAATTAATGGTGTAGTTTAGTCGTGGAATGTTAGACTAAGACTACTAGAACTTGTTGGAATTGAATCGGGTGATTTTGGGAGTTTCTGAGGTTTTTGGACAGTTGGGATTTTTGAGTACGCAGACACTCGCTAGCACGATCGCTAGGCGAGTAGGATGGCGAGCGTTCGCTAAGCGAGCTGCCAGCGAACGTCCCCAGACTTGGGCAGAATGGAGATGATCCTTTTTGCTAGTATCGAGTCATGTAGGTAGTTGTTCGCTAGGCGAGGCTCCAGCGAGCCAGTAGCGAATCCTTCCAGTAGCTTCTGTTTGCCTTTGCGAGCTTGCTCGCTAGGCGAATCAGCAGCGAGTGTTCGCTATGACCTCGCTAGGCGAGTGGTCCAGCGAGCGTGACAGTGTTTGATTTTCTTGTTGTTTCCATCCAATGTCGATTCTTCTATTCGAATGTGATTAGCCCTTTCTCTTAAGGCACAGTTGTATGCTATGATATGTTATGTTGTGGGTAGTCGTATGGCGTGAATCCTAGATTATGGAAATTGATTGTGAAATGTGGTCGTTCGGCAATTATATGCATTGTTTAAAATTGATTAAAAGTGCATGAAGATTGTGATTGAATCTAATTGATTCTTGTGCATTACTTGATAATGTAATGATGATGATTGAAAGTATGAATACTTTGATTATTATGAAATGTGTTGTGTGTGCAATCATGTTATAATTCTTGTGTGATGAATTATTTGATAATGCATGGGATTAAGATGCGAGAACGGTCTTAAGTGCATTGGTTGTTGATTGCATACGCATCATTTGTTGTCAAGAGGCAATGCTTGCTAGTTTCGCGGAGACTAGTGACTTGTCCCAAACCTAGAAGGGTGAGTTTGAAAGCTTAGAGGACGGGCTTTTGTTTGTTATCGGTCTAGAGGACGGACCCGGTTTAAATGTAAAAACCGAAAAAATGATAACAAGAGTTGGTACCACATGGCATGAGTTGCATTGAGTCTCATGGCATAGATAATTGTTACACGAAGTATGCATATGTGTATGGATTGTTGAACTGAGAGTTGTGAATTGATGAATAAATATAATTGTAAACGTTTATGTGGAATGAGTGAATTGTGGATGTATGCATGATGAAATATGCTTGGTGATTATCCATATTTGTTTATATATACATTGTGATGTGTATGATGAATTGGGTGAAAATTTTGGGATATGTGTATTCTATGCTTGTGTGTGTGTGTCTATATATATATATATATATATATATATATATATATATATATATATATATATATATATATATATATATATATATATATATATATATATATATATATATATATATATATATATATATATATATATATATATATATATATATATATATATATATATATATATATATATATATATATATATATATATATATATATATATATATATATATATATATATATATATATATATATATATATATATATATATATATATATATATATATATATATATATATATATATATATATATATATATATATATATATATATATATATATATATATATATATATATATATATATATATATATATATATATATATATATATATATATATATATATATATATATATATATATATATATATATATATATATATATATATATATATATATATATATATATATATATATATATATATATATATATATATATATATATATATATATATATATATATATATATATATATATATATATATATATATATATATATATATATATATATATATATATATATATATATATATATATATATATATATATATATATATATATATATATATATATATATATATATATATATATATATATAGGCAAAATACCTTTTTTGGTCCCTTAACTATACCTCGGTGTTCATTTTGGTCCCTTAACTTTAAAAAGTTTCATATTGGTCCCTTAACTCTTCAAATGTTCCATATTAGTCATTTTTTACCTATTAGCGACGGATTTAGCGATGGTTTTTTTTAATTTTTTTCCGTCGCTAATAGGTCAAAAAGGACTAATATGGAACGTTTGAAGAGTTAAGGGACCAATATGGAACTTTTTAAAGTTAAGGGACCAAAATGAACCCCGAGGTATAGTTAAGGGACCAAGAAGGATATTTTGCATATATATATATATATATATATATATATATATATATATATATATATATATATATATATATATATATATATATATATATATATATATATATATATATATATATATATATATATATATATATATATATATATATATATATATATATATATATATATATATATATATATATATATATATATATATATATATATATATATATATATATATATATATATATATATATATATATATATATATATATATATATATATATATATATATATATATATATATATATATATATATATATATATATATATATATATATATATATATATATATATATATATATATATATATATATATATATATATATATATATATATATATATATATATATATATATATATATATATATATATATATATATATATATATATATATATATATATATATATATATATATATATATATATATATATATATATATATATATATATATATATATATATATATATATATATATATATATATATATATATATATATATATATATATATATATATATATATATATATATATATATATATATATATATATATATATATATATATATATATATATATATATATATATATATATATATAGTAGGTTGGCTGGAGGTCCTTTTTGTGAAGCATACCTTCATCTTTTGGTCGGTTAGCTAGGATGTATATGATTCTTTTGTGATACATTGTATATGTATCTGGTTGTTGGATCGAGTCATGCTCTGGTCATGTAACACTGGGATCGCTTGGTTTATATATTTTAGAGATACATGATGTACTCTATACTATGTTGTTACATTTATCGAATTATTATGATGTTGGCCCCAGTGCCTAATGATGTTAATTTAGGTGGTGAATTCAAATGTTTCTTTTACGAAGATTGTGATATAATTGAGTCCGCTGCTACATGCTAAGTGAAACCTTGAAAATCATGATTATTTATTGAAGTGTTAATGAGCATGACAGGTGGTTTTGATGTTTGAAAGTTATGTGTGACGCCCTTTTGTGAATACATGATTATTTACTCTGATTATTCATATATTTTCCGTGGGGTTTAGAAGGGTGTTACATTAGTGTTATCAGAACAGGTTGGTCAGTTGGCCAAGTTGTTAATGTGTTTATTCCCTATATATATTTGATATGTGTGTATGGCATTATCGGTATTGTTAGTCTTATGAAGTTTTGTTGTTGGGATCCAGAACGATGGTCGCCGGTAGGAATGATGAAGCGATTCCCGAAGCTTTGGCGATGTTGGCTGGAGGGATTGGACAGAATCCTCAAGCCAATGTGAATGTTGGAAACAACGCCGATGACGAGTTTCGTGCTTTGGGAAGGTTTCAAAGGAATAATCCGCCAATTTTCAAGGGAACCCATGAACCTGACAAAGCACAAGTATGGATGAAAGCAATCGAGAAGATCTTTCGAGTCATGAACTGTTCAGATGCGCAGAGGGTGCAGTTTGACACTCATATGCTTGAAGAGGAAGTTGTGGACTGGTGGGGTAACACTCGTAAGAGATTTGAAGAAGATGGGGTTGTGGTTACTTGGGATGTTTTTAGAGAGGTATTTCTGGAGAAGTATTTTCTAGAAGATGTGCATGGTAAGAAGGAAATTGAATTCCTTGAGCTGAAGCAGGGTAACTCAACTGTGGCCGAGTATGCAGCAAGGTTTGAGGAATTGATTAAGTTTTGTCCTTATTATAACACTACCAATGCTGAAAGATCCAAGTGTCTCAAGTTTGTGAATGGTTTGAGGCCTGAAATCAAGCAAGCCGTTGGTTATCAGGAAATTAGACGATTTTCTGAGTTGGTGAACAAAAGCAGAATTTATGATGAAGATAGTAGAGCTCGGTCTAGTCACTATAAGAGTTTAAACGACAAGAAAGGAAAAGGTCAATTTCGAGGGAAGCCGTATGTGACTCCTGCTGATAAAGGGAAACAGAAAACTGGTTACGGCAAGAAGCCGAGTGGGGGAGGAGTTTCCACTCTGGTGAGATATTATCAATGCGGTAAAGAAGGACATCGTGCTCCTGAGTGCAAAAGCGTTGAGCGGAAATGTTTCAAGTGTGGCAAGCCAGGCCACAAAGCTATGGAGTGCAAGAGCGGTGTGAATGTGACTTGCTACAACTGTGGTGAGCAAGGGCACATTAGTACCAAGTATACAATCTAATGAGGACTCAAGAGAATGGGAAGGTGTTTGATCTATCAGGATCGGAGACTGCTAGCGAAGATCGGTTGATCTGAGGTACGTGCTTCATTAATGGTATGCCTTTGGTCGCTATAATTGATACTGGAGCTACACATTCCTTTATTTCCTTTGATTGTGTTAAGAGATTGAATCTTGAGTTGTCTGTTATGAGTGGAGGTATGGTTATTGATACTCCTGCTATGGGTTCAGTAACTACCCCTTTTGTGTGTTTGAATTGTCCGTTGAGTATTTTTGGTAAAGGCTTTGGAGTTGATTTAGTGTGTCTTCACTTAGATTAGCTTGATGTTATTCTTGGGATGAATTGGTTGGAATTCAATCGTGTCTATATTAACTGTTTTGACAAAACGGTTATTTTTCATGAACCTGATGATGAATGAGATTTGTTTATGACTGTTAAGCAAGTGAAAGAATCAATGCAAGATGGTACGAAGGTATTTATGTTGATGGCAACTTTGAACATTGGTGAAAATGGAGCAATTTATGCTTTACCAATTGTCCGTGATTTTCCGGAAGTTTTTCCTGATGAGATGAGAGATTTACCGCCGGAACGAGAAATGGAGTTTGTGATCAACTTGATTCCTAGAACTAGTCCGATATTGATGGCTCCATATCGTATGTCCGCATCGAAATTGAAAGAGTTGAAGAGTCAACTTGAAGATCTACTTGAGAAGAGGTTTATTCGTCCGAGTGTGTCACCGTGGGGTGCACCAGTTTTGTTGGTTAAGAAGAAAGAAGATTCTATGAGACTTTGTGTGGACTACAGACAATTGAACAAGATGACCATCAAGAATAAGTATCCACTTCCGAGGATTGATGATTTGATGGATCAATTGATTGGTGTGAGTGTCTTTAGTAAGATAGATCTGAGGTCTGGGTATCATCAGATTCGTGTGAAGGTCGAGGATATTCAGAAGACTGCCTTTAGAACGAGGTATGGACATTATGAGTATTCTGTGATGCCATTTGGTGTGACTAATGCACCAGATGCATTTATGGAGTACATGAATAGGATTTTCCATCCTTATTTGGACAAGTTTGTGGTTGTGTTCATTGATGATATTTTGATCTATTCGAAGAGTGAAGAAGAACATGTCGGGCATTTGAGGATTGTGTTATCTGTGTTAAAAGAGAAGCAGTTGTATGCTAAACTTTCTAAGTGTGAATTTTGGTTGAAGGAAGTGAGTTTCCTTGGTCATGTGATTTCGAGTAGAGGTATTGCAGTTGATCCGTCGAAGGTTGAAGCGGTATCACAATGGGAAACTCCAAAATCAGTTTTTGAGATTAGAAGTTTTCTTGGTTTAGCAGGTTATTATCGGAAATTCATTGAAGGATTCGCCAAGTTATCATTACCGTTGACGCAGTTGACTAGGAAAGGTCAAGCTTTTTTTTGGGATGCAAAGTGTGAAGAAAGTTTCCAAGAGCTTAAGAGAAGATTGACGACAGCTCCTGTTTTGATTTTGCCGAATCCGGCAGAACTGTTTGTCGTTTATTGTGATGCTTCTTTGATGGGTTTAGGAGGTGTGTTGATGCAAAATAAACAAGTTGTAGCTTATGCTTCGAGGCAACTCAAAGTGCATGAGAGGAATTATCTGACGCATGACTTAGAGTTGGCCGCCGTTGTATTTGTGCTGAAGCTTTGGAGGCATTATTTGTTTGGTTCGAGATTTGAGGTATTTAGTGATCATAAGAGTTTGAAGTATCTCTTTGATCAGAAAGAATTGAATGCAAGGCAGAGGAAATGGTTGGAACTTCTGAAGGATTATGATTTTGGTTTGAATTACCATCCGGGTAAAGCAAATGTGGTAGCTGATGCATTGAGTAGGAAATCGTTGCATATGTCGATGATGATGGTGAAAAAGTTGGAAATGATTGAGCAATTTCGCGATTTGAGCTTAGTGTGTGAGGAGACTTCTTACGAAGTTAAGCTTGGTATGTTAAAGCTTACTAGTGGTAACCTTGACGAGATTCGAGAAGGACAGAAGTATGATTTGAGTTTAGTTGATCGGTTGACTTTGATCAATCAAGGTCAAGGTGGTAATTTTCAGATTGATGAAAATGGTATCGTGAGATGTTGTGACAGAGTTTGTATGCCTGATATTGTTGAGCTGAAGAAGAGTATTCTTGAAGAAGGGCATCGTAGTAAATTGAGTATTCATCCGGGTGCTACTAAGATGTATCAAGATTTGAGGAAAATATTTTGGTGGCCTCGTATGAAGAAGGATATTGTCGAGTTTGTGTATTCTTCCTTGACTTGTCAGAAGTCAAAGATTGAGCATCAGAAACCGTCGGGATTGATGCAACCGTTGTCTATTCCTGAGTGGAAATGGGATAACATATTTATGGATTGTGTCTGGTTTACCTAGGACGCCGAGTAACTTTGAAGCTATTTGGGTTATTGTGGATAGATTGACCAAATCTGCTCACTTTATTCCTATACGAATGGATTACTCGTTGGAGAGATTGGCAAATCTGTACATCGAAAGGATTGTCATTTTGCATGGTATTCCGTCTAGCATTATGTCAGATAGAGATCCGAGGTTTACTTCGAGATTTTGGGAGAGTTTGCAAAGTGCTTTGGGTACGAAGTTACGTTTGAGTTCTGCTTACCACCCGCAGACTGATGGTTAGACGGAGAGGACAATTCAATCACTTGAGGATCTTTTGAGAGCTTGTGTATTGGAGAAGGGAGGAGCTTGGGATAGCTACTTACCTTTTATTGAATTTACTTACAATAACAATTTTCATTCGAGTATTGGTATGACACCGTTTGAGGCATTGTATGGTAGATGGTGTAGGACACCATTGTGTTGGTATGAGTCTGGAGAGAGTTTTGTGGTTGGACCCGAGATAGTCCAGCAGACTACCTATAAGATTAAGATGATTCAAGAGAAGGTCAAGATTTCTCAGAGTCGTCAAAAGAGTTATCATGACAAAAGGAGGAAAGCACTTGAATTTCAGGAAGGAGATCACGTGTTTCTTCAAGTTACTCCAATAACTGGTGTTGGTAGAGCGTTGAAGTCGCGTAAGTTGATGCCGCGTTTTATTGGTCCTTATCAAATTCTGCAGAGGATAGGAGACGTAGCCTATCGGGTTGCTTTACCTTCGTCGCTTGCTAATCTCCATGACGTGTTCCATGTATCTCAGTTGAGGAAATACATTGCGGATCCGTCTTATGTAGTCCAAGTGGATGATGTGCAGGTGAGGGATAACCTGACTGTGGAGACATCACTTATGCGGATAGAGGATCGGGAGTTGAAGCAACTTCGAGGTGAAGAGATTGCTTTGGTGAAGGTCGCTTGGGAAGGACCGGCTGGTGGAAGCGTGACTTGGGAGCTTGAGAGTCAGATGAGGGAGTCTTATCCCGAATTATTCGTTTAAGGTAATTTTCGAGGGCGAAAATATTTTAAGTGGGGGAGGGTTGTAACAACCCAATTTTTATTAATTAATTATTTATGTTAATTAATTGATTTATGTGATTTCTTAAATTTAAATGAATGGGTAGATATTTTGAGAGAAGGAAATATGATGGAAAGGATATAATAGAAAGAGATATAAGAGAAAGGGGGAGAAAAGGAAAGGAGAGAAAGAAAGAGGAAGAAGAGAAAAGAGAAGGAAAATAGAGAAAAAGCTTGGATTCATCAAGATCAACATCTAGGATTCGATTTAATCGGGTAAGGGTGTGAAATCTTATCATTCTATCAATGTGTGTGATTATGTATGTGTGTTTGGATTGTTTGGATGTTTTCCATCTTTTCCCATTCTAGGTCAGAAATGGTTTAATCGGTAGGAATCGATGATTTAACGGTTAAAATCTGGAATTAATGGTGTAGTTTAGTCGTCGAATGTTAGACTAAGACTACTAGAACTTGTTGGAATTGAATCGGGTGATTTTGGGAGTTTCTGAGGTTTTTGGACAGTTGGGGTTTTTGAGTACGCAGACACTCGCTAGCACGATCGCTAGGCGAGTAGGATGGCGAACGTTCGTTAAGCGAGCTGCCAGCGAACGTCCCCAGACTTGGGCAGAATGGAAATGATCCTTTTCGCTAGTAGCGAGTGATGTAGGTAGTTGTTCGCTAGGCGAGGCTCCAGCGAGCCAGTAGCAAATCCTTCTAGTAGCTTCTGTTTGCCTTTGCGAGCTTGTTCGCTAGGCGAATCAGCAGCGATTGTTCGCTATGACCTCACTAGGCGAGTGGTCCAGCGAGCGTGACAGTGTTTGATTTTCTTGCTGTTTCCATCCAATGCCGATTCTTCGATTTGAATGTGATTAGCCCTTTCTCTTAAGGCACAGTTGTATGTTGTGATATGGTATGCTGTGGGTAGCCGTATGTCGTGAATCCTAGATTATGGAAATTGATTGTGAATTGTGGTCGTTCGGCAATTATATGCATTGTTTAAAATTGATTAAAAGTGCATGAAGATTGTGATTGAATCTAATTGATTCTTGTGCATTACTTGATAATGTAATGATGATGATTAAAAGTATGAATACTTTGATTATTATGAAATGTGTTGTGTGTGCAATCATGTTATAATTCTTGTGTGATGAATTATTTGATAATGCATGAGATTAAGATGCGAGAACGGTCTTAAGTGCATTGGTTGTTGATTGCATACACATCATTTGTTGTCAAGAGGCAATGCTTGCTAGTTTCGCGGAGACTAGTGACTTGTCCCAAACCTAGAAGGGTGAGTTTGAAAGCTTAGAGGACGGGCTTTTGTTTGTTATCGGTCTAGAGGACGGACCCGGTTTAAATGTAAAAACCGAAAAAATGATAACAAGAGTTGGTACCACATGGCATGAGTTGCATTGAGTCTCATGGCATAGATAATTGTTACACGAAGTATGCATATGTGTATGGATTGTTGAATTGAGAGTTGTGAATTGATGAATAAACACAATTATAAACGTTTTTGTGGAATGAGTGAATTGTGGATGTATGCATGATGAAATATGCTTGGTGATTATCCATATTTATTTATATATACACTGTGATGTGTATGATAAATTGGGTAAAAAAATATATGGGATATGTGTATTCTATGCTTGTGTGTGTGTGTGTGTGTGTGTGTGTGTGTATATATATATATATATATATATATATATATATATATATATATATATATATATATATATATATATATATATATATATATATATATATATATATATATATATATATATATATATATATATATATATATATATATATATATATATATATATATATATATATGGTTGTTGGGTCGAGTCATGCTCTGGTCATGTAACACTGGGATCGCTTGGTTTATATATTTTAGAGATACATGATGTACTATATACTATGTTGTTACATTTATCGAATTATTATGATGTTGGCCCCATTGCCTAATGATGTTAATTTAGGTGGTGAATTCAAATGTTTCTTTTACGAAGATTGTGATATAATTAATCCGCTGCTACATGCTAAGTGAAACCTTGAAAAGTATGATTATTTATTGAAGTGTTAATGAGCATGACAGGTGGTTTTGATGTTTGAAAGTTATGTGTGACGCCCTTTTGTGAATGCATGATTATTTACTCTGATTATTCATATATTTTCCGTGTGGTTTAAAAGGGTGTTACATCCGACTTTTATTTATTTGAGTTTCGTTTATTTTTTACATTTTTGTCTAAATAGTTAGAATAAATAACTAGAATTATTAATTCAATTATTTTAATGGTTTAAATTTTATTTAGTTTTAACTAATATTAATTTATTTTAGACTTTAAAATTGAGCATTAGAGACATATATGCGGCCATATTCACTTTTCCCAATTTTGCAAATAGTAAACATTGCTTCTTTTTTTTTCCTAATCCTTTCTCACTGCTGTCTCATACTTCCTGCGACTTTCTTATATCTATTTAATATAATAACTGTACATCATATTATATGCAGTGTCATTACTATTACTAACATATGTTTTCTATGAATAACTAATCAAGTGTTGTTACTATTACTAACATATGTTTTTTTATGCAGTGTCGTTACTATTACTAACACATATTTTCTCTGCCTAACAAATCAAATGCCACGGTTCGTATGCCGCTATCATATACACTATGGTGCATGAGATTTTGTTACTAATATATATATATATATATATATATATATATATATATATATATATATATATATATATATATATATATATATATATATATATATATATATATATATATATATATATATATATATATATATATATATATATATATATATATTGAGCCACTTTTTTTTATAGATTATTTGAATCAAATTGTGTCGATACCCTGTTTGTGTATTGGTTTGCATATGTCCGATGGTATTCATTTTGGTTCAATCTGGTTGCGATGATCGTATTTTTGCGTTAGTAACTGTTGCACCCCAAAATTTGACCAACAATTATTTATTCATTGAGTGTTTGAAAGTTGATACCTTCATCAGAAAGTTCAAGAGATCCTCAGAGGAGTGGGTTGAAACCAAGGATGTGTGACTCATAGCTTGAGAGTTGTGGGAGCTCCTCAGATGATTCTGAGACTTTGAGAATGAACTAGATGTTTTGAGGAAGCCTATAAGATGTCTTGAAAGCCATCATGAAGCCCAGAGAGGTCATTATGCAAGAATTTAGAAGATTCACCCATGAGTGGTAGAATTAGGGTTTTGACTGGGTCAACCCCAAGATAACTGAAAATTTGGAGAAGGTTGAGACCTAATCCAAGGGCCATGAGATCATGGAATGATGCATAGAGATGATTCCTAGACCAACTCATCATGATTGAGAAGTTTGAGAAGTTTCAAGTCAGGGTTTCCAAGGATTGTCAGTGAAAAAACCCTAGTTTGACCCCTATCTTCCAGGCAGTTTTAGCTCTAGATGTGATTGATATCTCATCTTCCCCACAACATGAATGTTGTATAGCTTGTTCTTAGCTTTAATTTGAGTGGTGGAAGTCCTTGATAGGAGTTGCAGAGCTCAAGTTATGGTTTTGACAAGTTACAGGTCAGTTGAGGTGTGTGAATCTGGGTCCTTGAAAGTCACCCAACTTGCAGACAACTTTTTCCCTAGTAGGATGATTCCTATGATTTCTTGGTCAACATGAATGTTGAAGGGCATCTTCTTATCTTTAATTTGAGTGGTAGAAGTCCTTGATAGGATTTGTGGAACTCAACTTATGGTTTGAACAAGACAGGGGTATTTTGGTCATTTGGCAGTTATAGGTCATTTTAAGCAAAGGCCATATCTCCTATTTCCAAGCCTCAAATGGAAAAACTCAAAACATGAAAGTTGTTCAAAATGTGATTTTAAGCCTATAAAAGTGGTCATGAGTTATTGAAAAGGCCTAGAGCATGGATTTTTAAAAGTGGTTCAAATGGCTTGTAAATGGCTTATAAGTTGAAAAAGTTGAAATGGAATTTTGGTTTGAGAGATCTACAAATCCAAAATGGGTCATCCAATATGTCATTTTGACTCCAAACATCATTTTAAAAACAATGGTTTAGCCACATTTTTGAGTTTAGGCTTAAAAATTGGAGTTGCTTTGTAATTTTCATTCTTGCATCTTAAGGCACCAAAAGGAAAAAGGAGAAAATGCTACATAAGGGTTTGTAAGACCTTATTTTCATGTCATAATATCATATGGGGAGAATTTAAGTAAGATTGCATGGTTTATCATGAGATTTCATGAGATTCACTCAAGATGACAAATTCAAATTCTCATTGCGTGATACATTCTAGAAACTTCTTGGAAGGTTCTCAAAGCTTCCACACCTTTCCATTGGCACCTATACATCCCCTAGAGAGGATCCATACCCTGGTTGGTGATTCTTAGAGCTTGCATACCACATTTTGATTCTTTCACTCCAAAGTGCATTTTCATTTCAAACTCTATTGAAACTTCATCAATCATCACAATTCTGGTTATCATCATCATCTACCATCATCATAGAGCATTTGGCAAGAAAGATTGAGGAGAATTCGTGGCTGGTTCATGTATTCCAAGTGATCACTCCAAGTTGCATGAAGGATTGGCTAGGTTGATTCAAGAGGTGTAAGCAAGAACTACTGCAAACAGAAGCATATAGATCCATTGAAGATCATCCAAAGAAAGCACCAAGGCTTGAATTGAAGGAGAAACACCATAGCCATCACCACTTGCAAGGTATGCGTTTTCTTTTGAGTCTCATTATTTATGCATAGTTAAGTTATGTGGTTAGGAGAAATGTGATAGAGACCAATATAGGATGAATCATGATGAGTTTGAAAGCATTATATGGAAGTTGACAACATGGCCATTTCTGTTTTAGGATCAAGAACTCGTGCCTTAGTGTACTATAACCTTAGTTTTGTAGTTTAGAATAATCACCATGAAGTGTAGATCATTCTAGGTTAGTTTCAGCCAAGATCATGATCATGCATACCAGGTGCAAACTATGATGGACAGAACTTCCATCGGGTGTATTTCTTGAGTGGTTAGGTTTTAGAGGAATCCATGGACATGGCTGTGTAGAGGGTGAGGAGAGGATTATTTTCGATTCTTGAATCGTAAGTTTTTATGGCGAGATGAGAGAGCTAGGGAGGGTGGAAGATCTGCGCATGAAATTGGCTTCGTGAAACCCTAGTTGATCCAAGGTAGAAGACAAAGTCACTACCGTTGACCCGTTTTGAAGTGTTGACTAATTCACTTCATCCAGCGGTCCAGATTGAACAACAAATTGGAGGGAGAGTTTAAGCATTGAAACTCACCGTTTTGGTAAGTGAGTCCGTGTGGGCTTTAATCATTTTTCTATACACCCCCACTCAATGAGCCCAAACTAAAATACGTGTGAAATGGTTACTAATACACCCCCTGTGCACTTCTCTTCTTTTTGTCTTTTTTCTGACTATTCTTGGGCTTATCCCAATTTCTACGCGCACCCCCCCTCACTCAGCCCAACTGGAATTGAACTGGGGCGCTCTTCTGATCGCACCCCCTCCCCTTTATTTGGTTTCTTTTATTTCTTTAATTCCATTTATATTTTCTTGCATTTATAAAATTCATAAAAAATAGAAAACTGATCATTTTTAAATTCTTGTTTTTTTTCATATGTTAATAAATTTGTCTAGAAAAATATAAATAAATAAAATTTCCATTTTATATTCTTTTCATATTTTTAGAGTATTTTTCTTTTAAATAGGTTTTTAATATGTTTAGTTTGGTATCCAATTTTGTAGAATTTCTTTCAAGACTTTCCCTTAGGATTTTTAATTCATTATTTTTGGTGTGATTAGATATTGAATCATAGTTCCCCATAGGATTTAATTCTTGATTTTTAGATTAAAATTTGATTAGATTAATTAGGTTAGCATTAGGGTATCCTAATTAGGGTTTAGGTTGTGCATAGGTAGGAAATTCATTTTCTTTAGGTAGTTTTGTCTTGATTTTTGGGTAAGGGCATATGTGGATGTTATTGGTAGATGTTGTAGACCCTTGTGGATAATTGATAGATTTTTCCCCCTTGTTTTAGTATTTTTTAGGTATTTTCTGAAGTTGGCTGGTAGTTTTGTCTGCCCTGTGGTTATCTGTTCATCTCTGGGGTTTATTGTGGGGAATTTGTTGTGGGGCTTAGTTTGTTTTGAAGATCTTGTTGAAGAGCATGATGGAAGAGAAGATTGTAGATCAAGACTCAGAGACCCAGAGCTTGGCTTGTTCCCTGTCTGTGAGGTTTGAGATCCTGAAGTTTGAAGGAAGTCCATGGTACTTTCCTGAGGAAGGCACTATGAATGACTTTCATTCTTTCTTCTCACCTCTTTCTTAAGTATCCAATGATGTTGGAGCCAACTTGTGAGTTTAATTTCTCCTGAGGAGGAATGTAAACTGATCACATGTTGTTGAGCCACATGGGATACAATTCCTAAGTGGAAGCCTCCTGGTACTTTCCTGAGGAAGGTCCTATGGGTCTATTCACTTAGCTCCATTAGTTTATCTAGGATTTCTTAAGTATCCAATGATGTTGGAGCCAACTTGTGAGTTTAATTTCTCCTGAGGAGGAATGTAGACTGATCACAGTTGTTGAGCCACATGGGATACAACTCCTAAGTGGAAGCCTCCTAGTACTTTCCTGAGGAAGGTCCTATGGGTCTATTCACTTAGTTCCACTAGTTCAGATAGGATTTCCTAAATATCCAGTGATGTTGGAGCCTGCTTGTGAGTTTAATTTCTCCTGAGGAGGAATGTAAGCTGATCACAGTGGTTGAGCCACATAGGGTATGACTCCTGAGTATACACCTCCTAGTGCTTTCCTGAGGAAGACACTATGAGTCTGCCTACTTAGCTCCCTTTCTTTGGTAAGCTTGTTCTGAAGCTTGAAGACTGGGATTGATTTCTCTTGTAGGGTTTTGCTTTAGGGCTTTGCTTAGATTTGATCAGGATTCTGTGTTTGGGTTAGGATTAGAGAGTAGATGATTCTTTCTCAAGCATGTGTTTTGTTGGCCTGATGGCATTTTCATTCCTTTTATCTGTATATTGCTTGATAGCATGTTGTTTTTCAGTATGATTACTGTTATTTCATGACTGGCTTGAGGTCGAGACGAGCTTGTGGAGGCTGAAGCCCCACACACATTTCCTCCCTCACTTGCATTGCATGCATTTTACTGTTAAAGCTGATGCTTTTGTTTGTTTTGGTGTATCATTGACATGATCCCTTAGGACTCTCATTTCCTTTGATAAGGATTTGATGATAGAACTTTAGGTTGAAACCTATGCATGACAACATCTAGGAGTTCCCTGTTCAAACCTCAACCATAGGATGAATCCATGGCATGACAACAGTAGGACTTGATAGTCTCCCTCCTAGTTGGGCCTGTTCTCTTCTCATCTTGAAGCAGTTTAAAATACAGTAATCATGAATGATTTCTTTCGTACGTTACGAGCCTTAAGCCATATGAGGGTGGATGTTTAGTATGGTACCCTTTGGGTGACATGCGACGCATTCACTCTCAGGTCATAGTCTCTAGTGCGGTTGAGATCGCAAACACAATAAAAAACACTTCTTTTAGGAGATAACCCGTAGTTTCCCGAACTACGTTTGCTCTGATCTCTCATACCTGTTGAGAGTACGTAGGCATAGGATGCGACGTCCTAGCGAGCAACCTTCCCCCATAATCCTTCGTAGGCCGAACTACGTTGACTCTGATTTCTCATTCTCTGATGAGAATACGTAGGCATAAAGTGCGACGCTTTGCCGAGTCATTTTTCTTTTCTTTTTCAGCCAACCTTGATAGGTAGATAGATTATAACCAACCCGTCCAAGTAAACAAACAAGCGAGGATCCCGTCGAGTACGACGGACGTGAGGGGTGCTAATACCTTCCCCTTGCGTAACCGACTCCCGAACCCAGACAATGGTTGCGATGACCTTGTCTTACCCTTTTTTCGTCAGGTTTTTCCGATCGTTTCCTTTCCCGCTCTGAGGGATAAATAACGAAAGGTGGCGACTCTTCTGTCATGCCGGCACCTTATTTTCGCGCTGGCGACAGCTGGCGACTCTGCTGGGGATCGAACCCAGAATCTCTGGTTCTTCGGTTCCCTATGAGAGTCAATCCTATCGTTTGTGTGTTTGCTTGTTGGGTTGCGTTTATTTATCGCATTTTTACCTCTCGCATTTTATTTCCCGCATTTTATTTCCAGTTCGATATGATTATCTGTGCTGCTGTGGGAGAGGGATGTTACTATGAGTGAGAAGCCGGACCTGAGCTTGAGTACACACCTAGATATAGTTGCGGAGAAGTAGTAGACGAACCTGTCTGCTGAGCAGGCACAGTTCCCTACGAAAATCTGCGCTCAGACGAGATTCTTGCAGAGGTGCTCCTTTCCGGTCCTGAGGATCTGAGGGGAGTCCAGACGTGAGGATTGTCGACTCTGGGGACCGATCATTTGGAAGTCAGCTAAGTGAGGCCTCTTCATGACTTGATGATGCCACTCCTTCTGGGAATCGTATCGTCACTCATGAAAGTCTGTGACGCTGATGACCGCATAGGATGTCGTACCTTTGTCCGTGGATTAGGTCCATACCTGTGAGTGGGGTCGGGATATTGCAGGAAACTTATACCTCCAGACTACCTGGTTTTCTTGACAGCGAATCAGTTATGTTGGTACCGAAGTTCTCAGTTGCAGGTTTGACTGTTCTTGATAGAGCAAGTTTGTTGATTAGAGGATTTTATCATCGGGTGTATGTCGGTTCCTGGTAAAGCAGGTTTCAATCAGAGTATTGTTATCAGAGGTTTTGTCCTGGATGGAGCAGATTTTGAGTGGGGTCTGAAGATCCCATTTGCAATTGTTGTTTGTTCTTGATAGGGCAGATTTTGAGTGGGATCTGAAGATCTCATCAGCAGCTGCGTGTTTGTTCTGGATGGGGCAGATTTTTGATTTGGGGTCTGAAGACTTCATCAGCGGACGTTTTCTGATCATACATCCCGGGTCCTTATTATCAGGCACCTATTCTTGTCAGGGCAGAATTTTGATCTCGATCCTATCAAATGGTTATTCTCAGCAGATCAGATCAGTGGTTTTACACCGGGGTTTCCTTCTCATCAGTGACTGTTGATACCGAATCTCCACAGCAGCCACCTGGATATATTATTGCATGCCTGCATTTTGCATTAGTTTGCATTATCATTCGCATTCCATTGACGTGTGTCTGTGACAGGTACCGTTTCCCCGATCCAGGATCTCTCGCCTCTTATTGTATTATCACGGCACAACTATTGCGTACGAGTTCTCGATCCCTGATGTGTCGGAGTTGGCTATCACTGGTACTATTTATGTGTGAGATTGCTGTTTCCATGATTGGGCCCAGATTCCCCTCCTTATTGTTGTCAGCACTGGTACTACGGCGCCAGGATCGAGGGAAATCTCTCAAGCACACAGACACACGCATACATCTGCATAAAGCATTTTGCATGACATACATTTTATTGCTTTTCCTAACCTTTAATGTTGACAGGTTTTTCAGGTACACAGGTTCCGAGCTGCTTTCGATCTCCAGGATTGATCAAAAACTCATTCACCGCTACTCAACTCGCGCTAATCAGACAAGGATAATGGACCAGGTGCAGTCAGATGTTCAAGAGCTCCGTGAACGGATGGATCGTTTTATGGAACTGATGCAAGTGGTCGCGAATGGTCAAGACCAGCTTCGTACTTTGGTTCAACCTCTGATCTCCAGGGTTGACAGTAATGGCATACTGCATGGAGGGGCCGTGCCTACTCCTCCTCCCGTGGACGCTCCACAGAATGTTGTTCCTGTTGCCGGGGGCAATGGCAGTGCTAATGGCAATCTAATGACTAATCTCGGACTCAATGCGGCAGGCGTCGACAATGGTAGTCTGGGAGCCAATGTTAACATAGGGCCGGTCAACGGCAATGCTGGTGCAGGAAATCTGTTGGTGCCTCAACCGTGGCTGGAGGACCATCAGGATGACGTATTCTCTCAGAGAGGTGTAGAAGCAGAGTTGAATGCTGAAGCTCGACTCAGGTTCAAGGCGCTGGAAGACAAGATGAGGGATATTGAAAACCAGAACACATTGGGCGTTGACATGTCCAAGCTCGGGTTGATTGCTGACTTTAAGGTACCTCATAAGTTCAAGGTGCCTACCTTTGAGAAGTATAAGGGTACTACTTGCCCCCGGGTCCACCTCCGATCTTATTATAGAAAGATGTCCGCCTATTCTGACGATGAGAAGTTGCTGATGCACTTCTTTCAGGATAGTCTTTCTGGTCCATCGCTCGAATGGTATATGGGTTTGGAGCCCGCTACTGTGTGCACCTGGAGAGATCTGGCAGAAGCGTTTGTCCTCCACTATCAATACAATAGCGACTTGGCTCCCAACCGAGTTCAGCTTCAGAATCTCTCACAGCGGAATAATGAAAGCTTTAAAGAATACGCCCAGCGGTGGCGTGAATTGGCTGCTCGGGTTCAACCGCCGATGGTTGAGCGTGAGCTAGTGCAAATGTTTGTGGCTACCCTTCCTGGAATCTATTATGAAAAGCTGGTCAGTGGCATGTCTGGGACATTCTCGGCTCTCATCACTCTGGGCGAGCATGTTGAGAACGGTATAAAGATTGGAAAAATTCAGGGCGAATCATCCTCAGCTGGAGGAGCTAGTAAGAAACCTTACGCTGGCAAGCGTCGAGAGGGAGACGCCAGCGCTGTCACTAATGCTAGGAGAAAGGGCAAGGGCCCTCAGCCTCAGATTGCTAGCATAAATATCCCAGCTGCTCCACCGCAGCCACAACCGCAGCAGAATCAGCAGGGGTATAGAAGATATCAGAATCGGGCTCCCCTGACAAATCGTCATTTTGAAACTCCTCCTATGTCGTATGCACAACTTCTGCAAACGTTGCTTCAGCTCCAATTAGTTCAAAAGAGGACGTTGGCTCCCTTAACAGGAGCACCACCACCGGGGTATGATGCCAATGCCACTTGTGAGTTCCATACTGGGGCACCTGGCCATACGATTGAGAATTGTAAAGCTTTTAAGCACAAAGTCCAGGACTTGGTGGACGCCAAGGTCATCAATTTTTCTGACAACGTGCCCAACGTTACCAAAAACCCGATGCCTCATCATAAGGGGGGTGGAGTGAATGCTGTTATCACTGAGGAGAGTGCGGACTTGCTGACTGATGTCAAAGATTTGAAGACGCCGTTGAGTTTTGTCAAGGCTAAGTTGCTGAAGAAGGGCTTCTTCCCTGGATGCGGAGAGTTATGTATGGCTTGTGCTACACTTCCTGACGGGTGTGAGCAGCTGATCGAAGGTATCCAAAGTCTGATGTCTGAGGGTATTTTGCAGTTCAGCCGGAGCGTTGAGAGTGCATCAGGGGAAGTCGTGCTGAAGCAGGCAGACGAAGTTGCTACCATTACTATTCCTCGTCACCCTATTACTATTTCTGCGCCCCGACCGCCTACAATCACTATCACCAGGGCCGAACCAATCCCATTCGAGAGCACTAATGTCGTTCCATGGCATTACGGCGCCGAAGTTTATTGTAATGGTCAGAAGATAGAGCTAGAGCCATTCGGATCGACTGTGCAGAATCTTACTGGAGTCAGTGGTATCACTAGAAGCGGTAGAGTGTTTGCGCCAGCAGAGGATGCAGCAGAGAAAATGGTCCGGGCTGACGCTGTGGATAAGGGTAAAGGTAAAGCCGTTGAAGAGGTCCCTTCTGGGGCAGAAAAAGATCTGCTAGTTAAAGATGCTGAAGAGTTCATGCGACTAATCAAGAAGAGCGACTACAAGATTGTAGATCATCTTCATCAGACTCCATCAAAGATCTCGATTCTTAACTTGTTGCTGTGTTCTGAGGCGCACCGCAACGCCTTGCTGAAGGTATTGAATGCTGCATATGTGCCGCAGGAGATATCAGTGAATCAACTAGAAGAGGTGGTGGCCCATGTTAATGCTGGTAATGGGCTGGGTTTTACAGATCTAGAGCTGACTCCTAAAGGAAGAGATCACAACAACGCCCTGCACGTCTCGATAGAGTGCAGAGGTACCGTCATGTCACATGTCTTGGTGGATACGGGCTCATCCCTTAATGTGCTTCCAAAGAAAGCACTGATGAAGTTGGACACCCGTGGATTGCTTTGCACGCCCAGTGATCTGGTCGTGAAGGCCTTTGATGGAACTAAGCGCCACGTCTTCGGAGAGTTGACCCTGCCAATTCAAGTTGGTCCAGAGACGTTCAATACGGTTTTCTATATCATGGATATCATGCCCGCATATAGTTGCCTCTTAGGTCGGCCATGGATCCATTCTGCTGGTGCCGTGACGTCCACGCTGCATCAAAAGCTTAAATATGCTGTCGGGGGCAGCATAGTAACCGTCTGTGGTGAAAAGGACATCATGGTGAGCCACCTGTCGTCCTTTAAATACGTTGAAATGGATGGAGAGATCCATGAAACCCTCTGCCAAGCATTTGAAACCGTCAGGGTAAAAGAGGTAGCTCCTGTCGTCGCAGAGAAGTAGGAGATGAATCTCTCCTCGTTTAAGGAAGCTCGGGCCGTTGTCGAAGCCGGTTCCACCCCAGGCTGGGGGCATGTCTTGGATATACCAATCAAGCAGGATAAGTTTGGATTGGGATATTCTCCTGGAGCTGAAGCTTCATCTTCTTCTGGCAGCTCGTCTCGTGGGAAAGGGCCGATCCTATTCACCAAGGGCGGAGTCATTTTCGAGAGCATCAATGCAGCGTCGGAGGACAGCGGGGATAGTGATTGTGATCTTGACGCCTGGATTCAACCGAGCAAGCCGGGCGAGCGCCTCCACAATTGGACCATCAAGGAGATTATCAAGCTGACAAGTGAAGAGTAATGATTTGCTTTTTACAATCTTTGTACAACCCTATGTCCTGCCCGGGGCATAGTGGTTTTACTGTCAGGGCCTTGTTGGATTATGTGTATGCATTTTGTTAATAAATAAAAGGCGTTTTCTTCGTAATCGAATATTGTGTTCTCTGTTATTCCTGTTTTATGTTTATTTCGAAAAACAGTAAAATGGCAACGAGGTTTGTGCTAACCTGCATATTCTTGCTTTAAACTTAACCCTTGTTATTGCAGGATCCACATAACAGATGACATCGACTCTGGACCCTCTACGGCTCACTACGACTTTGATTGCCCGATTTATCAAGTCGAGGATGAGATTGATGAAGACGAGGACCTTCCGGAAGAATTGGCCCGCTTGTTGAGACAAGAAGAGAAGGTTATTCTGCCTCACGAGGAGGATATTGAGATTGTAAATCTGGGTTCTGAGGAGCTCGTCAGAAATGTCAGAGTGGGGGCTGCGCTGCAGAATGATGTCAAGCATAGACTGGTCGAGATGCTTCGAGAGTATAATGACGTCTTTGCTTGGTCATACGAAGATATGCCCGGACTCGACACTAACATCGTGGTTCATCGCCTGCCGTTGCGGGAAGATTGCCCTCCAGTCAAGCAGAAGCTCAGGAGGACGAGACCAGACATGGCTGTAAAAATCAAAGAAGAGGTCCAGAAGCAGTTGGACGCAGGATTTCTAGCCGTTACCACTTACCCTCCGTGGGTTGCCAACATAGTGCCTGTACCGAAGAAGGACGGTAAGGTACGCATGTGCGTCGATTATCGGGATTTGAGTAGGGCGAGCCCTAAGGATGATTTCCCGTTGCCTCATATCGATGTGTTGGTCGACAACACAGCCCAGTTTTCCGTGTTTTCATTCATGGATGGCTTCTCCGGTTACAATCAGATTAAGATGGCGCCGGAGGACATGGAGAAAACAACGTTTATCACCCCCTGGGGAACATTTTGCTATAAGGTAATGCCCTTCGGTCTGAAGAACGCAGGGGCCACTTACCAGCGAGCAATGGTAACTTTGTTTCATGATATGATTCATCATGAGATCGAGGTCTATGTTGATGACATGATTGCAAAGTCCCAAACGGAGGAAGAGCATCTGGTCAACTTATTGAAGCTGTTTGAGAGGCTTAGGAAGTTCAGGCTGAGGCTGAATCCTAACAAATGCACTTTCGGAGTGCGGTCCAGAAAGTTATTGGGGTTTATCGTTAGTGAACGAGGTATTGAAGTTGATCCTGCGAAAATAAAAGCTATCCAAGAAATGCCAGCGCCGAAAACAGAAAAAGAAGTTCGTGGTTTCCTGGGCCGAATAAACTACATTGCAAGGTTTATCTCTCAGCTCACAGCCACCTGTGAACCGATGTTCAAGCTTTTAAAGAAAGATCAGGCGATTGCTTGGAATGAGGATTGTCAGAAGGCATTCGACAAAACAAAGCAGTATCTTCAAGAACCTCCAATCTTGATACCCCCAGTGGCTGGAGGGCCATTAATCATGTACCTGACGGTTCTGGAGAATAGTATGGGGTGTGTTCTCGGTCAGCACGACGAGACGGGCAGAAAAGAGCATGCCATTTATTATTTGAGTAAAAAGTTCACTGAGTGTGAATCTCGATACTCGATGCTGGAGAAGACGTGTTGTGCATTAGCTTGGGCCGCCAAACGTCTACGACAGTATATGCTCAATCACACCACTATGCTAATTTCGAAGATGGATCCGATCAAGTACGTCTTCGAGAAGCAGGCTCTTTCGGGCAGGATTGCCAGATGGCAAATGGTGTTAACGGAGTATGATATTCAGTACGTCTCTCAGAAGGCCATTAAGGGAAGCGTATTGTCTGATTATCTTGCCGAACAGCCAATCGAAGACTACCAGCCGATGAAGTTCGAATTCCCTGACGAGGATATTATGTTTCTCAAAGCGAAGGACTGCGACGAGCCATTGCCTGATGAGGGGCCAGATAGGAAGTCTCAGTGGAAGTTGATATTCGACGGAGCGGTTAATTCCTACGGAAGTGGTATCGGGGCTATCATCACGACTCCTCACGGATCCCACATCCCGTTTACTGCGAGACTGACGTTTCCAGTTACCAACAATGAAGCGGAGTACGAAGCATGTATTATGGGTCTAGAAGAGGCAATTGATTTGAGAATCAAGAATCTAGACATATATGGTGACTCAGCGCTTGTAATCAATCAGATTAAAGGGGAGTGGGAAACTCGTCAAGCGAATTTGGTGCCGTACATGAATTATGCCAGGAGGCTGCTTCCGTTCTTCGACCGGGTGGAACTTCATCATGTACCGAGGGCTGAAAATCAGATGGCTGATGCCTTAGCCACGTTGGCTTCAATGTATAAAGTCAATTATTGGAATGAGGCTCCAAGAATTGTGCTTTCGCGTCTTGATAGACCAGCATTTGTCTTCACAATCGAGGATGCCAATGACGGCAAGCCATGGTTCCACGACATCCAGACCTTCCTTATGACTAAGGAGTATCCTGCGGGTGCGTCAACCCAGAATAAGAAGACTCTAAGGAGGTTATCTGGAAACTTTTATCTCAATCCTGATGGAGTGTTGTATAAGAGAAACCACGATCTCGTGCTACTCAGATGTGTAGATGAGAAAGAGGCAAGTATGCTCATGGAAGAAGTCCATGAGGGCACATTTGGTACGCACGCCGACGGGCATGCCATGACGAGAAAGATCCTGAGAGCAGGATATTACTGGCTGACTATGGAATCGGATTGCTTCAGATTCGCGAAGAAATGTCATAAATGCCAGATTTATGCTGATAAAGTTCATGTACCGCCGTGCCCATTGAATGTCATGTCCTCCCCTTGGTCGTTCTCCATGTGGGGCATCGACATGATAGGCAAGATCGAGCCCACTGCATCCAATGGTCATCGTTTCATTCTGGTAGCTATCGACTACTTCACCAAGTGGGTGGAGGCAGCCTCGTACGCTAATGTGACCAAGCAAGTGGTAGATAAATTCATAAAGAGGGACATCATCTGTCGCTATGGAATTCCCGAGCGGATCATTACTGATAATGGTTCGAATTTGAATAACAAGATGATGAAGGAGCTGTGCCAGAGCTTCAAGATTGAACACCACAATTCATCTCCTTACCGGCCGAAGATGAATGGCGCTGTTGAAGCGGCCAACAAGAACATCAAGAAGATTGTTCAGAAGATGGTTGTGACGTACAAAGATTTGCACGAGATGTTGCTGTTTGCCTTGCACGGTTATCGTACGACGGTGCGTACGTCGACCGGGACAACTCCTTTCTCCTTGGTGTATGGTATGGAAGCTGTCCTGCCGTTGGAAGTGGAGATTCCTTCTTTGCGGGTTTTGGTTGATGTGAAACTCGACGAGGCAGAATGGATTACGAATCGCTTGAACCAACTCAGCCTGATGGACGAGAAGTGGTTAGCATCAATTGCATTTGGTCGCCTGTACCAAAGCCGAATGAAGAAAGCTTACGATAAGAAGGTGCGTCCTAGAAGCTTTCAGACGGGTGATCTCGTCCTGAAGAAAATTCTTCCGCCACACTCCGATCACCGGGGCAAGTGGACTCCGAATTACGAAGGGCCGTATGTCGTCAGCAAGGTCTTCTCGGGAGGAGCTTTGCTGTTATCCACGATGGATGGTGAAGATTTTGCATCCCCGGTGAACGCGGACGCAGTTAAAAAATACTTTGCTTGAAAGAGACCCGCTGGATAAAAAAGAAAGAGTCCAGGCAAAAAGGGGCATCCCGGCAAACCAAAAACAGAATAAAAGGTTCGGGCAAAAGTTAGGGATATATTGAAAAATGTACACCCGCGAAGTCGAAAACCTACACTGGGCGGCTTCGGCAAAAAAGGGTATCCCGGTGAACTGAAAACCCGTAAAGGGCGGTTCACGCAAAAGTTAGGGATTTGAATAAGCAAATGACTGCGTTCCGCGTGTGGACTTTCATTGTTTAGTGGTTTGGAGGACCTGCGGGCCGTTTATCTGAATCAATCTCTTCCGAAGCTGAAGCGTCGGAGAAGTATCGAAGTCGAGTGGGTCTTAGAGGGATCAACTCATGGTGTTCGTCTACGCCTCGATTGCCGACATTTGTATATACTGATGTATATTTATGTTTTATTTTTGCGCGGCTTCCTCATTCCAGGAGCTTGCCTCTGTTGTAAAACATTTTCGCCCATTCAGGGGTTCATCATCAATAAAATGCACATTATTCAGCAATTCTGCTTGTCTGTTTAGCATTTATCTGTTTTGTTTGCGAATGAAAACGCCGATGTTTTTTGATAAAATGCGCATACATAAACTTACGGGCCTAGGCCCATTGATTGTTGAAACAATTAATTAACTGAATATTGTCACGAGATAATAACCTGGATAGGCCCCTTTGAGGAGGGTATCTTGTCTGTTTGTTTGTGTTGTTGCAGGTGTAACACCTTCCAGAAGATATGCCGTGCACATCCCCGGAGCGGGGCGAGTCCTCCTTCTCCAGCAGAGTTCAGTAGTCTCTCCTCCGCAGAATCTGAACGCAAATAGTGAGCATTGATATGTCTCCCCAGGTAGAGATGATTCTCTTCCCCAAGCAGACGCATCCTGAAGGAATGTCACCTCATCAGCTGAGTCAAGCACCGAAGAATGATGCCTTCGTTCCCCAGCACCGGGTCACAAGTGCATATTTCGTAGAAATGTTCGGGTGCCGAAGCTCGTGTTTCCCCAGTAAAGTCGCCGAAGCAGGTGTCTCCCCAGCACCGGGTCACAAGTGCAGGTGTCGTAGGAAATTGTTCGTATACCGAAGTATGCAGTAACTGATGGTGCCAGACTGAGGTCTCCAGCGGAATTGAGATTCCCCACCAAAGTCATGCTCTCTCCTAAAGTTGGATGATTCCCTCTTCCCCGGTAGAGTGCTGGAACAACTGATATTGTATTCCTCTGCAGAGTTGTACTCTCCCCCGAAGTCAGATGATTCTTTCTTCCCCAGCGAAATTGAAATTCGCACCAGAGTCATACTCTCCAGTGAAGTAGAATGATTTCTCTCCCCGGCTGAGTCCGCAGAAAAGCAGAATCCTTGGAAGCCGTCGGGACCACGAGTGGTTCTCCCTAGCAGAGCATGGTGCAGTTGATGTTGTATTTCCCCGGAGTCGCACTCTCTCCAATGAGGCAGAATGACTTCTCCTTCCTCAGCCGAGTTTGCAGATGCCCAAGAGAGCCGAGTCCTTGGAAGTTGATCAGATCATGATTGATTTTCCCCAGTGGAGTGTTGAGCAGCTGAAGTTGTCCCCCCACAGAGTTGTTTTCCCCGCTGCAGTAATCAGCTGAAGTTGTTTTCCCTGCAGCAGTCAACCGGAAGATCAATTCCCTAGACAGAGCCTGATTGATATTGGCGTGTCCACGTTCTCCTCAGCAGGATGATTCCTCTACCTGAGTAGTTCTTGTCTCCTTGACAAAAGGGTTTCCTCCTCCCAGCATTTATTTTGCGGACGGGATCGCATCATTGTGCATGACGGCATAGCATTTAACACGGCATAGCATTTAACACTGCATAGCATTTAACGTTGCATAAGCATTGTGCATGATTGCATGGCATTTAGCATAAATGCATATCATTCCCACCGTGTGGGGCATAGCGCAGAAGCATATGCATCATAAGCATGACCTAGGTCATTATTATTCTTGCCTTACAGGTGTTCGGCCGAAGGATCGGTTGCTCAGGATGATTCCTGATATTCTCTCCAACAAGGTCGCTTTCTTAAGATGATTCTTAAGACCCCGGTGTAATCCCCACAGTCGCTCGCTCAAGATGATTTTTGAGATCCCCAACGAAGTCTTCAGTTCGAGATGATTCTCGAATTCCTCAGCAGAGCCGTTTGCTTAAGATGATTCTTAAGACCTCAGCGCAGGTTCCCGAGTTGTTTGCTTAGGGTGATACTTGAGCTCCCCAATAGCGTCCCTAGCAAGATTTGCCCAGGAAGATTCCTGGAATACCCCACAGAATAAAGTCTCCAGAATGGTTATCGGTTCAGGATGATTCTTGAAGGTGCCCGACGGAGCTGTTTGTTCAAGATGATTATTAAAGTCCTTAGCAGCGTGATATGTCTGCTCCAATAGTGATGTCTAATCTGAAGAATGACTTCGTAAACGCCTGAGGGCGGTATCAGAAGGTTCCTGTGAGTTCAGATTTCCTTGTTGATGAATCAACGTGTGGCTGAAGACAAGGTTCCAAATTTTGTATTCAAGATGATCCGTGTTGGTCTGAAGACCAAGTCAGTTGTCCTGAGGTGATGATTGATTGCGATCAAGTGAATAGTTTTTCTTCTGACTGAAGTCGAAGATGTTTCTCCAGCTGAAGCGGAGTTTTGCCTGAAGGCAAAGTGTTTGAATCCCCGTAGAGTCATGAATGGCTCAGGATACCATTTCTTTGACTGAAGTCACAGATTTCCTAAGCTGAAGCGAAGGTGCCTAAGGGCAAGGTTATCCCCAAGGTCATGAATGACCTAGGATTCATTTTTCGGACTGAAGGCCGAAATATATCCCTGACTGAAGTCACGGATGCTCTATAGCAGAGGTGGAGTTGCCTGAAGGCAGATCCATGTATCCTTGAAGGCCAAGGACCATTTCTTTAGACTGAAGTCGAAGATGCCTCCTGCAGAGTTGCCGACGGGCAAAGTTTACATCCTTGAAGGCCAAGGATGTTTTTTCTAGCTGAAGCTGGAATAGCCGACGGGCAGGGTTTCATCTTTCTTCAGAAGAACTTGAAGATTCTCCAGCGGATCTGGAGTGGCCAGGGGCCAGGGTTCCATCTATCTTCAGAAATACTTGAAGATTTTCAGCTGAAGCTGGAAATGGCCAGGGGCCAGGGTTTCATATATCTTTAATGTTGAAGTTCTACGGCGGGCAGTGTGCAGCAGTATTCCGATGTTCGTTATGGTTCTGAGGGTGAACCCCAGATCAGAGTGTGCTCGGTTAAGTCTCTCATTCCCAGCGAAGTAGTTTCAAATACGCAAGTGTACCTTTTGTTCCATTTACCAGGGGTAAACCCCAGGTCAGAGTTGTTCAGGGTTGTATTTTCTCCAGCGGCGAGGTTGGATGTTTGTTCGACGGCGAAGTTGAACGTTTGGATTTGACGGCGAGGTCAGATCATCAGTTGTCCGGCGGCGAGGTTGGATGTTTGTTCGACGGCGAGGTTGAACGTTTGGATTTGACGGCGAGGTCAGATCATCAGTTGTCCGGCGGCGAGGTTGGATGTTTGTTCGACGGCGAGGTTGAACGTTTGGATTTGACGGCGAGGTCAGATCATCAGTTGTCCGGCGGCGAGGTTGGATGTTTGTTCGACGGCGAGGTTGAACGTTTGGATTTGACGGCGAGGTCAGATCATCATTTGTCCGGCGGCGAGGTTGGATGTTTGTTCGACGGCGAGGTTGAACGTTTGGATTTGACGGCGAGGTCAGATCATCATTTGTCCGACGGCGAGGTTGGATGTTTGTTCGACGGTGAGGTTGAATGTTTGGATTTGACGGCGAGGTCAGATCATCATTTGTCCGGCGGCGAGGTTAGATGTTTGTTCGACGGCGAGGTTGAACGTTTGGATTTGACGGCGAGGTCAGATTATATTTGTTCGACGACGAGGTTGGATATTTGTTTGACGGCGAGGTCAGACTCTTTAAATCCCCAGTAGAGATGATGTTTGTACGACGACAATGTCAAGTGTCTCTAAGAGGATGTTTGTTTCCGACGGCGATGTCAGATTCAGTTCTCCAACGGTGATGTTGGATGGTTCGTTCTCCAGCGGCGATGTTGGGTATTTTGGTGATTCAGGTTTAGGTCTCCGGCGGCGATGTTGGATGCTTGTTTCCCCGAGTTATGGTTGTTCTTGACGGCGATGTCAGATGATTTGGTGTTCCAGCGGCGATGTTGGGCGTTCCTCAGAATCTTGTCTGACGGTAATGTCAGGTGGTTTAGTCTTCCAGCGGCGATGTTGGGTGTTGTGGTTGTCTGAAGGCAACGTCAGAAGAAGTTAACGTGGATAACTGGCGGCGATGTCAGATCAGTATCTCTCCAGCTAGTTGCCGTGCAGCTAGCATTGCAATATTCGAAGATTTGTTCCCCGCAGAGTACTGTGTGCTCGTGCAGTTGGCAAATTTTCGGGTTTACCGGTATTCAATCGTCTCGCACCTTGATTGGTTGAGAGCCGTTCGCTTCTCACCCAGTCAGGTTCAAGCCGTTTGAATAGGGGCAGCTGTTGCACCCCAAAATTTGACCAACAATTATTTATTCATTGAGTGTTTGAAAGTTGATACCTTCATCAGAAAGTTCAAGAGATCCTCAGAGGAGTGGGTTGAAACCAAGGATGTGTGACTCATAGCTTGAGAGTTGTGGGAGCTCCTCAGATGATTCTGAGACTTTGAGAATGAACTAGATGTTTTGAGGAAGCCTATGAGATGTCTTGAAATCCATCATGAAGCCCAAAGAGTTCATTATGCAAGAATTTAGAAGATTCACCCATGAGTGGTAGAATTAAGGTTTTGACTGGGTCAACCCCAGGATAACTGAAAATTTGGAGAAGGTTGAGACCTAATCCAAGGGCCATGAGATCATGGAATGATGCATAGAGATTATTCCTAGACCAACTCATCATGATTGAGAAGTTTGAGAAGTTTCAAGTCAGGGTTTCCAAGGATTGTCAGTGAAAAAACCCTAGTTTGACCCCTATCTTCCAGGCAGTTTTAGCTCTAGATGTGATTGATATCTCATCTTCCCCACAACATGAATGTTGTAGAGCTTGTTCTTAGATTTAATTTGAGTGGTGGAAGTACTTGATAGGAGTTGCAGAGCTCAAGTTATGGTTTTGACAAGTTACAGGTCAGCTGAGGTGTGTGAATCTGGGTCCTTGAAAGTCACCCAACTTGCAGACAACTTTTGCCCTAGTAGGATGATTCCTATGATTTCTTGGTCAACATGAATGTTGAAGGGCATCTTCTTATCTTTAATTTGAGTGGTAGAAGTCCTTGATAGGATTTGTGGAACTCAACTTATGGTTTGAACAAGACAGGGGTATTTTGGTCATTTGGCAATTATAGGTCATTTTAAGCAAAGGCCATATCTCCTATTTCCAAGCCTCAAATGGAAAAACTCAAAACATGAAAGTTGTTCAAAATGTGATTTTAAGCCTATAAAAGTGGTCATGAGTTATTGAAAAGGCCTAGAGCATGGATTTTTAAAAGTGGTTCAAATGGCTTGTAAATGGCTTATAAGTTGAAAAAGTTGAAATGGAATTTTGGTTTGAGAGATCTACAAATCCAAAATGAGTCATCCAATATGTCATTTTGACTCCAAACATCATTTTAAAAACAATGGTTTAGCCACATTTTTGAGTTTAGGCTTAAAAATTGGAGTTGCTTTGTAATTTTCATTCTTGCATCTTAAGGCACCAAAAGGAAAAAGGAGAAAATGCTACATAAGGGTTTGTAAGACCTTATTTTCATGTCATAATATCATATGGGGAGAATTTAAGTAAGATTGCATGGTTTATCATGAGATTGCATGAGATTCACTCAAGATGACAAATTCAAATTCTCATTGCGTGATACATTCTAGAAACTTCTTGGAAGGTTCTCAAAGCTTCCACACCTTTCTATTGGCACCTATATATCCCCTAGAGAGGATCCATACCCTGGTTGGTGATTCTTAGAGCTTGCATACCACATTTTGATTCTTTCACTCCAAAGTGCATTTTCATTTCAAACTCTATTGAAACTTCATCAATCATCACAATTCTGGTTATCATCATCATCTACCATCATCATAGAGCATTTGGCAAGAAAGATTGAGGAGAATTCGTGGCTGGTTCATGTATTCCAAGTGATCACTCCAAGTTGCATGAAGGATTGGCTAGGTTGATTCAAGAGGTGTAAGCAAGAACTACTGCAAACAGAAGCATATAGATCCATTGAAGATCATCCAAAGAAAGCACCAAGGCTTGGATTGAAGGAGAAACACCATAGACATCACCACTTGCAAGGTATGCGTTTTCTTTTGAGTCTCATTATTTATGCATAGTTAAGTTATGTGGTTAGGAGAAATGTGATAGAGACCAATATAGGATGAATCATGATGAGTTTGAAAGCATTATATGGAAGTTGACAACATGGCCATTTCTGTTTTAGGATCAAGAACTCGTGCCTTAGTGTACTATAACCTTAGTTTTGTAGTTTAGAATAATCACCATGAAGTGTAGATCATTCTAGGTTAGTTTCAGCCAAGATCATGATCATGCATACCAGGTGCAAACTATGATGGACAGAACTTCCATCGGGTGTATTTCTTGAGTGGTTAGGTTTTAGAGGAATCCATGGACATGGCTGTGTAGAGGGTGAGGAGAGGATTATTTTCGATTCTTGAATCGTAAGTTTTTATGGCGAGATGAGAGAGCTAGGGAGGGTGGAAGATCTGCGCATGAAATTGGCTTCGTGAAACCCTAGTTGATCCAAGGTAGAAGACAAAGTCACTACCGATCCGTTTTGAAGTGTTGACTAATTCACTTCATCCAGCGGTCCAGATTGAACAACAAATTGGAGGGAGAGTTTAAGCATTGAAACTCACCGTTTTGGTAAGTGAGTCCGTGTGGGCTTTAATCATTTTTCTATACACCCCCACTCAATGAGCCCAAACTAAAATACGTGTGAAATGGTTACTAATACACCCCCTGTGCACTTCTCTTCTTTTTGTCTTTTTTCTGACTATTCTTGGGCTTATCCCAATTTCTACGCGCACCCCCCCTCACTCAGCCCAACTGGAATTGAACTGGGGCGCTCTTCTAATTGCACCCCCTCCCCTTTATTTGGTTTCTTTTATTTCTTTAATTCCATTTATATTTTCTTGCATTTATAAAATTCATAAAAAATAGAAAATTGATCATTTTTAAATTCTTGTTTTTTTTCATATGTTAATAAATTTGTCTAGAAAAATATAAATAAATAAAATTTCCATTTTATTTTCTTTTCATATTTTTAGAGTATTTTTCTTTTAAATAGGTTTTTAATATGTTTAGTTTGGTATCCAATTTTGTAGAATTTCTTTCAAGACTTTCCCTTAGGATTTTTAATTCATTCTTTTTGGTGTGATTAGATATTGAATCATAGTTCCCTATAGGATTTAATTCTTGATTTTTAGATTAAAATTTGATTAGATTAATTAGGTTAGCATTAGGTGTCGCGGTGAAAATCGGATACCAAACTATTGATTAGTTTGAATCTTTAATTCATTTTGCATCCGAACTTTGATTTGTCCAAAGGAAGGGATAAAGATCTAAATTCCCACAATGCAATGCAAATGCAAGCTAGATTGTTTAGGTTCGGGGGTTGGTTAAACTTAGGGAAGGTACTAGCATCCTAAATTTCTGTAGTACTCTACAGGAACCTCTTATTTTATGTTTGTTTACTGCTAAGGTTTATCTGCTTAAAGGTGGAAAGACCCTAGTGGTTTATTTCTAAGTATACTCGATAAGGTATCGCACCTTGTGCCTACATATCCTTACGGGAGTGGAATCAGAGTATTTTGTAGTTCACCCTAAAGGGTCAGAGGAGTTCTTTGACTGTGGTCAAAGTTCCTACGGGTTTAGGGTAGTTGTTTTGATTGGGTCTAGGAGAAGAGATGAGTCTTCATTTTAAGGGAGAGATAACCGCCACAAATGTAAAGAAAAGGGTTGTAGGAAATGGTCTTTGCATCTTCTTAAGGAAAGGTCTTACATACTCGGATGGTCGCCAAGCATGCCTTTATCGCTCTTAAGGCAAAGTTCCTACATGTTTGATTGTATTGTTGTGGGGGTGGAGATTATATCTCACTTAAGATGATTAACATCTATTCTCTATTGTGTTTGAAAAGTTGTATAGTTTGATTGTGTTGTTTCTATGTTGTAGAAAGATAAAGACAAGGTCCTTCCTATGGGGTAGGTCCTAAACTTAAGTGATCAACTTGAAGAATCAAGGATCGAGGGGAATATGATGCATATGATGTGCAACTACACACAACGTTGAATTATGTGTAGGTTTTTCCTTTGGACGGAATGCAATGCGATGAGAGTACATATGATAATGTGAATGCAATAGAATAAATTGCAGAAAGATAAACCATACACGAACGCATGAAAGCGCTAAGTGAGTGTGTGTATTGTGACTAAGGTAAAGCAGATAAAGATAAATGTAAATACGCATGAAAGCGCTAGGTGTAAGTGAAGGTGTTGTGAGGTGATTGAGTTGATTAAAATGTTTTAGGAGAAGTTGGTTCGATTTTAATCGTTGATTTGATTTTAGAGAAAAAAGTTGAGTTGATTTAATGAGGTTGATTTTATTTTGTTGTCATTTTTGCTAAAAGTTGATTTTATTGATTGGAATTGATAAAAGAAATGAAGTTGATTTAATTGAATTTAAAGGAAATTCTGGATGTGAATTAATTTTAATTGAGTAGAAATTTATTAAAATGAAGTTTGTATTTATTAGCATAAAAGGTTATTATAATTTTATTTTTTACTTAAAAAGTTTTAAGTATAAAATAGCTATATATTATTTATCTAAAAAAAAACTTATTAATTTATAAGAGGTGACTTAAAAAGATTAATTAGTTAAAAAAAACATTAATTTAATTTTTATAAAAAAGTTGATTTATTTTAATGGAAGCTGATTAAGTTATGATTAGAGATTAATTAAAAGGTTAATGGTGATTAAGGGTGATAATGGGGTAGTTAGTGGGTTAGGTGTGTGTGTGGTGATTAGTGTAATTAACAGATTACAAAATAATAAAAAAAAATAAAAATAAACATAAAAAAGAAAGAGGGACGGGAACCCTAGATTTTTCCCCAAATCCCCTTTCCGTCGTTCCTTTTCCGCCGTTCATCGCTTCTTCCTCCTCTCGCCTCCGATCACATCTCTCTCTCTCGCCCCTCTCAACTTCTTTGATTTCTGTCATCTCTTTCTCCTCCTATTTCTTTGTCTCATTCTTCTTTGACTTCCTCTTTCGATCCCCTATAAAACAAACAAAACAAAACAGGAGACAATAGATTACAATATTAGCCAGAAATGCTCACGATTTGTATGGAATTCTGCAGGTCCTGATGGCAATTGACGGAGGATTCACGATGGTGTTCGCGATGGAGTTGTTGAGAGGCGATGGTGACTTTCGTCTGATGGTTTCGGCGATGGCGATGAGTGGACTTCGACGATGACGGCAATCCCGGAAGATGAGTCTTCTTCTCTTCTCGATTTTTGTTTTTTTCTTTTGCTGAGTTTATCGAGTTTTTGTGAACATGTTGCGGTTCCAATCCCCTTATCTGATTCTCGGTCTCTTCTCTTTATAGGCTACAGTATCTTCTGGTTTTAAGGCCAGAGTTGAATGCTGGAATATTTGTCTTGAATTGAGATAACTTATTGCCTTTTTGGTGTAACATGTCTGGTCTCGTTTTAGAGTGTATTAAAATCTGTCTGACATTCATCGCTGCTTGCAGGTCCTTGGTTATGGAAAGTTTTGAAAGCTGATTAATTGTTGATTTTGGACCTTCCATTTTGGGTTTAGATCAAACGAAAACCTTCCTGTTTTGGTGATATTGTATTAATGTCTGTTGATGATAAAATCTTCTCCTATATGATTTATCAATCTCGTTTAAAACTTGGATTGTCTAGGTTCATCAATTTGGAGATTTGCTAGCTGTCTTAGATGGATATTTTAGGTATATTCCCTCGGGTATTACTAACTTCGAATTGGTGATTTCTGACAGGTGTGGAAAGCAATCTTATTTTGGGCCAGGGAAGGAACGTGCAATCCAATAGCGAATTCTTGTTTCTGAGTTCAGAGTCCAGTGCAAGCTACTTCTTCATTGCATCGAGGTTTTGAACTGCGAGGACAAGTTCTTCGTGTTATCACTGCTACTCTATCGCAGTTACGGTGATTTTGATTAGTGAATGGGTGCTGATGAATCATTCTTGTGAGGTTGACGCGAAGTCATGGGGAGAAGCATTCAATGTATGCCTCTGAACTTATCTTCTATCTGGTCTGAATTTCTTTGATAAAGAGTCCCAAACTATTATCTTTGCTTCTGATTTCATGTGGTGGTCATTGATGTTTTTGTTCTATGTTTTATAGGTGTTGTAAAGACGGCTGATGATCACAAGATGCATGGTGAGAACTCCCTCTGAATATTTGATGATGGTTATGCGTGATTGGAGGTTGGTGTTTCAATTTCAGCGTGTGATTCAAAGAAGGAGCTTCTGGTTGTATCTCCAGGACAGTTGGCGAAGTATGACGAGCCAATGAGCTTGGTGAGGAGAGAATAACCTTTGTTCAGAAAGTCTGTCAAGGAATATTGGCCTCATTTTTAGTCTGTGGACTTGCATTAATGTAATTGAAGGTTCAAAAGGAGCTAGGTATGATCAATGCTTTGGTCTGAGGTTTTAGGTGTTTGGTAACATGAGCTCTTGGCGTGCTGAACTTCATGATTGGCTATTCTCTTTTTCTTGATTATTGATACTTGCCTTGGAAATGCAGGATTGTCGGGCAGGTTGCCGCAATTGTGGCGAAAGCTCTGGCAGGGTTTCTATGAGTATCGACCAATATCTTTTCAGCACTTTCACCAGCCTCGTAAGACGCATCAGAATCCTCTAAAGCACAGTTGATTCACTTGTTTTTCTTGTCTTTGACAGGTCTTATGTTCTCTTTACGTGGGAATTCGGCTGCAATAATTCTTTCTGGTTTTGCAGGGTGGCCAAACAACCATAACAGCTGATATCGGTGTTCCAGAGAGTACAACAGTGATATGCCTCGAGCCAAGGTGACGCAAACTATCTCTCGGCTTTCCTTTATCCACGATGAACCGTAATGCATCATAACAATTGCCGATGCTCTTGACTTTATCCTTCTTTTGCAGTTAAAGGCAATGTTGTCAGCAGGTTTGAGAAGGTGCAGATGGCGTTATCAGTTGAGTCGAGGCTTTGGATTGTGGCGTGATTCTTTTTGTCTCTGAGTTCTTTAGAGTAGAAGGAATAAACTGTTTTTGTCTTACTGTGCCTGTTTGTTTATTTAAGGAAAGAACTCGGCTGCAAATTATTGATTACCGTCGGCGAACATCGACGAGAAATCCACTGCTTGATGAATGGTTTGGGAAGAATTCATGGCCGCCTGGATTCTCCTATTTTCGTGTGGTCCTGAACACACCTAACATTACAAAGTATGTCTGATTCTCTCGTTTGACATAGCACTGCAGTGGTTCATGAAAGTGCTTAAAGATTGACTGCTTGTTGTCTCAGGTGTTGGCGTATTTGGCATCAGCAATTGGAGGAGTATGCATCTTTGGTGGTTGACGCAACGGTCGGTAATGGAACCATATTGCCTAGTTAGGTCTGAGACCACCGACCCAAATTCTAACGGTATTGCCATTACGAAATGCTTTCGATTACTCGTCAGGTCGAAACAACTCTAACGTAAGTTCTTTGAAGATAATCTATTTCTTTGGAACAGGTTTCTTGTGAGCATGGTTTCCGTCAACGTCGCCAGCGGTGCACACTAGAAGCATCCTTTAGACTAAATTGTCCTAATGGGGTCCACTGGGAGGAAGCATCTCCAGATAGTAACGAGCGATGGATCTACGACTCGCAATCTTGAGGAGCAACTTAACCGAAGCATATATGAAGGCTGTAGACACATTTATTGAATTCTCGCATCTAGTGCCAAATGTTTATACTACTTTGTGTAATAGCTATAAAACCAAACGAGACAGGATGTTAATGAAGTCACCATGGTCATGTGTGGGGTAGCTCGTGCCTTGAGCTTACTTTATCTTTTAAGTCATTTTGTACCTTATGTTTTCTTTGTAATCTAGGTGATTGGAATGTAATGTATAACACATGATATTCAGAAGAGATGCTAATTTTTGACCCTTGAAGTTACACATACCGTATGTAAATACTTTTATATGCCTCAATTGCCCTTCTCTTTAAAAGATACTTCACACGCTTTAATTTGTACCAAAGTGAAATGCTTGGAAACTTTTACGGTGTACAAGCGGTGTAAGTTAACATGCCATCGACATAGCCAAAGCACCACTCCATTAAAATGCTTGCTTTAAAACAGTGGTCAACACAAAAATACCCGATCCATTGTTTCTCTTGTTCATCTTTCATGAGGCCGCAACATGCTTAGTCATTATCATGTGTGCCGTATTAAATTACCAACAAAATTGCCCTTCTTCATTAATGACGACAAAATCAAAGGTGATAAGGTAACTTGGTGTACGAATTAAGCCTTAGAGAGACCTTGAAACTCTTGAGAAACCTTGAGGAGACGACCAGTAGACTAACTCCGGGACCTCCATGATCTAACAGTCACCTTAAAGTATTTGACTGTAAGGATCTACAATTGACGCTACCGTGCCTGCGCAAATTGGTTAGTCACATAAATAATGAATAAAGTCAAATAATAATAGAAAAATGCGCAAAAAGAGGTGGCATCTTACGGTCAAAAATTAGGGTGCAACAGATGCCCCTATTTAAGTTACTCCTATTCGGAGATACGGAGACTGAAATCTCTGTCTCGACGAGATAGGAGGGACTTAAATACAAACATTGCGCGGATTTTTGGCCCTAAGAAGCCACCGAATGCAGATGATATGCAATGATATGAGAATGCAAGACGGACAAAATCTGTAAGGAAGAGGTCATAGGGGATGAACTGGACGCGACATGCTAGACAGAAAAGCGACAAATCCAACAAGGCGGGACCCTACGAGGACATGAACAATCACTCATGGGAAATCTCCAAACGTGTAACGGTAACTCATGCATCAGGGATGCGGTGATTTTGACGATTCGAGGTCGAAAGATACTTTTACTACCAAGGTGGTGGTCAATAGTAACTCAAAATGGATCTTTTATATCTTGTAACTCAGCTGAAACGGTAAAGTGTATAACCTCTCCTGGCATCATGGTACGGGGACCATGAGCTGGTCTCGGTCTTTGATGTCATTGTAGTTGTAGATGTTGTTGCTTGTTGAGCTTCCCCGAGCATCATGATATGGGAGTCATGCGTTGGTCTCGGTTCCTGATGTCGAACTTCCCCTTGCTCCATGGTATGGGAACCATGAGCTGGTCTCGGTTTCTGATGTCAAACTTCCCCTTGCTCCATGGTATGGGAACCATGAGCTGGTCTCGGTTCCTGATGTCAAACTTCCCCTTGCTCCATGGTATGGGAACCATGAGCTGGTCTCGGTTTCTGATGTCGAACTTCCCCTTGCTCCATGGTATGGGAACCATGAGCTGGTCTCGGTTCCTACCCAAAATGATGGAAACTCGTTAGAGCGTCCTCAAAGAGGGGTTGTAAATTTGTAGATTGTATGTTGTGAATTGTAGAACTGTAGAACTGTTGATGTAAATGTTGTGTAATCTGTAATTGTAGAATTTTGTAGATGATCTTGTATTTGTAATTGTAGATGCAATTTGTATTGTATTGGCAATGTGCACCGGGGATCTTCAAAAGAGTTGTAAACCGGTTGATACGTGGAGTGTCCTCTTGTAAGGAGATATGTCATTGATTGTACTCATAATGAACTCTCTGAGGAAGATCATTTTTGAGGAGTACCTTTGTTGTAATTGTAAAAATATGTGAGATTGTTGTAGTAGAAATCCTCAAGTGGGGAAGTATCTGTAATGTACTTTGTTTTGTCTTGATAAATCTTGAAATAATCCACTGGGGATAGACAGATTGTCTTGAGGAAGTTGTTGTTTGTCGTTTTGAGAATAGATCTGCCCAAAACGAGTTGCTCAAATAAAGAGGTCTTTTGTCATTCAGCTGTAAGATGTCGAGTGGATCTTGTAATATTGCTGAAGAAATGTCACGTCTTTAATGGTGATCCTCATAATGTCAAAGCGCAAAATAAATGCACTTTTGATCCATGCTCAAAAGCTGGAGATGTTCATAGTGTGATTGCCAAAGACCAGAGTTCAATTCGGGAAATAACCGAAGAGAAACTGTCAAGTAAGACTCAACCATAGAGGCATAAACTCCAATGGGAATGTACTGAAACAACTGTCTTCCACGAGGATCAAACTTCGTGGGGAAATAGAAATATTGAGTTTTTTTGCTTAGGGCTGACAACTCTATTTGGAAGGAGTAAGACACGCCCAAATACCCAAGGGTAAACGCAATCGAAGAGATAGAGTAAAAACAAACAAAGGATGCACAAAAATGCAAATGTTATGCTATCTACTTGTATGATATGCGTATGCTTATGCTGACAAAACAGACGAAAGCAACGACCGAATACGAGATGGGATAAACATCTCGGAACAAACGTCCGGTCAATCTTCAAAGATAGAAGTATCACTGAGGATAGATGGAGAACCAAATGTAGGATCCCAATCCTGCTTCAAAACTTCATGATTCTCTTTGAGGAAAAATGATTAATCCAATTGGGGATGTATCATCTTGATAAGTTGACGTGTTGTATGAAATTGTAGACGGAGGTACCCAAACCGAAGTTTCATAGGGGGTAAAATAAATATCCTGGGTCGTCATAGTTGTTGAACATGTTGGGATTGAGCTTCCTGAGGATGAAATATACACCTTTTGCTCTAATCTTCAAATGCCCCAAGTCACATAGTTGAAAAGTCTCGAGAGGATTTTATAGAAAACGTGATGTCTAAATGCCCCACTGTTTTCAAACTCTCTAGAGATTCGCCGAATCTCGACGTAACTGCCCCTGATGGGCGGTAAGTGAGTCCTTGAATTTCTTCTAGTTGAACCCAAGACTTGCGCGGATGGGAATTCTTTGGGAAGAATGACTTGCCCCAAGTCAGCAAGGTCTTCAAATATCATCATCAATGTCTGTATGTGGTCTTTCTAAGATGTCAAGCGTATTTAGCACATTTGAAATATCCATCTTGAAATGGTTAATGTAACACGCGTTTGTCTTGAAGTTTTGAAAAAGGGTATCGCAGTAACTTGTGATCGAAACCACTAGTTAGGATACAAATTGAATCATTATTTATAAAGCCGATTTAATTTTGAGTATAGCTCAAGGAGTCAGGAAACAATATCTCATCGAGTATGCTTTCGAATTAGACCTTACCTCAATTAGGACTTTGAGGGTTGTATATGGGCTTAATTTGTGACTTGTAGAATGGAGGAAGAAAGGGTTAGTATATTTGTGCCCACCCAATTTTTGAAAGATGTTCATCATTTTTTTGATATTACCCTGCCCCAAGTTAAGAAAATGATGTCTGGGTTTGGGAGAAAAAGAACGGGTCCTCAATCAAGGTTTAAAAGAAAGGGTTGACTATGTTGTCATTTAGGAGGTTTAAAAAAATGCCTTACATCATCAGTAGGGTTTTTATTCGAAGCATACAACAAGAGATCACGTGTTTTACTTCATCATCCTCCTTCCAATTCTCTGTCCGAGCGAGAGATCGGGTAAAAGTCGACATTATAAATAATTTTGAAAAACTATTTGAGTGAAAACGAATGGATTTCTTCAAGACAAACAGTTATTGCATTACTTATTCAAAACAGAAAGTTCTTACATGCAAAATATGCTTTAAATCAAAGAAATAAACAAACAATAGAAGGTTCTTCTGGAGGGTCCTTTCCAGGATCTTTATTGTGCTTTCATGTAGACGGGAAAGATATGCAGAAATGTATGGTGCGCAGCTTTCAGACACGGCGTTGACGACCTTGAATCATGCCTGGGGAGGATGAACCTTGTCGAGATAGGGGGCTATCTCGTACGTAAGGGACGGAACCCTCAAAGAACAAGACTCTATCCTTGACCAAATTTTGAACGTCTGCTTTCATGCCGTAACAACTCTCAATGTCGTGCCCCGGAGCACCTTGATGATACGGGCAAAATTTGTTGGCATTGTACCAGTACGGAAACCTCTTAGGTACCTTGGGTGGGGCTTTAGTCTGGATATGCCCTCTTTGAATTAGAGATGGAAACAAATCAGCGTACTTCACCGGGATGGGATCAAACTGATGAATTACTTCCCTTGGTGCATCTGGAGTCATCCTTTGATACCTTTTCCGAAATTGTCGGTGCTGTGGTTGATCTGGAGAGGCCAACCTCTGCCTAGGATGTGGTTGTTGTTCACGCTGAGTGGGCATCGCATACTGGTGCTGAGGACGGGGTACCGGATCTATGAATTCTCTGGAAGGTCCACAGCCATCTCTATTGTTTGGGGCTGTACCCAAGTTGTGATGGTATTGCTTCACAAAAGCAAAAGTTAAGTCTTCCCAGGACTGAATGTGATTCCTTTGCAGATTCATATACCATGCGGATGGTGCTCTACCCAAACTTTCTTGGAAGCAGTGAATCAATAGTTGGTCGTTCCCAAGATAGGCGGTCATCTTCTGACAAAACATCATCAAATGATACCTTGGACAAATTGTACCTTTGTACACTTCGAAGGCGGGCATCTGGAATCCTGGGGGGATAACTAAGTTTGGAACTAGGTGCGGGTCATGAGCATGGAAATCAGGCGCACGGTTCCTCTTCATCATTTTCCATCGTTCCTCGAAGTCACGGAATTCATTCTTGAATGTTGTAAGCTCTGGATCGTCCATTTCCTTTTCTTGCACAGGCTGAAGTTGCATAGGAACAAAGTCGTCGGAGGGACGACGAAGCGTCGGGTTAGACCTTACTCTGAAGCTAGTCATGCGATCCATGTCTTTGTTCTCCTCACTATCCTTTAGTGATACTTCCGGCTTGGTCAGATGGTCGAGACGGCGACTGACAGCAAAGATGGAAAACCGAAATGAGCCACAACAAAGGAAGGACACATGCACAAATGTAAAATGCCATGCTAAATGCAGGATGTTAATGCATGATGTAGATGCAGGAGAGACTTCAAGAAACTCAAAGTGTTTTTCAGTATTATAATGTAGAATAATTGAAAAACTTTTTATTCTTGAGAAACAGTGTAAAGCAAAGTACTCTTTTAAGAGTTTATTACAACGAAAGCAAAAGAAAACCTAGAACTCTATCCCACAGTCTTCTCTTTTGTACGGAGCTCCTCGGTTAGCTGATCAATGCGCTCCTGCAGCGCTGCTTTCTCGATGATGAGCCGTTCCACACACTCCTTCCAAGCCATGGTAGTTGAGGGGAGATCATCATTGGTGACAACACTTGAAGAGGCATGAGGAGAAAATAAATCCCCTTATGCCTTTCTCTTCCTGGCAACTTCTAATTCTGGCGTCTTCTGAAGTCTTTCCTTCTCTACTTTGAGGGTGAGGAACTTATTCTTCCAGGCAGTCCTCAATTTTCGGGCTTCATCCAAAGCAATCCTTACTTGTTCTATTTCCTCTTCCTCGAACCAGTCGGGGTCATGAGGAGATAATACCATCGGTTCATGAAAAGGAAAAGGCATCTTGAGATCGAGAGCCCTTTCTCGCACCCAATGCAGATAATCCTCGGAAGCAGCACAGTCGGGGTATCCTGAAGCAGCTGTTCCTTCCCTATCAATGTATTTCCATGCGTAAATGATGACAGTCTTTAGGTCTAGGTCCTCTTCTCCTTTGAAATAGATCTCTTCCAATGAAGCCGGTTCAGGCACTTGGGTCATAGGGTGTCCCAACTGTCTACGAGCCAAGGTGGGATTATAACTTATACATCCCTCTCTTCCAATGAGCGGTACGTTGGGGGATCCTCCGATGCTAGGAATCATAGGCACGCCTCCATAGGCGGGATCATACCAAACAATGTCCGAGTGGGTAAGGGCCATAAGTATCTCGGACCATCGAGGTGTTGCTACTTCATCCCAAAGGGACGAGTACCAGGTCAAACGAGCGATGAACCATGAGTACAGCAAAGCGGTACAACATACAATGTGTCCTCCTCCTTCGGCATTCTTCGAGTGAATCGAGAAGTACGTATCAGCAAGCAAGGTGGGTACTGGATTCTTGAGTATGAACAACTTGATTGCATCCATATCAACAAAATTGTCAATTTTAGGGAACCAGAAAGTCCCATAGACCAACAAAGCGAAATTGGCTTCCAATATGAGAGCCTCCTTTCTTTCGGCGTGGTAACGGACTTTTTCAATCAAAAAGTCGGCGGGGAACCCAAGGACTCCTTCCTTGGTGGTTAGGTGTGCCTGAACATCTTCAAGGCTAAGATGAGTGGCATTTGCAATTTCCTGGTGACTAGGCGTGTCTTCCCTTCCGGTGAACAGAGGTCGAACAGTCACAGGCATCCTCAAAAGTTCTGAGTATTCTTCCAGGGTCGGCATCAATTGGTAGTCCGGAAAAGTGAAGCAGTGATACATCGGGTCATAAAATTGAACCAACGTTTCCAACAATCCTTCTTTCATCCTTAGCTCAAGGAAGCGGAAGACTCCTCCATATTCTGCTGCGAAGGCAAAGCGATCCTCGACGAGTTCGGCTAGTTCTCTCAAGCTTTCGAGGTTGGGACTCTGAAAAGTGTACTTCAGGGTTTCTCTTCTGAAATCCATGATTACAACACCTACGGAACGAAATTTGAGTTTCTTGAAGTGAACAATGGAAAAAGAATGCAATGCAAGATGATTAGGACTTCATGGGATTCCTCTATTTATAGGCATTGCGGTAAAAGAAAACGTTTTATTAAATTTGAAACGGACTACATAAATATTCTTTTAAAGAGTCCCAAATAAAAGCTAAATAAAAGCTAGTAAAGACACTAAAGAAGCTTTGAATGCTGCTACTTGAGCTGTTCCTCGAGTTGCGCCTTCTCACGGATGAGGTTGTCCACAATTATTTTCCAAATAGTGCATTGTGGGTCGGAGAAAAATAAATCCTCCATGACTTTCCTCTTCTTGCAGGGAAGTAACTCTTCATCCTTCAATTGTAGCTGCTTCTGAAGTTCAGCATTCTGCTTCTGACACTCAGCATTTTCTGCCACTACTACATGGTACTTGTTCTTCCAAGACTCCAGCTCATGTTGAGACTTCCTTAAGGACACCTCTAACTCCTTGGCTTTAGACATAAAGACATATGTGGGCTCTCTCTTTGGAGCTATGGGATCTTGACGGGAATAGGGCATCTTTAGATTGGTTGCCCTTTTTCTGACCCACTGGAGGTATGGTTCTAAAGACACACAGTTAGGCTTCCCTAGACTTCTCTTCCCTTTTTTGTGTACACTACGCCATGCATGTAGAATCTTTCCTCGGAGTTCCATATCATCTTTAAAGAACATACCCTCTACTTGAACACTCTTGGGAGGTTCCTTCAACGGGTATCCCAACTGTCGGCGAGCTAAAATAGGATTGTAGCTGATTCCTCCATCAAAGCTGAGCAATGGTACATTAGCGAAGTCACCGCAGCTATCAATGATTAATACTCCATCATACACTCGGCTGTACCAATCAATGTCAGAATGGGTCAAAGCCATAACCCTTGGAGACCAATGCTCTTTGCCAATGTTTCTAAAAGAGCTAGACTTCGGCAAGTGCGAAATAAACCACTTGTAAAGTAAAGGTACACAGCAAGTAATCATCCCTCCACCACGAAGGTTTCGGAGATGTACAGAGTGATATGCATTTCCCAACAGACTTGGCACCGGGTTGTTCTTCATAAAGATCTTGAATGCTTTGAGATCGATGAAACCTTCGAAACTCGGGAATAGAAACAACCCATAAACGAGCAAAGCAAAGATCGCCTCAAACGGAGCCTTATATGGAAGTTGACAACATGGCCATTTCTGTTTTAGGATCAAGAACTCGTGCCTTAGTGTACTATAACCTTAGTTTTGTAGTTTAGAATAATCACCATGAAGTGTAGATCATTCTAGGTTAGTTTCAGCCAAGATCATGATCATGCATACCAGGTGCAAACTATGATGGACAGAACTTCCATCGGGTGTATTTCTTGAGTGGTTAGGTTTTAGAGGAATCCATGGACATGGCTGTGTAGAGGGTGAGGAGAGGATTATTTTCGATTCTTGAATCGTAAGTTTTTATGGCGAGATGAGAGAGCTAGGGAGGGTGGAAGATCTGCGCATGAAATTGGCTTCGTGAAACCCTAGTTGATCCAAGGTAGAAGACAAAGTCACTACCGTTGATCCGTTTTGAAGTGTTGACTAATTCACTTCATCCAGCGGTCCAGATTGAACAACAAATTGGAGGGAGAGTTTAAGCATTGAAACTCACCGTTTTGGTAAGTGAGTCCGTGTGGGCTTTAATCATTTTTCTATACACCCCCACTCAATGAGCCCAAACTAAAATACGTGTGAAATGGTTACTAATACACCCCCTGTGCACTTCTCTTCTTTTTGTCTTTTTTCTGACTATTCTTGGGCTTATCCCAATTTCTACGCGCACCCCCCCTCACTCAGCCCAACTGGAATTGAACTGGGGCGCTCTTCTAATTGCACCCCCTCCCCTTTATTTGGTTTCTTTTATTTCTTTAATTCCATTTATATTTTCTTGCATTTATAAAATTCATAAAAAATAGAAAATTGATCATTTTTAAATTCTTGTTTTTTTTCATATGTTAATAAATTTGTCTAGAAAAATATAAATAAATAAAATTTCCATTTTATTTTCTTTTCATATTTTTAGAGTATTTTTCTTTTAAATAGGTTTTTAATATGTTTAGTTTGGTATCCAATTTTGTAGAATTTCTTTCAAGACTTTCCCTTAGGATTTTTAATTCATTCTTTTTGGTGTGATTAGATATTGAATCATAGTTCCCTATAGGATTTAATTCTTGATTTTTAGATTAAAATTTGATTAGATTAATTAGGTTAGCATTAGGTGTCGCGGTGAAAATCGGATACCAAACTATTGATTAGTTTGAATCTTTAATTCATTTTGCAACCGAACTTTGATTTGTCCAAAGGAAGGGATAAAGATCTAAATTCCCACAATGCAATGCAAATGCAAGCTAGATTGTTTAGGTTCGGGGGTTGGTTAAACTTAGGGAAGGTACTAGCATCCTAAGTTTCTGTAGTACTCTACAGGAACCTCTTATTTTATGTTTGTTTACTGCTAAGGTTTATCTGCTTAAAGGTGGAAAGACCCTAGTGGTTTATTTCTAAGTATACTCGATAAGGTATCGCACCTTGTGCCTACATATCCTTACGGGAGTGGAATCAGAGTATTTTGTAGTTCACCCTAAAGGGTCAGAGGAGTTCTTTGACTGTGGTCAAAGTTCCTACGGGTTTAGGGTAGTTGTTTTGATTGGGTCTAGGAGAAGAGATGAGTCTTCATTTTAAGGGAGAGATAACCGCCACAAATGTAAAGAAAAGGGTTGTAGGAAATGGTCTTTGCATCTTCTTAAGGAAAGGTCTTACATACTCGGATGGTCGCCAAGCATGCCTTTATCGCTCTTAAGGCAAAGTTCCTACATGTTTGATTGTATTGTTGTGGGGGTGGAGATTATATCTCACTTAAGATGATTAACATCTATTCTCTATTGTGTTTGAAAAGTTGTATAGTTTGATTGTGTTGTTTCTATGTTGTAGAAAGATAAAGACAAGGTCCTTCCTATGGGGTAGGTCCTAAACTTAAGTGATCAACTTGAAGAATCAAGGATCGAGGGGAATATGATGCATATGATGTGCAACTACACACAACGTTGAATTATGTGTAGGTTTTTCCTTTGGACGGAATGCAATGCGATGAGAGTACATATGATAATGTGAATGCAATAGAATAAATTGCAGAAAGATAAACCATACACGAACGCATGAAAGCGCTAAGTGAGTGTGTGTATTGTGACTAAGGTAAAGCAGATAAAGATAAATGTAAATACGCATGAAAGCGCTAGGTGTAAGTGAAGGTGTTGTGAGGTGATTGAGTTGATTAAAATGTTTTAGGAGAAGTTGGTTCGATTTTAATCGTTGATTTGATTTTAGAGAAAAAAGTTGAGTTGATTTAATGAGGTTGATTTTATTTTGTTGTCATTTTTGCTAAAAGTTGATTTTATTGATTGAAATTGATAAAAGAAATGAAGTTGATTTAATTGAATTTAAAGGAAATTCTGGATGTGAATTAATTTTAATTGAGTAGAAATTTATTAAAATGAAGTTTGTATTTATTAGCATAAAAGGTTATTATAATTTTATTTTTTACTTAAAAAGTTTTAAGTATAAAATAGCTATATATTATTTATCTAAAAAAAAACTTATTAATTTATAAGAGGTGACTTAAAAAGATTAATTAGTTAAAAAAAACATTAATTTAATTTTTATAAAAAAGTTGATTTATTTTAATGGAAGCTGATTAAGTTATGATTAGAGATTAATTAAAAGGTTAATGGTGATTAAGGGTGATAATGGGGTAGTTAGTGGGTTAGGTGTGTGTGTGGTGATTAGTGTAATTAACATATTACAAAATAATAAAAAAAAATAAAAATAAACATAAAAAAGAAAGAGGGACGGGAACCCTAGATTTTTCCCCAAATCCCCTTTCCGTCGTTCCTTTTCCGCCGTTCATCGCTTCTTCCTCCTCTCGCCTCCGATCACATCTCTCTCTCGCCCCTCTCAACTTCTTTGATTTCTGTCATCTCTTTCTCCTCCTATTTCTTTGTCTCATTCTTCTTTGACTTCCTCTTTCGATCCCCTATAAAACAAACAAAACAAAACAGGAGACAATAGATTACAATATTAGCCAGAAATGCTCACGATTTGTATGGAATTCTGCAGGTCCTGATGGCAATTGACGGAGGATTCACGATGGTGTTCGCGATGGAGTTGTTGAGAGGCGATGGTGACTTTCGTCTGATGGTTTCGGCGATGGCGATGAGTGGACTTCGACGATGACGGCAATCCCGGAAGATGAGTCTTCTTCTCTTCTCGATTTTTGTTTTTTTCTTTTGCTGAGTTTATCGAGTTTTTGTGAACATGTTGCGGTTCCAATCCCCTTATCTGATTCTCGGTCTCTTCTCTTTATAGGCTACAGTATCTTCTGGTTTTAAGGCCAGAGTTGAATGCTGGAATATTTGTCTTGAATTGAGATAACTTATTGCCTTTTTGGTGTAACATGTCTGGTCTCGTTTTAGAGTGTATTAAAATCTGTCTGACATTCATCGCTGCTTGCAGGTCCTTGGTTATGGAAAGTTTTGAAAGCTGATTAATTGTTGATTTTGGACCTTCCATTTTGGGTTTAGATCAAACGAAAACCTTCCTGTTTTGGTGATATTGTATTAATGTCTGTTGATGATAAAATCTTCTCCTATATGATTTATCAATCTCGTTTAAAACTTGGATTGTCTAGGTTCATCAATTTGGAGATTTGCTAGCTGTCTTAGATGGATATTTTAGGTATATTCCCTCGGGTATTACTAACTTCGAATTGGTGATTTCTGACAGGTGTGGAAAGCAATCTTATTTTGGGCCAGGGAAGGAACGTGCAATCCAATAGCGAATTCTTGTTTCTGAGTTCAGAGTCCAGTGCAAGCTACTTCTTCATTGCATCGAGGTTTTGAACTGCGAGGACAAGTTCTTCGTGTTATCACTGCTACTCTATCGCAGTTACGGTGATTTTGATTAGTGAATGGGTGCTGATGAATCATTCTTGTGAGGTTGACGCGAAGTCATGGGGAGAAGCATTCAATGTATGCCTCTGAACTTATCTTCTATCTGGTCTGAATTTCTTTGATAAAGAGTCCCAAACTATTATCTTTGCTTCTGATTTCATGTGGTGGTCATTGATGTTTTTGTTCTATGTTTTATAGGTGTTGTAAAGACGGCTGATGATCACAAGATGCATGGTGAGAACTCCCTCTGAATATTTGATGATGGTTATGCGTGATTGGAGGTTGGTGTTTCAATTTCAGCGTGTGATTCAAAGAAGGAGCTTCTGGTTGTATCTCCAGGACAGTTGGCGAAGTATGACGAGCCAATGAGCTTGGTGAGGAGAGAATAACCTTTGTTCAGAAAGTCTGTCAAGGAATATTGGCCTCATTTTTAGTCTGTGGACTTGCATTAATGTAATTGAAGGTTCAAAAGGAGCTAGGTATGATCAATGCTTTGGTCTGAGGTTTTAGGTGTTTGGTAACATGAGCTCTTGGCGTGCTGAACTTCATGATTGGCTATTCTCTTTTTCTTGATTATTGATACTTGCCTTGGAAATGCAGGATTGTCGGGCAGGTTGCCGCAATTGTGGCGAAAGCTCTGGCAGGGTTTCTATGAGTATCGACCAATATCTTTTCAGCACTTTCACCAGCCTCGTAAGACGCATCAGAATCCTCTAAAGCACAGTTGATTCACTTGTTTTTCTTGTCTTTGACAGGTCTTATGTTCTCTTTACGTGGGAATTCGGCTGCAATAATTCTTTCTGGTTTTGCAGGGTGGCCAAACAACCATAACAGCTGATATCGGTGTTCCAGAGAGTACAACAGTGATATGCCTCGAGCCAAGGTGACGCAAACTATCTCTCGGCTTTCCTTTATCCACGATGAACCGTAATGCATCATAACAATTGCCGATGCTCTTGACTTTATCCTTCTTTTGCAGTTAAAGGCAATGTTGTCAGCAGGTTTGAGAAGGTGCAGATGGCGTTATAAGTTGAGTCGAGGCTTTGGATTGTGGCGTGATTCTTTTTGTCTCTGAGTTCTTTAGAGTAGAAGGAATAAACTGTTTTTGTCTTACTGTGCCTGTTTGTTTATTTAAGGAAAGAACTCGGCTGCAAATTATTGATTACCGTCGGCGAACATCGACGAGAAATCCACTGCTTGATGAATGGTTTGGGAAGAATTCATGGCCGCCTGGATTCTCCTATTTTCGTGTGGTCCTGAACACACCTAACATTACAAAGTATGTCTGATTCTCTCGTTTGACATAGCACTGCAGTGGTTCATGAAAGTGCTCAAAGATTGACTGCTTGTTGTCTCAGGTGTTGGCGTATTTGGCATCAGCAATTGGAGGAGTATGCATCTTTGGTGGTTGACGCAACGGTCGGTAATGGAACCATATTGCCTAGTTAGGTCTGAGACCACCGACCCAAATTCTAACGGTATTGCCATTACGAAATGCTTTCGATTACTCGTCAGGTCGAAACAACTCTAACGTAAGTTCTTTGAAGATAATCTATTTCTTTGGAACAGGTTTCTTGTGAGCATGGTTTCCGTCAACGTCGCCAGCGGTGCACACTAGAAGCATCCTTTAGACCAAACTGTCCTAATGGGGTCCACTGGGAGGAAGCATCTCCAGATAGTAACGAGCGATGGATCTACGACTCGCAATCTTGAGGAGCAACTTAACCGAAGCATATATGAAGGCTGTAGACACATTTATTGAATTCTCGCATCTAGTGCCAAATGTTTATACTACTTTGTGTAATAGCTATAAAACCAAACGAGACAGGATGTTAATGAAGTCACCATGGTCATGTGTGGGGTAGCTCGTGCCTTGAGCTTACTTTATCTTTTAAGTCATTTTGTACCTTATGTTTTCTTTGTAATCTAGGTGATTGGAATGTAATGTATAACACATGATATTCAGAAGAGATGCTAATTTTTGACCCTTGAAGTTACACATACCGTATGTAAATACTTTTATATGCCTCAATTGCCCTTCTCTTTAAAAGATACTTCACACGCTTTAATTTGTACCAAAGTGAAATGCTTGGAAACTTTTACGGTGTACAAGCGGTGTAAGTTAACATGCCATCGACATAGCCAAAGCACCACTCCATTAAAATGCTTGCTTTAAAACAGTGGTCAACACAAAAATACCCGATCCATTGTTTCTCTTGTTCATCTTTCATGAGGCCGCAACATGCTTAGTCATTATCATGTGTGCCGTATTAAATTACCAACAAAATTGCCCTTCTTCATTAATGACGACAAAATCAAAGGTGATAAGGTAACTTGGTGTACGAATTAAGCCTTAGAGAGACCTTGAAACTCTTGAGAAACCTTGAGGAGACGACCAGTAGACTAACTCCGGGACCTCCATGATCTAACAGTCACCTTAAAGTATTTGACTGTAAGGATCTACAATTGACGCTACCGTGCCTGCGCAAATTGGTTAGTCACATAAATAATGAATAAAGTCAAATAATAATAGAAAAATGCGCAAAAAGAGGTGGCATCTTACGGTCAAAAATTAGGGTGCAACATTAGGGTATCCTAATTAGGGTTTAGGTTGTGCATAGGTAGGAAATTCATTTTCTTTAGGTAGTTTTGTCTTGATTTTTGGGTAAGGGCATATGTGGATGTTATGGGTAGATGTTGTAGACCCTTGTGGATAATTGATAGATTTTTCCCCCTTGTTTTAGTATTTTTTAGGTATTTTCTGAAGTTGGCTGGTAGTTTTGTCTGCCCTGTGGTTATCTGTTCATCTCTGAGGTTTATTGTGGGGAATTTGTTGTGGGGATTAGTTTGTTTTGAAGATCTTGTTGAAGAGCATGATGGAAGAGAAGATTGTAGATCAAGACTCAGAGACCCATAGCTTGGCTTGTTCCCTGTCTGTGAGGTTTGAGATCCTGAAGTTTGAAGGAAGTCCATGGTACTTTCCTGAGGAAGGCACTATGAATGACTTTCATTCTTTCTTCTCACCTCTTTCTTAAGTATCCAATGATGTTGGAGCCAACTTGTGAGTTTAATTTCTCCTGAGGAGGAATGTAAACTGATCACATGTTGTTGAGCCACATGGGATACAATTCCTAAGTGGAAGCCTCCTGGTACTTTCCTGAGGAAGGTCCTATGGGTCTATTCACTTAGCTCCATTAGTTTATCTAGGATTTCTTAAGTATCCAATGATGTTGGAGCCAACTTGTGAGTTTAATTTCTCCTGAGGAGGAATGTAGACTGATCACAGTTGTTGAGCCACATGGGATACAACTCCTAAGTGGAAGCCTCCTAGTACTTTCCTGAGGAAGGTCCTATGGGTCTATTCACTTAGTTCCACTAGTTCAGATAGGATTTCCTAAATATCCAGTGATGTTGGAGCCTGCTTGTGAGTTTAATTTCTCCTGAGGAGGAATGTAAGCTGATCACAGTGGTTGAGCCACATAGGGTATGACTCCTGAGTATACACCTCCTAGTGCTTTCCTGAGGAAGACACTATGAGTCTGCCTACTTAGCTCCCTTTCTTTGGTAAGCTTGTTCTGAAGCTTGAAGACTGGGATTGATTTCTCTTGTAGGGTTTTGCTTTAGGGTTTTGCTTAGATTTGATCAGGATTCTGTGTTAGGGTTAGGATTAGAGAGTAGATGATTCTTTCTCAAGCATGTGTTTTGTTGGCCTGATGGCATTTTCATTCCTTTTATCTGTATATTGCTTGATAGCATGTTGTTTTTCAGTATGATTACTGTTATTTCATGACTGTCTTGAGGTCGAGACGAGCTTGTGGAGGCTGAAGCCCCACACACATTTCCTCCCTCACTTGCATTGCATGCATTTTACTGTTAAAGCTGATGCTTTTGTCTGTTTTGGTGTATCATTGACATGATCCCTTAGGACTCTCATTTCCTTTGATAAGGATTTGATGATAGAACTTTAGGTTGAAACCTATGCATGACAACATCTAGGAGTTCCCTGTTCAAACCTCAACCATAGGATGAATCCATGGCATGACAACAGTAGGACTTGATAGTCTCCCTCCTAGTTGGGCCTGTTCTCTTCTCATCTTGAAGCAGTTTAAAATACAGTAATCATGAATGATTTCTTTCGTACGTTACGAGCCTTAAGCCATCTGAGGGTGGATGTTTAGTATGGTACCCTTTGGGTGACATGCGACGCATTCACTCTCAGGTCATAGTCTCTAGTGCAGTTGAGATCGCAAACACAATAAAAAACACTTCTTTTAGGAGATAACCCGTAGTTTCCCGAACTACGTTTGCTCTGATCTCTCATACCTGTTGAGAGTACGTAGGCATAGGATGCGACGTCCTAGCGAGCAACCTTCCCCCATAATCCTTCGTAGGACGAACTACGTTGACTCTGATTTCTCATTCTCTGATGAGAATACGTAGGCATAAAGTGCGACGCTTTGCCGAGTCATTTTTCTTTTCTTTTTCAGCCAGCCTTGATAGGTAGATAGATTATAACCAACCCGTCCAAGTAAACAAACAAGCGAGGATCCCGTCGAGTACGACGGACGTGAGGGGTGCTAATACCTTCCCCTTGCGTAACCGACTCCCGAACCCAGACAATGGTTGCGATGACCTTGTCTTACCCTTTTTTCGTCAGGTTTTTCCGATCGTTTCCTTTCCCGCTCTGAGGGATAAATAACGAAAGGTGGCGACTCTTCTGTCATGCCGGCACCTTATTTTCGCGCAAGCGACAGTAACATTGTTGGGTTTTTATCACATTTAAAATTTATTTTTTCTTGCGTTTTTGTTTAGTTATATTTAGATCCGTACCATTTTTGGTCCCTCTTGCGATGATCACATTAAGTGTAGCAAGCTAGTGGTGGATTTTATCAGTTTATGTGTGATTTTTTATTTTACTCTTTTAAATTGATTATCGTTGCATTTCGATGTTGTGCACACGTCTGATGGTTTGGCCTAGCAACAATCCGCTTGTGATGCGCTGACCAATTCGTGTTTCGATTTGCAACTTTGTGTATGAATTTGATTTTATTATATTATTGTTCTTGATTTGACTTGCGATGACCGCTAATGCGGTAGAAATTTGTTGTTTCAATATGTAGTATTTTTCAATGATTCAATGTTGTTATCTTCACATCAAATCTAATTTGTTGTGGTAGGCTTTACACTTTTTCGCGCACGCGACCTTGATTCACGTGTTCGCGTCATGATTTTTATCCATGCACTTTTCTTTTCAATTTACATTTTGATTCATTCGTTGTATAATGTTAATACTGTGTACGCATCTTATTTCCCTTCAGCCTAACTTTAGGTCAATATTTGCATGATAACAATTAATATGGTCTCTTTTAAACCTTAATCTTAGGTCTATCTCTTTGCATGCTAACATTAGGTAGAGTTCCCTTTCTATCCCAACTTTAGGACCATTGTGCATGACAACATTAGGAGTTAGTTTTTCTTAGTTTTTTTATTTTTAACTTTGGAGTCTCCCTCTTTCCTCTCTCAAATCAAATAAAACACTTAATAAAGACGATGTGTAAAGTGCGTCACGAGCCTTAAGCACATGAAAAAAGATGAGCGGATGCATTTCTAACCTCATCTTAGGGTACTTTGTGTGCGAGACGTTTGGATCGTTAGCGCGAAGTACTCGCTCCTATGTCATAGACTTTAGTGCGATACACGTCACAAACAAAGTCAATCCACTTCTTTAAAACAATTGAACAAATTCAAATCATTTTGTCTTTCGGGATTCTCTTGTCAAACCTTTTCAGAAAGGGCATGCTACCTCCGTTCTACCGCAAACAGACATCGACCCTAACTGCTGGAACGTGAGCTTAGCGTCACTCATAAAAGACACCAACCAACCTGATCGGGAAAATAGCAAGTGTACTATTTTTACCGATTGTAGTAATAAGGGAAAAGTCCCAAGTATCGATCTCGCCGACTGCGTAGTAATTAACGGGATTTTTAGGATTCAAAGGAACAAAAGATCTAGTGGTTTGTTTGGTAGCAGAGTAATATAACAAGTAAATAAAGACTTATAAATCAATCTAAGAACAATGTTAGGGGAGTGGATACGATGCGAGTAAAAACCATGTATGATTATCCTGCTAGAATAGTTATTAACCTTAATTCATCAGTTGGCCAATTTAGTTTTTCTTAATTCCTTAATGAAAACCCTTTGATGAGTTTCATGTACACTAATTCCTCAGTGTCCATGAAAAGCATCAAGCAATTGTTCCGACCATAAAATTCGTGATACAGGATATCCTCATTCCTAAGCAATATCGACCGTGAGCCTATTTTGCAAAAGTGTAAGGTTGACTTTCCAGATTAAAACCTAAGCATAATTCGAATTCTACTTTCCAATATGAATACACATTAAGATTGATGCAAAATAAAATATATAAGGTGAATAACATAGTTCTCATAGAATAATCAAACAAAAGTCATTACATCGCAACTTAGGACCACCCCCTAACAACATGGGGTTTAGCTGCTCATGTTCTTCGTAAACATAAATGCAATTAGAAACGAAAAGGAGAAGATCATTACAATTCGAGTTGGATCCCTTGGATCATCAATTGCTTCCGCTTTTGATCGATCCTTTTTTCTCCAGAAGAACTCTCTCCTCAGTTGTCAATCCTAATCTCAGTTCAAAAGTGTCTCCTACTTTCTAAAAAGTGGCTCTTATATCTAAATTCAAATTACATCGTGAAATGTCTCAAATGCCCTTCGAAATAGGTCTGACAGCAAAAAATCAGAAAATTTAACAATTTTACTCTCAGTGGCCCTGACACGGGCCGTGTTGTGCAACACGGGTGGCCGTGTCAGGCTGCTGACTCCTTCAGGGCACGTTTTCATCTCCAAGGGCTGCAACACGGGCCGTGTTGCATGACATGGGCACCCGTGTTGTACGTCTGTTTCCCATTTTCTTCTGCTTTGGTCTACCCGTGTCTGCCAACCGTGTCCTCCATGACACAGGCCGTGTTGTGCAACACGGGTACCCGTGTTGTGGCTCTGACTTCCCTTTTCCGACTTTTCTTTGCCTCCGAAAGCGGTGCGACTGTCATGCTATCCATTTCTGTCAAAAACACACTAAAAGAAACCGAATCAAACGCACCAGCGGCAAAAGTAATACAAACTTCAAAATAAGACTTGAAGACAAACAACTACGAGTAATTCAGATAATAACAACGAAAGCTTCGAAAACAGATAAAAACGGTGCGAAATTAACAACAAACAGCGTTTGAAAACACAAGTAAAATCCACCGATCAAACTCCCCCGAACTTGAACTTTTGCTTGTCCTCAAGCAAAAAGCTCGCCAAACCGAACTTAATATCTTTTTCATAACGGAACCGTCCATAGAAATGTGAGTTACAGTGATGATACTCATACTTGAACTTCTCATTCCAAGTCCCACTAGGATTAATCTCGGCTTTTCCCTCAAAACAGGTAACATGCAAACACTAGACTGCGGTAAACCACAGACCTCAGTCTCCCTATGGGTAACCTCTCCGACTATGCTTTGTACTTAAGTCTTCTTTTTCGATTTTCCTCCTTTTCATTCGGACAATCACTATAACGACTTTTTTTTTATTTTCCTCGTGTGCACAAGATTCATCAACGACATTTTTCTTTTTCTGGAACTATTATTATTTTTGAATGGCTTTCAGGTTCGACCGCCGTTGGGCTGAATAACCGGGTGAGGGTTACCCAACTTAGAAGGATTAGTCGCCTAATTGCCCCTTTTTGTTTGTTTGTTTTTTTTTCTTTCTCTGTGCCTTAGCTCAATATTTTTCGTTAACCTTGCACACACGATTCTTATTGATGAAACCTGATTGTCAAAATAAACTACTCAGGGGTACTTCTCAGATCAAAGCACTATGGTACAAATCTACACGTCGAACTCGTTCCTATTCGGGAAACCCAGGGTGTTTGCCTTTTACCTATCTCTCAAGATTGTTCCGATTTCATCCTCACAGTTCTTTTCTGAGTATTCTATATACTTTCTCATCACCTCACTCAACATCTTCACTAAACAGTTCCCCAACCAACAATGTTATTAATTTTATTAGCTCAATGTCAGGGGGTTTTCCTGTGGACTTGCTATCATGCTCTCAAACTAACACTGAAAAACTAACACTGAAAATTAAATAACCAAATAACTAAAACAGAAACGAAAACATACAAATAACATAAACAATTAACATAAAAACACAAATAAAACACCCCCACACTAGGATTCAACAGTGTCCTCACTGTTGGAACACCAGTAGCAGAGGACTCACATAGTTCATGGTTGCGGAGGTTGGTCACGCAGCATCATCTGCCGCATCCATTCGTGCATTTCACTAATCAACCTGCCTTGTCAGATTTGTTCGTTTCCTTGTCTTGTCTGCTCCTCGCCTTGCCTTGTCTGCTCACTTCGGAGATGACACATCTCACTCTCCATCCAATCCCATTCTTTTTTAGATAAGCTCCAAGAGCCTGAGCCGGACTCCTGATGGGGTGAGACTCGAGTAGGCGGTATAGGCGCTTCGTCTACCTATTCTCCTTCATCCTCAAAGAATTATGTACCTGTACCATCATAAAATTGGTCTTCTTCATCCTGCATTGTGCTCTCATATAGCCAGTTATTCACATTTTGAATACTAATAAAGTCAGGCGCAGGTAAAGCGAGGAGATGACTGTTTCGGCTTACCAAGGAGTAGTAATTATCAAAGACACGAATCATACCTTGGGCCGTCAGTGTGGCAAGATCTATCTTTGTCTTACCTGCAACAGTAGGTTCCTCTCTCAAGAGAGCACCGTGGCCAAAGTGATTTGCGATTTGAGTAATCATACCGCCTACACTGATTTCGCCGGAAGGTGCATTCGCAACCCTCTTCAGGTGGTCAGCTGCAAAGGCGACCACATTAATGAGTTCTTGATTTGCCATGCCATACATGAAGTACAACTCCCTCTGAGTTGCCACTCCTGTGCTGTCACCCCTGCCGAACAGTGTATAGGCCAATTCCTTTTGAGCGTACCTGAAACATGGGTTATGGATACACGAGGCTTTTGCCGCCTTCGCGACATAATCAGTTCTGCCTGTAACAGCCTTCCAGAAGTCCCCGACAACAGCGCCAAAAACTTGATCGGGAAAATAGCAAGTGTACTATTTTTACCGATTGTAGTAATAAGGGAAAAGTCCCAAGTATCGATCTCGCGGGCTGCGTAGTAATTAACGGGATTTTTAGGATTCAAAGGAACAAAAGATCTAGTGGTTTGTTTGGTAGCAGAGTAATATAACAAGTAAATAAAGACTTATAAATCAATCTAAGAACAGTGTTAGGGGAGTGGATACGATGCGAGTAAAGACCATGTATGATTATCCTGCTAGAATAGTTATTAACCTTAATTCATCAGTTGGCCAATTTAGTTTTTCTTAATTCCTTAATGAAAACCCTTTGATGAGTTTCATGTACACTAATTCCTCAGTGTCCATGAAAAGCATCAAGCAATAGTTCCGACCATAAAATTCGTGATACGGGATATCCTCATTCCTAAGCAATATCGACCGTGAGCCTATTTTGCAAAAGTGTAAGGTTGACTTTCCAGATTAAAACTTAAGCATAATTCGAATTCTACTTTCCAATATGAATACGCATTAAGATTGATGCAAAATAAAATATATAAGGTGAATAACATAGTTCTCATAGAATAATCAAACAAAAGTCATTACATCGCAACTTAGGACCACCCCCTAACAACTTGGGGTTTAGCTGCTCATGTTCTTCGTAAACATAAATGCAATTAGAAATGAAAAGGAGAAGATCATTACAATTCGAGTTGGATCCCTTGGATCATCAATTGCTTCCGCTTTTGATCGATCCTTTTTTCTCCAGAAGAACTCTCTCCTCAGTTGTCAATCCTAATCTCAGTTCAAAAGTGTCTCCTACTTTCTAAAAAGTGGCTCTTATATCTAAATTCAAATTACATCGCGAAATGTCTCAAATGCCCTTCGAAATAGGTCTGACAGCAAAAAATCAGAAAATATAACAATTTTACTCTCAGTGGCCCTGACACGGGCCGTGTTGTGCAACACGGGTGGCCGTGTCAGACTGCTGACTCCTTCAGGGCACGTTTTCATCTCCAAGGGCTGCAACACGGGCCGTGTTGCATGACACGGGCACCCGTGTTGTACGTCTGTTTCCCATTTTCTTCTGCTTTGGTCTACCCGTGTCTGCCAACCGTGTCCTCCATGACACAGGCCGTGTTGTGCAACACGGGTACCCGTGTTGTGGCTCTGACTTCCCTTTTCTGACTTTTCTTTGCCTCCGAAAGCGGTGCGACTGTCATGCTATCCATTCCTGTAAAAAACACACTAAAAGAAACAGAATCAAATGCACCAGCGACAAAAGTAATACAAACTTCAAAATAAGACTTGAAGACAAACAACTACGAGTAATTCATATAATAACAACGAAAGTTTCGAAAACAGATAAAAACGGTGCGAAATTAACAACAAACAGCGTTTGAAAACACAAGTAAAATCCACCGATCACAACCCGTGGTAGGTCGAACTATGAGCGCTCTGACTTCTTCATTGTCGTCTGAATAAGGATATGTAGGCACAAGACGATGAAGTCATGGGGAGCACAATCCCCTCATTCACCCGTAGTCCTCCGAACTACGTTAACTCTGGCTTTCCCATTGCACGAGGGAATACGTAGGCATAAGACAGTGATGTCCTATCGAGTCACCTTTTTCTCCCTTCTGTCTTTGTTTAGAAAATAGGCTTTAGATAAACACACATTTTGATTAGAACAACAAGAGTGGATCCCGTTGAGTACAAAAGACGCAAGGGGCTGCTAATACCTTCCTCTCACGTAATTGACTCCCAAACCCAATATTTGGTTGTGAGGCCATGTCTTCTCCCTTTTTTAGGTTTCTTTGACCGTTTCCTTTCCCCCTTCAGGATAAATAACGTTCGGTGGTGACTTTGTTTTTTTCGCCGGTTGTTTTTCGCGTTGTGACAGCCCCAATCCTTGACAAGCACCCTAATATAAAAAACACTCTTTTTAACCATATAATCAAATCCCTTAGAAGATGACAAACCAACCTAGATAACTTTTTATCATGAATTGAATCCAGAGGTTCCTGTTGAGTACAACAGACGTAAAGGGTGCTAATACCTTCCCTCTTGCGTAATCGACTCCCGAACCTAAAATTTGGTTGCGATGACCATTTTCTTATCCTTTAAAGGTTTTATCAATATTTTCATATTCCTTCTTTGGAATGAATAAAGTTTGATGGAGACTCTGTTCCAACGTTTTTCCGCGTCTATCGCGAGGATCGTATTTTTCGGCCAATTAGCCTAGCTAGATGCGTATATATAAAGTTTCTAAAATTCTTTCTTCAAGAATGAAGACCGTCATGGGGAAATTGATTTTAAGGACTCAAACGACTTTTATATCAGGTAGGTAATTACTTGATAGAGTGGTTGTCCTAAACGAGTTAATTGACTTGGCCAAAAGAAGGAAATATTATTGTGTAATGTCCAAGGTTGATTTCTCCAAGGCTTTTGACTGTGTGGATTGATCATTCTTAAGGGTAATATTGTTGACCATGGGTTTTGGCTCCAGATGGTTAGAATGGATGGAAGGTGGCATGTTCAAGAGTTATATGTCTGTCCTCGTTAATGGTAGTCCCACTGAAGATTTCCATGTGTTTCATGGCTTGAGGCAAGGCGATTTATTGTCTCCGTTTTTGTTTTCTATTGTGGTTGAAGGTTTCACAACAATGGTGAGAAGAGCTGCTGATGTGGGTTTGCTAAGAGGATTCTGAGTAAATAATGGAGTCTCTCATTGTCTAATCCAATTTGCAGATGATATTGTCCTACTGAGGGGCGAAGATTGGTAAAATTTGTGGGTTTTTAAATCAATTTTGAAGAGTTTCAAATTAGTCTCTAGTTTGAAAGTTAATACGTGGAAGAGTTGCTTGTCTGGCATTAATGTTGGTTATTTCTACATGAAGGCAGCGGGGCAGTTCCTTGCTTATGATTGGATCAGTGTCGTTTAAATTTTTGGGCCTAAGGGTTGGTGAAAATCATAGAAGGATTTTGTTTTGGAAGCCGGTAATCGACGATTTGAAAGCTAGGCTATCTCCATGGAAAGGGAGACTCTTGCCTATTGGAGGTAGGGTGACCTTGATCAACTCGGTTTTGATATACTTGCCCATTCATCATTTGTCTTTCTTCAAGGCGCCACGTAAAGTGTTGAAAGAGTTGATTTTTATTTAGAGAAATTTTCTTTGGAATGACACATATGAAAGTAAAGGTATGGCTTGTGTAATTTAGGATTCTATTTGCAAAACTAAGGTGGATGAAGGCCTTGGCTTGAAACATATAAGGCTCTTCAATACTGCTTTTTTGGCTAAGTGGTTGTGGCATTTCTTTACCAAAGATGAAGCCATTTTGTTTGGTATTTTGCAAGAAAAACACAGTGACTTTGCAAAGAGGATTCTATTTAGGAAGGCCTATAATATGAATTCCCGAGATTCACTGTGGTGGAAGGATGTGATGAGGAATAATGGTGATGTTGGATCTGTTTAATTTGGGGACTTAATTTCTATCAGGTTGAGTGACGACACAAATACACCGTTATAGACTGCGAGATGGCTGAGGAGCTCAACATTGAAGGAGCTTTTTCCTGGTCTTTATTCTATTGTTGTTGGGAAAGATGGTATGCTGAGAGAAATGGGGGTTTGGAATGCCAATGTGTGAAATTGGCGTTTGGGTTTCAATAATCTGGAATTATTACCAATGCTTGAGGAAGAACACCTCGATATAATTACGCTTTTGCAAGAAGTTTGTCCAACCAAGGATAAGGACGGTGTGATTTTATGGCCTTTAGGCCCTTTTAATTGTCTCTCTGTTAGGTCGTATTATCATAGACTGTTATTGGCCGAAGGTGGAGGTTTCTTGGTGGACTATACTAAGGCTGCTATGAGATGCCTATGGAAATCTGTTATTCCCTCTAAGGCAAAGGTTTTCGGCTGAATGCTTCTTCTTGACAGGTTGCCTACGCGAAGCAATCTTTTTCACCACCGTATCCCTTCCAACCCTCATGATGTAGTATGCGTATTTTGCTTCGGTCCAATGGAGGATGTTAGTCATCCCTTCATTACTTGTCCTATGACTATGATTGTTTGGAGAAAAGTCTACGAATGGTTGGAGATAGGAGGGATTAATGAAATACTTCTTTTTAATCACTTAATGTCTTGGTTAGAAAGGTTGATAGGAAGATGCTTTAAAAAGATTTCTTGTAGCTTATGGGTGGTGATTTGTTGGTGTCTATGGTGGAATAGAAATCAAGTAATCTTCAATGATAATGTGGACGATCCGGAATCGATAGTGGTGAAAATTATGTATTTCTCTTGGTGGTGCATGTTAACACTCTCTAATAGTATAATCTTTTGCAATTTTTATGATTGGTATAAACATCCTCTAAATTTTATTTAAGTGATTGTTGTTGTACAGTAGAGTATATATGTTTGTATTATGGGTTGGGATAACACTAGTACCCAGAAGATTGAATGAATCTTTGGCTTATAAAAAAATACACTTATCAAATTTTTAAAATTTACATGTTTTTTTTTTATCATTCATTTATTTTTAATTTATTATAAAACTGTTTCTTTAAATTCTAAATTTTAAAGTTAGTTTGATTTTTTATTTTGTTTTATTACTTTTATATATTGAAAAATATTAGAACAAAAAGAATAACTAATAATCCGTAAACATATAACATTTTGCATCAAATAAGACCAACTAAAAAACTAACCATTTATTTAATTATTTATAACTATATATAGAGAGGGATATGACTTTAAAATATCTTTTATTTTCTTTTTTAATAAATTAAAAAAAAATTATAAATTTTTTTTACACTGTTAGTTAATCACAACCGTTGATTTGTTTAAAAAATTTGATTTTAATTTTAATCACTTGAAAAATAATATCAACGGATGCTTGTGATGTATTGGTAGTGTAAAAAATTTTATACGGACAATGCATAACAATTAATCCCATAACAAAATATAAATCTAAAAAAAATTTAATTGGTATGCACTGATAGTGTAAAATAATTTTACATTGTCATCCAATAGAAATTTATTAATCTGTCATTTTATACAATTAACTTAAAAATTATAGTCTGATGTGACGGAATACACTAAAATGATTGATTGACAATATAAAATAATTTTATACTGTCATTGTATACAAATTAAATTTTATTAAAAAATGAATGAGTTATAAACTTACTCGGTTACCACTTAAAAGGAGTAATTGAAAGTAAACTTCACCCTAAAAAAATTGCACTTTAACTTCCGCTCATTAATAACAAGATAAATATAACCGTTATTTTGGCCTATTTATTTCTATTTTTTCATTTTTAGTTTATTTAATGGCATATCATTCTCATTTCAAACTGTGACTATATGAAAGCAGAATGAATCAGAAAAAATGAAGCATATATTTTACAAGTAGAGTATTCCAATAGTAATGTATATGGGAAAATATCCTCTCATATTTCTTCTCTTTTTCCATCACTTTCTCATCTATGTTAATTTTTTTCAATTGTTCATCTCTTTTTTAATTGATATTTTTCTATTCTATATTTTTTTATTCAATTCAATTTTGATTTTTATTAATGATCTTTTTCGTATTGTTAAGTTTTTCTCAATTTTTATTTGTTATGTTTGATCACGAGTAAATTATTTGTGATAGTTTAGTTGTTCTAAAAAAAGACAACAATAACCTTCTCTCTATTGATGTCAACTCACCATTTTTAGGGCAATTTGTGTCTAATTACAACTAAATCCAACTGAATTATGGTATGATTGCAACTCAACTACACTAATACCACTACATATACCACTATTTTTTCATATAGTTGTTAAACAGTGGCTAATCGAACTACTTTTTTTTTGCTTTTCATGTGACTAAAGTTTGGATTTTGGGCACATATACCAATGCTGGATTTGTTCAGAAAACACATGGTTCCAAAATGGCTTTTCCAAGGCAACACAGTATTGATAGCAGCGGTTGAGATATGATCTCCACCTCACTACCATTTGTTCATGTAATATTGTAGTGCTTTGAAACAACTCTACCAAATCCCTTCTTCCACAAAAAAAAACCATTGGTTGTTGCAAACGAGTTGTTTCAATATTTTTGGGAACAATAACCTGCTGCACTTTCACTCAAAGTAGCCTGAGCAATTTTACTTTCATTTCCAATGAGTCACTTCTTGCATTCTGGTTTTTTATCCCTTTTGTCATCATTTCATTTCTCCATCTCAATCCTGGTTTATTTCAACTCTATTTTCTTCATTTCTCCTTCTCTTTGTTCTTCCACCATAAAAGACAATCTTAACCAGAACACTTACTTTTGCCTGGTTTTTTTTATTCAACATAACATATGTCTTATCATTTTTTCAGATATGTTTCGAAAACTCATCAGTCTTTATGCAGGTGGCATCTTTATCCTTCAGTTTACTCAATGTTGCATTATTTGGATTCAACTAATTAGGATTGATTATGATTTTCATATGCAAACTGAGATTCAATTGCATTCTCTGTTAGTGCCTGTGTGACATTACAGTTTTCTAAGATATTGCCTTTTCCATTTCTCCTTCATTTATTTTTGATAACAACCTGTATGCTCTTAATTTATTTCAATTCTTTTAAATTTACTGATTAACCACAAATACTAAGCCACATATCTGCATTTGCTACATTAACAACACCAACAACACAAAGAGAGGAGAAAGATCCACTAAACAAAATAGTAACAATCTAGGTCTTCATAGCATACACTTGATATAGGCATTTAATTAAGGTGTTATAAGCATCTTTATAGAAAGAGGACCCATTTATCTAACGCCTTAAAGTTTTGGATTGATATAAACATCTAAATTGAATAGAATGTTGTTTTGACTGAACAGAATAATAACAATGTAGGTCTTCATAGCATAAACACCTCAAGATTTTTGAGAGTCCAAGTATAATTTATTTTAATATTATCTTCATATCATACACTTGATATAGGTGTTTAAAACACATCACATCATGATTCATGTAGATTGTTACACCTTTTTTTCACACTGTACAACATAATTTCTTGCAAGTGACAATCAATTATCTTTCAATGTTTTTTTTGTTAGATTTATTTAATATTTTATGGGTTACAATCAATTGTGGTTTAATTTGTAAAAAACGGGTTAATCGTGATTCTGATGGGGGTGCATATATAAGCCCTTTAATTAATTAAGTGATCAATTTTTAACTAATGGTTGAGTATCTGAAACCTGATTGGTGTGGGTAAAAGTGTGGGCTTTAACCTTGGGCCCATAATGGGTAGGGACTAGGGTTATATATATTATATGGCTAGGTCCCCTCTGTAATCACAAAAAAGAATCAGAAACATAACTGACGGCTCCATAACTTGCCCCATTGAAAGTTGTGAATGGGAGTGTGAGATACAGAGGAAGATACAGTCATTCATCCATTCGGAAAAGTATTGATGTTTTAATTTCATATAATATCCATGAATATTTCCACTTACATTTGGTATCAGAGCCTAGATTATATGAGTTAGGACCCAATTATTTATTATTATTTTTGTGAATACGAATTGATGGTATTATTTTTTTTATTGTCGTAATAAATTTTACCATTGTGGAACTGCTCCATAAATAATATGAAGATTGGAATTAATATTTTGTGATTACTAAATCTATGAAGTATATATGGAATCGAAAATCTTTTATGTATTTATTTTAATTGGAATTGTTGCATACTTCTTCAAAATTCATATGGTGAAAGTAATAGTGTTCTGATAGTACGTTATTTTTCAATTGCCCTTTATTTTGGATCAATTAAAACAATATATATGATTCTTTGGTTACTGAAATGCAAAATACGTGAATGTCGTCAATAGTGCCGGTAACTTTAATTATCTAGTGTTTCTTTTGCAAATTAATAGAACAATTTCGGTATTTGTGCTTAATTTGTTTTTCCTTTCCAAGTTAATAGCCACTTCTAAATTTTTTTGCTCAATTTTTTCACGCCAATACAGTATCATATAAAATTATATATTACTAATTGAATTATATATAATTAACTAGATTAATTATTTTCAAGACAATATGTACTATATATTTCTAGATTTTTATTGTATTGTCTTGGACATTTTATTAAATAAATGTTAGTTTATATAAATTTGTAATATATTTGTTTTGTCAAGTATTTTGAAATATTATATAATATCTCTATAATATTGAGATTGATACTGTTGATGACAAAATTTTTAGGAATGTTATATGGTTTAAATTCATGATTGGTTCATGATTTATTTTGGCAAGAATTTTTTTTAATTCCTATGCAAGAAATTCTATAAATTATTGTGTGTGATTACCACCAAAGTGAGATCGCTCGTTTTAATTTGAAAAAGTCTCTTTGTAGTTTGAGGAATAGTTTTAAGTCATTACTGTGATTGTCTTCCCAAAGGTGGACAATTGTATGTAAAGATTGTGGTTGATTAATGATATAACTATTGGAGATGCTTTGGTCTAAGGGATTTATTTACCCAAAGGAAATAAATTTCTAAACTCAATGTATGCTCATTGAGTAGCTTATTCTTGAAATTTGTAGATGAAGTTGTTGGAGGTGTTTTGGTTTAGAGAATTTATCTACCCAAAGGAGATAGATTTTCGAACCCAATTTATGCTCATTGAGCGACTCATCTGAGGTTCTGACCTTGGTTCTAACCTGGGTTTTACGCATTCCACCCAAAGGGGATTGTGTTATAATGTTGGCATCTTAGTGATAGCTTATGTTCATTAAAGCTATATCTTGCCTTTATTATTTGTTCTAATGCATTCCTATTTTGTCTAAACAATGACCTTCTCTATGAACAATTGTTCTACTTCTATTGAGATCCTGAATGGGTCTAATTTTAAAAAATGGAATAAGACTTAGAGTTTTCGTTAGGGATTGTTGACCTTGACATGACATTGCGTGAAACCAAACCTGTGATCAATGATCAAAGTACACCCAAAGAGAAAGAAAAATTAGCTAAGTGGGAGAGGAGTGATCGACTTAGCTTGTGTGCTATGAAGAGAACATGGGCATTGTGAGTTCTTTTGATGTACTTGGTTACTGGGAGTTTGTTCTTTAGGTCATTTTCTTTTATCATGTTATATTTTATTTTAGACACTTTAAATGTTGGATTGTCGAGTACTTTCTATTTTAAGCAATTGATATTACAGTGATTATTATTATTATTATTATCATTTGTCATTGTTTATTTACATGTAAATTGCTAAATTTGGGACTCAGTGTCATCGAAACCATTGTGCCTATGGTCGACACTAGTTTGGAGTTCAAGGCATGGTTATTATTTTGAGCTCGGTGTCTTCGGGACCATTATACCGGTGGTTGATGCCATATTGGAGCTGAAGTATGATTTTAAGCTCGGCGTTGTCAGGACCACTGTGCCGGTGGTCGACGCCATATTGGAGCTGAGGCATTATGGTTTGTAAAACCATACAATTTCTTTATGTTTAATGCATTTGAGAGAAATTGTTAAGGACTGACGAAGAAAATAGCAAATGGTTGTTGGATCACATTAGCATGTTATTTTCTTGCCACACTCCACACTGATGACTAGTTGACGGAGTATGTAGTATTCGTAACCACGAAAGGTTTTATGTCAATGAAGGACATAATAATCGTCGTGATTAAATACTGCTTAACTTTTGTTGGATGAAGTCATATTCAGATACTGCACCTGGAATCATGGATTTCCTTAAAATGTGGCCGCATTTTAAGGAATTAGTCATTAACCCGAGAGTCGTTTTCAAAATGTATTTTAAAATAAAAATCATACAATTGATTTTGCCAAAGTGGGAGAATGTTAGATTTATCTAATATTTTATGGGCTACAATCAATTGTGGTTTAATTTGTAAAAAACGGGTTAATCATGATTCTGATGGGGGTGCATATATAAGCCCTTTAATTAATTAAGTGATCAATTTTTAACTAATGGTTGAGTATCTGAAACCTGATTGGTGTGGGTAAAAGTGCGGGCTTTAACCTTGGGCCCATAATGGGTAAGGACTAGGGTTATATATATTACATGGCTATGTCCCCTCTGTAATCACAAAAAAGAATCAGAAACATAACTGAGGAAGATACGGTCATTCATCCATTCGGAATTCTGAATCATGACTTCAACAAGTAAGTATTGATATTTTAATTTCATATAATATCCATGAATATTTCCGCTTACATTTCTATCATCAATAAGCCACAAATTTTCTCTAACACCTAAACCAACCCTCTCATTCAATTAAACTCCATCAAACACTCCCTACAACCAAAACATCCTCATTTATTATTCTGAATTAACTTTTTTAAAACTATAAATGAGGATGTTTTGGTTGACATTTTAAAAATACTTTTTTATTCATTTATTATTCTGAATTAACTTTTTTAAAACTATAAATGAATTAACTTTTTTAGTATTTTGAATTCAACTTTTTTAAATGAGTATTTTTAAAAAAGTTGTTTATTTATTTATTTTAACTTTTTTAAAACTATAAATGAGGATGTTTTGGTTGATATTTTTTTTAAAACTATTATATAACATTTTAAAATTCAAATTTTAATAAAATTGTTTATTTATTTTAACTCTAATTCATTTTTACATCATTAGACTATTAAAAATATTATAAATGCATTTTTAACTAAAAAACTATTCTCAAATCGTTGAACTAATATTTTTTGTATTTGATTACGTAGAAAAGATAATATATGTGTTATAGTTATAAATTAGTATATCTGGGGAAATATTTTGAAATGTATACATAAAATTTTATTAATAATATTTTAGAACAAAATTTTATTTTTTTTAATTTATATATAAATTAGTTAAAATATATGTTAATAGTCTAATTATGTGTCAAATGTATATTATGAGTAAAGTCAAATTTGTAACCACCAGACAATTACGACAATTACGTGTTTTTTTATTTTCCTCCTCATGTTCATATTTATAAATTCAAATAAAATTCATTAATTATGTGTGTATTGATAAATAAATTAAAAAAAATTCAGTTTTGGTCCAATTTCATTTAAGGTGGTTTTCAATCTTTTCAAACACATTTTCAAACTTTGAATGTATCCGAAGTAAACCAGTTCTCATGGGGCATTGGTTAAGAATCATCAATTACATTAATATGTATTATATGAGAGAGAAAATAAGTGTATTATATGTATTATACGAGAGAAAAATTGAATATATTATATGTAATGTATGAGAGATAAAATGAATGTATTAAATTTATCTAAGATAATTAGTAATTAAGTATACTTAATTATAACTTTTTAAAAAAAATTAAATGTGATCAAATACAATTTAATACTCCTTATTAAGTATCCCTGATGATAATATATGTAAAATCATATGTATAAATATCAAGTATTGATTGTATAAACTAAATATCAAGTATCCCTGATGATAATATAGATTTCTTTTTTTGTCAATCTATATTTATGATTTCACTGATACTATAAATTTTAAAAATGATTTTGCAAGTATTAAAAAATAAAATAAATATATTTAACAGAAGAAAATTCTTTTTTTAAAGAATTTACTTTAGTTTGTCATGATAACATTTTTTTGTTATTGATAATATAATAAAATATATGAGATAAATAGTTTTTATATGCGGAAAAAAAATTGCATACAAGAAAAATTCAAATACTTTTATAATATACCTTATTTTTATAAACAATATTATTTTTATATATGAAAGTTGATCCATTATAAACAGAAATACAATTATTTTTATAAACAAAAATACATATATTGTTGATACAAATACGTTTATAAAAGAAAAAAAATACTATTGATATAGATATTTTAATAAATAAGAAAAGTGTATTTATAAAAATAATTATTTTTCTTTGTCTTTTAATGTTACATATCATTTAACTATTTTATTAGTTTTATTTTTTATTGCAATCACAATTGGGCAATAATATTTATTCTATTATAAAGTCTTTTTTTCTTATTAATTTTTTTCTTTTGATTTCAACTATTTATGGACCAAAATCACGTAATAAATTGGTACCCGTGGGTATTCCACTAATAAAAATGAGAGAATCCAAATTAAATGCAATTGTATTTAATTTTATTTTAGAAAAGATGCATTTAAAAAAATATATTTAAGTGAAATAAAGTTGATGTTATTTACTTATAATTTGTTACAAGAAAAATGAGTATTTTTGTTTATAAACCTTACGCGCATTTGTTTTTAAAATATAATTAAAAAATAAAAATAAAAATATTTAAAATAACGTATGAATTCAAACACAAGCAAAATGTGTTTATTTATGTTACTAATATTTATTTATACAATTAAAATAATATTTATAAATATTATATTATTAGTTGATATTTATAAAACTAAATGATTGCATAAATATTTTTATAAATATTGTCAACACAAATTTAATGTTTACATATGAAAAAATATGCTTTTGATCCAGATATTTGTATATATATGAAATAACTATATTTATGATCCAAAAATAAATAGAAATATGTTTTTTTTTGCAAATAATAAATTTTCTTGGTTAAATAATTTTGTCTTTCTATTTTTTTTATTACATTTTAAAAACAAATGCGCGTAACATACCAGTATCCGTGTGAATGCACAAGTATCCCACTAGTGTGTGTGTGTGTGTATATATATATATATATATATATATATATATATATATATATATATATATATATATATATATATATATATATATATATATATATATATATATATATATTAGATGCATCTTTGCATCTTTTGACTTCATTTCTTGTGTGTGTGTGTGAGAGAGAGAGAGAGAATCACATAAACAATTTAGTGATAAAGGAATGAATTATATGCTTACGAAATTAGTTGAGTTATATTTTGGCTACAAAAGTCTAATAGTTAAAGCATTTGTATTTTATAAGTTTTTGCTTATATAATATTACATGTTTTATATTTGAGTTGTTTTACTATAGTTTTAGATTACACTACAACAAATAACATTTTTTATGACGAAACTTTCACCTTGAACATGTTAAAAATCGAGCATACAGGCCATGTCAAAAATTGAGGTAATATAGTTATAAGTGAGCGCCAGATTTTCTCCATAAAAAAATAATAAACCTATTAACTTGTGTTTTTGAAAACCAGGGGGAATATAGCTATAAGGGAACACTCATCGCATCTCTGTAACTGTGAGTGTGAGTGCATTCTTCAACTTAGCAATATTTTGAATGATGTCAAAATTAGGAGTACGATTTAGCGTTTTTGTGTATTGGACGATATCAACCTACATTTAGATGTGCATCGATCATTATTAGCCTTAGGATGCATACAAGTGTTCTTAAAATGATTTGAAAGGTCTTAGGCATATAAAAAAGATCGGATATACGCTACGCCTATATGGAATACCGATAAAGACGAGAAATTGAATCAATAGTTTGAACATGAATTAATAAGATTTTGTTCACTCAAAGTTGGACAATTTCCAGTGCTTGTGAAATATAAACCAAATTGAAAAACAACTCAACCACTTGTATTCACGCAATTAGTCGAACACTTGGTGTGTGAAGCACCCCAAGCAAAATTCAATAAGTGAATGAAGTGCTAAGCCTTTTTAATTACAATCAAACAGATTGTAATGAGGTTTCTAAAAATGTTTCAGCACTAACACACACCAGAATTTTATTCAACTAATATGTTTGTACATAAACTCAAAATTCAGCAATGAAAATAGTAAAAAGAGAGAACACCAATTTGTTGAGGCAGTTCCCCCATCGTCCTCGCTCGGGATACGTCTGTCCTCAATTCTAAAAATAGAATTGAGACCTGTATATATAACCTGTTGCAAATTGTTTTTACAAGAGAAACAATAGAATTCAAACACTCAATCCCAAATGTTGATGTTGAGTCTATGCCTTCTCTTCCCTTGATTCAAGATGAATCAAGTCCTTCGAATGTGATGAGTAAACCTCCGATTACGGCACCACCTTTGAACAACCCTCTGGTCTTCAAATCTTGCTCGATTGATTTCAAAAACCAACAATTCGAACCCAAACGTTCCTTCCATAATCCTCTGGTTAACTCTACTAAATTGAAAAAACCTCCCTTTCTTTAATTACCTTCGCTCGGCTGAATCTATGAAAGAAATGTTTGTGCAAAACCCCCAAAATTCAATATTCTTTGAGAATAAAACCCCAAAGGTTTTATTCAAGAAAAACCCACTAATTTCTCAACCCAAACCCGATACACCAATATTATGTTTGGATGTTATCACCTCAATGATGCAGAATGCACAACAAAAATAATTATGTGTAATTGTTAAGAAAATGCAGGAAAGAGGATGAAGATGATGAGAACCAAATCAATGTATATTTTCACTTTTCTTGTTCTTTTTGTGTAGAATGAGCTAACTCAATATATATACAAAGCTATAATCAAATAACCAACATAACATTCACTTTGAATGGTAAACATAACAGAAAACTAATGAGAAACGAGCAAACGGTCGACCTAAAACAAAGGGGGTTCGACCTGAGCTCTCCCAATTTCAGGATTATGCATAAACACGCTCTTCGCATCAACCGTAACAGGTCCATGTGTCGATGCAAAGCACCCCAGTTTTGACAAATATAAATGCACACAGTATGAGTCGACCAGAGGGTCGACGCGAGCTCTCTTAAGAGCAAAACATGAAAATTAACTTTTGCATGAGTCAACCTAAGCAAGCTTTGAGTCGACTCAAAGACTCTGAACTTACAAAAATGCGGATTTTGATATGTTTAGTTACTTCTAAGTGTTCCTAATGCATCTCTAACTCAACCAACAAGATCAAACTCATGTAGAACATATATAGTACTTTTCCTATGTGAACCAAGACACATTTTGACAAATGTTTGACACTAGAAAAATAACGGATGCATATGTGACTTGATGATACCGTCCAAAGTACACTTTTCTAACTATATATGTTTTGACATCATTAAAACAAGTATAACCAAGTATGAGCTACTTTTACCTCACATACTTCCCCTTTTTGGTGATGGAAAAATAGTTGAAAAATAGTTGAGCATAATGTGTAGTATCATACTCCCCCCTAATCTATGCATTTATCTAGAAACGATCTGCATGTTTGATCAGTCTAGTAAAGTCATTTGTTGTCTTTGCTTGGTCTCTTCTCCTCCTTTGACAACATCAAAAAGAAAGAAGATATAGGTCAATGAAAGACATAGTATATTGAGATAAACATATTCACCAAATTTGCAACAAGATAGCATTAACAAACATTCACATATAATGAAGTTAATGAAAACATATAAAAGGATAAATAGATAACACCACAAATGATCAAAATAAGTATGTGTTATTACAAATATTAAGGATTAACTAAGCTTCATGTTTTGATAATTCAAACAAACATAAGATGAGATGAACACTAGAATGCGATGAACAATATATGAAATAACATGCACAATGATACACAAGGGCTTCTCAAGGCCTCCTTCCCCTAAAGTGATGTGCCCTTCTACGAAATGGATAGTCATGAGGTGGAGGAAGTTTTTGCTCATCTATCGGCTCCATAAGTTCTAGGACAACTCGATTAAGAATGTTGAAACTTGTAGTGAGAACACGGTTTTGACCTACAGCAGATTCAACCATGCTATCAAAATGATACATCACTGCTATTGTGAATGAGTTGAAGTTATTCATGTGAGCCTGAAGTTGGTTCTGCAAATTTTTGTGAACCGCTCATCCTGGACAGTGACAAAGTTTTGTTGTTCGAGCTGCATGTTCCTCATCATTTCGAGGAGTTCTTCATTATTCTGTTGGGGACGCGGAGGTGATGGAGGCATGTAATTCCAATCATGTTTATCTTGATAATCCCAATTCATTGTTTGAGGCATGTGATTTTCACCAAGTGTGTGTTTCCAGGCACCCCATCCTTGGTTTCCATCAGATTCCAAATGGGGTGATTGATCTAGCCAACCACTGTTATCATTTTCATCAGTATCCATGTGATTTCCACCCTCTTCTCCTTCTTCTTCTTCGTCTTCATCACTCATCAGATTCCTGTAGACGAGAACTTGTTGCCTAAACAATAAATATGTAGTGTGTGTCGCGAGGATCCCAAATATAACCCATCATAGTTAGAGTCTTTTGACAAAACTCTTGGTCGTTTGTCAAGGTTGTGTATGGGATACCGGGTACTACTACATTATCATTAATAAGTACAAATTAGATGAAAGAACCATATGACAGTGCGGTCCCTCGACCAGAGTTTTTCAAAGAGTAGATTCTACTTGCAATATAGTGAGACCAATTAATTTTGATCTTCTTTTTTAGAATGTAAGCCAAGTGAACCTCGGCTTGGTCAAACCGAGGATAACCACCTTTCTTGGGTCAAAGAATGTGAGAGACAATCCACTGTAAAATTCTGCCAACCGGTTTCAACCTACCAGTTGTAACTGATTTTAGAAAAAGTTCGTTATCGACAATGTCGTCAGCATATGGTTTCTTTAGCATGGAGTTCAAGGCTTCCTTAAACTCATACCCGTCTACGGTTCGAGTATCCGTGACCTTAATTAGTGGATCATTAGTTATAGGAGACATATTGAAAAGATCTTTCCAAACAGAGTCATTGACATACACTTTATTATTTCCAATCTTAGTACTGAACTCAAAACCTTTGAATTTTCCTTGAAGATCAGTGTAGAAAATTCTTACCAAGTCCTCATTATATTTATTATCGCATTCCAAAAAATTCTGAGCATCCAGAAGTTCAAGCACTTCTTTGATGTGCATTCTTTCAGCAGCTTTTCGATAATAAACAAATTATTTGACAATTGATCTCTTGCTCAGATTTTTCTTATAAAGTTCAGTGTATTCAGGAGGTAATAGAGAGAAAGCGGTTATCGGTAGAGCAACTCTTGAAGTGCCAGCTTGAGCAAATGGAGCTCTGGTTGTTCTTTTCCCTGTTACTCTTCGTGTAGCCGTGAGAGCAATATTTGAAGAAGATGAATGGTAAAACAGAGTTTTTGGTGTTGAAGAGAAACTTCACTAGACTCCTTGAATATATAATGAAATTAGGTTTTGAAAGGGTTTTTGGGAAGAGGAGATGTAGAAAGTAGCTTTGATTAGGTGCAAAGTACCAATGTAAATGCTAACGGTGATGTTTGAATACATAGAAAGAGTGAATGCATTAAATGGGTCAAACATTTTGAACGTTTCATTAAAACAAAGATTTTTCAAGAAAAACGCGCGACACATCGACCCATACAGGCTTTGTGTCAACGCATACTGAGAAAACATAGATAATGAGAAATGTTCAAAGTTTGAGTCGGCCTAAGGGTCAACCTGAGCGGACCCGGTTCTAAATCATGAAAATTTGTCATTTTATGAGTCGACCGGTGTTCTGTGTAGGTTGACTCATCCAGTAAAAATGATCACAAATCATCATTTTGAGTCATACAAGTATCAAAAAGAGATAAATAGATAGGTTACACATATTTCAAACATTCAAAAGGATAAAACATGCTTAATCATGCAATAAACATCAATAATAACACATAACTTGGTACACCAACTTACACATATGAAGTGATCAAGAAAACTTGATAATGAGGAAGGATATTACCTCAACCGCGATCGATGATAGATGCCCTCAAATATGGATTAATTTCTTCTTCATTTTGTTAGATAAAGACATAGAAAAACATATATATAGAAAACATGCAATAATAAACTCCTACACAAAATCCGAGATATCGAGAATGCCTAGTTCCATCCGAATGTGAAAGAAAGGCTCTGTAGCAAGTGGTTTTGTAAAGATATCCGCAAGTTAATTTTTGGTATCAATGTGCTCAAAGACCACATCACCCTTCTTCACATGACCCCTAAGGAAATGATGATGTATTTCAATATGCTTGGTGCGTGAATGTAATACGGGGTTCTTGGTTAGATTAATGGCGCTTGTGTTATCACAAACGATAGGAATACCCTAAAGCTTTAGATTGAAGTCGAGAAATTGTTTCTTAAGCCACAAGACTTGAGCGCAACAACTACCGGCTACAACATATTCCGCTTCAGCTGTTGACAAAGCAACTGAAACTTGCTTTTTGCTATGCCAACTCACCGAAGAATTTGAAAAGAGATGACAATTGCCATTTATTCTTTTCCTATCTGATTTACAACCGGCAAAGTCAGAATCGGAAAAGCCAACAACTACCCTTGGAATACCAGAGCTCATACTTTGGAGTACCAGAGAGGTATCTGAGTATGCATTTTACAGCTTTCAAATGAGATTCCTTGGGATATGATTGATACCTTGCACACATGCAAACACTAAACATTATGTCGGGTCGAGATGCGGTAAGATAGAGGAGAGAGCCAATCATACCTCTATACTTCTTCACCTGCACATCCTTACCATTCTCATCTCGATTGAGATTTGCACATGTCAGCATCGGAGTTTCAATCACCTTGGAGTTTGCCATGTCAAAGCGCTTGAGAAGCTCAAGGCAATATTTTGTCTGGCTCACAAACATTCCCTCATCGAGTTGCTTGATTTGCAATTCCAGGAAATAGTTGAGCTCCCACATCATGCTCATCTCGAACTCTCCCTGCATTAATCTAGAAAACTCCTTGACCATATTCATGTTAGTTGATCCGAAAATGATATCATCAACATAAATTTGTACCAAAATTAAGTGTTTTCCTTGAATTTTAATGAAGAGAGTTGTGTCAACCTTTCCTCTTGAATACCCTTAATCAAGTAAAAATTTGCTAAGACGGTCATACCAAGCCCTAGGGGCTTGTTTGAGTCCGTACAAAGCTCGTTTTAACTTGTAGACATGATCAAGATACTCATAGGATTCAAACCCAAGAGGTTACATCCATTTGAAAATTTTCGCACATGCGTAAGCAAGCAAAAGGCGTATAGCCTCGAGTCAGGTAATCGGCACATAAGTTTCCTTATAGTCGATTCCATCCTCTTGGTTATACTCTTGCGTGACTAAGCGCACCTTGTTACGTGTTATAACTCCACTTTCGTCCAGTTTATTGCTAAACACCTATGGGGTGCCAATTACTCGATGGCCTCGTGGAAGAGGGACAAGGTCCCAAACCTCATTTCTTTTAAACTGATTCAGTTCCTCTTGCATTGATAAGAACCAATGTTCATCGAGTAATGCCTCTTTATGGTTTTAGGCTCAACTTAAGAAACGAAAGCAAAGTGATAACAAAAGTTACTTAGCTTAGATCTTGTGGTCACTCCCTTTGAGATGTCACCGAGAATGTTGTCGATAGGATGGTATTTAGAAGACTTTCAAGCTGGATGAAGACCATTAGTGTTAGCTGGATGAAGACCATTAGTGTTAGCTGGATGAACCTCCTCAATCTCCTCATGATGGTGATCTTTTTCCTCCTCAACTTTCACTAATTCAGGTTGATCAATTCCTTTCTTAGTGTCTTTGAGTACGTCTTAAGAAGATACATCTGCACCATCAAACGAAATACCTTTTTCGACACATTTCAGATAAGTTTCATCAAAAGTGACATGAATAGATTCTTCAACAATAAGTAACCTCTTATTATATATCCTATATGCTTTACTTGACTGAGAATATCCAGGAAAGACACCTTCATATGCCTTGGAGTCAAATTTACCAAGACTCTCGTTACCATTATTCAACACGTAACACTTACAATCGAAAACATGAAGGTGAGACACATTTGGCTTCCTCCCTTTCAAAAGTTCATACGAAGTTTTGTTAAGAATAGGGCGGATGAGCATATTACTCAAAGCATAACAATCCATACTAATGGCATCGGTCCAAAAATATTTAGGAAGGCCACTTTCATTGATCATATTTCTCCCTAACTCTTCCAAAATTTGATTTTCACGTTCTACGACCCTGTATTGTTGAAGGGTACACGGAGCTGAAAAACTATGATCAATTTCATGCCTACCACAATATTATTCAAAGAGATGATTTTCAAACTCACCTCCATGATCACTTCTAAGTGATATAATGTTTATGTTCAACTTGTTTTTGAGAAAGTTTAGCAAAATTTTCAAAGACGAAGAAAGTATCGCTCTTGCTAGCCAAGAAGATAGTCCAACAAAACCTAGAGAAATCACCGACTATAACAAAACCATAGTAGTTACCACCTTGACTCTTAATTCTAGATGGTTAAAATATGTCCATATGAAGAAGTTCAAAAGGTCTCGTAGTTGAAACAACGTTTTTAGGTTTAAACGAGATCCTTGTTTGCTTCCCCATTTAGCACGCATCACATAAGCGATCCTTTGAAAACTTGATTTTGGGTAAGCCAATCACTAGGTCCTTAGAAACTATCTTGTTTAGCAACAAATTGACATGCGCCAGACGTCTATGCCACAACCATGAGTCTTCACTCATAGTGACAAGACATTTGTCGCTAGTCAATGATACTTCACTCAAATCCAGCATATACACATTTTTTACCCTCAAGCCATTAAACACATCCCCCTTTTATCATTATTTTCAATCATGCAACAATCTTTTGAAAAAGATACTTTGTATCCCTTGTCACATAATTGACTAATGCTTATGAGGTTGTGTTTAAGGTCTTCAACTAACAATACATTAGAGATAGTAGTAGATGATAGATTACCTACACTACCTTTTCCAAGTATTTCTCCCTTGTTGTTGTCTCGATAGGTTACAAACCCCTTTTTCTCTGCCACAAAGTCAATGAAGATAGATATGTCTCCTGCCATATGTCTTGAGCATCCACTATGGAGAACCCATCTTCTCTCCGTAGGCTCAAGACTTTGTACTTATAAAAACAATCAACGAAAATAGGTACCCAATTGTTTATTGGGTCCTTGGTTGTGAGTGAAATCTTGGCTGCATTTAGGCAACCATTGATAAACCCCTTTAGAAACTAAAAATCTCATAAAGCGAAATTTAACAATGGTATGACCCCTTTTGTTAACCTTTGTATCACTTTTGTTACCTTGATTTTTTATCACATACGTATATTTTCTATAAGGATTAATCATGCTTTTCCTAAAGTGTGATCTATCAATAGCAAAAGTGACCTTTGTTTCTAGAGCCTTGTCATGTTTGGCTTTAAGAGTTCTAACTTCTTTTTGCCAAATAAACAAGTATCACACCTAAAGTTTAACCATCTACTTCTTTCTTCCTGAACGTCTACCTTTGTTACTTCCATCATGGATGTCTTGAGAGCCTCAATTCCCTTTCGGAATCGGAGATATTTTTCTCCAAGTGAGTAAAAATTTGTTTGTTTGAGGCCAACCGTTTAAATGCTTCATGGTGTAAGGTGTCAAAGGCATGTTGTAATTCCAAATGAGAATATTCAGTAGAGTTTTCGTATTTATCATGTCGTACCTTTTTATTTTTTTTATTTTGATGAGCAGAGAGATAAAGGTTGGCAAACTCTTCTTCTTTGCTTGAACTATCATCCGCGGATGACTCACTATTGCTTTCCAAAGCGATGTCAGCTCTTCTAGGCTTACCTTTTTTCTTTTGTAAGCGATTACTTTCCTTTCCTTTGTCATTCTTCATCAGTGGACAATCCGAATTATAGTACCCAACTTTTCCACAATTAAAGCATGACCCTCTTGCTTTACTCCCCTTATTGCCTTCATTCTTGGAAGACCTTGATTGTCTTCTAAAACTGACGAGATTATTTTTGGAATGTTCGATACCATTCTTCTTTACATAGCGATTGTATCGCTTCACGAACAACCCTATATCCTCATTCGTTTCTTCACCATCGTCATCACTCGAGTTGTAATTACTTAGCTCTTTTGGGGAGGACTTTGAACAAAAAGCTTTTAGAGCTATAGACTTCTTTTACATAGTTTTGATCTTTTCCTTTTTCTCAAATTGCTTGAGAGTAAGAAGCACTTGCTCATGTTCTTGAAGCTTTCCAAAAAGAGTTGTAAGGTCCAAAGTCATAAGATCATTTGCTTCCTTTGTGGTCGTGACCTTTGGTTGCCACTCCCTGGTAAGACATCTTAAAACTTTGTTAGTAGCAACATCATTGGAAATTGGTCTACCAAGTGAATTTAGTCTATTGATTAAGTGAGAAAATCTCTTTTGCATGTTGGCAATGGTTTCCCCTTGCTCCATGTTAAAGAGATCAAACTCTTGAGTCAAAGTGTTGATTCTAGCTAGTTTGACGTCATTAGTTCCCTCATGAGAAACTTGCAATGAGTTCCACATAGCTTTAGCAGTCATACAATGTGAAACTCTATAATATTCATCAACTCCAAAGGAGGAGATCAAAATATTTCTAGCTTTCCAATCGTAATTGTACTTTTTCTCATCTTCATCATTCCATTGTGCTTCAGGCTTAGGCACAACAACGTTATTTTCACCGGTTATAGTAATTTCTATAGGATCGTTCAATATAATGTTCCATACCTTTCTATCAATGGAATTTATATGCACGGGCATATAATCTTTCCAGTAGCTATAGTCTCACCGTTGAAAATAGGTGCTCTATTGTAAGCCCCTTTTGGTTCATTTGCCATATTCTAAGAAGTTATATGTGAAGCAGAGAATGAACTGGTGCTCTTGATACCACTTGTTAGACGATGACAATGATCTAGAAGGGGGGTTGAATAGATCACTTATTTAAAACAGAATCGGCGCTTAATATAATTTGGTTTCTATAAATGTTTCAGCACTAACACCACCAAAATTTTATTCAACTAATATGTTTGTGCACAAACTCAAAATTCAACAATGGAAATAGTAAAAAAAAAAAAGATAACACAAATTTGTTGAGGCAGTTCCCCCTTCGTCCTCGCTCGGGGTACGTCTTCCCTCAATTCTAAAAATAGAATTGAGACCTGTATATATAACCTGTTGCAAATTGTTTTTACAAGAGAAACAATAAAATTCAAACACTTAATCCCAAACGTTGATGCTGAACCTATGCCTTATCTTCCCTTGATTCAAGATGAATCAAGTTCTTCAAGTGTGATGAGTAAACCTACGATTATGGCACCACCTTTGAACAACCCCCTGGTCTTCAAATATTGTCCGACTGATTTCAAACACCAACAATTCGAACCCAAATCTTCCTTCCACAATCCTCTGGTTAACGCTACTAAATTGATAAAACCTCCCGTTCTTCAATTACCTTCGCTCGGCTGAATCTACGAAGGAAACGTTTGTGCAAAACCCCTCAAAATCCAATGTGTTTTTAGGACAAAACCCTAAAGGTTTTATTCAAGAAAAACCCATTAATTTCTCAACCCAAACTTGTTACACCAATCCTATGTTTGGACTTTATCACCTCGATGATGCAGAATGCACAACAAAAATGATTATGTGTAGTTGTTGAGAAAATGCAAGAAAGAGGATGAAGATGATGAGAACCAAATTAGTGTATATTTTCACTTTTCTTGTTCTTTTCATGTAGAATGAGCTAACTCAATATATACGCAAAGCTATAACAAAATAACCAACATAACAGTCACTTTGAATGGTAAACATAACAAAAAATTAATGAGAAACGAGCGAACGATCGACCTAAAACAAAAGGGGGGGGGGGGGTCAACCTGAGCTCTCTCGAATCTAGGATTATGCATAAAAACGCTCTTTGCGTCGACCGGAACAGGTCCATGCGTCGATGCAAAGCACCCCAATTTTGAAAAATATAAATGCACACAGTATGAGTAGACCGGAGGGTAGACGCGAGTTCTCCTGAGAGCAAAACATGAAAATTAACTTCTGCATGAGTCGACTCAAAGACTCAGAACTTGCAAAAATGCAGATTTTGATATGTTTAGCTATTTCTAAGTGTTCTTAATGCATCTCTAACTCAACCAACATGATCAAACGCATATAGAACACACATAGTGGTTTTCTTATATGAACTAAGACACATTTTGACAAATGTTTGACACTAGAAAAATAACGGATGCATATGTGACTCTATTATACCGTCCAAAGTACACTTTTCTAACTATATATGTTTTGACATCATTAAAATAAGTATAACCAAGTATGAGACACTTTGTCTTCACAACTACAGACTCACTTCCTCGCTCCAAGAATGAATCATGTGCATTCTGTCCATAGGTCGCCTCCTTTAAGCCGAACTAAAGACCTTGACAGGTCGTCCTACTGCTTTCATAGGCTGACATGTGTTAAATGACAGTGTAGATCTAGAAGGGGGGGGGGGGGGGTTGAATAGATCACTTGTTAAAAATAGAGTCAGCGCTTACCAATATTTGGTTTTAAAATATTTTTAGGAAGAAGCGGCCGAGGAACTATATTCGTCTAAAACGAACCTTTACCGAGAAGACCGTATATACGCAAAGCCTATGGAATCCAATAAAAACAAGATTAAGAATCACTAATTTGAACACACATCAACCAAAATTTATTTACTATGAGGTTGGATTGTTTCTAATGCATATAAAATATAACCAAATTGAAAAGACAATACAAGTGTCTGTGTTTACACAATTAGTCAAACACTTGATGTACAAGGCACCACAAGTGAATTCCAATATGTGAGTGAAGTGGTTAAGTGTTCAATTACAATCAAGGATTATAATAGGCTTCTAAAAATGGTTCAGCACTATAGACATCAGAACTTTGATCAACTATATTGTTTGCACACAAACTCAGAAATTAAGCAATTGAAAAATAAAGAGAGAACACCAATTTGTTGAGGCAGTTCCCCCGTCGTCCTCGCTCGAGGTACGTCTGTCCTCAATTATAAAAATATAATTGAGACCTGTATATATAACCTGTTTGAAAGTGTTTACAAGAGAAGCAATAAAATTCAAACAATCAATCCTAATTGTTGATCAAGTGCTTCGAAAACAATAAATAAACCTCTGATTACGATACACCCTTTGAATAACCCTATGGTCTTCAAATCTCACCCGGCTGATTTTAATAACCAACGCTTCAAACCTGAATCTTCCTCTCACAATCCTCCGGTTACCGCTACTAAACCGACAGAGCCACCCGTTCTTCGATTACCTTCGCTCGACTAAATTTGTGATGGACTGGTTCATGGAAAAAACCCCCAAAATCCAAGATTCTTGGAGGACAAAACCCTAACGGTTTTATTCAAGAAAAACCCACTGTTTTTTCAACCCAAACCTGATTACACCAATCCTGTATTTGGATGTTATCACCTTAATAATGCAGAATGCACAACAAAAATGATTATGTGTAGTTGTTGAGAAAATGCAAGAAAGATGATGAAGATGATGAGAATAAAATCAGTGCCTATTTCACTTTTCTTGTTGTTATTAGAAGAATGAGCTAACTCAATATATATACAAGTAAAAAAAATTAACCAACTTAACAAACACTTTGACAGTTTCACATAACAGAAATTTAGTCAAGAACGCGCAAGCGGTTGACCTATACATAGGGAAGGGTCGACATGAGCTCACCCGAATTTTAGATTATGCAGAAAACAGCACTTTGCATTGACCGGAACAGGTCATGCGTCAATGTAAAGCATACAAAATTAGACAGACAGAAATGAACACAATATGAGTCGACCAGAGGGTCGACACGAACACTCTTGAGAGTAGACCGTGAAAAATACCTTCTGTATGAATCGACCGGAACATTCTTTGAGTTGACTTAAAGACACAAAATATGCAAAAATGCAGATTTTCATGTATTTAGCTACTTTTGAGATACTCCACCATATTGCAAGCTAGACCAACATGATCAAACCTATATGGAACATATATTGTACTATTTCAATATGAATCTAATAATGTTTTTGACCGATGTTTGACGCAAGAAGAATAAGGTATGCATATGCGACACAATGATACCGTCCATAGTATATTTTTCTACATATCTAAGTTTTGAAATCATTAAAACAAGTATAGCTAACTATGAGGAACTTTGCCCTCACATATCCCCCTTTTTTATGATGACAAAACAGTAGAAATTTGGTGTACAATGCATTGTATCATCCTCCCCCTTACTCGATGCATTTGTCTGCACACAATCTGCATGAACAATAAGTCTTACAAGTGATGTTTCTGCTTGATATTCTTCTCCTCCTTTAACAACATCAAAAAGAAAGAAGATAGAGGTTAATGTATTGCATAGTATAAAAGAGATAAGCAAATTCAAGCCATTTACAACAGGTTATACATCAACACACATTCACATATAATGCATTCAATGAAAGCATATAAATGGATAAATAGAACGACACTCAAAAGAACAACAATATTCACTATTTCATAACCAACAATAATCATGTCTTCATAAAGCAAGTAAGTATAAGAAGAATTCTACAAAAGAGGTTAATGAATACAAAATGAAATGAGATACACAATGAAATGTTCAAGACAACCTCAAGATTTCCTCCTCTTAAAGTGATGGCCTCGTCCTCGAAAGGGATATTCTGGAAGTGGAGGTAGTTGCGCATCAACTCGTTTTGTATACTCCAAAACAGCTCGATTGAGAGTGTTGAAGCTGTTGTTGAGAGCCCGATGTTGACCTGCTGCAGTTTCAACTATGACATCTATCCTACCCATCACAACTGATGTAAAGAATTGAAGTTTTTTTTGCGAGCTTGAAATTGGTTATGCAATTGCGAGAACCGCTCATCATGGGCAGACATGAAGTTACGTTGTTCAAGCTGCATGCTCCTCATCATATCGAGGAGTTCATCAGTGTTTTCTTGGGGACACGGAGGAGATGAAGGCACATAACTCCAGTTTGGGGTGTCTCGATGATCCCAATTCGATGTCTGTGGCATGTAATTGGCACCCAAAGATGTCCATCTAGTGTGTTGCTAAGCACCCCACCCTTGGTTATCATCATGTACCAAGTGGGGTGATTGGTCTACGACCCACTGTCATAACAATCATCAGTTTCTATAGGACTTCCACCTTCTTCTTCTTCTTCTTCTTCTTCTTCTTCTTCTTCTTCTGCTTCTTCTATGTGTTAATCACTCTCATCAGACTCTTCCAACCGAGAACTAGTGGCCTTAACAATGAATCAATAACTACTTTCTTTTGGATCCCAGATATAGCCCATCATAGTAAGAGTCGTTTGACAGAACTCTTGATCAGCGGTCAAGGATGTGTAGGGAATACCTGGAATAATGATGTTTGCATTATTGAGAATCGATTATATAAAGGATCCATATGATAAAGCGATTCCTCTACCAGAATCCTTTAGCGAATATATTTGACTAGCAATGTAATGAGGCCAGCTAATCTTGATCTTTTTCTTAAGGATGTAAACCAAGTGTACCTCGGCTTGATCCACTCGTGAGTATTCACTTTTCTTTGGACGTAGAATGTGCGACACAATCTATTGCAAGATTTTGTCAACCGGTTTCAGTTTGCCAGTCGTGATAGTTTTTGAAAAGAGGTCACTTGCTATGATGTCGGCACCATAGGTTTTCTTCAGCATGGAATTTAAGGCTTCCTTGAAGTCATAACCTGACATAGTACGAGCATTTGTGGCCTTAATGGTTGGCTCAACGGACACAGGTGACATATCAAACTGATTTTTCCATACCAAGTCATTAACACAAACCTTGGTATTTCCCAGCTTTATAGTAAACTCAAACCCTTGAAATTTACCCTGAATTCCTGTGTAGAAGACTCTCACTAAGTCTTCATTGTATTTGATGTCACACTCCAAAAAATTGTTAAAATCTTGCGCATCCAAAACATCAATTACCTCTTGAATATGCATTCTCTCAACAACTTTTCTATAGTAAACATGTTGCTTGACTATAGATCATTTGCTAAAGTTTTTCTCAAATATTTCTGAATATTCAGGAGGTAATAGAGAGGCAGCAGTTATCGGTAAAGTTGCTCTAGAAGGAACGACTTGAGCAGATGGAGCTCGCGCAGTTCTCTTTCTGATAGCTCTTCTTGTAGCCATTTTGATTATCTTTGTGGAGATGAAGAATTTGTAGATGCAAAATTTTCCTCTTGGAGATAGAAAGGAGAAAGTAGCTTTACCCTTTTTATGGAGAAATTAGGTTTTGAAGAGAGCTTTGGGAAGATGAGAGATAGATAGATAACCTTGAGTAGGTGCAATGAACAATGAGAATGCTAATGATGATGTAGTTTGAATACACAGTATGAGAGTAAATGCATTAAAAGATGAAAGAATATGAACAGTTCATCAAATAAATTATCAGCATCATCGCGCGATGCGTCGACCTATACAGGTTGCGCGTCGACACATATTGTGTTAAAACACATAATGGGAAATTCTTAGGATTTGCATCGACCATAAGGTCGACCTGAGCAGACCCGCTTTACAAACATGAAAAATTGTAGTTTTGTGAGTCGACCGGAATCCTATGTAGGTCAACTCATATAGTTAAAAATAGCAAAAATCATTAATTTTGGTTCAACAAGCATCCAAAAAGACATAAATAAACAACCTATCCATATTTCAAACATGCAAAGGGATGAAACATGCTTAATCATGGAATAAACATCAACAATAACACATAGCTTGATACATTACTTTACACAAATGAGGTGAGTGCGAGAGTTTGCAAATAAGGAAAGATAGTACCTCAACTCCAATTGATAGCTAATGCCTTCACATATGGCTCTATACTTCTTGATACTTTTTCACCTCTACATCCTTACCATTTTCGTCCCAGTTGAGATTCACACACATAGGCATCAGAGTGTCAATAGCCTTGGAGTTTGCCATGTCAAAATGCTTGAGAAGCTCAAGGCAATATTTTGTCTGGCTCACAAATGTACCCTCTTTCAGTTGTTTGATTTGCAATCCAAGGAAATAGTTAAGCTCCCCCATCATGCTCATCTCGAACTCTCCCTGCATTAATCTAGAAAACTCCATTACCAGATTCATGTTAGTTGATTCAAAAATGATATCATCAATATATATTTGTACCAAGATTAAGTGTTTTCCTCGATGTTTAATGAAAAGGGTTGTGCCAACCTTTCCTCTTGAGTACCCTTGATCAAGAAGAAATTTGTTGAGACGGCCATACCAAGCCCTAGGGGATTGTTTAAGTCTATACAAAGCATATTTTAATTTAGAGACATGATCAGGATACTCATGGGATTCAAACCCGGGAGGTTGGGCTACATAAACCTCTTCATTTATATATCCATTGAGGAACTCACTTTTTACATCCATTTGAAATAATTTGAAATCTTTCGCACAAGTGAAAGCAAGCAGAAAGCGTATAGCCTCGAGTCGGGTAACCGGGCACATAAGTTTCGTCATAGTCGATTCCTTCCTCTTGGTTATACCCCTGCGTGACCAAACGCACCTTATTGAGAGTTATAACTCCATTTTTGTCTAGTTTAACACCCATCGGGTGCCAATTACTCGATGGTCTCACGGAGGAGGGATAAGGTCCCAAACCTCATTTCTTCTAAACTGATTAAGTTCTTATTGCATTGATAAGAACCAATGTTCATCGAGTAATGCCTCTTTTGGGTTTTTAGGTTCTACTTGAGAAACGAAAGTGGAATGATAACAAAAGTTACTTAGCTTTGATCGAGTTGTCACTCCCTTTGAGATATCACCGAGAATCTTGTCGATGGGATGGTCTTTAGAATACTTCCATGCTGGAGGAAGACCATCGGTGTTGGACGGATGAACTTCCTCAATCTCCTCGTGATGGTGATCTTTTTCCTCCTCAACTTTGACTGGGTTAGGTTGATTAATTCCTGTCTCAACATCTTTGAGTATGTCTTCAGAAGATACACCTGCACCATGAAATGAAATACCTTTTCCGACACTTTTCAAATAAGACTCATCAAATGTGACATGAACAGACTCTTCAACTATAAGCAATCTCTTATTGTATATTCTATAAGCTTTACTTGACTGAGAGTATCCGAGAAAGATACCTTCATCTGCCTTGGAGTCAAATTTTCCTAGACTATCGTTTCTATTGGTTAACACAAAACACTTACAACCAAAGACATAAAGGTGAGACACATTTGGCTTCCGCCCTTTTAAAAGTTCATATGGAGTCTTGTTAAGAATAGGACGAATGAACACCCTATTCAAAACATAACAAGTCGTACTAATGGCGTCGGCCCAAAAATATTTAGGAAGTCCACTTTCATTGATCATAGTTCTTCCTAACTCTTCCAAAATTCGATTTTTATGTTCCACGATCCTGTTTTGTTGAGGAGTACGCGAAGCATAAAAATTATGATCAATTCCGCATCTACTATAATATTCTTCAAAAAGATGATTTTAAAACTCACCTCCATGAACACTTCTAATTGATATAATGTTTGTGTTTAACTTATTTTGAGAAAGTATAAAAAAAATTTCAAAGGCGGATAATGTATCGCTCTTGCTGCAAAACCTAGAAAAATCATCGAATATAACAAAACCATAATATTTACCACCTAGTCTCTTAATTCTAGATTATCCAAAGAGGTCCATATGAATAAGTTCAAGAGGTCTCGTAGTTAACACAATGTTTTTAGATTTAAACGAGATTCTTGTTTGCTTCCCCATTTGGCACGCATCACATAAGTGATCCTTGGTAAACTTGATTTTGGGTAAGCCAATAACTAGGTCTTTAGAAACTATCTTGTTTAGCAAGTCAAAATTGACATGCGCTAAACGTCTATGACACAACCATGAGTCCTCACTCATAGTCATGAGACATTTATCGCTGCTCAATGATACTTCACTCAAATCGAGCATATAGACATTATTTACCCTCAAGCCATTAAACACATCCTTCTTTTTATCATTGTTTTCAATCATGCAACAATATTTTGAAAAACATACTTTGTATCCCTTGTCACATAATTGACTAATGCTAATGAGATTATGTTTAAGGCCTTCGACTAGCAATACATCAGAGATAGTAGTAGATGAGGGATTACCTACACTAACTTTTCCAAGTATTGCTCTTTTGTTGTTGTCTCCATAGGTTACAAATCCCTTCTTCTTTGCCACAAAGTCAATGAAGAGAGATATGTCTCCTGTCATATATCTTGAGCATCCAATCTCAAGAACCCATCTTCTCTCAGTAGACTTAAGACTTTGTACATATAAAAACAATCAACGAAAATAGGTACCCAATTATTTATTGGGTCCTTGGTTGTGAGTGAAATCTTGGTTGCATTTTGGAAACCATTGATAAATCCCTTTAGGAACTAAAAATCTCGTAAAGCGACATTTAGTAATGGTGTGACCCCTCTTGCAACAATACAAGCAAGTAAGGTTAACTTTTGTATCACTTTTGCTATCTTGATTTTTGACCACATATGTATGTTTTTGATAAGGATTAATCATACTTTTTCTAAAATGTGCTATATCAATAGCAAACGTGATTTTAGGTTCTAGAGCCTTGTCAAGTTTGGCCTTGAGAGTTCTAACCTCCTTTTGCCAAATATAACAAGTATCACACCCAAAGTTCACCCATCTATTTCTTTCTTCCTCACAATCCACCTTTGTTCCTTCCATTATAGATGCCTTTAGAGCCTCTAATTTCCTTTCGGAATCGAGGATATTTTGCTCCAAATAAGCAAAAATTTGTTTTCTTGAGGCCAGCCGTTTAAAGGCTTCCTTGGCTTCATGGTGTAAGGTATCAAAGGCAATTTGTAATTCGGAATGAGACAATCTAGTAGAGTTTTCATATTGTGCATGTCGTACCTTTTTGTTTTTCTTCTTTTGATGAGCGGAGAGACAAATGTTGATATATTCTTCTTCGTCACTTGAACTATTATCCTCAGATGACTCGCTATCGCTTTTCTAAGCGATGTAAGCTCTTCTAGACTTAACTTGTTTCTTATGTGACCGATTACTTCCCTTTCCTTTATCCTTTTTCATCAATGGACAATCCAACTTGTAGTGTTCAAATTTTCCGCAATTGAAGCACGACCCTTTAACTCTACTCCCTTATTGTCTTAATTCTTAGAAGACCTTGATCGTTTTCTGAAATTAACTAGATTCTTTTCAGAATGTTGGATACCATTTTTCTTTACATGGCGATTGTATCACTTCACGAACAAACCCATATCCTCATTCTTTTCGTCATCTTCACCATCACTCAAGTCGCAATCACTCAGCTCTTTTGCATAGGACTTTGAACAATAAGCTTTTAGAGCTATAGACTTCTTTTCCGTAGTTTTGGTCTTCTCCTTCTTTTCTCTTTTCTCAAATTGCTCGAGACTAAGAAGCACCTGCTCATATTCTTGAAGCTTTCCAAAAAGTGTTGTAAGGTCCAAAGTCATAAGATTATTTGATTCCTTTATGGCGGTGACTTTTGGTTGCCATTCCCTGGTAAGACATCTTAAGACTTTATTAGTAGTAACATCACTGGAAATTGGTCTACCAAGTAAATTCAGTCTGTTGATTAAGTGAGAAAATCTCTTTTGCATGTCAGCAATGGTTTCCCCTTGCTCCATGTGAAAGAGATCAAACTCTTGAGTCAAAGTATTGATTCTAGCTAGTTTGACATCATTTGTTCCCTCATGGGCAACTTGGAATGAGTCCCACATAGATTTAGTAGTCATGCAATGGGAAACTCTATAGTATTCATCAACTCCTAAAGAGGAGATCAAAATATTTTTAGCCTTCCAATCGTAATTGTACCTTTTCTTGCCTTGATCATTCCATTGTGCTTCAGGCTTAGGCACAACCACATTATTTTCATCGTTCATGGTTATTTCCATAGGACCGTTCAAAATAACGTTCCATACCTTCTTGTCAATGGAACTTATATGCACACACATACAGTCTTTCCAGTAACTATAGTTTTCACCGTTGAAAACAGGTGCTCAATTGTAAGCCCTTTTTGGTTCATTAGCCATTTTCTAAGAAGTTATATGTGAAGCAAGGAATGAACTGGTGCTCTTGATACCACTTGTTAGACGATGACGCAGATCTAAAGGGGGGGGGGGGTTGAATATATCACTTGTTAAAAACAGAGTCGGTGCTTACCAATCTTTGGTTTTAAAAAGTTTTTAGGCGGAAGCAGCCGAGAAACTATATTCGTCTAAAACAAATCTTTACCCAAAAGACCGGATATACGCAAAGCCTATGGAATCCGATAAAAAAGAGATTAAGAATCACTAATTTGAACACACATCATCCAAAATTTATTCACTATTAGGTTGGATTGTTTCCAATGCGTATAAAATATAACCAAATTGAAAAGACAACACAAGTGTTTGTGTTCACACAATTAGTCAAACACTTGGCGTGCAAGGCACCAAAAGTGAATTCCAATATGTGAGTGAAATGCTTAAGTGTTCAATTATAATCAAGGATTGTAATAGGCTTCTAAAAATGGTTCAACACTACACACATCATAATTTTGATCAACTAAATTGTTTGCATATAAACTCATAAATTAATCAATTGAAAAATAAAGAGAGAACACCAATTTGTTGAGGCAGTTCTGAAGGTGAGAAAATACTTAGAAGGGGGGGGGGGGGGGTTGAATAAGTATATAGAAAAACTTATAGCAATAAAAACTCAAGGATTTTTATCCCGGTTCGTTGAACTCAACTACTCTAGTCCACCCTATCAAGAGTGATTTGCCTTTCTCAACAAGGACTTAATCCACTATTAAATCAACTGATTACAATAGCAAGCACTAAGAGCAACTGTTCTTAGTCTTCTTAAGAACTACTGATCCCAACTGGATCTTCTTAAGGATCTTTTACAATCAAATGTAAGAATAATACAAGTGTTTAAATTGCTTCTAATTAAGCTATATCACGACTGTAATTTTACACTTAAGATTTAAGAACTTAGAAATAAATTCAGCAATATAAAGATTTATATGAGAGCTTGTAATGAATTTCTTTCAAGTATTTCGTCAACTGAAGAAGAGAGATGGAGTCTTCCTTTTATAGGCAAAGAGGTTCAAGAAGTCTTTACGTTGAAGGCTGTGTACTAAAAGGTCTGAGCCTTTTTGTCTTCATATCGCATGACCTTTCCTAGAAATAGAATGCACAGAAAAATCCTTTTTGTCTGTGTTCTTGTGTCTAGCATAAATGAGGAAAGAGTCGTTTGGCCATACCAACGGACATAACTTTGAATTCTTCTTCAATAGGTTTCAGCAAATATCATCAGAGTCTAGATCAGTCAGAGTCTTCTGATGTATATTAGAGTTTGTTGAATCAGAGTCTTTGCAGCACGTGTGCTTTCAGCGTGTAATTGTTCAGAGCAGAGTTTGGGATCAGATCCTCAGTACTGGCAGCGTAGTACTATCAGAGTCTTCTGAAATAACTGTGCTTGAAACTCTTCATACAGAATTCTTCAATGCTTCAGATGCTTCTGGCTTCTGCTTCAGATTCTTCTGTAGCTTCTGCTTCAAATCCTTCTGTAAACAGCACTCAGAATCTTCTGGAGGTAGCGTTCAAAATCTTCTAAAAGATGCTTCTGACGCTTCAGAGCCTTGCATATTTTTCATGTTCAAATCTAATTTGCTTCCAGATTGATATACACTTTAATATCTGCAGCAAACAATCTTAAACAATTTTTAGAGTATATAATTCTTTAATACAAAATTTCATAATAGTTATCATCAAAACATAGAGATATTATTAAGAACCAATCTGTGTTCTAACAATCTCCCCCTTTTTGATGATGACAAAAACATCAGAAATTTTATTCAATAAACAATATAATTATAACTCCCCCTGAGATGATGAATCTCCCCCTGAATTGAATACTTAGAAGGAATAGAAACTTCCTTTTTTGCATGAGTATTCTTTTCAGAATCAGAGCCCGATTGTTCCAAAAATTAGATCTTGACTTTGGATGCATGTTTCAGAATCAGAGCCTGATTGTTCCAAAAATTAGATCTTGACTTTGGATGCATGTTTCAGAATCAGAGCCTGATAGTTAAAATTGATATGTCTGAATTTCATTTAGGCAGAGTTTATTTGAACAGTCAAATCCATTTTCTCCCCCTTTTTTGTCATAATCAAAAAGTAAAACTTTTAAAAGACAAATAAAAGGAAATACAGAAAAAAAATATCATGTAGAGAAAACACAGAGTCATTCATTCATATCCAAAACAGACACATCAGATAAGTTCAAGTACATGTGCACAAACATCAGATACAGAAAAAAACATAAACTAGGTTTGCTTGGACAGAATCATCTTCAATAGGTGAGTGATCTCAGATGATGATTCTTCTTGCTTTGTCATCCACTTAGCCATGTTGTCATTCTTTTGATCTTGCTTGGACATCCATTGTGCCATGTCTTCAGTCTTCTGGTCTTGCTTGGCCATCCATGACTTAATCTCAGATTGTCCAGCTTCCAAAACTGCAATCTTATCTTCAAGATCTGGATTCTCTTTCTTGATCTCAGATGAAGAAGGAGGGGCAGATTCTGAAGCAGGAACATAGTCAATTTCCATTGGAGATGCAGAGTCAGGAGCAGCAGATCCAGAGGGATGTTCCACAATTGTCATAGCCAGTGGATTTTCTTTAGAAGCAGATTCAGCAGTCACTTCTGTAGCAGATACTTCAGAAGATGAAGGAACATCTTCAAGAAACAAAGGTGCAAATCTTTTTACATTCCAGATCATGCTTCTGGAAGTTTCAACAAATTTTAGCTTCGCATCATCAGAACATACATTCTTCAGATTTGAGGCTACAATATTGAATTTGTTGATGAAGCTATTCCAGATATCATCAGATTCATTTGCATCCATTGTTGACAAACATTTCTTCTGAACAGATCCTAAATGCATCTTTATTTCTTTCATAAAACTTGCAAATAAATTATCAACATTCAGCCTAGTTTTAGGTTTCATAAGGGTTTCCAAGGTGAAAGGCTTGGGTTGAGGTGGTGGTGGAATGATGATCAGAGGACGAGGGTAGAAAGGAAGAGATGGATGGTCAGATGAAGTGGTAGTTTTGGATCTGGTTAAGGCATTAACCAAACATGGTTTTACATGTGATGCATCAGAAACGACATCAAATGTGGTTGAAGTGTAAGGAATGAAAGCGGATTTATCAGACAATAGAGGTTTTGATGAAATCATTGCTGGTAGTTCTTTTATGTAGGTTTGAAGAACAGATGGTAAAATGATGGAAAGTTTAGGTTTAAAAGGAGTGGTAGAGTCAGATGGTTCTATTTTGTCATAGAAATTTTTAAACTTGAAAACAGAAGGAAAGGGATCAGAGGGGAATGGTTTAAGGGAAGCAAATGAGACAAACTCAGATCTCCTGGGTTTAGGTTTTGGAATGGTTTTGGGAATGAGAGTTTCGATGAAACAGGTAGTTCAAGTTGTTTAGATTCAAATTCTCTGAGAGAAGGGGGTGAGATAAAATCTGGATGGATATCAGATTCAGATGAATCAGATGAGGTGGTTGGGGTACAAGATGTAGAAGAGACTTCAAATACAGTCTTGAGAGGTTGAACATCCAGAATCTCAGAGTCAGGAATATTAGATTCAATAGGACTGGATGGTTCTGGTTGAATCTCAGAAGGTTTGGATGGAGGTGGTTCAGATACAACTGGTTCAGATGCAACTTGTTCAGGTGCAACAGGTTCAGGTGTAACAGTTTCAGATGCAACTGGATCAGATTGAATGGGTTCAGATGCAGCTGGTTGTTGTATTTCTGGTTATTGTTGTGTTGGAATTTGGTCAGCTAGTGTTGTTGTTACTGGTTCAGATTGAGGAATATCAAAAGGTTTATGTGGTGTGGTGGAAACAGGATCAGATGATTTTGGTGGTTCAGAAGTTTGAGATGGAGCAGGAATTGTTTGATTTTGAGTGGGAGGAGGTCCAGGAATAGAACTAAATGTTGGTTCATTTATTACAAGTTTAGAAAAAGATGATAAAGATGATTTAGTACCTTTAGTATTTATGCGCTTGGTGGGAACAGAGGGAACTTCTCCAGAAGCTTTTCTCTTGACCTGCTTCTGTGGCTTTTCAGTAACTCTTTGTTTCTTCTGAGTAGCAGCTTCATCTCCATCTAATTGTTTTCTTTTCCTCCTACTCTCATCATACATATCTGGCATAGGTTCTCTTGCTCTGATCAGAATATGTGCAGGAAAAGGTGTTTCATCTGCTTTGCACACATCAATATACCTAACAATAATCTCCTTGGGTTCTTCAGCACCAAAGAGTGGGAAATCTTGAATAGGAATCCTCTTCTGACTAACTTCAGAAACATTCAACTTCTTAGGAACAACTGTGATTTCATCCACTATCTTTAGCCTTTGAAGACTCTTTGCATTCAATGGTTTTCCAACAATTGTTTCAAGCTCATCTTTAACTCTAGCTTCATAGAGAGCAGTTACCAGACCATTCTCTGTCAGAATGTCTGATATCAACCTTCCAAAGGGAATCCATGTCCTGATCTTCTATCCCTTATCCTTTACAGATTCTCTTGATGCGTTGATATGATTCTACAGATGCATAAAGAGAATGTATGGAAGATCTACCTTTGTAATCTGACTCAAGCAGTACATAAAGTAGAGTTGTTCATTATTCACATAATCTGGAGAATTGGTGGATTTTCTATGATGGATGCATCCCAGAAAAATCTTTGCCCAAATTTTATAGTCAGGTTTCAGATCCTTAAATTTGTTAGAGGCCTGTCCAGATGTAATGACTTCCTCATAAACTTCTTCCATATCCACACGCCCAGCTGGCAGATGACACACTCCATCAGTCTCCTCATACCCTATGAGTTTCCTAATGAGATCTTCAGTGATGATGATCTCCTTTCCCAAAACAGATAAAGTATAAATTTTGGATAAACAGAAGCATGGATCCAAAATTCCTTCACAAGATGTGGGTACGCTGGTCCAAATAACCTGTCAAAATACTTGACCCAGCCTTATGCATCAATAGTAGAACGTAACTCAAACCCATTTTCAGCCAGAGAATCAAATTCCACCATTGATTCACAAAGAACTTCAAGCTTGTCCACAGGGGTTAACAATGTCCTTTTTGGTTCCTTAAAGGGAGTAACACCCAAGTTTGAATACGTAATAGCAGCCATAGATGATTGAAGTTGAGCTGATGTAGAGGATGAAGTTGCCATTGAAGAAGATGAAGATGATTTGGACGAAGGTTTATGGTTTTTGTGAAGAGCAAAGAGAAGACAGAAATGCATAAATTGTCTGTGAGGTGAAAAGTGTGAAATGGTGTGAAGTGTGGTATTTATAGAGAAAGAAATAGGGCACACAAACAGTCACAAATAGCGCGTTCCACTTAGAAATTAATGGCATTTAATGAAAAGAATAAAAATCATTTCAAAGCATTAATTGATTCTGACAATTTGGGGGGGGGGGGAATCAAGATTTTCACTATTCAAACAATACCTCAAATGTCTCTTCAGTAGTGTACACGCCATCTTTTCAGATTCAGAGTGACACGTGTTTGCTTGCATGTGCTTCTGAATTCTCTTGAGAAATGAAACGTTAGCCAACATTCAGATCCTCTAAGATTGGTTAGTTCAGATACACATAAATAATAATAAATCAATAAATCAAATAAAGACAGATGAAATACTTCAGAGTTTTAAACATTTTACATCTGAGAAATTTGCTTCTTATAAATATCATTCTGGACAAAAATCCATACCAATATTTTTCAGAATAAATTTGAACCTATCTTCAGCAAGGAGTTTTGTGAAAATGTCTGCCCACTGATGATCTGTATCAACAAAGGCTAAGTTTATAATACCCTTCTGAACATAGTCTCTGATGAAATGATATTTAATTTCTATATGTTTTGCCTTAGAGTGTAAAATAGGGTTTTTAGACAAACATATAGCAGAAGTATTATCACAGAAAATAGAAATGTTACTATCAAAGATCTGATAGTCTTCTAGTTGACTTTCCATCCAGAGCATCTGCGTGCTACATCCAACAACAGCAATATATTCTGCCTCTGTAATTGATAGTGCAATTGTAGGTTGCTTCTTGTTGTACCGAGAGATTAAATTTCTTCCCAGAAGTTGACAACTTCCAGAAGTACTTTTTCTTTCCACTCTGTCTCCAACGTAGTCAGCATCACAGAATCCAACTAATTTGAAATCATCAGATTTTTTGTAACACAAACCCACATTAGAAGTACCTTTCAGATACCTTAGAATCCTCTTAACAGCTGTTAAGTGTGATTCTCTAGGATTTGATTGAAATCTTGCACACAAGCATACACTGAATAAAATATCAGGTCTAGAAGCAGTTAAGTAGAGAAGAGATCCTATCATACCTCTGTAGAGTTTCTGATCTACTTTTTACTTACCTCTTCCTTACCAAGAGTACTTGTTGGATGCATGGGAGTCTTTGCCATCTTACTATCAGTCATGTTAAACTTCTTCAGAAGCTCTTTAACATATTTGGTCTGATGAATGTAAGTGCAATCTGGAGTTTGGTTGACTTGAATTCCAAGAAAGAATCTCAATTCTCCCATCATGCTCATCTCAAATTCTGCCTGCATATATTGAGCAAACTCCTTTCCCAGCATAACATTGGTAGATCCAAATATAATATCATCCACATATATTTGGCAAATTAAAAGATCTTTCTTAAATGTTTTACAAAAGAGAGTTGTGTCCACTTTGCCTCTGATGAAATTTTTCTCCAGAAGAAAATTGCTTAATCTCTCATACCAAGCTCTAGGAGCTTGTTTTAAACCATAAAGAGATTTCTTTAGTTTGAAAACATGTTCTGGAAATTTTTCATTTTCAAAACCAGGAGGTTGGTGAACATAAACTTCTTCTTCTATAATACCATTTAGAAAGGCACTCTTAACATCCATCTGATATAGAGTGATGTTATTTTGTGCAACAAAAGAAATGAGTAAACTAATAAACTCCAACCTGGCTACAGGAGCATAAGTCTCTGTATAATCAATTCCTTCTTGTTGGCTATAACCTTGAGCAACAAGCCTTGCTTTATTTCTTTCAACTTCTCCTTTTTCATTCAATTTATTTCTGAAGACCCATTTAGTTCCAATTATGTTGAATCCCTTTGGTCTTGGAACCAAATCCCAAACATTATTTCTTGTGAACTGATTGAGCTCTTCTTGCATGGCAATTATCCCGTCATTGTCTTGCAGAGCTTCATCCACAGAAGTTGGTTCAATAACTGACACCAACCTAAATAATGATGCTTCAGATGATCTGAGAAAGGATCTTGTTCTGATGGGGTCATCCTTCTTTCCAATGATCACATCCTCTGGGTGAGAGGCCTTGATTCTGGAAGATGATCCTCTAACAGTTGATTCTTCATAAATGTTCAAGTTGTTCATCTGAGAAGCTAAAGGAATTGCATCTGGCATTGCTTCTGTTTCCTTCACTTGAGTTTTGTCTGCCTCTGAGCCTTCAGAGTCTGTGAGAATTACTTCTCTATCTGCAGAACTTTCAAACTGCTTTGGCTTTTCAATGCCAAGCTTATCATCAAATATAACATGTATAGATTCCTCCACAATCTGTGTTTCAGTATTGTATACTCTGTAGCCTTTAGAGCGTTCAGAATAGCCAAGCATGAAACACTTCTGTGCTTTAGAATCAAACTTGTTAAGATTCTCTTTAGTGTTCAACATATAACAAATACATCCAAAAGGATGAAAATATGAAATGTTAGACTTTCTGTTCCTCCACAATTCATAGGGAGTCTTTTCCAGAAGAGGTCTTACAGACACTCTGTTCTGAATGTAACAAGATGTGTTTATTGCTTCTGCCCAAAAGTGCTTTGCCAGATTAGTCTCGTTGATCATGGTTTCAGCCATTTCTTGCAGAGTTCTATTTTTCCTCTCTACAACTCCATTCTGTTGTGGAGTTCTAGGACAGGAGAAATCATGAGCAATGCCATTTTCATTAAAATATTTTTCAAAATATTTGTTTTCAAATTCACCACCATGATCACTTCTAACTTTAATAATTTTAAAATCTTTTTCATTCTGGACTTGTTTGCAGAAGTCAAAGAACACAGGATGTGACTCATCCTTGTGTTTTAAGAACTTTACCCATGTTCATCTGCTGTAGTCATCAACAATGACTAATCCATACTTCTTGCCTCTGATGGATGCAGTTTTCACTGGTCCAAACAGATCAATGTGAAGTAATTCTAATGGTCTTGAGGTTGAAACAACATTCTTAAAGTTAAAAGAAGATTTTGAAAATTTTCCTTTTTGACATGCTTTACAAAGAACATCTGAGTTGAACTTCAGCTTAGGAAGTCCTCTGACCAGATTGAGTTTATTAATCTGAGATATACGTCTCATATTAATATGCCCCAATCTTCTGTGCCAGACTCATTGCTCATCATTAACAGACAAGATGCATTTAACATTTTGAACTTTAAGTTCTGAAAGATTTATTTTGTAAATGTTGTTTTTCCTCTTTCCATTAAACAGGATTGGGCCATCCTTCTGACTAATAGCTTTACAACATTGTTGATTAAAGATTATATCATAACCATTGTCACTTAATTGACTTATGGACAATAGATTATGCTTTAATCCTTCTACAAGAAGAACATTAGATATAGATGGAAGATTACCATTACCAATAGTACCAGAGCCAGTGATCTTGCCCTTCTAATTCCCTTCAAACTTCACTTCTCCTCCAGATTTAAGCTCCAAGCTTTGGAACATAAACCTTTCTCCCGTCATGTGACGTGAGCAGCCAGAGTCCAGGTACCATGACTGACGTCTTGACTTTTCTGCTAAAAACATCTGCAACAGGGATAATCTTATCCTTAGGTACCCAGATCTTTTTGGGTCCTTTTGGGTTAGTTGCCTTGAAAGTTGGTCTGAACTTCTGTCTTTTTATAATACTTTTGTTCTGACTTACTTTTGGCTTAAACACAGGAGTGTTCTGATCAGAACGTGTGTGTTTAATGTCATTCAGGTGACCAAACTTGAAATGAGAGTATAAAGGAGTTTTCTTGATTACAAGTTTATCAACAATATTGGATTTAAATCCTTTCCAGAGGAAGATTCATATCCAATTCCTTTCCTGTTGTTTCTGATAACCCCATAGATCATTGAAGCCATCTTGCTTCTATCTATGCTTTTAGCAAGAAACTTCTGAAAGCTGAAGTCATATTCTTCTAAAATGTTTTTGCATTTAGACTTACTTTCAGATTCAGAGTTTTGTTGAGCTTTTTTAAAATTGGCTTTCATTTTCAAATTATTTTCTTTTAGCTCAACAACTTCTGATCTTAACAGATTATTCTCAGAGTCAAGATTGCACTTAAGCTTCTTGCATTTGAGCTTAATCTGATTATAATTTTTCAGGACTTCTGATAAGACTTTAATAAGCTCTTCCCTAGTGAGATCAGAAAGTACCTCTTCAGAGTCAGATTCAGAATCAGACTCAGATCCAGATGATTCTTCATTCTGATCTTCAATGCCTGCCATCAGAGCCATGTTGGCGCATTCTTCTTCAGAATCTGATGAAGATTCAGAGTCATCTGAATCATACCATGTAGCCATTAGAACCTTCTTCTTGTGCTCAGGCTTTCTTCTGGGCTTTTCCTTCTGAAGCTTTGGACATTCATTTTTGTAATGACCAGGTTGTTTGCATTCAAAACAAACAACTTCCTTCTTTCCAGATCTTTTTGGTCCAGAGGACTCCTTGCGCTGATCTGGCTTTTTGAAGTTCTTGAACTTCCTCTGCTTGTGCTTCCAGAGTCTGTTGATTCTTCTGGATAGCAAGAGCAATTCATCTTCTTCTTCAGAAGAAGATTCTTCAGAGCTGTCTTCTAACACCTGCAAAGCTTTCACAAATTTGTTAGATTTTAAGGCAATTGACTTACCTTTCTTTTGAGGCTCATCTTCCTCAAGTTCAATTTCATGGCTCCTTAGTGAGCTGATTAGCTCCTCCAGAGTGATCTTGTTCAGATCCTTGGCAAGCTTCAGAGCAGTGACCATAGGTCTCCATCTAATAGGCAAGCTTCTGATGATCTTCTTCACATGATCAGCAGTTGAGTAGCCTTTATCCATAACTTTTAGACCAGCTGTGAGGATCTGGAATCTAGAGAACATAGTTTCTATAGACTCAGATTCTTCCATCTTAAACGCTTCATACTTCTGTATTAATGCCAGAGCCTTGGTCTCTTTAACTTGAAGGTTTCCTTCATGAGTCATCTTCAAAGACTCAAACATGTCAAATGCAGTTTCTCTATTTGTGATCTTCTCATACTCAGTGTGAGATATTGCATTTAACAAGATTGTTCTAGCCTTGTGGTGATTTCTAAACTCCTTCTTTTGGGCTTCAGTCATAGATTTTCTGTCTACTTTCTTGCCACTCCCATCAGTGGGATGAACATACCCATATATGACCAAGTCCCACAAATCAGCATCATAACCAAGGAAGAAACTTTCTATCCTGTCCTTCCAATAATCAAATTTCTCCCCATCAAACATAGGGGGTTTTGTGCTGATTCTATCCCTTTCTTTATATCTGTTGTTACTATTAGATGTTGAAGTTTCAGCCATAATAACAACCAGATATATATATCAAAGTTTTTCTCACTGGATCTTTTCTGTCACTGTGAAGTGGTAGCACACACAAAACCGGAGCTCTGATGCCAACTGAAGGTGAGAAAATACTTAGAAGAGGGGGGGGGGGGGGGGGAGGGTTGAATAAGTATATAGAAAAACTTATAGCAATAAAAACTCAAGGATTTTTATCCTGGTTCGTTGAACTCAACTACTCCAGTCCAACCTATCAAGAGTGATTTGCCTTTCTCAACAAGGACTTAATCCACTATTAAATCAACTGATTACAATAGCGAGCACTAAGAGCAACTGTTCTTAGTCTTCTTAAGAACTAATGATCTCAACTGGATCTTCTTAAGGATCTTTTATAATCAAATGTAAGAATAATACAAGTGTTTAAATTGCTTCTAATTAAGCTCTATCACGACTGTGATTTTACACTTAAGATTTAAGAACTTAGAAATAAATTCAGCAATATAAAGATTTGTATGAGAGCTTGTAATGAATTTCTTTCAAGTATTTCGTCAACTGAAGAAGAGAGATGAAGTCTTCCTTTTATAGGCAAAGAGGTCCAAGAAGTCTTTACGTTGAAGGCTGTGTACTAAAAGGTCTAAGCCTTTTTGTCTTCACATTACATGACCTTTCCTAGAAATAGAATGCACAGAGAAATCCTTTTTGTCTGTGTTCTTGTGTCTAGCATAAATGAGGAAAGAGTCGTTTGGCCATACCAATGGACATAACTTTGAATTCTTCTTCAACAGGTTTCAGCAAATATCATCAGAGTCTAGATCAGTCAGAGTCTTCTAATGTACATTAGAGTTTGCTGAATCAGAGTATTTGCAGCATGTATGCTTTCAGCGTGTAATTGTTCAGAGCAGAGTTTGGGATCAGATCCTCAGTACTGGCAGCGTAGTACTATCAGAGTCTTCTGAAACAACTGTGCTTGAAACTCTTCATACAGAATTCTTCAATGCTTCAGATGCTTCTGGCTTCTGCTTTAGATTCTTCTGTAGCTTCTGCTTCAGATCCTTCTGTAGACAACGCTCAGAATCTTCTGGAGGTAGCGTTCAGAATCTTCTAAAAGATGCTTCTGACGCTTCAGAGCCTTGCATATTTTTCATGTTCAGATCTAATTTGCTTCCATATTGATATACACTTTAATATCTGCAGCAAACAATCTTAAACAATTTTTAGAGTATATAATTCTTTAACACAAAATTTCATAATGGTTATCATCAAAACATAGAGATATTATTAAGAACCAATCTGTGTTCTAGCAAGTTCTCCCGCCGTCCTCGCTCGAGGTACATCTGTCCTTAATTCTAAAAATAGAATTGAGACCTGTATAATATAACCTGTTTGCAAATGTTTACAAGAGAAGCAATAGAATTCAAACAATCAAACCCAATTTTTGATGCAGATCCTATTCCTTATCTTCCCTTGACTCAAGCTGAATAAAGTCCTTCGAACAAGATGAATAAACCCCTGATTACGGCACACCCTTTGAACAAGCCTATGGCCTTCAAATCTTGCTCGGATGATTTCAATCACCAACACTTTGAACCTGAAACTTCCTCTCACAATTCTCCGGTTACCGCTACTAAACCGACAAAACCACCAGTTCTTCGATTACCTTCACTCGACTGAATTTGTGATGGACCGATTGGTGCAAAACCCCCTAAAATCCAAGATTCTTGGAGGACAAAACCCTAACAATTTTATTCAAGAAAACCCCACTGATTTCTCAACCAAAACCTGATTACACCAATCCTATGTTTGGACGTTATCACCTCAATAATGCAGAATGCACAACAAAAATGATTATGTGTAGTTGTTGAGAAAATGTAAGAAAGAGGATGATGATGATGAGAACAAAATCAATGTCTATTTTCACTTTTCTTGTTGTTATTAGAAGAATGAGCTAACTCAATATATATACAAGTCAAAAACAATTAACCAACTTGACAAACACTTTGACAGTTTCACATAACATAAATTTAGTTAAGAACACGCGAGCGGTCGACCTATACATAGGGAAGGGTAGACCTGAGCTCACCCGAATTTCAGATTGTGCAGAAAACAACACTTTGCATCGGCCGAAACAGGTCATGCATCAACGCAAAGCATACACAATTAGAGAGACAGAAATGAACACAATATGAGTCGATCGGAGGGACGACGCGAGCACTCCTAAGAGTAGACCGTGCAAAATACCTTTTGTATGAGTCGACCGGAACATTCTTTGAGTCGACTCAAAGACACAAAATATGCAAAAATGCAGATTTTCATGTATTTAGCTACTTTTGAGATACTCCACCATCTTGCAAGCTAGACGAACATGATCAAACTTATATGGAGCATATATCGTACTATTTCAATATGAATCTATAAATGTTTTTGACCGATGTTTGACGCAAGAAGAATAAAGTATGCTTATGCGACACAATGATACCGTCCAAAGTATATTTTTCTACATATCTAAGTTTTGACATCATTAAAACAAGTATAGCTAACTATGAGGAACTTTGCCCTCACAACCTGTAGCCTTAAAAAATAAAAATTTTGTTTTGCATCTTATTTTTTCTTGCATTCCTTTTGCCTATATTCCATACACACATATATATACTCGGACATGCACCTTTTTCTAGCAAGGTACTAGTGAATTACCTATACGAAACCAGATTACAAAGCATTCTCATCATCTTCAACCTCTCTTTTATGCATACACACAATTGAACTACACATAATCATTTTTCCATTGGGTGACCATCTAGATTAGGGTTGATAACATCCAATTATATTGGTGTAACCGAGAATATTGAATTGGGATCTTTTTGTGTTTCAAATAAGAAAACCAAGATGGGGCTTTCCTTCAAGATCGGTGTGATTTGAAGGTTTTCGACAAGATCACGTCAACACGCATTCGATCAAGTGAAGGCTTTGTGACAAGGTGGTTTCCTTGAAAGGGAGTAGCGTGAGACGGTGAATCGTATTTCAGAATCTTGGGTTCAACAAGTGCATTATCGGGATAATCGAAGGATTGTAGCTGTATTATTGGTGGCTTGATCAAGCTTTGATCAATGGTTTGGAGGTGATTGAATCAACAAAAAAAAGGGTTTGTAGGGTTAGAATTCTTCACCTCTTGTATAAATTTTTTTTGCAAAGATAAGGTTGATTACAAATATCTCAATTTGATTCAGATTGAGGGAAGACGTACCCATAGCAAGGCCGATTAGGGAGCTGCTTAAACAAATCTTTGTGTCTTTTTATCACTTTAATTTTCTTTAACTGTTGTTCTTGCAAATTATCGATTGCGTTATTGTTTCGATTAATTTGATGGAAATTGTTTTCAAATTTCTTTTAAATTATTGTTGTTGATATAATCACTATCAATTTGATTGTGGTTGGCTTTTTACATAAACAAAACAAATCAAATTTCCAAACATGAGCTGTCGCACATAAAGTGTTCGATAAATTGTTGTATTTTTATCGCTTTCTGTTAATAGGAAATAAGCATTAGAAATAGCATTGCATTAGATTTATTCGTGACTTAGTCATTATTGAAATTTTTTTGTTCATTATCATTCCATTAGGTTTACGTTGCACATATAGCTTTTCGATAGTAGGTTCGGTTAGACGATTCGATTCAAGTTGTTTTTCCGTTGTTCCATGCTTTTTGAAAATAAATTTTTGTCAAGAGTGTTTGGTTTTAAATTTTTGATATATTCACCCCCTCTAGATCGAAGTCTATCTTCTAACAGTAACTACATTTAAGATTTTTTTTGAATGATTTCTCACTTGGCGCCTTCCAATATTCCCTTTTTTTCTTAGCTATTTTCTTCTTCATTTTTTTTATAGTTAATTAGTAATTTTCAAAATTTTTGTTATCAATAAAAATAACTAGGCAATAATATGAAATAAAATATTTCATTAATTAAAAACAGGACAACAAATAATTATTCCACATATTCAAATTTCTGACTCCACTCAACTACAACAGTATCACTATTAACTATCTCTAACTGAGAAAAAAGTTTAGAAAGAACTCTTTTATATGGTATGAGGAAAATCATTTCCTCCCTAGATATGAATATCATTTACTTTAAGAAGTTTAAAATGGTAAGAGGAAGATTAACTCTGATGCTCTTGGTAAGGAATAACAAGAGATGCTTGTCATTCAAAGTAAGCGTTTTCAGTTGTTTCTCTCTTGGACGGAGATTTGACACTAAGAGTTGATATAAAACTTTTCCAATTGATAATAAAGCAGCAAGACTGTTGAGATTATCTTAGTTGGCATAAATTAGACGAAAGTAATACGAGTAGACTTTGTTGAATCTATAATGTTCAACACAACAACCTTCTTTTTCACAGTTTATTTTATGAGCAATAAATGACTTAGTAATTATGATAAGAGGGCCATTAGCATAGGACTGGATTGACTTAACATCATGACAAGATGATCCAACAGAGGTATTTAACCATAACTCTTTAACAAGATTGATGTAGATGGGTTCATGAAGAATTTCAAAGTAACCATTCAACTTTTATTTGCAAATATTTTTCCTTAGATCAAAACCTTTGTCTTTCAAATCATCGAAATAAATAAACTTTTCATTTATAACAAATAAAAGATTTTCATCTAAGGTTCTTGAAGACATTTTTGAAGAAAATGAAAGACTTTGAAACTAGGTTTGAAGACACAAAGAGTTGGAAATGAAACGTTGGAACTAGAAATAATGTTTAAATAAAATGGAGAGTAGGGAGTGAAATAATCAAAGAAACTCAAACGCCTCCTTGAAAATCTAAAAGATATGTTAGGCTTTAGAATATGAATGATCATTGCTATTCTAGTTATAAGATTCTGATGCGCGCCATAAATTTTTTTTTAGAAATAAAAACCATATTTTATGTTGGTTTTTAACAAAACTGAGAGGACAATCAATTGATTATCTCGGTTATTCAAAAAATTCGAGGGGGAAAACAATTCAGGAACTTTTTTTGTATTATTATAATTTTTGTAAACTAAATGATATATCCCGTCGATTTTCTTAATAACCGAGGGATAAGATAAACCGGTTTTACTATAAAAGCACAGTTTAAACATATTTTACCCTAATCATAACTTATACGTAGCCGCTCCAAACTCGAATGCATAATTCTTTTGGGATCCATCTCATAAAATGATGTTGATGTTGTTGGTCGTTGTATTTAGAAGCTTGAAAAAATTCTCTATGATTGATTGCAAGCACAAAAAAATATTTTCTCAATGTTGAAACAAATAATTCCTTTAAAAGTTAGATGCATTCAATGATTGGAACAAATAACTCTTAGAAATTGGATGCATGCAATATTTGGAACATATAACTCCTTACACCAAAATTCTTCTTTTGCTGTATTAATGTTTTTCAATATTTTGTGTAAACGGTGTAATAAAAAAAATCATGTTCACCTCGATATTTTAAAAACTGAGGGGATAACTTAACGTGATAATTTTATATATTGATCACCATCCTTAAACAAATCTTTACCGTCCATTTCATGATTATTAACGTTCAAGACACTACCATTAATGATCCGTGTGAAACCTAAAAAATTCCATTATAAAAGGCCTTATGATATCTATAATTGATAAAGATACGTCATGAAGCACTTGAAACTATCTACATACTCCACTTTATCTGGGTTCAAGGTTTGTGTTTTTAAATATTCATTTGAGCAGAAAATTATTTATTTTTCTAACTCTTTTTTATCTAACCTTTTTTTATAAAATTATATATCAAAAACAAATAATTACAAAGTGAAACATTTGATCTTGCATGAATATCAAGGAGTCGAAGAACAAACATATGATCTTCAAGGATAAATTAATTTTTATTTTAATATTCTGTGTAAACAATGTAACGAATTTCAATTAAAAAATCTATCTTACCCCTCGATTTTATTTAAACCATGATGTACGAGGCACTAGTTTTGTAAATAATAAAAATACAGATGTTGCGGTTCGAACTCATGTGCAAATCAATGTACCCCTCGGTGTTTAAAAAATCGAGGTGATAAGTCACTACTTTTCATGACGCCCTTTGTTACCTCGCTACTGCAGCCGAGGTGAAATGCATTTCGCGTCCGACACTAAAAACACTTTTTTAGTATTGTTAATTGTGTCACACTTATCACACCAAAACCAAAATTAAATTAAAAAATACGTTTATCTTTTTATGCGTGTGCACACTAAAAATATGTTTATTTATAATATGTAGTATTCTAGTATTAAATCAATATAGTAGTATACAATAAATATATGTAACAATAATCAAAGTTCAAGTTATATAAAAATATATACTTTAAAATATGTAATGTTTAAAAAAATAAAAAATAAATATATCCTCCGGTGCCAGTCCTCTAATGCAAGGAACAAGAGATTCATAAATTGCATCAAAATATCTTTTTTTTCTTCATATAGTCGTATGTATGATTTTTTTATAACCCTTTAACTCTTGGATAAGTTAATGGAGGACAAGTGTATGGTCCTTTTATCCTTTACTGTGGAAAGCAGAAACAACTCGAAAACCGCAATTGCCATCACCCTTAACATTGATGATCCGTTCAATGTACTTGTGCATAAAAATAAGCATTTCATCGATGAATTGGATTTTTGGTAAAGGTGGTGAAAGAGGTGGTTTGCTAATGCGAGGTCCTTTGAAAACACATTTTAAAAAAATATATTTTGGAGTTATAGAATTCAAAAAAAGTTTGTCAACATGTTTAAAATAGGAAGGAGACAACATTATTGAATTATCACTCAGTGTTGGTTTGACCTTCTTAAGAGCATCTTTTGTTTTTATTGGTTGAGACTGTGGTTTCAAACTATTTGTTTTTGGATAAGCAATCTTCCTAAATTGCTCTTTAATGTGGATTTTCATATTGTCATCAACTTTCAAAAATCTCTCATGTATCACTTCCCATTCGGTCAATATAGAGATATTCAATTTATATTCCTTCATCATACCATCATTATTAAACATGAGCCTTTTCAAGTGAGTACAAAACTTATCCATTCGTATCGGGTTATCATTTTTCACCTTCTTTAAAATTAGATAAGCACATGGGAGACCATACATTTTCCTAAGCGTGCAACCATACATTGAGCTATAAGAACCTACATTCTTAACTTGTTTGGCTTTGTGAAAAAAAATTCAGTCCTGTTAGAGATATGTTACCGACCAACTTAGAATAAAGATTCTTGTCATTGAATCTATGTTCCAAAACTATGATTATACGACCAAATGATGTATGTATCTCATTATGCTGATTTGGTCTAACCTATACACAATTCATCCTTACTATTTCCTAACCAATTCTTTAATGTAACACGGGCAAACTCAACTTGGTTAGTTGTTGTGTTTCCAATGGGTCTAACCTAATCAGTCTAAGCATAAACAATCTTCTCCTTTACTTGATTCAAATTATACTTTAAACATTTTTCAGCAAATCTGGATATTTCTCACACATCTTTATGAGATATATAACAACATTAGCATATAATTCGTCCATCGAAGAATTTATTATCACATTTAATGCATACATTATTCTTTCCACTATCACATTATATTTGACCATTTTCCCTCTTGGCCCTTAATTTGTTTGGTTCGTATCACAGGTTTAACTCGACTTCGTACATTATTTGTGATGTGATAACTACAGAGTAATATGCATATGAAGTTGGAAGACCTTTGCAATTAAGTTCATCAATGCGATGTCGCGGTCGGTGACAATGAATTTTAATGTGTCTTCTTTGTCCTTCAAAATTGTCTGATACACTTTTGAAGCCCGAGTAACATTTTTCTATTTTTCATTCTCTAGAAATGCAAACCCAACATAACAAGTCTTCTTGGTAGAGGTAACACTAACAACTTCTAATAGTGAAAAGCTTGTACTTGTTGGTCTTATATATTGAATCAATGATAAGTATAGTAGGAAACATGTTGGAAAAATTTATGGAATCAAGATGAGTCCAAAATATATCTCTAACAGTTACTCAATCCTCACATGTTTGATACCTAGATACATAATTGTCATCATATAGAAGTTTTAACCGTTGTTGCATTTCAGTTTTATCCCTTCTTAATGCCTTGTTCTTATGGAAACGAATATTTCACACGTACTTGATATTTGAGATATTTCACGGTCTTTTACGTTCAAAGTGTTGCACCCTAAAATTTGCTCAACCTTATTCACTTGGAGTCATGTACATAGCCTAACCATCTGCATAACATAAGCATAGCAAGTCATTCAACAGGGGATCAAGCATTATTCTCATCTCTAGAGGCCTATCCAGAGGTTATTATCCTAATTCAATCTCATTCAAGTCATCAAGAAAGAATTTGAAAGCAGGGAGTTCAGTGGATCAAGCACTGAGTATATCTCCTAACTGAGGGTGTCTGAGGATCAGCAAGGGAATTATGAGTTGTGAATTGAGAGCATGGGGAGTATCTAGACATCTTGGAGGACTTATAAAGTCATTTGGAGAAGAAAACAAGTTGTTGATGGGATCACAAGAATTGCAGTTGAAGACAGTCAACTAGGGTTTCATCTGGGTCAACCCTAGGTCAACCCTAGGTCAATTGATTGATTTAAGGGCATTCAGGGCTATTGGAGAGATGTGGGGTTCATCATTTGACATGGAGAATAAGAATATGTTGTCATGCTAAGAAGAAATCAAGAGAAATCAAGGAGAAGAGGAGTTTCTAAATTAGGGTTTCTATGTAAAATCCCCTAGTTTAGGTCAAGTTTCCAAGCAAGATAAGTCAAAATGCAAGCTTCAAATGGATCCTTGGCCAACATGAAACTTGTAGAGGATCTCAAGACCTTTAATTTGAGTGGTGGAAGACATCAAGGAGATTTATAGAACTCAAGTTATGGTCCTTGCAAGTTACAGGTCATCTGAGGTATCTGAAATTTTGTCTGTGAAAGTGACTTGACTTCCAAGCAACGTTTACCCCTCAAGGAAATTTAAAATGAATTTCTGGTAAACATAAGAATTGTTCCTCATTGTCTTAGCTTTCTAGAATGGTATAGTATGCCTTCATATTATGTGTGGAACTCAACTTATGGTCTTGGCAAGCAAAGGGTATTTTGGTCATTTGTGAATTACAGGTCATTTTAACCTATGTCCAAAACTCATACAAGGAGGCCTCAAATGGAAAAACTTACAACATAAAACTTGCTCCAAATGACATTTTGAGTCTAGAAAAGTGACCATGAGAGATTGGAAATGTCCATAGCACAAGGTTTCAAAATTGGTGAATGTAATGAAGAAAAATGGCTTAAAAAATGATATTTTTCATATCTTGGCCAAATGATGCAAAATTATAGGCCATTTTGAATGGAAAAGGAATTTTAAAAACATTGGCTAAAGTGGAATTTTGAGCTTAGGTCATAATTTGTGAGTTATCCATGGTTGCTTGAATTGAAAGTAACATAATCCAAATTGAAAGGGAAAAGTGTAAGGGAAATTTCTCCAATGTTCTAGGAGGTTCCTACATCACCTATATATTCATGCAAGCTGATTCATGCAAGGGTTGGTGCTCCCATTTGTCCAAAATCTCCATTTTCATCCATTTTCTCATTCTTGCATAAACTACTCAAACTCCTTCAAATCTTGATCATTTTGCAAAATTCTTGATCCCATCATTCTATACAATCATCATATAACCCGTTTCAAGTAAGATCCAGTGGAAATAGTTCCAAATTCGTGTGTTGTAAGTCCATGCTCAAAAGTGCAAGAAGAATCCATTACAAGAATTCAGAGTGTTTGGGCAAGAGTAGATGCATACAGTATCAAGATTCAAGCACATTGATCAGGTTTAAGCCATTGCTGAGCTCGAGGTGAAGGATTCACCATTCTGTTTTCCAAATTATACCAGGTATGTTCTCCATTCAAATTAGCTTGATGTAGTTAGCATAACATAGGTTTGTTAGGATAATAGTGACCTAGGTGGTTAGAGGAGTAATCCTGAAGCTTTTAGTGTGAATTGGTGAAGATTCTTGCATGAGCCATAAAACTGTTTTGATCCATAACTAGGAGATTAGTGAGTGGTGGCTCATTTGGATTAGTGTAGCATGATCAGTGATGCTTGATTAATGTTCTGTTAGCAAGAGATTAGGGTTTAGTGAAGGTCAGATTTGAGGCAGCCATGGAAGGGAAGCTATCGTGTTTAGTGATTGGGTGAGGTTTAACAAAAACTGATGATGTAGTTGCATTCTACGTGGAAAATGAAGCAAGTTTGGTGTTTGTAGTTTTGATTTTTATGAGGAGATGAGGGAGAACCGAATGCTTGAAGATGGAATCGTGCATGGAGGGTTTCTGAAACCCTAAATGCTGGAGGTTGAAGAAGGGTGGGGGGCCGTACGATGGAGGTTGGACTTTTGACCTGGGGAAAGTATCCAACGGCCATGATTAAAGCTTCAATCTGGTGGGAAAATTTAAAATCCAAAACGCACCGTTTCACTAATTGGGGGGATTGGGCTCAGAGAGCTATTCGCACCCCCCAATTTCATAAGCCCAACGCGCTGAACATGGATTGTTTGCTATTTTCACCCCCTCTGGTTATTTCTTTGTATTTTATTTTTATTTTCTTTATATTTTTCATGCATCTTATAAAATTCATAATAAATAGCAAAATCATCATTTTTAATTCATTCTTTTTGCATATTTTTCTTTAGGATGTCAAGAAAATTATAAAAAATAAAAATGGCATTTTATTTTTTGTTTGATATTTTTCCCATATTTTCTAAATAAATAGCATTTTACATGATTTCATTCCATACATAATTTTGTTAATTTTTGTTCTATTAATTGCTTCAATATTTTTCATCCATTCTTTTTAGGTTGTTTAGGTTAGACATTGAACTTGTAGATTCAATTTAGTTCCCATTTTTAGAAATTAATTTTAGGTGCTTAATGTAGGTGTGAATAACATGGATAAAACTAGGGTTTTAGGTGATGACTTAGGGGATTTGATTCTTTTCCCTTAGGACTTAGGGCTTGACTAGTTTAGTTATGGGACTATAGGGGCTATGGGTAGTTATTAGATCCCTTAGGAAAAGTCAGGATTCCCCTACTGCTATTGATATACTGTATATCTGATTGACTGGTGTGGTGTGCCCTCTGGGGATTATTGCTTGCTTGTGTGGGTATTGGGATTGTCTGGGGGCCTGGGAGAGCTGAAGACTTGAGGAGATGAAGACCATTGGAGATCCAGAGATTGAGGATCAACTGCCAGAGTTGGAGAGGAGGTTCTTGCTAGCAGCTGCTGAGGAGACTAGGGTTTAGGAGCTAGGCAGAGCTCTAGATTAGAAAGATTGTTTCTCAAACATGGAATGCCTTGTCTGCATCCATCCTTTCTCTATGATTCAAAGTCTCTTTCAAATATCCACCTCCTTCCTTTGGAAGGATCAGTGAATGTATTTGAAAGATAGAACTTTTGAGGGAAAATTATCTGTATAATGTTAGCAGTTGATGAACCACCCTTGGTAGGTAATTAACTGTCTAACATTCACTTCATCTGGTTGGCTGATGTTCATTCTGGAGCCTGAGGCTTGAAGAAAAACCATTGCAGATAAAAGACTGATGATCAAATCCCTTACCTGGAGGCCATGAAGATGGAGATTGATGCTTGTTGAAGCCCATAAATGATTGGGGATTACTTGAAGCCAGATGTTGATTCAGAGCTGCTGATGCTGTTTATTTTTGCTGTATTTCATTTCTGATGTATTGATCGGTTTTCTGGACTGTATTGTTTGCTGTTTACCCTGTTGGGTTGAAAGTGAAGTCTGTTCACTTTTGCCTATTGTTTTTTAGGTTCGAGGTTGAGTGGGACTCCCTTGCCTCGCTTGTACTGTTGCATCCATGCATTTTACTGTTTTACTGTATATATCTGGTATTGTTTCTGTTTCTGCCTATCCCTTAGGATCTCTGTTTCTCTCTGTGCAAGAGAGGAGCATGATAGACACTAGGTTTTAACCCATGCATGATAACATTAGGTTAGTTTGTTTCCCTTCGCAACCGTAGGTTGGAGTTCTGTCTCTTCTTTCTCGAAACAAACAGAAAACACAATAAATATTTCAAACCCAATAAAAGACACTTCTTCCGTAAAAGAATGTGAACTCATCAAGGCGTCATTTTTGTCCGCTTGGACTGTTAATCAGAAAAACCCTTTTTCAGAAGGAATAAAAACAATCAAAACAGACTTGTGTCGTACGTGGCCCGAACTACGTTTGCTCTGATCTTTCATGCTGTGTGAAAGTACGTAGGCATAGGATGCGATATCCTAGCGAGCAACCTTCCCCTCCTTTCCCGTAGGTAGGCGAACTACGTTGACTCTGATTTCTCGTTCCAGACGGGAATACGTAGGCATAAAGTGCGATACTTTGCCGAGTCATTTTTATTTTCATCTTCTTTTCTTTTTAACCCTTGACCTATAGTTTAGATAGAATAACAATCCATACCCGAAAACAAGCGTGGATCCCGTCGAGTACGACGGACGTGAGGGGTGTTAATACCTTCCCCTTGCGTAACCGACTCCCGAATCCAGGTTTTGGTTGCGACGACCATACCTTTCCCATGTTGTGCGAGGTTTACTCTGAGCGTTTCCTTTCCCTCCCGTGGGATAAATAACGCACGGTGGCGACTCTTCTGTTCAGCCGACGCCGATTTTCGCAGTAGCGACAGCTGGCGACTCTGCTGGGGATCCAACGTCCCCTGGCTGCTAAGGACTGCGATAGTTTTTATGCATTTGGGATCCAACGTCCCTTAAGAGAGTCAATCCTAGCGCTTGTTTTCCCGTCGAGGATTTTGTATGGAGTTATTGTATATTTCTGACCTTTATTTTCAGCTTTGTATATATGGATTATTATTGCTGTATTGGGGTGTGACGGGTGTTCTGATATTGAGTGAGAAGCCGGACCTGGGCTTGAGTGCACCTAGAATTAGAGTAGAAAGTAGTGGGCGCGTGCCGGCTTTGCTTGCATTAGTGTCTCATGAAATCTACACTCGAACGAGGTTCTTCTGGTTGGCTTCTTTTTCTACCCTTTGGGTCGAAGGGGTTGTTGGTCAGCTGAATTGTCGACTCCGGGAACCGATCATTTGGAAGTTGGCTAAGTGAGGCCTCTTCAGGATTTGATGATGCCACTCCTTCTGGGAATCGTATCATCAACCCTGAAAGACTGTGACGCCGACGACCGCATAGGATGCCATACCCTTGTCAGTTACTAGGACATCCACCTGTGAGAGGGTTTGGGGTTATGCAGGTAACTAGACCTTCAGACTACCGGTTATTTCTTGATCAGAGATCCTGGGTATTTATGGATAGTTCTGAGGTCTGCCAGAGACCAGTTGGAGTTATGGTTTGAGGTCTGTCAGAGACCAGTGTTGGAGCTTTGTTTTAGGTCTATCTGAGACCAGGGTTTGATGACTTCTGGATGGTCTATCTGAGACCTTTCTTGATTGGGTTCAGGCTATTCAGCTACAGCTTTGGTCCTTGTTGCATGTTACTTGCATTGCATTGCCTGCATATCCATTACCACTTGCATTTCACTAACGTGTGTCTGTGCTGCAGGTGCATTTGCATATTCCCCGGTTCTAGTACCCAGACTTCTGAGTATTGATTATGGATGGTTTGAGGAAGACAGTTGCGTATAAGCTGCCTTCACCTGATATTACTTCTTTACTTGGTCTGATATCTCTTGCCGATGAGGAGGTTAGGAGAAGCTTCAGAATGAGTCATGGGAGATTACTGAGATTAGTCTGCAAGCCCACGGCTGATGAGATGAACGGGCTATACACCTTGATGCAGTTCTATGACCCCGCATTGAGATGCTTTACTTTTGCTGACTTCATTCTAGGGCCCACCATTGAGGAGTATGTGGAGTTTACTGAGCTTCCCGTGCAGAACAAGGTTCCCTTTATTCACTCTACTGCTGACCCCAAGTTGGAGGACTTAGCCAAAGCCTTGCATATGAACGCTGCTGAGTTGTTAGTGACTTCTTGGCTCGGGGTTCCCGGTTTCTCTCTGGATTTTCTGGTCGGCAAGGCTCAAGAGTACGCCAAGAACGGTTGTTGGGTGGTTTTCAATGCTATTTTGGCTTTATGCATTTATGGAATCGTGCTGTTTCCTAACTTGCCCAACTTTGTGGATCTGGACGCTTTCTATCTGTTTGCTGCAGGCAACCCAGTGCCAACGTTGATCGGAGACTTCTACCACTCATTGCACTACAAGAACGAAAACCGAAGGGGAAAAGTTGTTTACTGCTGTGCTCCTCTATTGAATATGTGGTTCAAAAGTCATCTCCCCATGAAGGGACCATTTGTAGACAGTGCAACCTCAGCCAGTTGGTCAGAGCGCCTGATGAGGCTATATTCCGAAGACGTTGTGTGGTTTGATCGAGACCTGTTGGGATCTGAGCTCATCTTCAGCTGTTCTGGGTACCCTAATGTGCCGCTGATAGGAAGGAAAGGGTGTATCAACTATAACCCTTCTCTATTCATTCATCAGTTCGGATATGCACTGAAGAATCCACCTCAGGAGGAGGAAGTACAGGAATCTCTGTACTTCACCGGAGACGTGAAGGGGGAGTTATTAGCCAAGTTGCAACATGCCTAGACGCGTATTAACCGCAGAGGGAAGCCGTTGCTAGGGAAGAATGACTGTCAGGCTTATGCGCCTTACAGGGTTTGGATCCAGGAAAGAGCAAGTCAGTTGCGGATGTCATTTCCAGATGCGCCAGTCCTTGTTCCTATTCCGGTAGCAGAGCCAACTACTGTTTCTAGGGAGGCCTACGAGCAAGTTGTGAAGGAAAAGGAAGCCTTGATGAAGATCAACAAAGGGTTAGAGCAAGAGCTAGCTCAAGTACGCAGTGAGAAAAACAAGGCCGTATATGCTTTCCAACAACAAATCGAGCTGTTAAACAGGTTAGGGGCTGAGTTGACTGAGGAAAAGAAGAAGCGTGAACGTCTGGGGCAAGAGTTCAGAAGCTCCCATGACATGCTGGAAGCCAAAAAGAAGGCGCTTGGCGCAGCATACCGAGAAATCTCCTCTTGCAATAAGACTTGGAATGCTACTCTCACCAACAATAAGAAGAGGGAAGATAAGCTGAAGCAGCAAATCTCCGACCTAGAAGAGAAGTTGAAGTCTAGCATCAATAAGTGTGAGGAGGAAGTGATGACCCGGTATAGTGTCCAGCATGCACTGAACAAGGCAATCAAATCCAGAGATGAAGCGGTGTCTCAGAAGCGAAAGCTAGAAGATTGCTTCGGAGAAGCAACATGGGAAGAAACTGCTGAAGACGTGCGCCGTGTTCTTAAGAAGAGAAACCAACTTGTTGAAGGGCTGCTTGATCGACCAAGCCATCCAGAGACCAAGAAGTTGATAGAAGAGTACCAGACTTTTGGGAGGATTTGATCATTTCATATAGTAACTTGTATGCTTTATTTGCATAGTGCTGACCATCACCAGAATTGTTGGTTGAGGTCATGCCTTCCTTGTACTCTCAGCGACATTGTATTCTGGTTTTCTCAGCAATATATGAGGCTTTCTATGATTCAGCTCCGATATTCCTATTGTCAACACTGTCACTGCACTAGCACCTTCACACTAGAACTGGGGGAATGAATTTCCCTAATGCACAGACACATTGCATTGCATCCATATTCATATTGCATTACAGGTAATCTTTGAATAGTGTCTTATTTCCTGCTCTGTACCAGGTACTTCTCAGGATTGCAGATCAGCACCCGCACCGCTATTCTACCCGCACCAACTGTCGAAGAATCATGGATCAAATGCAGAACGAGATGCAAGATGTGCGCGAGAAGCTCGCTCTCTTTATGCAGACCATGGAAGCTATTGCGAAAGGGCAGGAGAATTTGCAGGCCATGGTCCAGCCTCTGTTGGCCCGAAACGCTGGTCACGATAACGAGGATCATCAGTCTGTGCGAGTCGACACTGCTCATGGAGATGGCACTCCCACGCCAGTGGCTCCACCTGTAGTCAATATACCTGCTGCTAATGTCAACAACGCTACCGCTGCTGTGAATGGTAACGTCGGAGTTGGGAACGAGACTGCTGTCCATAACGTTGGGCTTGGTGATGTCAACTTGGGTGATAATATGGGAGGCAACGGCTTTGGCAATGCTGGATTCGGGTTCAGCGATCAGGGATTCGATAACGCTGGGAAATATGGCTTTAATGCTCAAGGCTTTGGGCAGGATGGTTATGGTGCGGCCAATCAGGGTTACGGAGGTTTTGGAAATGGAAACGGTGCTGGATTTATGGCTTTTGGTCCCGCTGGAGGTGTTCAAGGGTACGGCAACAGAGGCCGAGGTCCGGGGATGAATCAGATCAGAGCTGGGCGTAATAATGGATATGATGGGTACGGAGCTGGAAATGGTATGTGGCCAGAAGATCAGCAGGAGGACGCCTTCTCCGGAGGAGGTTTTGAAGGACCGATGGATGACTCCCAGAAGATTAGAATGCTGGAAGAGCAGATGAGGGGAGTCCTAAACCAAAGTGCTGTGGGTTTGGACATGGCCACAATGGGGCTGGTACCGGGCTTGAGGGTGCCAATTAAATTCAAAGCTCCTGCGTTTGACAAGTATAAAGGGGACACATGTCCAAAAGTGCATGTACGAGCCTATTACAGAAAGATGTCTGCATACTCAACTGATGAAAGAATGCTAATGCATTTCTTTCAAGATAGTCTGTCGGGCCCTTCCCTAGAGTGGTACATGGGGTTGGAGCCAACTGATATCAAGACGTGGAAGCAATTAGCAGAGGCATTTGTAGCTCACTACAAGTATAATAGCGATTTGGCGCCCAATCGGGTCCAATTGGCCGGGCTGTCACAGAAAAAGGGGGAGAGCTTTAAAGAGTACGCGCAAAGGTGGCGCGATATGGCTGCCCGGGTCCGTCCTCCGGTAGAAGATAAGGAAATGAATGACATGTTTGTCGGTACTTTCACAGGTCTGTTTCATGATATGCTGTTTCACACGTCTCTGGCCAGTTTTTCGGACCTAATTCTGATGGGGGAAAAGATTGAACGTAACATTAAGCAAGGAAAGTTCCAGGCTGAGGAATCAACTGCATCTGGCAGTAATAGGAAGGCTTTTGGTGGGCGCCGTCAGGGCGAGGCAAGCGCAGTATTTGGAGGCCGAGGCCGAGGCAGGGGACGAAACCAATATCGTCAGCCGCAGCAGGTGGCGAGTGTTACTATCCCATACCAGCAACAACCACTCCAGCAACAACAACCGGTTCAGCAACAGCCAATGCAACAGCAGCAGCAGCCTCAGCAGGGGGCACAGCAGGCTCAGCGAAGATTCCAGGGTAGTAAACCAAGAAGAGTATTTGAGAAGCCTCCCTCAACCTATGCAGATTTGTTGCAGACATTGTTGGGATTGAACCTGGTAGAGAAAAGAACTCTGGCACCGATAACGGGAGCTCCCCCGTTTGGTTACGATGCAAGTAGGCACTGTGAGTTTCATTCTGGGGCTCCGGGCCACGATATAGAAGGTTGCCATGCTTTTAAGCATGTTGTGCAGGATCTTTTGGACAATAAGGCTATCAACTTCGGAACGGCAGGTCCGAATATAGTGCAGAAACCCATGCCTCATCATGGGGCTAACGCCATTCTAACCGAGGAAGGGTTGAATCTGGTTATGAATATCGAAGACTTGAAGACGCCGCTGAGCGAGATAAAGAGCCGACTGTTGCAAGGGGGTGTTTACCCAGGATGTGACGAATATTGTTTGGAATGCTGGACCCTAGCTGGGGGGTGTGATGATTTGAAGAAAGGCATTCAGGCTTTAATTAATGAAGGCATATTGCAGTTCGACCAGGCAGCAACTGAAGAGCCTGCAAGGGCGATAACAGATAGTCGGAATGATGTGGCCACGGTAATGATTCCTCGGAAGACAATCACTATTGCAGCACCAGCTCAGCGACCACCGATCACCATAACTAAGGCCGGGCCAATCCCGTACGAGAGCACGAAAGCAGTCCCCTGGTCATATGGGTTGGAGGTGTATTGTGACGGGATAAAAATTGATGTTAATAAGCAGCCAGCCGAGACTGTGGATAATGTTGTTGGCTCAGGAGGTATGACAAGGAGTGGTAGGATCTTTATATCCCCTGAAGTGGAGGCTGAAAGATTAGCAAAGGGAAAAGGGAAAGTGGTTGAGAACGTTCCGGTGCAAGCAAGTGACAAAGAATCGGCATCGAAAGACGTAGAAGAGTTCATGCGCTTGATTCGGAAAAGTGATTATAAGATTGTGGAGCATCTACAGCAGACGCCGTCCAAGATATCTATCCTGTCATTGCTGTTGTGTTCAGAAGCTCACAGAAATGCTTTGCTGAAAGTCCTGGATACTTCTTTTGTACCCCAAGACGTCTCCGTGAATCAGCTGGAAGGAGTGTTGGCACATGTGAATGCAGGCCACAACTTGGGCTTTACTGATTTCGACTTGACTCCGAAAGGAAGAGATCATAATATGGCGCTGCATGTGTCTGTTGAGTGTAGAGGATCAGTAATGTCACACGTATTAGTTGACACCGGATCGTCTTTGAATGTGCTGCCCAAGAAGGCGATGATGAAGCTGGATGTTAGAGGAATCTTGTGCACGCCCAGTGATTTGATAGTCAGAGCGTTTGACGGCACGAGGAGAACAGTCTTTGGATCGATCACATTGCCTCTACAGGTGGGGCCGGAAGTGTTTGCAACTGAGTTTTATATCATGGATATACAGCCTGCGTACAGCTGCTTGCTTGGAAGACCCTGGATTCATGGGGCAGGGACAGTCACATCCACCCTGCATCAGAAGTTAAAATATATGGTCGGAGACAGCGTAGTCACCGTGTGCGGAGAAGAGGACATCCTGGTCAGCCATCTGTCGTCATTTAAATATGTGGAGGTCGACGGAGAAATCCATGAAACGCCCTGCCAGGCATTTGAAGGGTTGCGCATCAAGGACAAAGGTCCCGGGCCGAGCAAAGTGCCAGAAATAGCCGTCTCATCGTATAAAGAAGCTCAAGCTCTGGTAGAAGCAGGAGAAGCAAAGGGCTGGGGCAAAGTGTTGGACATTCCTGTGAAGATGGACCGGTTCGGGCTGGGATACCAACCGTCGTCATCCACTCCTTCCGTGGGAGCACCCCGTTTCAGAGGGCCAGTCACCATCTCTGCCAGTGGAGTATGTCATGAGACCGTCAATGCTGCTTCGGAGTCTGATGAAGGAGACAGCGACTGTGATATGGATGCCTGGATTCAGCCAAGCACGCCAGGACAAGGACTGTGCAACTGGTCTATTCAGGAGCTTGTTCCTGTGACTTTTAAACAGTAATGCTTTGCTTTATTAATTGTTGAATAATCTGATGTCTTGCCCGGGGTATCAGGATTTGCTTAGGGCTGCGTTGTTATGAACATTGCGTGTTAATCATTAAATAAATGGCGTTTTTTCATGTGCAAATACTGTAATCCCTGTCTTTCTTGTTTTATATTTTTCAATAAAATGGCTACGTGGTTGCTCGCTTTATACGCATTTTGAAGCGCTTAACCGTTCCTTTTGCAGGATAACATGTTCAAATGACATCCTTGAACCACCTATGACTCGTCCCGACTTTGAGCACCCGGTATTTCAGGCCGAAGAAGAGGTTATCGAAGATAGTGATGTTCCTGAAGAACTGTCTTGGTTAGTGAAGCAAGAGGAAAGAGCCATTCTGCCTCACGACGAGGTCATCGAAATTATCAACTTCGGATTGGAAGGGGTTGAGAAGAATATTCGTATCGGAGCCGCACTGCAGAGTGATATCAAGCGAAGACTGGTTGAAATGCTCCGAGAGTATAACGATGTATTCGCTTGGTCATATGAAGATATGCCGGGGCTCGATACAGACATGGTTGTGCATCGCCTGCCACTGAAAGAAGATTGCCCACCGGTCAAACAAAAGCTTCGCAGAACTCGACCAGATATGGCAATTAAGATCAAAGAGGAAGTTCAAAAACAGTGGGACGCTGGTTTCCTGGCTGTGACGAAGTATCCTTCATGGGTTGCCAACATCGTACCAGTGCCAAAGAAAGATGGCAAGGTTCGAATGTGCGTGGATTATCGAGATTTGAATAAAGCAAGCCCAAAAGACGATTTTCCACTTCCTCATATTGACGTGTTAGTTGATAATACCGCTCAGTACTCAGTATTCTCCTTCATGGATGGCTTTTCGGGCTACAACCAAATTAAAATGGCGCCAGAGGATATGGAGAAGACTACTTTCATAACGCCTTGGGGAACATTTTGCTACAAAGTGATGCCCTTTGGTTTGAAAAATGCTGGGGCAACATATCAGCGTGCGATGACGACTCTTTTCCATGACCTGATGCACAAAGAGATCGAAGTCTATGTTGACGATATGATTGCCAAATCCCAGACGGAGGAAGAGCATCTGGTGAATCTGCTGAAGCTATTTAAAAGGCTTAGGAAGTTCAGGCTGAGACTGAACCCTAGCAAATGCACCTTCGGGGTGAGATCGGGTAAGCTCCTGGGATTTATCGTAAGCGAAAGAGGAATAGAGGTCGATCCTGCTAAAATAAAAGCGATTCAAGAAATGCCGACGCCTAAAACAGAGAAAGAGGTGCGCGGGTTTTTAGGGAGGTTGAACTACATTGCTCGGTTCATATCTCACCTAACGGCCACGTGTGAACCATTATTCAAGTTGTTGAAGAAAGATCAAGCTGTAACGTGGAACGAAAATTGTCAAAAGGCGTTCGATAAAATAAAGCAGTACTTGCAGGAGCCTCCCATTCTGATACCCCCAGTGGCAGGTAGACCCTTGATAATGTATTTGACGGTTCTTGAGGGAAGCATGGGTTGTGTTCTCGGTCAACATGACGAGACAGGGAGAAAAGAGCATGCAATCTATTACCTGAGTAAGAAATTTACAGATTGTGAATCTCGATATTCAATGCTGGAGAAAACTTGTTGCGCGCTAGCCTGGGCCGCCAAGCGTTTGAGGCAGTACATGCTGAATCATACAACCATGCTCATCTCGAAGATGGATCCTATCAAATATGTGTTTGAAAAGCAGGCGTTGTCAGGGAGAATTGCCCGTTGGCAGATGGTCTTGACTGAATATGATATTCAATATGTCTCGCAGAAGGCTATAAAGGGGAGTGTGCTGTCTGAGTATCTGGCGGAGCAGCCTATTGAAGAGTACCAATCGATGAGGTTTGATTTTCCTGACGAGGATATCATGTACCTAAAGATGAAAGATTGTGAGGAGCCGTTGCCAGACGAAGGACCAAAGTTGGGTTCCAAATGGAAAATGATATTTGACGGAGCCGTGAATGCTTACGGTAGCGGAATAGGGGCAATCATCACTACGCCACACGGGTCGCACATCCCGTTTACTGCCCGATTGACCTTTTCTGTTACCAATAATGAGGCCGAATACGAAGCTTGCATAATGGGGCTTGAAGAAGCCATTGATTTGCGAATCAAACATCTGGACGTATACGGAGACTCAGCTCTGGTGGTGAATCAGATCAAAGGGGAATGGGAGACGCGTCAGCCCAACTTGATACATTACATGAACTATGCAAGGAGATTGTTGCCCTTCTTCGACAAGGTTGAATTGCATCACGTACCGCGGGCAGAGAACCAAATGGCTGACGCTCTGGCCACTTTGTCTTCCATGTACAAGGTCAACTTCTGGAACGAAGCTCCCCGAATTATTATCTCTCGGCTTGACAGGCCAGCTTATGTATTTGCTATTGATGAAGCATCTGATGACAAACCATGGTATTTTGATATCCTTAATTTCCTGAAGAATAAAGAGTATCCGGCTGGGGCATCCAGTCAAGATCAGAAGACTCTCAGGAGGTTAGCAGGCAATTTCTACTTGAATCCGGACGATGTCTTATACAGAAGGAACCACGATTTGGTGCTGTTGCGTTGTGTAGACGAAAAAGAGGCAAAACTTCTCATGGAGGAAATACATGAAGGTACCTTTGGTACGCATGCTGGTGGACATGCTATGACGAGAAAGCTGCTGCGGGCAGGTTATTTTTGGCTGACCATGGAAACTGATTGTTTCAAGTTTGCGAGGAAGTGTCACCAGTGCCAAATCTATGCTGATAAGATCCATGTGCCTCCAAGTCCTCTGAATGTAATGTCATCGCCATGGCCGTTCTCTATGTGGGGAATCGATATGATTGGAAAGATCGAGCCGACAGCTTCTAACGGGCATCGGTTCATCCTAGTAGCAATCGATTATTTCACCAAGTGGGTGGAAGCGGCGTCTTATGCAAATGTAACGAAGCAAGTGGTGGCCAGATTCATCAAGAGAGATATCATTTGCCGATATGGGATTCCCGAGCGGATAATCACGGACAATGGTTCGAACCTGAACAACAAAATGATGAAGGAGCTCTGTCAGAATTTCAAGATCGAACATCACAACTCCTCCCCTTACCGACCCAAGATGAATGGCGCTGTCGAGGCGGCCAATAAGAATATCAAGAAGATCGTTCAGAAAATGGTCGTGACCTATAAGGATTGGCATGAGATGCTACCTTTTGCTCTGCACGGTTATCGTACGACGGTACGCACATCAACCGGGGCAACTCCGTTCTCGTTGGTATACGGAATGGAAGCGGTGCTACCATTAGAAGTCGAGATCCCTTCTCTGAGGGTATTGCGAGACGTTCAGCTGGACGAGGCAGAATGGGTGAAAGACAGGTTGAATCAACTGAGCTTAATGGATGAGAAGAGGCTAGCTTCTCTAGCCTACAGTCGTTTGTACCAGAGCCGAATGAAGAAAGCGTATGATAAGAAGATACATCCGCGAAGCTTTCAGACGGGCGACCTTGTGCTGAAAAGGATTCTCCCGCCGCAAACAGATCACAGGGGCAAGTGGACCCCCAACTACGAAGGGCCATACGTTGTCAGAAAAGTCTTCTCAGGAGGAGCGTTGTTGTTGTCCACTATGGACGGAGAAGACTTCACGTCGCCTGTGAATTCGGACGCAGTTAAAAAATACTTTGCTTAAAATAGACCCGCTGGACAGAAAAAGAGAGTCCAGGCAAAAATGGGGCATCCTGGCGAACCAAAAACAGAATGAAAGGTTCGGGCAAAAATTAGGGATAAAATGGAAAAATGTACACCCGCGAAGTTGAAAACCTACACTGGGCGACTTCGGCAAAAAAGGGTATCCCGGTGAGCTGAAAACCCGTAAAGGGCGGTTCACGCAAAAGTTAGGGATTTGAAAAGCAAATGACTGCGGTCTGAGTTTGATAATTGCAATGAGCATCAATGCGGGAGAATACATTTGAGGAGTCAGTTATCTGATGCAATCTCTTCAGAAGTGGGGATACCGGGAAATCATTAGAGTCGGACGAGTCATGGGAGGATCAGTTCGTGGTGTTCATCTGCATCCCGTTGCCGACATGTGTACAAATTTAAGTTGTCAATATTTATGCTTCTTGTGCATACTTGTGTACGCGTATATTTGCTTTGTGTAGCTTCCTCATTTCAGGAGTTACATCCCGTGTACAAAACTCCGCCCATTCAGGGGCCCAATCAATAAAATACGTTATTCAGTACTTGACACTGTTCTTTACTGTTTTGTGCATGATTAACGCCTAAGTTTGATGAAACTAGCATGAGTATAACGTCGCTGGCCCTTGCCAACAGTTGCTAAAGCTTTGAATTAACTGAAAATAACGTCACTAACCTGAGTTGATTTGGTTGCATAGGCTTGTCTTGTTTGTGTTGTCGCAGGTTTCATAACCATACGAGGAAGAGGACCAAAAGATTGCAATAACTAAAGACTCAGCCCTCACGCAGGTCATGCAGGTTCTTCCTGAAGAAGGATAGAACTCTCCAGCTAGTCGTAGCTTATGCAAAAAGGATTATCCAGCAAAGCCATTTATTCTCAACAGAATTGACGATTCCAAAATCATAAGGCTGTGGTGAGCTGTATCCAAGCAGTTTGCCTTTCCCCAAGAGAATCATCTCATCCCCAGCGGAATTCTCTTTTCAGCAAGTGTTCTTTCCTCCCAGTAGAACCCGAAGATCAAGACTCTCCCCAGCAGAGTTGGTTGTGGGTCCTGGCATTTATTTTGTCAGGGATACTGTGTAATATCAGTTCACCCTCCAGCAGAGAAGTCCAATCATACTTGGCACACTTGCTATTCCCCAGCAAAGTTATATTCCCCAGCAGGGGGTTACCTCAACAGGGTGTTTGGTTTGAGCTCCCAACTTCCCAGCAGGGTCGACTTCACCCTTCCAGCATTTATTTTGCTGGAATAGTTCTGCAGCATCTGGCTATCCCCAGCGAAGTTGGCATTATCTGCAGCATTTATTTTGCTGAAACAGTTCCCGTATTTTAGCAACTCAGGAAGAGATTTTGCTCAAATGAACTACCAAACATTCAAGATCTCGGCATGGGACATCCAATGATAATATCAGTTCGGCAGTATTCCCCACAGAGTTATCTGTCATCAAAGGGTTTCATGAATCAGAATTTCAGAAGTTGCCTCCGATTATCAGAACAGGCATCCGGTAGTTTAGTTCCCAGACATCCCCAGTAGAGTCCGCCCCAAAGTCGCTGTTACATTAGTGCTAAAGAAGTTTGTGGGTCGGGATCAAGGGAGAACTAAGTCCTGACGTGGACAATTTATTCCTATATTGACGGGATTTCTTCAGAAGTGGGCGTCCTAACGTGGACAGATTTATTTCCCCGGGTTGAGGAGATGTGTTAGTCCTAACGTGGACAGATTCGGGTTCTCGAAATTGGTAGAATGTGAAGTCATGACGTTGACCAAAATTGATTGCTCTTTGTGTTGGTGTCCTGACCATTTACTCTCAGCAGTTATCTTTCTTCGTGTTGGTGAAGCGTGGGTCCTGACGTGGACAGATCAGAGGAGATGTGAGTCCTGACGTGGACAAGTTTTATTTCCCCAGCGGGTCGAAGATGCCTGAGTCCTGACGGGGACAAATCAAGACGCACATGGGTCCTGACATAGACGAATCTATTCCTAACGTGGAAAAAGATGGAGATTCTTTACGTGGAAAGACGAGTTTATTCCTAACGTGGAAAAAGATGGAGATTCCTTACGTGGAAAGACGAGTTTATTCCTAACGTGGAAAGATGAGATTCCTTACGTGGAAAAGAATGGGTTTCCTTACGTGGAAAGATTGAGTCCTCACGCGGACATATCAAGCAAGTTGATTCCTGACGTGGAAGAATGATGTACTCCTTACGTGGAAAGGTGAGTCCTAACGTGGACAGGTTCAGAACCAAAGTTGTATTCCTTACGCGGAAAGATTGGAGTCCTGACGCGAACATGTCGAGTGGTATTGGGGTCTTTACGTGGACAGATTGATATAGTTCTCCTTATGTGGAAAGAAGATTGCTTCCTGACGTGGAAGGATGGAAGGTTTAGTCCTGACGTGGACAGATGCAGAAAAGATGATTCCTAACGTGGACGATTTATTGGAATATCCCCCAGCGGAGTGCCAAGATTTTTCTGGGTTAACAGCAAGTGGAATCCTAACGTGGACAAGTTCTAGTTGAGATTTCTTCGTATTGATGACAGACAGAGTCCTAATGTGGACAAGAAAGCAATCTGTTATCCCCAGCGTGGTCGTTACGAGATCAGTGAGCGGCTGCAAACAGTCAGATCCCGGCAGTGGATGTCGTCACCCAAACAGGGGTGCAGTTTATTTCTGCGGTTGGCAAATTTCTGGGTTTCTTAGTATTCAACCGGCTCGTACCTCGAAGGTTTGAAGGCCATTCGCTCTTCACCCAATCGGGTCCAAGTCGCTTGAATAGGGGCAGCTGTTGCACCCTAAAATTTGCTCAACCTTATTCACTTGGAGTCATGTACATAGCCTAACCATCTGCATAACATAAGCATAACAAGTCATTCAACAGGGGATCAAGCATTATTCTCATCTCTAGAGGCCTATCCAGAGGTTATTATCCTAATTCAATCTCATTCAAGTCATCAAGAAAGAATTTGAAAGCAGGGAGTTCAGTGGATCAAGCACTGAGTATATCTCCTAACTGAGGGTGTCTGAGGATCAGCAAGGGAATTATGAGTTGTGAATTGAGAGCATGGGGAGTATCTAGACATCTTGGAGGACTTAGAAAGTCATTTGGAGAAGAAAACAAGTTGTTGATGGGATCACAAGAATTGCAGTTGAAGACAGTCAACTAGGGTTTCATCTGGGTCAACCCTAGGTCAACCCTAGGTCAATTGATTGATTTAAGGGCATTCAGGGCTATTGGAGAGATGTGGGGTTCATCATTTGACATGGAGAATAAGAATATGTTGTCATGCTAAGAAGAAATCAAGAGAAATCAAGGAGAAGAGGAGTTTCTAAATTAGGGTTTCTATGTAAAATCCCCTAGTTTAGGTCAAGTTTCCAAGCAAGATAAGTCAAAATGCAAGCTTCAAATGGATCCTTGGCCAACATGAAACTTGTAGAGGATCTCAAGACCTTTAATTTGAGTGGTGGAAGACATCAAGGAGATTTATAGAACTCAAGTTATGGTCCTTGCAAGTTACAGGTCATCTGAGGTATCTGAAATTTTGTCTGTGAAAGTGACTTGACTTCCAAGCAACGTTTACCCCTCAAGGAGATTTCAAATGAATTTCTGGTCAACATAAGAATTGTTCCTCATTGTCTTAGCTTTCTAGAATGGTATAGTATGCCTTCATATGATGTGTGGAACTCAACTTATGGTCTTGGCAAGCAAAGGGTATTTTGGTCATTTGTGAATTACAGGTCATTTTAACCTATGTCCAAAACTCATACAAGGAGGCCTCAAATGGAAAAACTTACAACATAAAACTTGCTCCAAATGACATTTTGAGTCTAGAAAAGTGACCATGAGAGATTGGAAATGTCCATAGCACAAGGTTTCAAAATTGGTGAATGTAATGAAGAAAAATGGCTTAAAAAATGATATTTTTCATATCTTGGCCAAATGATGCAAAATTATAGGCCATTTTGAATGGAAAAGGCATTTTAAAAACATTGGCTAAATTGGAATTTTGAGCTTAGGTCATAATTTGTGAGTTATCCATGGTTGCTTGAATTGAAAGTAACATAATCCAAATTGAAAGGGAAAAGTGTAAGGGAAATTTCTCCAATGTTCTAGGAGGTTCCTACATCACCTATATATTCATGCAAGCTGATTCATGCAAGGGTTGGTGCTCCCATTTGTCCAAAATCTCCATTTTCATCCATTTTCTCATTCTTGCATAAACTACTCAAACTCCTTCAAATCTTGATCATTTTGCAAAATTCTTGATCCCATCATTATATACAATCATCATATAACCAGTTTCAAGTAAGATCCAGTGGAAATAGTTCCAAATTCGTGTGTTGTAAGTCCATGCTCAAAAGTGCAAGAAGAATCCATTACAAGAATTCAGAGTGTTTGGGCAAGAGTAGATGCATACAGTATCAAGATTCAAGCACATTGATCAGGTTTAAGCCATTGCTGAGCTCGAGGTGAAGGATTCACCATTCTGTTTTCCAAATTATACCAGGTATGTTCTCCATTCAAATTGGCTTGATGTAGTTAGCATGACATAGGTTTGTTAGGATAATAGTGACCTAGGTGGTTAGAGGAGTAATCCTGAAGCTTTTAGTGTGAATTGGTGAAGATTCTTGCATGAGCCATAAAACTGTTTTGATCCATAACTAGGAGATTAGTGAGTGGTGGCTCATTTGGATTAGTGTAGCATGATCAGTGATGCTTGATTAATGTTCTGTTAGCAAGAGATTAGGGTTTAGTGAAGGTCAGATTTGAGGCAGCCATGGAAGGGAAGCTATCGTGTTTAGTGATTGGGTGAGGTTTAACAAAAACTGATGATGTAGTTGCATTCTACGTGGAAAATGAAGCAAGTTTGGTGTTTGTAGTTTTGATTTTTATGAGGAGATGAGGGAGAACCGAATGCTTGAAGATGGAATCGTGCATGGAAGGTTTCTGAAACCCTAAATGCTGGAGGTTGAAGAAGGGTGGGGGGCCGTACGATGGAGGTTGGACTTTTGACCTGGGGAAAGTATCCAACGGCCATGATTAAAGCTTCAATCTGGTGGGAAAATTTAAAATCCAAAACGCACCGTTTCACTAATTGGGGGGATTGGGCTCAGAGAGCTATTCGCACCCCCCAATTTCATAAGCCCAACGCGCTGAACATGGATTGTTTGCTATTTTCACCCCCTCTGGTTATTTCTTTGTATTTTATTTTTATTTTCTTTATATTTTTCATGCATCTTATAAAATTCATAATAAATAGCAAAATCATCATTTTTAATTCATTCTTTTTGCATATTTTTCTTTAGGATGTCAAGAAAATTATAAAAAATAAAAATGGCATTTTATTTTTTGTTTGATATTTTTCCCATATTTTCTAAATAAATAGCATTTTACATGATTTCATTCCATACATAATTTTGTTAATTTTTGTTCTATTAATTGCTTCAATATTTTTCATCCATTCTTTTTAGGTTGTTTAGGTTAGACATTGAACTTGTAGATTCAATTTAGTTCCCATTTTTAGAAATTAATTTTAGGTGCTTAATGTAGGTGTGAATAACATGGATAAAACTAGGGTTTTAGGTGATGACTTAGGGGATTTGATTCTTTTCCCTTAGGACTTAGGGCTTGACTAGTTTAGTTATGGGACTATAGGGGCTATGGGTAGTTATTAGATCCCTTAGGAAAAGTCAGGATTCCCCTACTGCTATTGATATACTGTATATCTGATTGACTGGTGTGGTGTGCCCTCTGGGGATTATTGCTTGCTTGTGTGGGTATTGGGATTGTCTGGGGGCCTGGGAGAGCTGAAGACTTGAGGAGATGAAGACCATTGGAGATCCAGAGATTGAGGATCAACTGCCAGAGTTGGAGAGGAGGTTCTTGCTAGCAGCTACTGAGGAGACTAGGGTTTAGGAGCTAGGCAGAGCTCTAGATTAGAAAGATTGTTTCTCAAACATGGAATGCCTTGTCTGCATCCATCCTTTCTCTATGATTCAAAGTCTCTTTCAAATATCCACCTCCTTCCTTTGGAAGGATCAGTGAATGTATTTGAAAGATAGAACTTTTGAGGGAAAATTATCTGTATAATGTTAGTAGTTGATGAACCACCCTTGGTAGGTAATTAACTGTCTAACATTCACTTCATCTGGTTGGCTGATGTTCATTCTGGAGCCTGAGGCTTGAAGAAAAACCATTGCAGATAAAAGACTGATGATCAAAGCCCTTACCTGGAGGCCATGAAGATGGAGATTGATGCTTGTTGAAGCCCATAAATGATTGGGGATTACTTGAAGCCAGATGTTGATTCAGAGCTGCTGATGCTGTTTATTTTTGCTGTATTTCATTTCTGATGTATTGATCGGTTTTCTGGACTGTATTGTTTGCTGTTTACCCTGTTGGGTTGAAAGTGAAGTCTGTTCACTTTTGCCTATTGTTTTTTAGGTTCGAGGTTGAGTGGGACTCCCTTGCCTCGCTTGTACTGTTGCATCCATGCATTTTACTGTTTTACTGTATATATCTGGTATTGTTTCTGTTTCTGCCTATCCCTTAGGATCTCTGTTTCTCTCTGTGCAAGAGAGGAGCATGATAGACACTAGGTTTTAACCCATGCATGATAACATTAGGTTAGTTTGTTTCCCTTCGCAACCGTAGGTTGGAGTTCTGTCTCTTCTTTCTCAAAACAAACAGAAAACACAATAAATATTTCAAACCCAATAAAAGACACTTCTTCCGTAAAAGAATGTGAACTCATCAAGGCATCATTTTTGTCCGCTTGGACTGTTAATCAGAAAAACCCTTTTTCAGAAGGAATAAAAACAATCAAAACAGACTTGTGTCGTACGTGGCCCGAACTACGTTTGCTCTGATCTTTCATGCTGTGTGAAAGTACGTAGGCATAGGATGCGATATCCTAGCGAGCAACCTTCCCCTCCTTTCCCGTAGGTAGGCGAACTACGTTGACTCTGATTTCTCGTTCCAGACGGGAATACGTAGGCATAAAGTGCGATACTTTGCCGAGTCATTTTTATTTTCATCTTCTTTTCTTTTTAACCCTTGACCTATAGTTTAGATAGAATAACAATCCATACCCGAAAACAAGCGTGGATCCCGTCGAGTACGACGGACGTGAGGGGTGCTAATACCTTCCCCTTGCGTAACCGACTCCCGAATCCAGGTTTTGGTTGCGACGACCATACCTTTCCCATGTTGTGCGAGGTTTACTCTGAGCGTTTCCTTTCCCTCCCGTGGGATAAATAACGCACGGTGGCGACTCTTCTGTTCAGCCGGCGCCGATTTTCGCAGTAGCGACACAAAGTTGCAAGTATGTTTTGGGGCTGCACCATATTCAATGTCATGTCCAAAATGATTTCTTTCTCTTCCGATATAAGACGACATGCAATTGAATACCCGACTAACTTTTCACACATGTCATGGTTATGTAAACATCATATTACATTAAATATCCATTTTCTATTTGACAAAATATAACCATACAACTTAAAGGGACACCAACATTTTCGCGAACCAGTGTCATTTCGTTTAGATTTATGAAGAGGAGTTCTATACTTTCCACTTCTTTCTTATCTCATTTTAACAAATGCAACTCTTCTATCTAAATCATTATCAAACCTTTCGATTATAACACCGAACCAAATTTAGATGCCTTTGTTCAAATCCATTGAAGCATTTGATCACGATACTTAAACTCCTGTCCATTTGTAAATTGGTTGCCAATATCTACCTCCTTCACATCAATACTTTTGACATCCTTAGACACAATAGGTTTGGGAAAAACATTAGGATGCAACATATCTAATGCAAACAATAACATTAAATGTTCAAAAATAGATTGAAATGAATACTAAACGTTTCTGAAAATGCATTTCTGCAGGAGTTCACATAGAATCTGAAAATGCATTTGTGCACGCAACATAACATTTATAGCTCAAAAACAATATTACTGTGAGCAATGAGGAATTAAAAAAATGATGTTTATCTTGAATTTCAGCTTCTTTTTCTCTTTTTTATGTGATGAAACACAAGATGGAAGTTTTGGATTGGAAACCTTGATTGAGAATATAAGGATTTTTTTGTAAGGGTTTTGAGAAAAAATCATTATGGTGTTTGATAATGCAGAGTTCTGTTTTATTAAAAATCACGTTTGGTTATCCCGAAAATGCATATCTAAAATTGATTGACATGCAAAAGTGACAGGTTTTCAAATTTCCACTTCACAAATCCAGAAAATTTATTTTCAGAAAAGTCATTGAGTTGTTTATAAATGAATAAACTGATAGAGTGAGTTCGAAGATACATCTCCATAATAAACTCTATTGAGCACGTTTCACTGAGGTAAATGGTACATATGAAGATATATTAAAATCAGAAAAATATTTTTGAATTTCATAGAATATTTTTTCACCTTAGGATATGATTAACAATTCCCAAAATAAATATGTTGTACATTAGAAATATTTGAGAATTTCTTAACTCACCCCTTGATACTCTTAGGCACCTAGCGAATTTCCTTTTATACCCCCTGCTTCCGGAGATACATATCCGGACGTACTATTTTTTTTTACAAAAATTTGGTTTTTTTGGAGTTACATCTACGGCATAATTTTAAATTGCTTAACGTTGGAAAAAACTTTAAAATAATTCAGTTCAGGAAAACTTCCGTAGATGTACCTCCGAAACGTCTAAGCGCCAGATTGTTTTGTAGATACAGTTTCAGAAGTTTCTGCTATATTTGAAACTTGCATGGATACTTTGTCCACTACATTGCTCACATTAATCATCAAACTTTTGGAAAAAAAAGTAACGTTGCGAATTCAAATTAAATCGAATCGAACCTTGCGAATCCAAATCAAATCGAAAGAAAGCTTATTAAACTTCAAAAAAAGTGCAAGGCAACACTTGATAGGACAAAGCATGAGAGAAGATTGCAATTGTTGATCATAATTTTGCTTGATTTTAAGGGTAAATCATATGGTAAGTTTTTTATCTTGTCTAAATTAAGTCATGTTTTGTTGTATTATGTTGAACCAAATTATTTTGTTTTGCAGATAGAATAAAGCGTATATGTGAGACTGACTTAGGAATAATTTCTCAATGCTGTCAACTGCGACAAGCGACAAAGATGAATAAGCAATATCTTGAAAATTTGGCGTTAAAGATCAATATTAAGGTTCAAGTTATTCAGTAAATGTCCGTTTATTTTGTTGCTTGATTTTATTTCTTTAAGTTTTAAACATGTTATTCTTGACTGTATATAGTCTGGAGGCTGTAACACGGTGTTGAATGATGCATTTGAGAAAATAATTCCTCTAGTGAACACAAACACTCTTTGCTGTTTTTTCTTGCATCAACCTTGCAGCCCTGTATTGTAGGCATAAAAAGTATACACCACTGTAGATCAGCTACAAAGTTTGACTAATAACTTATGCTACATGTAATGATATCATTTTTTTTAGTCTTGTATACAACTTTATTTTAACTAAAATGTCATCTTGTATGCAGTTCCCCCGACTTATTATGCACACTTGCTAGCTTTCCGCGCTCGATACTACATAAGTGAAGTCAAAAATTCTGATTCTGGTTATGCTGCCGTCTATCTTGGATAACGTCAAAGAAGTAATGTTTTACTGTTGATCTTGATTTGTCCTACAAGCTTCGAGAATAGATTTGGGAGTTCGGATATTCACAATGCCTTTTTTGGATATATAACTTATGTTGCCTTCTATTTTTTTGGTTGGACCTTATTTTGTTTGAATACGAGTTAGAACTACTAGACAACTTTTGGTTACAAGACATGTTTGCCACTATGGGTGGATGAACGTTATTTGGTTCAAATATGGGTTAGAACTACTTAGGCAACTTTTGGATACAGAACATGTGGTCACCATGCGTTTTGATAAACATTTTGAAGTTATCATCACAGGATGTCTACCATATCTTACTCTCGTGTTGCGAGTTTAGATAAACAATATTAAAATACATGCAAGAATAGTCAATTTTAATTTTATTTGCGTGCTATGAAGTATGTTTTTATCAATGTAACGTAGTATTTAAATTTCCGTCGAATCATCAATGTAACGCCGATTTTATTTATGAATATTGATTTTATCGGTACAATGTTAATTTTTGAGATTCTGAATTTCTTCTGTAAATCCGCATACGAAAATATTCCGTAGATACATCTATGAAATTAATTAAAAAAAAATAGAAACAAAATACGTCCAAAAATAAATCTCCAAAAACAGAGAGTATTTTTTGAAGTGCACATGATATTTAAGAAATCCAAAGGGTGGGTAAGAAATTCTCAAATATTTTTATCCATGGGTCGAATATTTTGGGGCCCATGGACCAGAGAAGCCTTTCTAAGATACGACGTCGTGGAAGAGCAAAGCGGTTTCCAGAAGCAAATAGAAAAATGCGCAGTGTTGGTGAAATCCGAAAGTGCAACAGAAAATAGGTAAACATTGTTGCGACAAATCTGTCACAGTAAAGCAAAACGAAACGATGATTAGCATTCTCGCCCAGGTACTTCCTTAACCCAATCAACTATTGTCCGAATTTCAATTTAGGATTCTCTTTTCATGTCTTGTTTCAATCGGTGAGTTTTGATCTGTTGAAAAATGGTTATAATTCATAACACAGGAACGGTTATTGGGAGCTTCCCTGGGTGTAATATTGACGAGTGTGGTTGTATTTGAGCAACGCAGATACATCTTCGCTTCTATATCTGATTCCACATCTCACTCTCAGGTTAATTGTTTTTTTTTTTATGACTTTCTAGTGTTTTTCTTCTTAAAATGAAGAATTTATTGTTTTGGTAATCATGTTTATGTTCGTCTTTGTTCATGATATGATAAGTTTTCAAATGTTTGATTATAATGAGTTTATCCTAACTAGCTGAAATCTATGAAGCACTAATACGGACACGAGAACGGGACAAATATGACAAATATGAAATCTATGAAATCAATGAGTAAATAGAAGTGATTGAAAGTAACCATAGCTTTAGTGTCGTATCGGTCACACTCACTGAATCATTCGAGTACCATTCGGGTATCGAACACTCCTTCGATCTGAAGTGTTGGTTCCATATAAGCTTAACTCATTGATATTATATTTTGCATTTGAAATACTGGGTATTCATTCCATCAGTGTCACCGCAGATTTGCACATTTCGTGTTTGATTTGCTACTTTTAGAGTCTAACCTTTCAGCTTTCATGTTCTACAGGTTAGAGAACCCATATTTGGGAAGAAATCACGTTCTGAATTTGCACATTCATGGAACAAAACTGTGGATCAGACATTTGGACCTTTGATCAAGTCTCTCAGCTCCCGCGGATGGTAGAGATGGTGTGAATTTTTAATACTATCTTTTGTGATTGTGATATCAGAACACGCAGTAATTTACCTTTCCTTTTACCTTCACATTCTAGCAGTGCTGATAAATGTAATGTTTTCTGCAATACTCATAATTTCTGAATATTAGAAATTACTACTGTTACCTGTTGTCAATAAAAACCACTAAATGTCTGAAGAATATGCAATGTATCTTTTCGAGTTACATTATACATTGCATAAAACTGTGGATCAGATTTTCTGAATATTAGAATGCTGCTATAACAGTTACCTTTCGAGTTGTAGGGGAAAAAGCTACATTGTGATTATAGCAGCATTAGTTTAGAAATTGCATAGAAATTGACTACATTGGGTGATAGATAAAATATATCTCGAAGAATAAGCCACTTCAATATTGTCTTATCTTTTGGTTCAAATTCTCTCAACAACATCGAGTCATTATCGCACCAAATGTGGTTATCGATAGGAAAATTCTACAGTTCAACAAGATTATCAATCTCTGTCTCTTGGACAACCAGATAGCACATGACCAAGTGTTTTTATACCCACAAGCTAAGGCATCCCTCCCATTTGTTTCAACCTGGAATGTCAATAGGGCTTGATCCATCTTATTTACCCGGGAATGAAGCGTTATCTTTCGCGATTAACTTGTTAAATGCAGTTGAGTTGACTTAAAAAAAAGTCTTTGTCCTTCTTCTCATATACTCAGAAATGAAGCCTTATCTTTCGCAACTAATGCACTAAATAGGGTTGAGTTGGTTTCAGTGAGCCTTTTTTTTTTCTTGTCTACTCGAATGAAGCCTTACCTCTCAACGAGTCTTTGGCTTCAATGAGTCTTTTTTCGAGATTTTTACCACATTGCCACATTCTGAAATGAAATGTACCAATATTAGGGATGGCAAAAAATCCCGTGCCCGCGGGTATCCGCGAATATAATCTGTCACGGATACAATGTGGATAGCTTAATGGATATCCATGAATAAAATAAATGGATATTTAAATATCCGTTAGTTAATGGATGTGGATGCGAGTTTAATGATACCCATACCCGCGGATATTCATATCCGTTAATAAATTATAAAAAGTATTTAAATATTTTTAATTTATTATAGACGTCATTACATCTTCCAAGAAATTTAGTCTTTTCATATTTCTTTTTTTTTTTAACGTTAAGCAAGGAATGTATAATATGAAATTTTGTAATGATTGATGAAAACTATTTGCATTATTATTTTTTGTTTTATTTAAACAATTATTATATGGTATGATGAATTTTATTTTGTTAAAAATGAAATGTATGGATATTATGTTTGAATGTTATTATGTTTTAGTGAAAAAAGAATGAAAATAATATGATGAAGTTTAGTTGTTAAATTGAGAGCGAAAAAATATATTTTTAAAAAATAATTTTAGACAAAAAAAATTATTCATGGATATCTGTAAATATCCGCGGATACCTTAAAACCCGTGGATTACCCGCTTAACTGATATCCGCATGGATATGAGGCAGATACGGATATCATATTTATCCAACGGGGCAGACACGAATATCATACTATCCGCCCCTATGGATATCCATTTACATCCCTAACCAATATGTTACAAGTTGAAAAAAATTGATCAAAATGCCACGAATTCTATAAGAGTTCGTCTTTCCATTGGATGACCCTATGAAGAACATAGTTCCATGAAGGGGCTCGGCCAATGGTTGACCGACCCTTTGAAGCTAATTTTTTTTTGTTTATTTATTTATTATTTTAAATATAAATATAAAATATTTATTATAATTTTATATATTTAATTGTTTTTTAAATATTAAAAATTCATTATATAATTTAAAATATTAATAAATAAATAATTTAATTAATTTAATTAATTTTATAATGTTATTAAATATTTTTCACAATATTTAATTAATTAAAATAATTTGCTTATTAAATAAAATCATAAATAAAAACAATTTTATTAATACCGGTGAGTGAAAAAGATACTATCATTTTTGTTTACGTAAATGACCGCTAGTTCCACACATTTTACTCTTTTTCACTTGCTTTCCGATGCCTAACTCTTGTCGTCTTGTAGGTGATGGGTAGAGTTGAAAGTCAACTTTTCATTTTCAGGTTGATGTGATGTATCGACCATGTCCACATCAGTAACAGAAAAACCTGACCATTCCATGAGTTGATCATTAGTTAGGAGATAATTGGGGACTGACTGAGATGGTTGGTTGAAGGTGGTTGGAAGGCTTTGTTGGATGGGAGAGTAATAAACATCGCCAATTCGGCAGATAGAAGTCGGTTGAGACAGTGAAGGGTTAAATGTTTGGTGTTGTGATTAAGGGTAAGAGAAATCAAAATTAGGTCGAGGAGTTGGAGTGAATTGAAAAGATGGTCGAAATGTGGTTTGTTCCTAGTATTCTTGGTGGTAGTAGAAGTTTTGTTGTGGGGTTGGGGTGTATGGTGTTGGTTGTTGAGAGGAGGTGGCAAAGAATGTGGTATAAGTGCGTTGATATGTTGGTTGGGGTTGTGTGGGTTGGGGGCGTTTGTATGTGACCTGGGTGAATGAAGATGTATGGGATTGAAATTGCGAAGGGTTCATCTGAGGCATTTTCTGAGGCATGGACGGCGAGGATCTTTGTTGTGATGAAGACGATGCATATTGACGGGGGTCTTCTAGGAACTGGCCTTGAGAAGCATGCATAAATGGAATGGATAAAAACCATTGCATATATGCAGTACTATGAACATAGTTACCGTTAATCATGTTACCTTGTAGGGTCAATTTTTTTCCCCGTTTTTCCACTTGTTATTCTCTTCTCTATTTATATTGCGCCAATGATCTCTCCGTGTATTGGACATTTCAATTTCATGTTGTTCACGTAGACATCTAGGCTGAGAAGGAATATCTTGTTGAAATTCAAATTGCAATTTTATCCTATCAACTTGATGCATTTCAACAATATGAAAATTGATAATTGAAGTTGTCGCGCTCCAAATCTGGCTATCTGCAAGGACGCATTCTGGGTAGTTTGGGTAGGGCCTCCAAATAAACCGTTACAAAAAATATAATAGTTAGAGATTAAATACAGATGTTAGCATATATTTAGAGAATGTAGTGGTAACAAACTTACATTGTCAGCCCTCAATCTATCTAGTGCAAATCTAAATCCTCGGACGTAGTGCCGAGGATTATTTTGGTAAGCCATGCCTCTTCGAACAAATCTTGCAATGTTAAAAGAAATAAAATGTAATATAGGGATGTAAAAAAAAGAAAAGAAAAGAAAAGAAAATGTAAATAATTTTTACCTTGTTGCGTAAGGATGGTATGAATCGACAGAACTCTCTAGAGCAATTAGTGGTATATGTCAATATGTCCAAACACTTAGTAGGAGAATACACCCTCCAATACTTTTGACCTCTACCCTACATGCTTTACACACATGCCTATATAATGTAGCTAAACAAGCAGAACCCCAACTATATCTATTGTATTTATCTAAATCTCTTATTAGGGGTATCCAAGAAGAATGTAAATAGTTATGACTCTTGTCTAGCATCAATACTTTAGCTATGAGTAGTAATATATAACTTTTTGCATGGAGAAGGTTCTCCTCATCGGATTGTGTTGGGTTTTGTCATAGTTGTGCTAATATAGTTTGTAGCCAAACAATTTTAACACAGGCTTTATGTTTATTGGATGTCGAAGGTTCAATACCTAATTTTTTCATATATACATCACTGCCTACCTGAGTAGGACCATTCACACGGAGACCTAATGACATACTTACATCCTCCAAAGTGATGATACATTCACCTGTTGGAAGATGGAAAATATGTGTTTCTGGTCTCCACCTCTCCAACATAGCAAGTACGAGCTTTGAATCAACTTTGATGGTGGTTATTTCTGCAACTTTTGCGAAACCTTCTCGTTCCAAATACGGTTTGATTGCATCACTTGGTGCATCGATATCATGAGAATGTAGTCTAAATCTCTCGTTGTCAGACTGTTTCAAATATTGAAAAATAAATACAACGTGATGATGTAGTATTAAACACAAGTATGAAGAAAAAAAACTTACATAGGCGACAACATTGGTCGGTGTTCCCCGATGGTTTTCTCCCATCCACAACATTACCATTTAGAATATTTTATAACTGATGAAACAATGAAGGTGTTGAAGTATTGATTTAGTTTGTTGTTTTTGCAATTCATATAAATAAAATTTGTTGCTATTTATAAGAAAAAGAGATGACTAAAACTTGTGAGCCATGCAATTATCCGTTGGAAAACTAGATGAAGAAAAAATAATTAACTCTGCATGATTCCCCCTTCATGATTTCTCTGCATCCCTATTACTACAAATTGCACCCTAATACTACACACTGCACCATAATACTACACTCTGCACCCTAATGGGGTAGATGGTGGTGTCTTCTACGTAATGATGCAGATAGATACAAACAACACAGTCAAATCAATGTTCCAATGTCATTATACAATGCCTCATTTGAAGACAATTGAGTTATATGTTCACCTTGATGACAAAGCATATCCAACGCAGTCATCATATTCGCATCAATACGGAGTGAGCCAAACAGCTGATAAAGAAATAACGCAAAATAATAAACCTTTCATACGGAACGAGGAGGTTGGTGAATATAGTGACGATGAACTCCATGATGTTCGCTTTGAAGATTTATTCGGTGATGGCGATAAAGAGGATGTGTTCCCCGTGCATTCACAGGTAATAAATGCTTAATTCATTAATCTGTACAATCCACCAGTGCATATGTCAAACATATGTCTGGAGTCTTCTCAACTCACTTATATTTTTGAAAACGACAAACCAAACCATATTAGTGACAACTTGGAAGTAGGTTTGGTGTTTGAAAATAAGGAAGCGTGTGTTCTTTTTTTGCAACATTGGCATATAAGTAACAATCTTGACTATGCAGTATATAAATCTGATTTAGTAAGGTATATAATAAAATGTGAGAATCCATAATGCATCTTCACATGTAGAGCTGCATTGCGTAAAAAGAACACATAATGGGAGATCGCTACTATAAACGGATCACACACTTGCACAACAACTTCTATATCACAGGATTATAGAAAATTAAATTCTGAAATCATTAGCCACAACATCAGAGAACTTGTTAACAGTGACGCTTCACTAAAAGTCAAAGTGATATAAGCCCATATTACTGAAAAATACGGTTATAGAATCTCATATCGAAAATCTTAGATTGCAAAGATTAAAGTCGTAGAATCACTTTATCGGAATTGGGAGACGTCTTACAATGACTTACCACAATGGTTGTTGGTGATGAAGACATATCTTCCTGGAACTGTTATACAGTTGGAAGCATTGCCAATTATTACAGACGACGGATCCCAATTGGGTGACAAATAGAAATTTCACCGACTTTTTTGGGCATTTGATCCATATATCCGTGGTTTTACTTACTGTAAACCGATTGTGCAAATTGATGGAACTTGGTTGTACGACAAGTACAAAGGGACTTTGTTGATGGCTGTGGCACAACATGGAAATGGTAACATTTTCCCGATATCATTCGCATTGGTTAAAGGTGAGACAAAGGATGGTTGAAGTTTCTTTCTCAAGAATTTGAAAATGAATGTGACCCCCCAGGCCAATCTTTGTCTAATATCCGACCGACATCCATCAATCAAGAGTGCTTACGATGATCCAGAAAATGGGTGGCAGTTTTCTCCATCTTCACATGTTTATTGTATCAGACACATTGCGCAAAACTTCATGCGTGAGTTCAGAGACAAAGAACTACGGAAAACAGTTGCCAACATGGGTATGCCTACATCTTCATAAGTTGATGTTTCAATTTTTATTTATTGACTTATTGATTTTCATCTACAGGATAAGCACTAACAGAGGCAACATTTAACTACTACAGCGGCGAAATACGAAGAACAAATAAAGCAGCTTTGGAGTGGATAGACAATATTCCCAGAGAGAAGTGGTCGATGGCGTTCGACGGAGGACAACGGTGGGGACACATGACAACAAATTTGGCCGAAGCTATGAACTCGGTACTTAAGGCTACCCGAAACCTTCCTATTACAACATTGGTCAAGTCAACGTTCTATCGTCTGGGATCGTTGTTTGGAAAACGAGGACACGATTGGACAAAAATGTTGGCATCCAGTCAAACTTTCACGGAAAACTGTAATAAGGGAATGACCGACAAAGCGAGTAAATCTAGCAGCCATAATGTCATTCAATTTGATCGCGAGAGATTCTGTTTTATGGTTGCCGAAAACATTAATCAACGCGATGGCCGACCATTAGGTACTTTTAGCGTTGATCTCAGGGGAGGGTGGTGCGATTGTGGGAGGTTTCAAGCATTTCATTTACCTTGCTCCCATGTAATCACAACATGTGCCAGTATACGACAGGACTACAACATGTACATACCAGATATTTTCAAGGTTCTGAGTGTATTCAAAGTCTACAGCGAAAGCTTCCTTAGACTTCCACACCACCAAAATTGGCCAACATATGAAGGATTCACTCTTTGCCATGACGAGACAATCCGAAGGAATAAGAAAGGGCGTCCAAAGTATACAAGAATTAGAACCGAAATGGACGATCTTGAGAAAGAAAAGATAAGATGTGGAATATGTCGAAAAATTGGCCATATGCGTAGAAAATGTCCAAATGTAGTAGGCCTGTCAAATCGACCCGTCTAAATTACTTTATTTATTTTTTAAATCATTTTAAAAAATATTTCTTAAATTGTAATGTCTATTATATAAGTTATTAATATTTTAAATCATGTAATGAGTTTTTAATATTTAAATAATAATGTGTATTATATTATATAAGTTTTTATATTTTAAATCATATAAAATTGTAATAAAAATATAAAATTATAATAAATATTTCATATTTATATTTAAAATAAAAAAAAAATTTAATTTCAAAGGGCCGGCCAACCATTGGCCGAACCCCTTCATGGGACTATGTCTTTCGTAGGGTCGTCCAATGGAAAAACAAATCCTTATAGAATTCATGGTATTTTGATCAATTTTTTCCAACTTATGACATATTAATTCATTTCATTTCAGGATGCGGCAATGTGATGAAAATCTCTCTTTTCCTTGTCTACTCAAAAATGGTACCTATTGAAGTTTAATTGGAATTGAGTTGGCTAAAAAAGAATATTTTTTGTCCTCCATTCGTCTATTCGAAAATGAAGCCTTATCTTTTGCTAGTAACCTGTAAAATGGAGTTGAGTTGGCTTCAATGAATCTTTTTTCTTCTTGTCTACTCGGAAATGAAGCCTAATAAAACCCTACCTTTTGCTACTAACTTGTTAAATGAAACCGAGTTGGCTTCAAATAAGAATTTTTTTGTTAATATTTTGGGCAAACAGATTATGGATTTTATTTTATTCAACTCCCACCATAACAGCTTTCACAGCCTCCAACAGATCCTCAAAGACAATCAAGTTATAATCAGCTCTTGCCACTCAAAAACAATAAATAGTAATTCATTCAAAGACACATAATAATCTAACACATTGAAACACTTCAAAAGGGAGAACAAAAACAAGTAAAGGATCGCACAAATATTATTTTACAAGGTGTCCATTTGGTATCACATTGAAGCCTAGTAACATTGTAATTTTGTTGAAACATGAAAGTGATTCTACCTCACTCAAAGTCCAACCAAACATTCACTAAGCCAAACACTTCAACTGCTCAACCAGATCTATGATGAATTTGTTCTGAATTTCCCTATCCAACAGAAACTCTCTCCATTTCATATGATTCTCTCTTATCTCTTTCCCAGGCTCTTTATCAACTTCCACCATAACAGTTTTCACAGCCTCCAACAGATCCTCTTTCTGAAAAAACCCATCTTCATCATTCCTTTTCACCTCCACCCCTGCTTTCAAATCATCAGCAATAAGCTTAGAATTCAAAAACTGGTCACCCTTGAAAGGTAACAGCACCAACTGACAATCATTAACTATAGCTTCAATCACAGAACTAAAACCAGCATGACACACATAACACCCTACACTTGAGTGATTCAAAACAAGCTGTTGCTGCAACCAACCACTATGCACAATTCCTCTATTCTTCACTCTCTCTATGAAGCCTTTTGGTAAAGCTCTTTCCAACTCAACCTCAGTATTGAGATTTGATGGAAAATTCAAAACCAAAATGAAAGGTAAATTTGTAAGCTCCAACCCAATTGCTAGTTCGTTGATTTGATCGTCGCTTAGAAATGTTTCACTGCCAAAGGAACACAATATGACTGACTGTGTTGGAAAATTATCTAACCATTTGGTCCACTTTTCATCAAGCACATCCATGGATGGCTCTGGAACAAGTACTCCAGAAAAAAGAACTGGTTTTTTAACCTGGTTTTGATAATAGTCTATATAAGGACCTTCTATTTCCCTGCAACTTTTCAACACTATCAACGAGCACTCACTAAGTACCTGCGCGATTCTATCAGAAACAGTTGGATTGTCACCAAATGTTTGGACCATCATGGTGAAGATAGTTCTGGCTTGAAAGGTTTGAAGAGAAATTATGGATTTTTGAGGAAAACCAAATGGAGAATGTTTAAGGTCCTCATAAGTGAGGTCCCTTTTTTCAATATCAGCAACAGAAAGTCTTGAATGTGGAGATAGATAAGAGATACAAATTGCAGAATAGACAGAGAAGTAAACAGATTTTATGCTAAGTTCAGAAGCTAGTTTTGGTAGCCAATTTTGTACAAAATCAAAGAAAACAAAATGGGGTTTTAGTTTCAACAAAATGGTTTTGACCTGATCTTGCAGTAAGTCTATTGCTTGAAAGAGTGCACCAAACATGTCAGGGTGCAATTCAGAAGTGATACTAGGTATGTTATTTGGGAAGTTAAGGGGTATGATTTGGATGGCAGGGTTAAGATTGAAGGATGATTTGATTTTGGGAATGTTTGATAAAGGTGACAAGAATGAGATTTGAATTCCATGAGAGAATAATCTGTTGGATAATTGAACAAAAGGACTAAGGTGACCAAATCCAAGGTAAGGAAACATAACTATATGAATCTTACTGATACTCATCTTTGCTTAATTGATTTTTCAGTTTCTGCTGTTTCTCAATGGTGCCTTTACAATGGTAACCGATGGTGTCCTTTTAAACATAAAATAATATGATAAAAATCATCAAGTGTAATTAGGCCACCCACTTTGTCCATATATGTTTCAACATGTGTCATTGGCACATAAAACGTGTCATAATAAATGTCTTATTTGAGCTCTGCGCAGTTCTTAAGAGAACATTAGATTAGATGAATTGATTTTAATGATAAAATTAGAATCTTTTATTAAAATACCTTTATTTATTATAGTTAGTGGAATAATTGAAAAACATAAAAACTAATAAATAGGGTAATGCTAACTTGTGTCTTTGAGACAGAAGTTAAGAAACCAACTTATGCTAAATTTGTATTAGAAAAAACAATTTAAAAATTAATTTTATACTTTAATTAAAGTTTGTACACAATTTTCAAGACAATATTTCTTAATTTAATTCTTAACTTGGGCCCCAAAGACACAAGTTAACATTACCCTAATAAATAAGGGTTTAGTAGTGAAAAAAAGAAGTAAGATTGTATTGGTATTCCAAAGAGACAAGTACTTTGAGACATAGAAAAAGTGCAAATGAGACACTTATTATGAGGCGGAGATAATATATGTTTTATTTTGGACCGAATGTTCACATGACACCTTATCTCAAAACCTTTGAAATTGTACCATGTTCACATGACACATATGATGCATAGGTACGGTTACACTCGTATCGGATATGGGTACCAAGTTTTTTTTTTAAAATTAAGGTACATATATCTTAATAAGAAATAATAATTTTCTATAAAATATAAAATGTACGAATAGAGAACTAAATTGTTAGATTTATAAAAAAACATCACTATAAAAATTAGGCATAACAATCAGATGGGTTGTGGACGGTTTTTATCTTTCCCAAACCCAAACTCGAATTCACAAATCCTTATTCTCCGCCCCAAATTCAAACGGGAATGGAGAATTAAAACTCAAATCCGTTCTAAATGGGTTCATGTTGGGTTTAGATATCCCCGCCCCGGTACCATCTATTTAGTAAAATCAATTTTCTTAATAGAAATATTTATTTTTTTCAAAATCAAATTACATTACAAATGATAAAATAAAACAATATAAAAAATGTCTTACATACATTTTAAATTTTTTAAATAATAATTACAAATCAATAATATTAAAACATTGATCACGTATTTAATATTCTAAATTATAAAAAATAAATTGGACGACTCTTTTATTTAACCACCACTAGACAGGACATATCCCTTGCTCTTCAACAACTTAGCCAACATGTTTCTAAGCTCAAACTTAGCCAACATATTTTACTCTACAGATTCTAACTTACTTTTATCTGGTTTCGCAGATTCGAATTGAGCAACGTGCACGATTTCTCACAAATCCATCATAGGATATGCATTTTTTTGGGCCCTTCACTCATATTATGGAAGTCAAAGAAACAGAACACCATTTTCCGAAGTAGCTCTGAGGCAGAATACTGTGCTTTGATAAGCATGGCATGTGAGATACAATGATTACATCATTTGTTCAAAGACTTGAATAACTCTTTCAACAAATCAACTTCAGTTTTCTTAGATAACAACTCAGCCATCTACCTTGCACACAACCCTTCTTTTCATGAGCGATCGAAACACATTGAGATTGACTGCCATGTCACTCAAGAAAAGATTGAAACTGACATAATCAAATTGTTTCCCATTCACACTCGCCTTCAAGTTGTTGACTTTCTGACAAAACTTCTCTATAAACCAGCTTTTGCAACACATCTTTTTAAATTTAAACTTCTCAATCTACACAGTCCAGTTTATGGGGATGTCTTAGATATGAATATCAAATAATATATATTAATGTATTTTCTTTTCCGTTACGGAAACCTTAGTTTAGTTTTCTGTTACTTTTCCTATCTATTAGAAAAATTAGTTTGAGGCACGGTATAAATACACTACCTATGTACCTTTCTTATCACTCAATAATAATAGTCTTTTTCTTTTCGTGTGATGTTGATCATACATCAATATCGGGTGCCAAGTAAATCACTCCTCACTTATGTTTAATCTGAAAATTCATTCTCAAAAACTTTGATAATGTCTTTCTAATGCTTAGTTTAATTATAAAAAAAAACTAGAAATAATAGGCCATAAAATTGTTAAAACATTTAAATTAGAGATTAATTAATCAATAATCACAAGCATAACTGACACATATAGATGACACACACACTCATAAGGTTAAAAGGAAAAGTTTCCAACATAATCATTGAATTTACATTAAGCATGAGACTGAACATTATTAATGTTTCTACTCATGTTAGCTTGACGAATGACCTTAACATAGTAAACTCCAACAACTAAAACAACAACAAAAGCAAAAGCAAAGATAATTCCACCAACAACACCAGCTCCAATTTGTTTTTGTGATGCTTTGTTTTCAAATTTTTGATTGGCTTCTACTAGAGCTGCTGCCATAGGAAGTGGTGAACATTTGGATGTAATACAAGAGTTTTTGGTCTCTGAAGTTGGTGCATTGGGGTGAAAGAAGAGATAGGCTGATGGTGGAAAAGCTATAGGGCTTTCGTATACAAGTCCATGAGGTGCTCTTTCTTGAGACGTTGTTGTAGGGACGAGTGCTAAGGAAATGAGGAAGAGGATAGACAAGTTCAAGGGACTCATGTTTGTTTTTTTGGGTTTGTGTAAAAAATATGAAAGAGAAAAATGTATAGCTTTTGAGTGAGAAGTCGTGGGTGGTTCCATGGCCTTTTATAATGTCTTCATGTCTTAAAGAGTCACACAATCTACATTGCTCATTTAAGGTTTTGGTCGGGTGATTTTTTGTACGTTTAAATATGTATTTAGTATTTATAAATTTATGTATTTTATTTTTTAAATATATATATATATATATATATATATATATATATATATATATATATATATATATATATATATATATATATATATATATATATATATATATATATATATATATATATATATATATATATATATATATATATATATAAAATAAAGATTATACATAATAGCTGACAACAAACAACAAACTCTGTCATTATCCATTTTTAGATTGAAAAACTAATCATATTAAAGAATATATTCATTGTTCTAACAGACATATCATTGTTATGTATGAATATTTATATTTTTTTATAAGAGATTTGCTGATTTTTAGTGTAAGAAAATAAAAAATGTCAAAGATAAAGAGTATGAAAACATATTAATTTTTGAAACACGTTTTCTCATGTTTGATAACTTTACTTAAAACGATTTTGAGAGTTGTCTATTCCAAAATAAAATTTCTAGTCCTCAGTCCCACCAGAACGGGAAAATCCTAGTCAAGTCTACACATCCATATTTTTCTCATATCCACTCGTACACTAAAACATCTATTAGTCTAAATGTAAAATTCTCTTCTTGTGGGTCAATAAAGAAATTTACAGAGACCTTTTGTAACACCCCAAATTTAATCGGAATATTTTAATTAATTTATTTAATTGAGAATATTCGTATTTTTGGTGTTTTCGGTGGTTTTGGGAATTATTGAGAAGATGTGCATGTTGGACTATTTATTTAATTAATAGTATACTATATGAGAATATTAGTATTATTATTATTAAAATGAATATAAGGGAAATAAGGGTAAATTAAGCATTATGAAGAGTTAGTAAGGGTGTTATGGGAAAAGCCCAATTTGTGAGGCCCAAGACTAAGTTAAACAAAATTGAGTAATCAGATTTCATTTTGTGTTTAACGTGAAAGTTTGTGGCCAGAGCTCTGAAGGAAAGGCTGGAAGCAGAAGATCCCAAAGATTAATCGTGAAATCTGCAAATCGACTAAGGTATGGGGAGTATCGCATTTCATGATTTTCCATGTATGCCTTTCGGTGTGTTTATGGTTGATTTAAGATTTAAGGTATTTGGGTTGGTTATGGGAAAATAGGGAAATTGGTGATAAGGCTTTGAGGTTATGGTCAATGGTATGTAACACTGAATATTGATATGAGAAAGGAAACCTTAGGCCTTTGTGGCCAAAACCTTAGATCGTTATATGTCTGCCCATATGAGATAGAATATTTGATATTTGAAATTACGATGCCTTCGGAGCAATTGTAAGGAAATTTACGGTAGACCCTAGAGGTTAGTGGTTAGTATTCTTGACCCTTTGAGTGTAGAGATGAGAAATAATGATTTTTGCCTTCGTGGCCAAAACCTCGGATTGTGATATGTTTGACCCTGTAGGAATAGGAATGTTCATATGTGAGTAACTCTGAAGTACTCAGAGTAATTGCAGGAAATAGTGTTTTAGGCGTTGCAAATGTTGTCAGATGAGCCTAATAAACCATAGAAGTTGTGTTGTTATTGCCATATAACCTTAGGAATGTTTTAGTGATGTTTTGGGTACGTTGAGTGAGTGATTCGTAAGAATAATTGAGTAAAAATCAGTTTCGGAGCGTAACAGCGTCTTTCTGTTTGTCACGACTGTTCATGTTTTTGGTCGAAATTGTTTTGGACGTAACTTTTGATCCGTAAGTCTGTTTTGACCCCCGTTCGAAGAGTTGGAAAGCTAATAAACAGAGCTATAACATAGCATAGATAAGAGAATTTTTTTCCCAATATTTTTATATCTAATTATGTTTGAGAAGTCAATTCTGTATATGTTCTATTAATGAATCATGTTCTGGTTCAAGGATGTCTTGATGTTTTGAGGCTGCGATTTTCCTGATGAATTACCATGAGGGTAACTGTGATAATATGATGAATTAACATGAGTAGAACTGTGAAGTTTATGTGATTGATAGGCGATAGTGTGGGGATTACCGTGAGTATAACTTGATAAATTAATTTGAGATGATATGAGGGTAGTACTATGAATTAATATGGGGTAATATGGAATAAAATGACTATGAGCTAATATGTGATTTATACGGGATTATATGATGACATGATGTGTGAGATTAATTAATATGATGGACTATAATGATATGTTGTATGATGATTAATGTGATGAAATATGATGATATGTTGTATAATGATGATTACTGTGATGAGATATGATAACATGATGTATGATGATGATTGTTACGATGAGCTATGATAACATGATGTATGATGATGATTGTTACGATGAGCTATGATGACATGATTTATGATGATGAATATGACGATGAGATATGACGTGTAATGATGATGAATATGATGAATGATGATGCACCATATGCTGTTATTATGAGGATTATTGTGAAGTGTGCATCATGCATTCATGTGCATCCGAACTTCGGTTCAGGACCTCGGTTACTTTGACTTCAATCCCACTGTGTGGATGTGAAGTATTTTGATGTGCTCCGATCCTATTGATGGGGATCTATGGAGGGATGATGGCCTAGTGTCCATCGAGCTGTGATGATTGGTACCACATGCATTGAGTCTATGTTGCATTTGCATTTATGAGCCTTTGTGTATAATTATGACATTGTGGCCTTTGAGGCATAATTGAAGAATATCAATGTGTTGAATATAATTATGAGTAATATACCGTTTATGCATTAATTTTTATACATTGATTATTATGAATTGTCTTACTCACCCTTCCTGTTTGAATGTTACCTCCACGTGGGTAATGTGCAGATGAACAAGTTTAGCCGTGGACGCCATCGAGGAGTATTGTGACGTTTTAGAGTCGTTAGCCTTATGGTTAATGTAGAGGGTCTTGCTCTGATATGTAACATCGGGTTGGATTCTTTGAGTTGATCGTATATCATTAGGTTATTTTACTGATGTTCCCTTATGAGGAAAACATTGAGTTATGTTTTGAGTTCCGCTGTATATGATGTTTTGATATATTTTGAGAAAACCCGTGTGTTACGGAGTATTGACCAATTTTGTTGACTTTGAGAAATGTACGCCCTTTGTGGCTTTTTAATGAAAGTTAATATTTTACTCTGAAATCCGTGTTATTTTACCGTAATATCTGTGGGGTAGAATAAGGGTGTTACATTAGTGGTATCAGAGCAGGTCGGTCCGTCCGACCAAGTTGTCTAATGTTGTTGTTCCCTGGTATGCGACATGTGTGTGAAAACACTGTCGGTACATGTTTGTTGCCTAACCTTTGTCTGCAGAAGTGGGAATGAAACAAGTGGGGGAGAATTTTTGCTTCTCCAGGATGCTGCAAGCGTGAAGTTGTAGCTCACTGGGTGGTTGAATGCTCTTATAGTTGGTAAAGATGGTTTATACCCCATCATGATTTTCGGCTGTCTATTGATAAATTGAGGAACTGATCAGCCTTAATCTGTTGTTGATAGTAGTTGGGATTATGTTGGATGGGATAGACGTGTCTTGCAAGCTTGAATGGCGTGGGCAGTGATTTGTTTTGAGTTAAGCTAAGTGCTTAAGAATTGCTTTGATGAGTTGGTGCGAGAAGGTAATGAGATGTTTATTTTGATGGAAACTTTGAGTGTTAATGAAAATGGGGAAGTTGGTGGTTTGCCAATTAATTGTTATTGTCCAGAGTTTTTCCTGATGAGATAAGTGATTTACCGCCGGAATGTGAAGTGGAGTTGTGATTGGCTATGTTACGGAAACTAGTCTGATATTGAGAGCTCTACATTATATGTCTGTTTGAATGGTCGAGGAATTAAATTGATTGAGTAGTTTTGAGACTTGTGTCTGATGTGTGTGCTAAGGCAGCAAATGGTGAGGTCGAGTACATGCTGGACAATGATTTCTGGTGATTGTGAGAAGAGGTCGGGCGTGGAATGCAATATTGGTGTACTTGAGGTTTAAAATATTTCGAAGTTGAAAATGTGTTGGATGGCTTCCTAAGTGTGAAATTGATGTTGTACGTTGAATTCCGAGGTTGCAGCTTTTTACGAAATCGAAATCGGAGATACGAAAGTCATTCAACGGTCGAAAATAGAATTTGGACTGTCATGTTCGCCGAGCGTTCGCCTAGCGAAAGGTCCTGGGCAGAAGAATGTTGTTTTCGTATTTTTGTCATAGCGGGAGAACTGTAACTCAGAATGGCACACGGTTCGAAGCATTGGAAAACTATTCTAATGCTCTATGTGATGGTGAAGTAGTGGCATGGAATTAAGTTATTTATTGATGGACTATATTCGTATTTTGTAGTTAATGCAGAAAGTGTGGTTCGTGTTTCCGCCATAACTCACGAATTGAGTGTCCGTTTGGCATGGGATTTTCGATACTTATTTGAGCGAGTCAATGGTTGTATTAATCGATGATATTTTGATATATTCAAATAGTATAGAGGATCATATTGAACATCGGAAACATGAGTTATCAGTGTTGGAGAAGAAGCGGTTATATGCCACTGTGAAGAGAGTTTCAAAGAGTTTTTGGGAGAGCTGTCAACAGCTTGTGTGTTGATTTTTGCCGAATCCGACCGAACTATTTGTTGTGTTTTGTGATTCTTTGTTGATAAGATTAGGAGGTATGTTAAGTGCAACATCAGCGAGTTTTAGTTATTCTTTAAGGAAACTTAAAGTACATAAGAGGAAATAATTGGGACTTCTGAAGGATTATGGTTTTGAATTGAATTACCATTCGGGTAAAGCAAACGTGGTAGCTGATGCATCGATTTAGAAATCTTTGTATATACTGATATTGATGGTAAAAGATTTAGAACTGATTGGACAATTTCGTGATGTGAGCTTGGGTTGTGAAGAGACTTCTTATGGAGTTAAGCTTAGTATGGTGAAGCTACTAGTGGTATTCTTGATGAGATTCGAGAAGGTCAAGAATCTGGTTTGAGTTGGTAAATTGGTTGAATTTGATGAATTAAAGTCGAAGGGTCGAATTGCAGATTGATGAAAATGGTATCAGGAGATGTCGTGATAGAGTTTATGTTTCAGATATTGTTGAGTTGGGATAAGAGTATTCTTGAGGAAGGACATTTAAGTGGGTTGAGTATCCGTCCCGGTGCTATGAAGATGTAACCGAATTTGAGGAAATTGTTTAGTGGCCATAGATGGAGAGAGAAGTGGTTGAATTTGTGTATGCTGGTTAGGCTTGTGGAAAGTCGAAGTTTGAACATCAGAGATTGTTGGACCTAATGCAACTGTGAATATTTCTGAATGGAAGGGGATAGTATTTCTATGGATTTTGTGTCGGGTTGCCGAAGACTGTGAGATGAATATGATTCGCTGTGGGAATGATGGATGGATTGATTAGTTCAGCTCATCTCTTACTAATGAGGAGTAATCGTTCTATGTTGAAGCTAACTATGATGTATATTGAGGAAGTTGTGAGGTTGTATGAGATACCGTCGAGTGTTGTGTTGGGTAAATATCGGAGATCTTCGTCGAGGTTTTGGGAGAATTTGCCAAGACTTTGGGTACCATGTTGAGATTGAGTTCTGCCTATCATCCGCAGGAGGATGGACAGACAGAGAGAACTATCCAGTCTATAGAGGATTTGCTGAGAGCTTGTGTGTTGGGTCGAGGTGGATCGTGGGATAGTTATTTGCCGATGATTGAGTTTACCTGCAATTACAGTTAGCATTCTAGTATCGGAATGACACCGTATGGGGAATTGTATGGTAGAAGGTGTAGGACTCCTTTGTCTTGATATGATTCAGGCAAGAGTGTTGTGCTCGGACCTGAGAATTGTGTAAGAGACGACTAAAAAGATCAAGAAGATCTAAGAAAAGACGTGTTTTGAGAGTTACGATGGTGACTGGTGTTGGTCGGGCTTTGAAATCTCGGAAGCACACATGTGTTTTGTTGATTTGTATCAGAAGTGACACAGCGGAAGCATGGGAGAGGTAGCATGTTAGACTGTTTTACCGCCGTCGCTTGTGAATTTACATGATGTGGCATGTGCCTAAGTTGAAGAAGTACATTGATTCGGATGGATGGTGTACAAGGGAGAGGTAATTTGAATGTCGAGGCGTTGCTAGTTCAGGTGGATGAACAAGAAGCAACTTCGAGGTAAAGAGATTCCTTTGGTGAAGGTAGTTTGGGAGGACCAGCTGGAGAAAGTTGGAATTGGGAACTTGGAGATCAGTTGAGGGAGTCATATCCGACTCTGTTCCTTGAGGCAATTTTCGAGGGCGAAAATTCTTTTAAGTGGGGGAGAGTTGTAACACCCCAAATTTAATCAAAATATTTTAATTTATTTATTTAATTGAGAATATTCGTATTTTTGGTGTTTTCGGTGGTTTTGGGAATTATTGAGAAGATGTGCATGTTGGACTATTTATTTAATTAATATTATACTATATGAGAATATTAGTATTATTATTATTAAAATGAATATAAGGGAAATAAGGGTAAATTAGGCATTATGAAGAGTTAGTAAGGGTGTTATGGGAAAAGCCCAATTTGTGAGGCCCAAGACTAAGTTAGACAAAATTGAGTTCTGAAAGGAAATCAGATTTCATTTTGTGTTTAACGTGAAAGTTCATGGCATCCGAAGGAAAGGCTGGAAGCAGAAGATCCCAAAGATTAATCGTGAAAGCTGCAAATCGACTAAGGTATGAGGAGTATCGCATTTCATGATTTTCCATGTATGCCTTTCGGTGTGTTTATGGTTGATTTAAGATTTAAGGTATTTGGGTTGGTTATGGGAAAATAGGGAAATTGGTGATAAGGCTTTGAGGTTATGGTCAATGGTATGTAACACTGAATATTGATATGAGAAAGGAAACCTTAGGCCTTTGTGGCCAAAACCTTAGATCGTTATATGTCTGCCCATATGAGATAGAATATTTGATATTTGAAATTACGACGCCTTCGGAGCAATTGTAAGGAAATTAACGGTAGACCCTGGAGGTTAGTGGTTAGTATTCTTGACCCTTTGAGTGTAGAGATGAGAAATAATGATTTTTTCCTTCATGGCCAAAACCTCGGATTGTGATATGTTTGACCCTGTAGGAATAAGAATGTTCATATGTGAGTAACTCTGAAGTACTCAGAGTAATTGCAGGAAATAGTGTTTTAGGCGTTGCAAATATTGCCAAATGAGCCTAATAAACCATAGAAGTTGTGTTGTTATTACCGTATAACCTTAGGAATGTTTTAGTGATGTTTTGGGTACGTTGAGTGAGTGATTCGTAAGAATAATTGAGTAAAAATCAGTTTCGGAGCGTAACAGCGTCTTTCTGTTCGTCACGACTGTTCATGTTTTTGGTCGAAATTGTTTTGGACGTAACTTTTGATCCGTAAGTCCGTTTTGACCCCCGTTCGAAGTGTTGGAAAGCTAATAAACAGAGCTATAACATAGTATAGATAAGGGAATTGTTTTCCCAATATTTTTATATCTAATTATGTTTGGGAAGTCAATTGTGTATATGTTCTATTAATGAATCATGTCCTGGTTCAAGGATGTCTTGATGTTTTGAGGCTGCGATTTTTCTGATGAATTACCATGACGGTAACTGTGATAATATGATGAATTAACATGAGTAGAACCGTGAAATTTATATGATTGATAGGCGATAGCATGCGAATTACCGTGAGTATAACTTGATAAATTAATGAGATGATATGAGGGTAGTACTATGAATTAATATGGGGTAATATGGGATAAAATGACTATGAGCTAATATGTGATTTATACGGGATTATATGATGACATAATGTGTGAGATTAATTAATATGATGGACTATAATGATATGTTGTATGATGATTAATGTGATGAAATATGATGATATGTTGTATAATGATGATTACTGTGATGAGATATGATAACATGATGTATGATGATGATTGTTACGATGAGCTATGATAACATGATGTATGATGATGATTGTTACGATGAGCTATGATAACATGATGTATGATGATGATTGTTACGATGAGCTATGATGACATGATTTATGATGATGAATATGACGATGAGATATGACGTGTAATGATGATGAATATGATGAATGATGATGCACCATATGCTGTTATTATGAGGATTATTGTGAAGTGTGCATCATGCATTCATGTGCATTCGGACTTCGGTTCAGGACCTCGATTACTTTGACTTCAATCCCACTGTGTGGATGTGAAGTATTTTGATGTGCTCCGATCCTATTGATGGGGATCTATGGAGGGTTGATGGCCTAGTGTCCATCGAGCTGTGATGATTGGTACCGAATGCATTGAGTATATGTTGCATTTGCATTTATGAGCCTTTGTGTATAATTATGACATTGTGGCCTTTGAGGCATAATTGAAGAATATCAATGTGTTGAATATAATTATGTGTAATATGCCGTTTATGCATTAATTGTTATACATTGAATATTATGAATTGTCTTACTCACCCTGCCTGTTTGAATGTTACCTCCACGTGGGTAACGTGCAGATGAGAAAGTTTAGCCGTGGACGCCGTCGAGGAGTATTGTGACGTTTTAGAGTCGTTAGCCTTATGGTTAATGTAGAGGGTCTTGCTCTGATATGTAACATCGGGTTGGATTCTTTGAGTTGATTGTATATCATTAGGTTATTTTACTGATGTTCCCTTATGAGGAAAATATTGAGTTATGTTTTGAGTTCCGCTGTATATGATGTTTTGATGTATTTTGAGAAAACTCGTGTGTTACGGAGTATTGACCAATTTTGTTGACTTTGAGAAATGTACGCCCTTTGTGGCTTTTTAATGAAAGTTAATATTTTACTCTGAAATCCGTGTTTTTTTACCGTAATATCTGTGGGGTAGAATAAGGGTGTTACATTAGTGGTATCAGAGCAGGTCGGTCCGTCCGGCCAAGTTGTCTAATGTTGTTGTTCCCTGGTATGCGACATGTGTGTGAAAACACTGTCGGTACATGTTTGTTGCCTAACCTTTGTCTGCAGAAGTGGGAATGAAACAAGTGGGGGAGAAGCTGTGCTTCTCTAGGATGCTGCAAGCGTGAAGTTGTAGCTCACTGGGTGGTTGAACGCTCTTATAGTTGGTAAAGATGGTTTATACTCCATCATGATTTTCGGTTGTCTATTGACAAATTGAGGAACTGATCAGCCTTAATCTGTTGTTGATAGTAGTTGGGATTATGTTGGATGGGATAGACGTGTCTTGCAAGCTTGAATGGCGTGGGCAGTGATTTGTTTTGAGTTAAGCTAAGTGCTTAAGAATTGCTTTGATGAGTCGGTGCGAGAAGGTAATGAGATGTTTATTTTGATGGAAACTTTGAGTGTTAATGAAAGTGGGGAAGTTGGTGGTTTGCCAATTAATTGTTATTGTCCAGAGTTTTTCCTGATGAGATAAGTGATTTACCGCCGGAATGTGAAGTGGAGTTGTGATTGGCTATGTTACGGAAACTAGTCTGATATTGAGAGCTCTATATTATATGTCTGTTTGAATGGTCGAGGAATTAAATTGATTGAGTAGTTTTGAGAATTGTGTCTGGTGTGTGTGCTAAGGCAGCAGATGGTGAGGTCGAGTACATGGTGGACAATGATTTCTGGTGATTGTGAGAAGAGGTCGGGCGTGGAATGCAATATTGGTGTACTTGAGGTTTAAAATATTTCGAAGTTGAAAATGTGTTGGATGGCTTCCTAAGTGTGAAATTGATGTTGTACGTTGAATTCCGAGGTTACAGCTTTTTATGGAATCGAAATCGGAGATACGGAAGTCATTCAACGGTCGAAAATAGAATTTGGACTGTCATGTTCGCCGAGCGTTCGCCTAGCGAAAGGTCCTGGGCAGAAGAATGTTGTTTTCGTATTTTTGTCATAGCGGGAGAACCGTAACTCGGAATGGCGCACGGTTCGAAGCATTGGAAAGCTATTCTAATGCTCTATGTGATGGTGAAGTAGTGACATGGAATTAAGTTATTTATTGATGAACTATATTCGTATTTTGTAGTAAATGCAGAAAGTGTGGTTCATGTTTCCGCCATAACTCACGAATTGAGCGTCCGTTTGGCATGGGATTTTCCATACTTATTTGAGCGAGACAATGATTAAATAAAAAATAAAATAAAATGAAAAGACTATAATTAAAAAGTGGTATAGTAGGGACAAATTACGTAGTTAAAATTATTTTATATTTCTAAATTTTCAACGATTTTTTTTTTAAATTAAAAATTGATCAAAATTAAAATCAATTTTAATTTTGAATTACAAAATTTTAAAAATATAATTCATTTCAAACATAAATATAAAAATAAATATTTATTTTAACATATTTTAATCCAACTATTTATACATTAAATTTGAACATAATTAGTCTTCAAGTCTTTTAACTTAATTTAATGTTCCGCTTTATTCCCCTAACTAAAAAAATATTACTAGTCGTTAGACTTTACTTTAGTTATCCTATTTAATTTCTTCCACTAATTTATGACAAAAAAACATTAATTTTTAGTGACGAGGCATGAGAGTGAGGTCATTGATACAAATTTGAATAAACATATGTAGTTATAAACTGATACACCGGTTAAACTACTAAGATTTTATTTTTTTAGAAAATCTTATAGTTTAAACAATGTATCAGTTTGTAACTACATATGCTGACTTAAATTTGTACGAATAGTCTTTTTATCATGCCACGCCATCAAAATTTAATGTGTGTTTACTAAAAACTGACGGAAGAGATCAAATATGATTACATAAGTGAAATTAAAAGATTAACTTGTAAAATATTTTAATTAAAAGACTAAAATAGAATATTAAATTAAGTTAAAGAACATGTATTAAGCCTTAAATTGGCATAATAATTAAAATATTATAAATATGATGTAATTATTTAATAGTAATTTCAATAATAATGATTGTTATCGCCACATACCTATTAGAGTTATTGATGATGACCATAAATTCATAATAGACTTAATTAATGATTACATAATATTTCCTATTTTTACCGCAGGCTCAAGCAAATGATACGAATCAAATATATTGGCAAAATGATGCTTATGATTTTTTTAAAAGGAAAAAGAGAGTATTTAATCATGGTTTATGCTCTTGAGTAAGCGTAAACTAGTGGGTAAAATCAATGGATTATTAATCAACAGCCATCCACATTTAAACATTCATGAAAATAAATTCCATTTAGATATGTTTTTTTACTAAGGCATAACAAATATCCTACTAAACTTTTGAAAAGAAAGTTCTTGCAACATCGATTTCAATGGAATAAGAAGGTCTAAGTAAGAAGAGACATTAAGTTTAACCATGAAATCAACAATTATTTGAGAGTATAAGCAATTACGTGTTAATCATTTTCACATAATATATTTTTAATGTCTTGAATCAAAACAACTTATTTACATATTTATTGGTGGAGGTCTTGATAAGATTCATACAAAGCAAATAATTTGTACAAGAAATTATGGCGTTGATGTCCATGGTCTTTGCGATCGAAAGGCCTTGGTGGAGGACATAAAAATCTACTTGAAGGAGGGTTGTTTTAAGTTTATAGATTGTCTAGTTTAGACGCGGCAATAAAATCCAAATCCATATGTATTTGTCTGAATCCATCTTAAGTTTGTCATAAAAATATATTTTGATTGAGTTTGAAAATGAGTTTGAGTTTTAAAATATAGATACGTGAAATATAATAGAAATATTAGTAGTATTAGTAGTATTCACTCCGAATCCGTTCTGAGACCCATCCTATTAATAATTTAGACATTTTATCTTAAAAATTTAAAATAGTAACTGTTTTATTACTACATGATATTTTGATTTATACTTTATTATTTATTTAAAATATATGTTAGAATAGTTTCATAATTATTTGATTTATTTTTTATTGTTTGTTAGAGTTTAGAAAAAAAAATTAAATTTGAAAAAAATTGATTATTTCAATCTACAAAATTTGAAGCAGGTATAGATTCGGGGGAGATATCCAAACCCGTTTGAATATATATAATTAATCTCAAAACTCGTCTCAAACGGGTTTGGATATCTCCCATCCCCGTCCAGCCCCGTTGCCATGTCTGGTCTAAATTAGTCATGATTCAACCTAAAAATAAAATTAAAGGCTTACTCCAATTTCACTTTACTCATCTTGAATCTTGAACTGATATGGACGTTCAAGTGCTAATTAAGTAGGTCCACCATGCGCCTTCTTAAAGGAGATCAGACTCACCGTTCAGAATCAACAATTATTCATCTCTCATCATTATGTTTCCTCTGTGAAGCTGAAACATCCATTTTTGATCCCCGAACATAACAATGGCGTCGTCCGTGAAAATCTACTTCTAATTCCTACGATTTCCACAAAAATCACATTTTCTTCGCAAATGCTATCAAGAAAAACACAGAAACTTTAAATCTGGAACTTTGTTATTCAAATCCAAATCTTCAATTGACCAGTTTACAACCTCCCTAGGTAACCAATTCAAGAGCAAATCAATTTTTAATTTCTCCGTTTTTGAAAAATCAACAGTCATTTTTCAGTTATCGTCCATCTTCACCGGTTCATAACCTTTCCAAATCTCATAATCAATAGGTGTTAAGAAGAAAATTTCGAGATCCGTCGCGGTCAATTCAATCAACCACCTTTCCGACTGTATTCCTCAGAAGCCAGACCTCTAATTCGATTGAAAATTCTGCAGAATAGCAAGAGAGGGGTTTCAGACTCAGATCTAGGATTGCGTTGGAGCATGAAGAAGATTTCCATGAAAATTAGACTAAAACCTCGCAAATCACCCCGCAACTTGGCATCGTCCTTTTATTTCCAGCAGTTGTCAGGGTGTTTACGAGGGTGACGCCAGAAGATTCCACAAGCTCATAGTTAATGGTACTCAGATGCTAGATCATAGTTTTCGCTAGGTGCCGATTCAATATCGGGGAGCATCATGAGCGTATCACCCTATAATAGGAAAGAAGCTGGAAGGTCTCCGCTCTAATAATCAAGAAGTGCTCTATCAAAGTATTGGACAGGGCAATTCAGTGAGCTAAAAGTTCAACGGCGGACATCAAGATACATCCCTGGAATTGGTGACCATTCCAATATACGTCTGCAAGAAATAGTAAAACGGACCCCCAACAGCCCGTCCAACAATGAAGGAACTTTAAAGCGCGAATTAAACTTAATCTGGAATCACTATGCCAAAAAAACCTTTAGCAGCGCTGCCAAAAGTGGCGCTGCTAAAGGTAAAATGTCATACCCTAAATTTGTCCTACCCATTTTTAAATATTTTCGTTTTTTATTATTCTTTCATGTTTTACATGGCCCGCTTATTTTCTTTTCATTTAGACACGTGTACACTTGCAACTGACTGGTTTTCCAATTTTTTTAAATCATTTTGGCCAATAAAAGTGTGACACGTGGCCTAAAGACGTTTTTGTGAATATTAATTCTTTTTTTTTTTAGTTTTCTAAAAATTTTCTTTTTTAAAAAAATATTAATAATTGTATTATTTATATATTATTTTATTTATGTTAATAATTATTATATTTATGTTAATGCTAGTTTATTTATATTAATGGTATTTGTTAGTTCATATTATTATTATTTAATTTGATGTTATTATTAATTAATAGTTGTAAGTTAACAGAAAATGAAAATGTGAATACAACAAAGCCCACGAGCAAGGCCCATTGAGTCACTTGGAAATGTAGGGTTCTGTTAGGATAAAAAGGGCAAGGATTACTGTGGATGAAAGAAAGAAAACCCTAATTTCTAATACTGTTCATCGCCTCTTTCACTCGAAAATGTAGCCACCCCACTGAAACCCTAATAGCCACAAAACCTCCTCTCCAAATCCGCCGCCGTCCATAAACTTCAAAACCTAATCGTGGAACGTCTTCTCCCACCTCATAAACCTTCATTTCTCACGAACCTCTTTCAAAGAAAAACAGTCGTCGCCTTCATTTTCCCCCTTCAAAAACCCACCTCATACGAAACCCCTCAAAACCACTCCGTTTTCCATTGAAACACTACCATCCACCGATGTAATCATTGATCCTCCTTCCAAAACCACACCTTTCGCTCAAACCTTGCTCAAAAACCCAGCCTTCCCTCCATCATCTCGCCGCCGCCAAACTCCGACGCTACAGCTACGAAAGACGCCGCCCTCAAAACGCCTTTCGATTCACCATTAAAACATCAGCTTGTGGTTCTCAAAATCCTCAGCAATTCACCTTCGTGGCTAAACGAGGATGAGATGTGGATTTGAAGCTTTGATCCGTTATCTTGTTTGGTCCTAATATTCAATGGTATCGGCAACACGCGCACAACGGAGCCTCGATATTCTTCAAATCCCTATTTCGGCATCAACTCGCTGGTACAAATTTCACAACACCACATGCTGATAACGACGTAGGAGCTCTTCGGTATTGGTTCGTTCGGTGGTTCCAGTTGCTCATGTTGGTTGCAAGAAGGAGGTTTCAGATTTGGGGTTACAGTGAAGTTTCGCAACCTGTTCCGATCCTGTTCGTGGCGGTATCAATATCTTTTTTAAAAGAGGAGCACCGATGTATACGTTACCGATACAACTTCAGGGACGTTCCTTCAACATCAACCATCTTGTTCTGGTCGAGTTCTGTCAATGAGGAATGAGTAATGGTGTCAACAACAATTTGGTTTGATTTCGCATCAACTCGACGCAATAACCACCGACCTTCAGCTCAACAATTCCTCAGCTCACAACGACGCCTCTTACGACAACAACTTGGTGGTCTCGTAAATCGTTGGTCTCATATCCGTGCCGATAGGCATAATTTATGTTTAAATCTTTGCCTCTGTTGGTGTTTATGCGTTTATGTGCAGGTTATGGGGTTCGTGATTTCAAAGTTGAATCCAACGCAGTTCACTTTGACAACTTCAGTAGGCTGATGTCCAACCCGGCCTCGTAGCAGCAGATTCACCGCAATACACTATGGCGATGCTTTCCATGTGCTCCGACAATCAGTACCTCAAGTCACATACACACCTTCAGTGATACGCAACGGTCTAACAACAATTATGCCATGGTTTCAAGGCAACACTTCTAAGCGACGAAAGACTCGGTGGTTTGTCACGTTTTGAGACAAGATTGTGACAAGCTTTTGGGGACAGAAACGAGTGCAAGGAGTATACAGGTTGCAAATATGTTGCTTGGCGATGCTACTCTTAACAAACTCAGTAGTAAATCCATTGTTGGTTGCGATACCGTTGGAGGAGAATCATGAACGAGATTGAAACGGCTTTCAGCAGCAACGATTTGACTTTGCGGCAATACGGTCCATTCTCAGGTTACGACTTCGACAAGCTCAAGTCGCAAACGATGCGCATACATTTTCGGTTGGTCTTCTTTTTTATTTTAACTATGTTTCAGTAATTGGAGTTATGGTGGTATTGAATCTTAACTGTGCTTTTCTTCCTGAAATTGATTTTGTTTTAATTGGAAAACTTTGTTCAAGTTCAATGATGCTGTAAAAAGATAGGTTGCTATTAAGGTTTTTTTTCAACTTCCAGTTAAACTTTCATTTTTTTGACAGCATGATTAGGTGTTCTTTAATCAATAGTATTATGCTTCTGCTGTGCTACTGTCTTCTTTCAATTTCATGTGTACTGTCAAATTTTTGTTTGGGATTGTTTATAAATTGCGAAATAAAATATGATGAGGTTAGTTTTATTGTAGGTTCATATTTAGAGTGAATATTGTGATCCATTTCTGTTCACCCTGTTTTTTTTCGTGATTACCGCCATTTCTTTAGTGTGTTTGCTCCCCTGAATTTTGATCCGAGTTTTGACATGTTTTTCATAGTGAAGATATCACATGAGTATCTTCAGTATTGTCGCAAGTTCCGCTGTTGCCGTGTTGAAAAGACTTTGTATTTTTATTGCTGTTCTGTCAAGAAAATAAGCAGGTGGTTGCTACTATAAGTTCCTATTATACACAAAGTTTGTGTTGTGGCTGGATCGGTGATATAGGCGTATGGTTTAACAACAATATATGCATAATATATACGTCTTATGGTCCCAGGTGGCTACATGTTGCAGCATTTTCCTACATTGTGATTACTACATATTTTATTATTATGAGCGAATTCATGAGTTAAAGCGACAGGTTTTCAACTATATGAACTAATCCCATTTTTCTTTTTTTACTCTTGTACTCTCCATAAGTGGATTTTCTATTATTAATCACAAAATGGATAGCTGTAGAATGTACAAATACGATCAAAAGCGCCAAGTACCTCTCTCAAACTTGATTAGGACATTTTGATTGTAATTCCATTTGTTTTTTAAGAGCAACACTAAAAATATTTGTTTTAATCAAATGAATTCAGTTATTCAAACGAAAGAGTGAACTCTTGAGGTCTAGCACCTCTTGGGTTCATAAATGACTATTATCAAGGCGTACGCCTTAGATAATGTCGTTCTAATTTTCGTTTCTAACAACACACTTCCTAGTTATTGGATAAAAAATGCCATAGGAATCTAGCATTCCATGTGGTATTTTCGTTCTTCATCAAAATATTTTTCAAATGAAAATGGTTGTGAGGCCGACGTCTCATTTATCAAATAATTATCACTTCTCCTAAATTATTTTTCAAATTCAATTTCGTATTCTTCTCACATATTCACAAATTATCTTCATACCCTATTCCGCTTCAAATCATTTTCTCAACATTTTTCTCAATTCAAACTCTGAATGAAGGAGGTTCTTGGAATCTAGCATTCCTTGAATCTTCGAGTGAATAATTCTCGAGGCACGCTCTTGAGTTATTATTCATTCAATCTTTTGACTTTTTTCTTCAAAACATTTTCTCGATTAAAACTCCGAAAGAAGAAGGTTCTTGGAATCTAGCATTCCTTGGATTTTCGAGTGAATAATTCTTGAGGCACACTCTTGAGTTATTATTCACTCAATCTTTCAACCTTTTTTCAAACTACTTTCAAACATTCTTCTAAGTCGAGTGCTCGTCTGCATTCGCAACCGTTGACATTTCGCACACACTTCACAATTCCTTATGATTTCGATATTAGGGGCACCCTTAGGGACTAATATCGTTTCTCACCATCTAACCCTTGACACGTCGTCAAGTCGGTTCTATCTTCTAATTAATTCCTCGACTCGTTGTCAAACCCTTCTTCAAACCAACCTCTTTTTGCCTCACATTCTGTTTTCGATTCAATCTTTCTACAAACGTTTTTTTCTTAAACCTACGAAAGAGGGATAATTCTTAGAATCTAGCATTCTTTGAATATCCGAATGAGTAACTCTCGAGGCATGCCCTTGAGTTGTTATTAGTTCATTCTTTCGATTTCAAAACATCCAACGCTTTTTCTTCAACCCAACTTCCGAAAGAATTGAGTTCTTGGAATCTCGCATCCCTTGAATTCTTGAGTGACAAGCTCTTGAGGTACGCTCTTGGGTTGCTTGTCAGTCACTCTTTCGTTCCTCAACCTAAACTTCCAACCCATTCAACCTCATCTTTTCGTGGTCGTTACCACGAACTACGACTGCTCTGATTCTTCATTCTCGTCCGAATGTAAGATACGTAGGCACAGGATTGCGATGATCTTGGCGATCTACCTTCTACCTATTTCTCCCATTTCCCCGTCTTCTTTTCGTGGTTGTTACCACGAACTACGACTGCTCTGATTCTTCATTCTCGTCTGAATGTAAGATACGTAGGCACAAGATTGCGATGGTCTTGGTGAGCTACCTTTTATCCATCCTCCCATTTCCCCGTCTTCTTTTTGTGGTTGTTACCACAAACTACGGACGCTCTGATTCTTCATTCTTATATGAATGTAAGATACGTAGGCACAAGATTGCGATGATCTTGGCGAGCACACTTCTATCCATCTTCCGTTTCCCCCCATCCTTTCCCGTAGTCGAACTACGACGCTCTGATTTCTCATTCTCGTCCGAATGAGCATACGTAGGCACAAGACCCCAATCCTTGGTGAGCACCCTATCCTATAACCACCCATTTCCCATTAACGTCTTTAACCTTTTATCCTACCAACTCTACCTTTATCATCGAGAAGAAAAACAAATAAACCTAGATAACATTCTCCACAAAATACCTTAAGAGGTTCCCGTTGAGTACAACGGACGTGAGGGGTGCTAATACCTTCCCCTTGCGTAACCGACTCCCGAACCCGGAACTTAGTTGCTACAGCCCTATTCCTATCCTTTCATTTTTAAGAGGTTTTCTCGATATTTTCCTCTCCCATTCATTCGGGAAAAATAAAGTTCGGTGGCGACTCTGTCGAACCGCATTTCCGCGCCTTTCGCGCGAGGGTCGTTTCTCCGAAATGTCTCTGTGATTTTTCGAGGTGCGACAGCTGGCGACTCTGCTGGGGAATGCTCCATGCAAAGAGAGAGTCAAGCCTATCTTTTGGTTTGTGAGGAGTGTTTATTTTTATTTGTTTTTTCTTCTCGTTTATGTACTTGTTCTCTTATCGCTTGTATATTTTATGCTTGTTATCTTCTTTTCCTGATGGTTCTTGGGATGACATCATGAGTAAAGCTCTACACCCGAGCTTTGGTAAAATCAGAGAGAACACATAGTTTAGAATTGGTAGTCGAGTAGTGTTAGTCTCCGAGGACTTGCTCCTTGTGGGCCTAGCATGAAAGCTCCTCCAGAGGAGACATATTCGTAGATCTTGTTGTAATACAGCTAGCCTGTTGCTTGACTTGATTCATGAAGGGTCCATGATTCTGGGGACCTTTTTAGCACCAGTTCCAATAATGGTGGTCGTGTAGTGTTAGTCTCCAAGGACTCGCTCCTTGTGGGCCTAGCATGAGGACTCCGCTCAGGGGAGACCTTATTGTCATTATCGTCGTAATACAACCACCCTGTTGCGTGACGTTAATACGACTAGTGTCCGTGATCCTGGGAACCAAACGTAGAAACCATCCCGTGAGTGGGTTTATGGGTAGAGTGTCTAGATCTTCCCGTATAGGGCTTACCTGTTAGGTTTCTTTAGTCAGAAATTTTGGTTACCTACCTATTACATTTATCAACTTCAGAGTTGTTTGAACTATGTGATCCTGGATCTTGTACCTTGCATTGCATCTTGCATATCATTTTCATTGCATCTCATATGTTGTGCATTTTGCATTTCCAATCCTTCAGCAAAATCTTATTTCTCCTTCCTTCCTCTCCAGTAAATCGAGTTGATTCCTCGACACCAGTACGCGACTAGAGCTAATACAAAACGAATGATGGAGCAGATTCAGCAGGAGCAAGCTACCTTCAGGGAAGAGTTGGATTCTATCAAAGGAAAGATTGACCAGATCCTCGAAGCCATCATCGCAGCCAGAAGAGAGGAAGAACAACGTGAAGCTGCTGCTGTGGTCAACAACAATGGTCAAGCGCAAGTGTCTACCCCAAGGCTTTCAGCTCCTGTCCTTAACCCCTATGGAATGCCAATGAATTTCGCTACTGCAGCTGAAGGGACCACTTCTCAGCCAATCCCAGCACCTAGAGTTACTGTTGGAGCTATTCCGCAAGCCCAACCAACTGTGGTTCAGATCCCCGAAGATAATATGGTGGATCAGTATGACGATGTGCAAAACTATCATGTTGCTATTCCCATTTCTAGTCCTGTTGCTGCTCAGGATTCAGAAGCCATGAAGATGTGCCGAAATCTAGCCGAGAAACTCCGAGCCATGGAGGGGCACAGTTCAAATTCTTTCAGTGCTTTGGAATTATGCTTGGTGCCTGATGTTGTCATTCCTCCCAAGTTCAAGGTGCCCGAATTTTCGACGTACAAAGGTGTCAGTTGCCCAAACATTCATCTGAAGATGTACTGTCGCAAGATGGCTGCTTATGCCAGAGACGAAAAGCTCATGATTCATTGCTTCCAAGACAGCTTGTTTGGGGCATCGCTCGAATGGTATATGCAGCTGTAACGTAATAGTGTGCGTACTTGGGCCGAGCTAGCCGATGCATTTGTCAAGCAGTACAAGTATAATACCGATCTCGCTCCAAACCGTACTCAGCTTCAAAGTATGACTCAGAAGGACAGTGAATCCTTCAAGGAGTATGCGTAATGATGGAGAGAGCTAGCTGCAAGGGTGCATCCACCTTTGGTTGATCGTGAACTAATTGACATCTTCATGGGTACTTTACAAGGCCAGTACTACGAAAAGCTGATCGGTAGTGTCTCCGCTGGATTCTCTGACTTGGTGATCGTTGGTGAGAGAATTGAAGAAAGGCTGAAGAGTGGAAAGATCCCGGGAGGTTATAATAGCCAAGCCAATGCCAATAAGCCTTTCAACGGATACAAGAAGAAAGAGGGTGAAACAAATGCCATCTCTTTGCAGAAAGGGCAAGCTTCTCAACAAGCTCCCGCTCCTATGCCTTATCAAGTCCCTTACTACCAGTATCCGTATGTTGCTGCTGCGCAATATGCTCCAATGCCTTATCAGCCAACTGTTCAAGCAGTGCAAGCTCAGATGCCACAACAACAGGCTCCTCAGCAACAGGCCTACAACCAGCAAGGATATCAATATCCTCCTCAGCAACAGCAGATGCAAGCTGCTCAACAACAACAAGGTGCTCGCCAACAGCGTCAGCAGAGGACGTGGAAGCCTGATAGAGTATTTGATCGCATGCCAATGACATATGCTAGTATCTTTGTTCAGTTGATGGAGAAAAAGGCTGTTCTTCCGAGAGATTTGGCTCCCCCAACTGTCATTCCTGCCGACTACGATGCAAATGCTCATTGTGAGTTTCATAAGGGCGCTCCAGGTCATACCATTGAGGACTGCAGGGCTTTCAAGCACAAGATCCAAGACATGATCGACAAGGATGCTATCAACTTTAATGGGAAGTCTCCAAACGTCATCAACAATCCAATGCCACCGAACAAATAGCGTTATTCAGATCAAATCCAGTAAAGTCAGAGTTCATCCCCCGAAGAAGGCCGTCATGTTGCCATTTCATATTTCGCATTTCTTATGTTTTGTCTTTGTTTGTTTAAGTATTGTATGCTTTGAACAATTGTCATTCGTATTCGGTTTTTATTAATGTATCGTTTATGCATGTTTTGAATTAGTTATGTCGTATTCACTCATTTTCACTTATCACCGACACATTTATTCACTCCACTCTATTCACTGTTGTTTAGCTTGATTTGAGGGAGGATGATGAAAGCGAGATACCCATAATTGCAAACTGTATGCTTTCAGACAGAATCTCGTCTATGATGTACAGGCATTGCTTCAATTCCCCTAAACACCGGAGATATAAGGAGTTAATCCCTAGTAAACCACTTCGAGCCTAGAAGTAGTAGTTTCCTTCGGATACTTAAACCTTTTACACTTAACCTGGGGCAGGGTAGTGTTCAGTTAATTCAACCCCGCACTCGAATCAAGGAAAAATCCAAAGACGGTTGTTCATCAATGACCCATGCTATGGCAGTCACAACCTTCCAACAAAATCCCAAAAAATCAAAAGCCTGCTAAGTCAAACACCTCAGAGGGGACTTAGACAAAATCAAGGCAATCCCGATGGATCTGACAAGCAAAATCAATCCATGCAAAAGTTAGGGATCAAAAACAAAAATAAAAGAGGACCCTGAAACCCTCAACAAAAACAAAATAAGATCCAGTGGTCATTCAAATGGGGTCACTGGCATCCATCAAAATAAGGTGGCTGCCATCGAGTTTACACCGTCAAGACAAGCATGTTTAGAATTAACTGAGCGTAGGACTGGAGATAATTAAGAAGAAGGGGTGGGTACAAATCATACTTTGAGCCTAATATCCTTTGTTTCATAACCGCGAACCAGACCACGTTACAACCCTCGAAAGACCTAATTGAGGCGAGGTTTATTCTGAAAGTATACTATTGCAAGGTTGCGTAACCTGACTCCTCACATGATTTCTAATCATCATCATTAGTGTCATTTCTCTTGATATATCTTTCACACCAATCAAAATCAGCACAACGTTTGAGCTAATTGTCCATTCGTCTCACTACCACGACACTCTCAATAAATGACACACTTTTTCAAAACCTACATTGAACTTTGCATTAATATTACCATTTATGAATGTACAATTTTAATTGCAAATCAGTGCTAGGTATTCAAGGACATCTCAACAAGGGGCAATCAGGGAGGAACTTGACTTTCAGTGGCGTACACGAGGCAAGATTATTTCAAAGCCCACAGGCTGAGTTAAATCATTCAACAGCTCGAGCAGGGGCATATCATTACCATATTCAGACTGGGGCAGGACCAAGTTACCCTGATCATCAAGCAGAGCTGCAGCCTTCTCTGAAGCAAATTCACAACGAATCACCAAGAACTCAGACTTGGGGCATCAGAGACATCTTCTGCTTCGGTCATGGCGTCTTCAACCAACTGCGTGTCGAGGAAGTCAATCCATCCCACCATCCAAAGTCCAATTCACATTGGGAACATCCAAAAGACCACCATGCTGGAGTCTCCCTGCATTTCCAATTACTTGTCTGCAATCATATGCATCATACGCATCGCATTCGACCTCATAAGTATCCTGCATCATATGCATACTCCAATCATACTATACTTCCCCAGCTCTTGCATCTCCGCGCGTCAGCATTTGCATTTGCACTTCCACTCATATGGAATATCATTTATCATCCAGCATTCATATATGCAAGTCAAGGTCCAGGATCAATCTCGAAGATTCCCAAGACCATCATCAGCCTAGTCAGGGGCATTTTTTGCAAGACTATGGGTTTCTCCTACAAAATTCAAAGACATTCAAAGCAAGATTCAGCCCAGTCAGGGGCATATCATTTAAAGCCGTGGGCATTCCCCATGAAGTTGTTCAGCCTTATGTTGAGCAAATCCAAGACCTTCAGTGCAAGATTCAGCCCGGACAGGGGCATCTTCAACAAAGCCGTGGGCGTTCCCCATGAAGTTGTTCAACCTTATGTTGAGCAAATCCAAGACCTTCAGTGCAATATTCATCCCAGTCAGGGGCATCTTCAGCAAAACCGTGAGTGTTCCTCATGAAGTTGTTCAACCTTTTGTTGAGCAAGACAGGACATCAAGACAAACTCAGCCCAGTCAGGGGCATCCTTTTTAGTGGTCATGGGCGTAACCATGAAATCATTTCAACAAACTTGACCTCCAAGAAAGACGGTGGGCGTACCCCGTTGATTCATTTCAATCCAATCTTCCTCTTGGGTGTTCCTCAATGAGTTGCATTCAGCAAGCATGACCGATGTCAATTGCCTTACTATCATCCTTTTGGTGATAGCCAACCTCGTCAGTTCAACCTAGCCTGCATCCTTTTGGTGTTGGTAACCTTCAATTTGTTTCGTTCTATCATCCTTTTGATGATAGAAACCTATAGTGTTTGTTTGTGTTTCGCTCCGTCATCCTTTTGGTGGGGGGTCAGTCACTTGGATTGGTGATAGATTGTGCGATATTTATTTATGTTTGTGTTTCGCTCCGTCATCCTTTTGGTGGGGGGTCTGTCACTTGGATTGGTGATAGATTGTGCGATATTTGTTTATGTTTCACTCCGTCATCCTTTTGGTGGGGGGTCTGTCACTTGGATTGGTGATAGATTGTGCGATAGTGTTTGTTTGTGTTTCGCTCCGTCATCCTTTTGGGTGGGGGGTCTGTCACTTGGATTGGTGATAGATTGTGTGATAGTGTTTGTTTGTGTTTCGCTCCGTCATCCTTTTGGTGGGGGGTCTGTCACTTGGATTGGTGATAGATTGTGCGATAGTGTTTGTTTGTATTTCGCTCAGTCATCATTTTGGTGGGGGGTCTGTCACTTGGATTGGTGATAGATTGTGCAATATTGTTTGTTTGTGTTTCGCTCCGTCATCCTTTTGGTGGGGGGTCTGTCACTTGGATTGGTGATAGATTGTGCGATAGTGTTTGTTTATGTTTCTCTCCGTCATCCTTTTGGTAGGGGGGGGGGGTCTGTCACTTGGATTGGTGATAGATTGTGCGATAATCATTTATGTTTGTGTTTCGCTCCGTCATCCTTTTGGTGGGGGGTCTGTCACTTAGATTGGTAATAGATTGTGCGATAATGTTTGTTTATGTCTCGCTCCGTCATCCTTTTGGTGGGGGGTCTGTCATTTGGATTGGTGATAGATTGTGCGATAGTGTTTGTTTATGTTTCGCTCCGTCATCCTTTTGGTGGGGGGTCTGTCACTTGGATTGGTGATAGTTTGTGCGATATTTATTTATATTTGTGTTTCGCTCCGTCATCCTTTTGGTGGGGGTATGTCACTTGGATTGGTGATAGGTTGTGCGATATTTATTTATGTTTGTGTTTCGCTCCGTCATCCTTTTGGTGGGGGGTCTGTCACTTGGATTGGTGATAGATTGTGCGATATTTATTTATGTTTGTGTTTCGCTTCGTCATCCTTTTAGTGGGGGGGTCTGTCACTTGGATTGGTGATAGATTGTGCGATATTTGTTTGTGTGTGTTTCGCTCCGTCATCCTTTTGGTGGGGGGTCTGTCACTTGGGTTGGTGATAGATTGTGCGATATTTGTTTGTGTGTGTTTCGCTCTGTCATTCTTTTGGTGGAGGGCCTGTCATAGTCATTAATATCAGATTATACGGTTGTGTTTTTCTCTACCATCCTTTTGGTGGTAGTAGCCGTGTGTGTTTCATCTCATCATCCTTTTGGTGATGATGACCTTTTTGCCAGTTATCTACAGTTTACTCAGAGGTTTACATTTTCCAGTATTTCAATTCCCAAGCATCTCTTTTTCTTTTGGACAAATTCAGGGTCTTCTTTATATCTAATCGACTTCTACCTCAGGAAAATGAACGCTGTAGCAATTCATTTCCCTAGGTTTAAGCCTATTAGATAGGGGCATCTGTCATACCCTAAATTGGTCCTACCCATTTTTAAATATTTTCGTTTTTTATTATTCTTTCATGTTTTACATGGCCCGCTTATTTTCTTGTCATTTAGACACGTGTACACTTGCAACTGACTGGTTTTCCAATTTTTTTTTATCATTTTAGCCAATAAAAGTGTGACACGTGGCCTAAAGACGTTTTTGTGAATATTAATTCTTTTTTTTTAGTTTTCTAAACTTTTTCTTTTTTAAAAAAATATTAATAATTGTATTATTTATATATTATTTTATTTATGTTAATAATAATTGTATTTATGTTAATGCTAGTTTATTTATATTAATGGTATTTGTTAGTTCATATTATTATTATTATTTAGATTGATGTTATTATTAATTAATAGTTGTAAGTTAACAGAAAATGAAAATGTGAATACAGCAAAGCCCACGAGCAAGGCCCATTGAGTCACTTGGAAATTTAGGGTTCTGTTAGGATAAAAAGGGCAAGGATTACTGTGGATGAAAGAAAGAAAACCCTAATTTCTAATACTGTTCATCGCCTCTTTCACTCGAAAATGCAGCCACCCCACCGAAACCCTAATAGCCACAAAACCTCCTCTCCAAATCCGTCGCCGTCCATAAACTTCAAAACCTAATCGTGGAATGTCTTCTCCCACCTCATAAACCTTCATATCTCACGAACCTCTTTCAAAGAAAAACAGTCATCGCCTTCATTTTCCCCTTTCAAAAACCCACCTCATACGAAACCCCTCAAAACCACTCCGTTTTCCATTGAAACACTACCATCCACCGATGTAATCATTGATCCTCCTTCTAAAACCACACCTTTCGCTCAAACCTTGCTCAAAAACCCAGCCTTCCCTCCATCATCTCGCCGCCGCCAAACTCTGACGCTACAGCTACGAAAGACGCCGCCCTCAAAACGCCTTTCGATTCACCATTAAATCATCAGCTTGTGGTTCTCAAAATCCTCAGCAATTCACCTTCGTGGCTAAACGAGGATGGGATGTGGATTTGAAGCTTTGATCCGTTATCTTATTGGGTCCTAATACTCAATGGTATCGGCAACACGCGCACGACAGAGCCTCGGTGTTCTTCAAATCCCTATTTCGGCATCAACTCGCTGCTACAAATTTCACAACACCACATGCTGATAACGACGTAGGAGCTCTTTGGTATTGGTTCGCTCGGTGGTTCCAGTTGCTCATGTTGGTTTCAAGAAGGAGGTTTCAGATTTGGGGTTACAGTGCAGTTTCACAACCCGTTCCGATCCTGTTCGTGGCGGTATCAATATCTTTTTTAAAAGGGGAGCACCTATGTATACGTTACCGATACAACTTCAGGGACGTTCCTTCAACATCAACCATCTTGTTCTGGTCGAGTTCTGTCAATGAGGAATGAGTAATGGTGTCAACAACACTTTGGTTTGATTTCGCATCAACTCGATGCAATAACCACCGACCTTCAGCTCAATCAACTCGACGCAATAACCACCGACCTTCAGCTCAACAATTCCTCAGCTCACAATGACGCCTCTTACGACAACAACTTGGTGGTCTCGTAAATCGTTGGTCTCATATCTGTGCCGATAGGCATAATTTATGTTTAAATCTTTGCCTTTGTTGGTGTTTATGCGTTTATGTGCAGGTTATGGGGTTCGTGATTTCAAAGTTGAATCCAACTCAGTTCACTTTGACAACTTCAGTAGGCTGATGTCCAACCCGGCCTCGTAGCAGCAGATTCACCGCAATACACTCCGACGATGCTTTCCATGTGCTCCGACCATCAGTACCTCAAGTCACATACACACCTTCAGTGATACGCAACGGTCACAGAACAATTATGCCATGGTTTCAAGGCAACACTTCTAAGCGACGAAAGACTCGGCGGTTTGTCACGTTTTGAGACAAGATTGTGACAAGCTTTTGGGGACAGAAACGAGTGCAAGGAGTATACAGGTTGCGAATATGTTGCTTGGCGACGCTACTCTTAACAAACTCAGTAGTAAATCCATTGTTGGTTGTGATACCGTCGAAGGAGAATCATGAACGAGATTGAAACGGCTTTCAGCAGCATTAATTTGACTTTACGGCAATACGGTCCATTCTCAGGTTCCGACTTCGACAAGCTCAAGTCGCAAACGATGCGTATACATTTTCGGTTGGTTTTCTTTTTTCTTTTAACTATGTTTCAGTAATTGGAGTTATGGTGGTATTGAATCTTAACTGTGCTTTTCTTCATGAAATTGATTTTGTTTTAATTGGAAAACTTTGTTCAAGTTCAACGATGCTGTAAAAGGATAGGTTGCTATTAAGGTTTTTTTTTCAACTTCCAGTTAAACTTTCATTTTTTTTGACAGCATGATTAGGTGTTCTTTAATCAATAGTATTATGCTTCTGCTGCGCTACTGTCTTCTTTCAATTTCAGGTGTACTGTCAAATTTTTGTTTGGGATTGTTTATAAATTGCGAAATAAAATATGATGAGGTTATTTTGATTGTAGGTTCATATTTAGAGTGAATATTGTGATCCATTTCTGTTCACCCTGTTTTTTTTCGTGGTTACCGCTATTTCTTTAGTGTGTTTGCTGCCCTGAATTTTGATCCGAGTTTTGACATGTTTTTCATAGTGAAGATATCACATGAGTATCTTCAGTATTGTCGCAAGTTCCGCTGTTGCCGTGTTGAAAAGACTCTGTATTTTTATTGCTGTTCTGTCAAGAAAATAAGCAGGTGGTGGCTACTATAAGTTCCTATTATACAGAAAGTTTATGTTGTGGCTGGATCGGTGATATAGGCGTATGGTTTAACAACAATATATGCATAATATATGAGTCTTATGGTCCCAGGTGGCCACATGTTGCAGCATTTTCCTACATTGTGATTACTACATATTTTATTATTATGAGCGAATTCATGAGTTAAAGCGACAGGTTTTCAACTATATGAACTAATCCCATTTTTCTTTTTGTACTCTTGTACTCTCCATAAGTGGATTTTCTATTATTAATCACAAAATGGTTAGCTGTAGAATGTACAAATACGATCAAAAGCGCCAAGTACCACTCTCAAACTTGATTAGGACATTTTGATTGTAATTCCATTTGTTTTTTAAGAGCAACACTAAAAATATTTGTTTTAATCAAATGAATTCAGTTATTCAAACGAAAGAGTGAACTCTTGAGGTCTAGCACCTCTTGGGTTCATAAATGACTATTATCAAGGCGTACGCCTTAGATAATGTCGTTCTAATTTTCGTTTCTAACAACACACTTCCTAGTTATTGGATAAAAAATGCCATAGGAATCTAGCATTCCATGTGGTATTTTCGTTCTTCATCAAAATATTTTTCAAATGAAAATGGTGTTGTCGAGATCTAGCATCTCGACAATACTTTGATCAATTGGTTGTGAGGCCGACGTCTCATTTATCAAATAATTATCACTTCTCCTAAATTATTTTTCAAATTCAATTTCGTATTCTTCTCGCATATTCACAAATTATCTTCATACCCTATTCCGCTTCAAATCATTTTCTCAACATTTTTCTCAATTCAAACTCCGAAAGAAGGAGGTTCTTGGAATCTAGCATTCCTTGAATCTTCGAGTGAATAATTCTCGAGGCACACTCTTGAGTTATTATTCATTCAATCTTTCGACTTTTTTCTTCAAAACATTTTCTCGATTAAAACTCCGAAAGAAGAAGGTTCTTGGAATCTAGCATTCCTTGGATTTTCGAGTGAATAATTCTTGAGGCACGCTCTTGAGTTATTATTCACTCAATCGTTCAACCTTTTTTCAAACTACTTTCAAACATTCTTCTATGTCGATTGCTTGTCCGCATTCGCAACCATTGACATTTCGCACACACTTCATAATTCCTAGTGATTTCGATATTAGGGGCACCCTTAGGGACTAATATCGTTTCTCACCATCTAACCCTTGACACGTCGTCAAGTCGGTTCTATCTTCTAATTAATTCCTCGACTCGTCGTCAAACCCTTCTTCAAACCAACCTCTTTTTGCCTCACATTCTGTTTTTGATTCAATCTTTCTACAAACGTTTTTTTCTTAAACCTACGAAAGAGGGATAATTCTTAGAATCTAAAATTCTTTGAATATCTGAATGAGTAACTCTCGAGGCATGCCCTTGAGTTATTATTAGTTCATTCTTTCAATTTCAAAACATCCAACGCTTTTCCTTCAACCCAACTTCCGAAAGAATTGAGTTCTTGGAATCTCGCATCCCTTGAATTCTTGAGTGACAAGCTCTTGAGGCACGCTCTTGGGTTGCTTGTCAGTCACTTTTTCGTTTTTCAACCTAAACTTCCAACCCATTCAACCTCATCTTTTCGTGGTTGTTACCACGAACTACGACTGCTCTGATTCTTCATTCTCGTCCGAATGTAAGATACGTAGGCACAGGATTGCGATGATCTTGGCGAGCTACCTTCTACCCATTTCTCCCATTTCCCCGTCTTCTTTTCGTGGTTGTTACCACGAACTACAACTGCTCTGATTCTTCATTCTCGTCTAAATGTAAGATACGTAGGCACAAGATTGCGATGATCTTGGCGAGCTACCTTTTATCCATCCTCCCATTTCCCCGTCTTCTTTTCGTGGTTGTTACCACGAACTACGGACGCTCTGATTCTTCATTCTCATATGAATGTAAGATACGTAGGCACAAGATTGCGATGATCTTGGCGAGCACACTTCTATCCATCTTCCGTTTCCCCCCATCCTTTCCCGTAGTCGAACTACAACGCTCTGATTTCTCATTCTCGTCCGAATGAGCATACGTAGGCACAAGGGCCCCAATCCTTGGCGAGCACCCTATCCTATAACCACCCATTTCCCATTAACATCTTTAACCTTTTATCCTACCAATTCTACCTTTATCATCGAGAAGAAAAACAAATAAACCTAGACAACATTCTCCACAAAATACCTTAAGAGGTTCCCGTTGAGTACAACGGACGTGAGGGGTGTTAATACCTTCCCCTTGCGTAACCGACTCCCGAACCCGGAACTTGGTTGCGACAGCCCTGTTCCTATCCTTTCGTTTTTAAGAGGTTTTCTCGATATTTTCCTCTCCCGTTCATTCAGGAAAAATAAAGTTCGGTGGCGACTCTGTCGAACCGCATTTCCGCGCCTTTCGCGTGATGGTCGTTTCTCTGAAATGTCTCCGTGATTTTTCGAGGTGCGACATAAAGACAGCGCTTTTTTTAATGGAAAAAGCGCTACTAAAGGCTCCCTTCAGCAACACTTTTAGCAGCGTTTTTTTAGCCCTTTAGCAGCGCTTTTATAAGCGCTGCATATTTCCCCCAACCATCCCCCCTTTAGCAGCGCTTTCACAAAGCGCTGTCTTAGACCCCACCTTTAGCAGCGCTTTTACAAAGCGCTGCCATAGCCCCCCCTTTAGCAGCGCTGTCTTAGACCCCCCCTTCCAAACCTATAGCAGCGCTTTTGTAGCGCTATGTTTGTAACCTTTAGCAGCGCTTTTTTGTAAAAGCGCAGTCTAATGTCCCAGTTTTTAAATTTTTTTAAAATAAATATTCACCCTGTTTTGTATATTTACCAACAACCTGCTTATATTACACAAACCTGCTTATAATTCAGGCCTTTATTTCAACACTTTGGCCTTATATATACAATTCAAAACTTTGGCCTTAAATATACAATTCAAAAATTTGGCCTTATATATACAATTCAAAACTTTGGCCTTTAAGTATACATTTTAACTCATCACTTTGTCCATAATTATTTTAATACACATAAACCTGCTTAAATATGTTACAACAAAATCCGATCCTCAGAATTACAACATCATAAATACATTCAATTTACATATAATTACAATTCTTCCAATCCGATAACTTTATACAATTCTCAACTCAAGAATAAATTGACACCATTCCTCTTTAATTTCTTCCAGTCTTGCTTTCGTGTAAGTAGCGCACTTGAATTCATCAAAATACTACATAATATAACAGAACATGCAAGATTTAATTTTAAAACTAATTACTCAGATGAAGTATCGGATAATTATCAAAATGAATCATATAACTTATATAATGAATTGATCCATACCATGATTGGAATCTCAAGTTGACCAGAAAGAATAATTTCCTTCATAAAGCGCAATACAAAATATCCGCAGTCAATCCCATTGCGCTGACGAGGACACTGTAAATGGAAAAAACAAACGAACATTTATCAGGATATATAGTTTAAATAGTTTTATCAAGTAGAACCGCTATAACAGTCAAACATGGGAAAATATACCTCCACTCTGATCCAGTTGATGTTGTTAGCCTTGCTTTTTGGCACCGTTGCATCTCTTTGTGCTCTGAATATTTGTATAACTCTAACATAATATAAACGCATATTTAGAACAATGTCACATAATAAATAAAGATATATAATTATTCAGAACAATATATCTCATCACTTACGTATCAACCATGTTCCTCAGATTTTCATATTTTGTTGTATCGCCATCCAATGAATCTATATAATACACTATTTCTTTCCTCGGATTAATCGCGACCAAAAACCAATGTCCACTATAAAATAAGACAACAGTCTAGACGAAAATGTTATATAAAAAAGCAAAAATTGAACAATTATAATAAATGAATTTAGAATAAAATCTAACCCATGGCCAATATTATATGGCAACAAGAACAACTTCTCCGTAGTCGCGCCCATAAATCTCTGCACTGTGTACTCTTTGACTGTATATGGTGTCTGGTCTATTATTCGTGAGTTGACACAGCTAGCAGATAAGAATGCGAATACTGAAGTCAAATCATTCGGGACCAACAACTTGTCATACAAGAACCTAAAAAAACATAATCAACATTAGAATATTCAGTTAAACGAGCAAATTTTAAAATGTTCAATTATTTAATTAAAATGGATCGAAGTACCTGATGTATGAATGCATAACACCGACGCCCAATTCAGAATGGTTGAAAACCTGGTCAAAATCCTCCTTAGCAATTGTTTTGGGATATTCAAAACCGAAAATACCTCCGTCCATATGTATTTGACGGATGCCACCCTCAGGCACATCTGATGTTTCCACATATGTTTCAAGGCACATCCTAAATCGAGGAACAAATGCTTTTTTGGGCACCTTGGAAGTTTCAGGCATCTTACCCTTACTGACTTGTTGCAACTGCTGATCATGAACCTAAAAGTCATATATAAGTTCAGTAATTAATGTATAATAAGATAATCATGTAACTGTAGCAGTACCTGTTTCTTTGATGCAGCTGAATCGGTATCCCGCACAATAATTCTATCATCTTTTGATTTGGATTTTGTAGGAGTCTAAGATCATCATGTAAATAAGAAAATGTAAATGTAAGAATAACTTTCATGTATGGATCATAAAACATTTGAGTATTAAAAGGATCAACCTACCTCATCATCTATGCAAATGAGATTTTCCGGCCATGCCACATACGCTCCTATTGCGTCTCCCACCACTGTTGTGCCTGAAATATCATCTGGTATAGGCAACAACGCACCCCCCTCTAACGCAATATCAATAGATACTTTCAAAAATCCAGAAGGGAGCGGTTTGTGGTGAAGTAAGTCTCCCAGAAAGTTATGCACCTTTCCCTTGCCAACCATTCGATGAGTCGGTGACGATAAATATAGCCGGCAAAGTGAAATGCCCTAAACAAATAATGATCAGTTAATGTGTCAATTAAGTAAACTATGCTAAATTAATTTCAATGTAATATATACAATTACCTCTGGAAGCTTCTGCGGACAACCGATACTATCTTTGTCACTAGTAGCTTTACCCTCTGGAGCGCGCCTTTCCGACATGTATCTCTCCTTGTCCTTCTGTAATTCACGGATCTGCGCTTTCAATTCCTCCAAAGTATTCATCACTTCTTTATTGGTTGGATTTTTTTTCTTTGGCTGCTTATATAGTTTGGATGGAGTGACATCAAATCCCTTACCCCTCACACGCCCAGAATACTCAGGAATATTTAACACCCGGCTCAGTAAGCTCCTGCAATCATCGTCCTCAGCGGGAGTTATGGTCTGGGATAGAGTCTCCTGAAATATAGATAAAAACATATATAAATATATTATACACTTTTGATCAGTTACTGACAAAGATAACGTTGTACTTACACATTGTTCAAAGACTTGTTGAACTTCTTCCTGAATGACTCCATCTTTTCCCACACGGGCAACCTTCCATACAACATGGTCCGGAAGAGATGTCGCATCACTATTCTCCTCTTCCAACTACGTATTAAGACGGATAATAAAGCATTATATCCTATTTATATACTTACTATTTTTTGTAAATATATCATATTAAAGCATTTATATGTACTTACTATTTTTTGTTCTAAGCGTGCATATCCCAAACGCCCTTTTCTGTATGGATATGCGGGATTTGATGCCCGTTGACGATTTACGCCACTAACAACCTGAAAAAACAATTTTATCAGAACTCTTGTGGAAGAAGTATATATACTATACATAGTTCATGATAAGTTGTACTTACTTCAAATTCTTTTGTTCTTCGCTTTGCAACAAACGTCTCCCATTCTTCCTCCGAAATCAAATCCGCGTACTTCATTGGACGCTCCGAGTCAACAAAGTTTCCTTCAGAATCTTTTAGAAACTTGTTTGTTAAAAACGCTCTAAATCCCCTCAAGCGTTTTCTGGCCAATTGAATACAATATTTTCTCCTACGATCTTCAATATTAAAAAATCTCTGCAAACAAACACATATACATATAACATGTTAGTATAATTAATTTAAAGACGTAACTGTCAACATAATTAAAAATAATCAAATATCATACCTGAATCTCGCTCCAAATTTTATCTTTAGCCGGTTATAATGAAAGAATTCTCCAATTATCGCAAGCAATCGAAACTTGCGAACGTACAAGTGCTCCGATGTAACTTGTTAGCAACGCACCGTAAGGCTCAACTAACTGGTTTCTTTCATTCCAATGGACATCATACTTTACTCCTTTATCTCTCGCACGGATGATTTTTTTCATAATTGTTATGCCTCTTTTAATATCGCCTTCCACGTCTTTTGTTGTTTGTTTTCTATCATGTGATGTTTCCTCGTTGTTGGCCATAATATATATACCTGTAATTTAGAAAAACCAAAGTATCAAATGAATGACATGCAAATATGTAAATAACAAATATATACATAAGAAATGTATAAATAAGAAAAACATGGTATAAATAAGAAATAATATATTATTTTATTGCATGATATAAATAAGAAATAATATGTTACAAGTACCTTTAACATCTCTTTCTTTTTTTCGTTTTAACGGGGTTTACTTGTCTCTTAACAACACGGACAGATGGATTGATCCAAATTCCCTCGTTATGATCATTTCTAATATATGATTCGTCCGCTCTAATATTCTCATCTGGATCATCTATAATATAAGATTCATTCTCAACATCAACATCCCTCTTTTCTCCAATGTTATCATCGAATACTTTGTTGGAAAAAAGAACTATAGACCATTTCGTACTTGTCGGATCAGTGACATAGAACACTTGTTTAGCTTGCGTGGCTAGAATAAAAGGCTCATCTTTGTACCCCACCTTATTAAGATCCACTTTCAAAAAACCTGATTTATCCATTCGTATGCCACTATTATTTTCAACCCACTTGCATCCAAAGATAGGAATCTGAAACTTCTCATAATCAAACACCCAAATGCGCTCGATAACCCCATAATACGAGGAAATGTGCATTGCTTCGGCAAGCACGGTGACACCACTATTTTGCATTGTACTTTTATCATCTTGTTCCTTGGTATAAAATGTGTATCCATTAATTGCGTATGCGCTATAAGAAAACACATGCAAACTTGGACCATATGCTAAACATCTCAACCTTTCTGTTATTGAAGCGGGATCAGAATAAAACTTTGAAAAAATATGCTCCTTGAACCATGTTATAAAACTTCGATTGTCCTCACGTACTATCCAATTTTCATTTCTATTCAGATTTAAACCTCGGAGAACGTCCTTGTGCATTTTAACATACGGCTCAACCTCAATGTCATTGTGCAGAACATATAAATGCACTTGCTACCGTTCATCCCTTGAAACTGTCACTACTTTATTTCCAATTAACTGTTTCCTACTATTTTTTCAACAACATGAGATTTTGGGAGGCCAATGGATTGAACGTTGGACAGATATTCAGTACAAAACTCAATAGCTTCTTCAACAATGTATCGTTCAACAATACATCCCTCTGGTCGACTTTGGTTTTTCACATACCCTTTCAATATTTTCATATAACGTTCAACAGGGTACATCCATCTCATATAGGCAGGTCCACACAGTTGTGTCTCTTTCACAAGATGAATCTGTCGGATGTCGATACTTCCCATCTACAATTCTATCATCTGCATGCCAAGTCAGGTGTTTTGCATCTGTTTCACTACGAAACATGCGTCTGAATCTCAGAATTATAGGAAAATACCATAATACTTTTGTTGGTGACAATTTTTTCTTATACCGAGATACACCGCATTTAGGACACTTGTTTAATGATGCATATTCATTTCGAAACAAAATGCAATCATTTGGACAAGCATGTATCTTATCATAGCTCATGCCAATAGAGCATAACATTTTTTTAGCTTCATAGGTTCGATTGGGAAGAACATTATCCTCCGGAAGCATCTCTTGAAGTAGGGCTAACAACTCTGTGAAACTTTTATCCGACCATCCATTACCCGCCTTTAAATTGTACAACTTTAATACCGTGGACAATCTTGTGAAAGTAGTGCAACCTTTATACAACGATTTCTCTGCATCGCTTACCAACCTCTCAAACATCTTTGGACAATCTTGAAGATCTTCTTCAAGTGCTTCTGCAATCTCTTCGACTCGATCACAATCATATGTATCCCTGCCATTGTCCTTTGAAGCACATGTCGTATTATTCCGGGGTTCAACATTCTCGTTACTTATCTCACCATGTAATGTCCAACATGTGTAACTTCGATCAATTCCATGTCTCATTAAATGAGATTCCAACTGAACGGCGTCAACTCGACGCCCATAACAACATCCTAAGCAAGGACATGTGATCCTACTAGGGTCTTTGGCGTGTTCAACAGCAAACTTAACGAACTTCGATACCCCATTCTCGTACTCTTTTGACAATCGATTACCATACATCCATTTTTTATCTACACTAAACTATGAAAGTTAAACAAAACAGAGAATACCTGTAAAGAAATCACTAACTTCTAAGAATGCTACACAGTAGGATGCTTGGAAACGATCACAACTTTGCTCTTCACAGGTAACCCCTATAGCAGACAAAATATAAATTTTATTAAAATCATATTAATAATTAACCAAAACAAAAATACTAGATAATCCACCAAAACAAATCATATTAAAAATACTAGATAATCCTTAAATCAAAATGACACCCTTACTAAACATTGAGAAATCCTAACTAAACATATAAAACCATAATAACATATAAAACCATATCATATAAAACCATATTCATGTTGGCTACTCTCTTAAAAAATAGGAATTTCCAAACTATATTGAACGTGCAAAATATAAACTCTTGTTTGTCAATCTAAAACATACAAAATGTAAACTCTCTTAAAAAATATAAACTCTCTTAAAAACATATTCAACAGAGAGACTTAACATATAAACTCTCTGTTAAGACATACAAACTCTCTTAAAAAACTCTCTTATAAACTCTTTTAAAAAACTCTCTGTTTATAAAAACTCTCTTATAAACTCTCTTAAAACATACAAAATATAAACTCTCTTAAAAAATATAAACTCTTGTTTGTCAATCTAAAACATACAAAATATCCGTAACAATGACAGAGAGACTTAACATGTAGATTAAAATACAAAATATATAACATGCAACAGAGAGACTTAACATGTAGATATCCATACAAATAATAAAAACATACTTAGTTTGTCTTAAAGATTACAGAAAATGACTTAACTTGATTGCATTCAAATAATAAAAACATATTCAGTTTGTCTTAAAGATTACAGCAACAATGGTGAAAATATAAGTAAAAAAGCAAACCAGAGTAAAACTTCAAATACCATAACAATGGCGGAAATGCAATGCAGATGAGCAGAGGATATCGAAAACGGACGGTGAACAGCGGCGAAATGCAACAGAGGAGGGCGACTGTTGAACGACGACGGTTGGACGGTGACGGTGGGTTTATAGGGCAACATTCTTTGTTCGCAAGAGAAAAAGAAAGAAAGAAATACGATATGAATGTTCTGTTTCTTATAAAAATTCTGGTGGGTATTTTAAATTAATTCTAACTAAACCTATAGCAGCGCTTTTTAATGGCTTTAGTAGCGCTTTAAAAAGTGATCTCAAAGATCTTCTTATGTACCACATATAGCAGCGCTATATGGAAAAAGCGCTCTCGTAGACTAGACCTACAACAGCGCTTTAGGAAAGCGCTTTCATAGGGCTGTCTTAGACACCTCCTTTAGCAGCGCTTTTTAGAAGCGCTTTCTTAGGTACCCCCTTTAGCAGCGCTTTTTAAAAAGCGCTTTCTTTGGGCTCCCCTTTAGCAGCGCTTTTTAAAAAGCGCTGTCTTTGTATACGCTGCTAAAAGTCAATTCTGGCATAGTGAATTCCGACAAAGAACAGTGGCCAGAGACCCCAGATACTGTCCATTCACGTATTCGCCTATAAAGGTTATGGACATTGCCGTTAATTTATTTATTCGTAACAAAATTCAATTCATTATTAAATTATATATATATATATATATATATATATATATATATATATAAATATATATATATATATATATATATATATATATATATATATATATATATATATATATATATATATATATATATATATATATATATATATATATATATATATATATATATATATATATATATATATATATATATATATATATATATATATATATATATATATATTTTTTTTTTTTTTTCATCTCCGCCATATGTAAATAGGAATTCTTACTCTCTTTAGTCTTATCAGTAATGTGTAGAAGTGTTCATATCAAACTATCAAACATATTTTTCTCCATATACATCACATTAAAACAATGTCTTACATCAAGGCTAGACCAATATGAAAGATCAAAGAACACCGATCTCTTTTTTCAAATATTTTTTTCATCGTGACCTTTTTTATTCTTTCTGAAGACAACATTATGTTGTTCTGTTCGTTGATAAATTTCATCGTTCGTTAAAGGTTTAGGGTCGATTTCAAACTTTTTCTCTCCGTTAAAAGCCTTCCGTAATCTATGATAAGGATGATTAGATTTTAGAAACTTCTAATGCCCAAGGTAAATAGTCTTTTTTGCAGACTCAAGTTGGTGAAAAATGGTATTTAATTCACATATAGGACACATTTAATATCCTTTGACATTATATCTAGACAAATTAATATATGTAGGAAAGTAGTTGAATGTGCAAAATAACATTGCACGTGTAACACCCCATTTAAATATTTAGTCGTTTTGTGATTTCATTCGTTTTATTATTTTGGCGTTGGCTTAGTTAAGGGTATTTGTGTAAGAGCGAGTGTGAGAACTTAGTGTAATGAATTAATTGGAATAAGTTTTAGAATAATATTATGATAATAATAATATAATTAGTGGTGGATGAAGTATTTCATTATTATTATTATTATTATTATTATTATTATTATTAGTGGCATGGAATATTTGCCATTAATAATATTTGTAATAAGGTTGTTATTATTGGAATTAAGGAAAATAGAGATAATTAGGAAAAATAAAACATGATTAAGAAGTAGTGGTAGAGAGGTTACAGTATCAGTTACATGTTAGAGAGCTCAAGCTTGAAATTAAGGTAAGGGGGAGAATGGGTTCATTAATGGTGGTTAGAACATGAGAGGGTAGTGAAGGTTCCTTTCCCTCTTAGAGTTCTTGTGCATTCTTCTCCCTGCTTGTGTGAATTCCATGTTTGTGTGACTGTTGTTGTAAATTCGTGTTTGTGTACTGATATGGGTATCATTTTTTGTGTAAATTGAGTGTTATTGTTGTGTTTCACCATGAAAATAGATTTTGGAAAAAAATGTGTTTTTGGGGGATGACGAAATGTGATTTAATGGTGAGAAAACCTTAATAGAATTGTAGTTTAATGAAGTAGAGTAAACCTATGGACGATAAACTGGTATAGGTGCTGTTTTGGGTCAGAAATAGGAGCTTGAAGGTGCTGCAATGGGTGGAAAATCACACTGATGCAAAAAACTATTTTTTTCTGTGTAGACTGGTCATAAGCGTAAGGCATGGGGCGTTACGCGTACAATGGACATTCCTAGGGCGTTACGCGTATGGTAGACTCCTGTTTCCATGGCTAGCATGACCCACTGCTGTTACACGTAAGGTACGCGTAAGGGAGTGAACCTTATGCATACGGCAAGCCCATTACGCATATGGGTATTCCTTGGGAGGGTTTTGAGGAGAAACGGCCCTCTGGTCGTACGCGTAATGGCTGTCAATATGCGTAAGGGGCCTGGGCATCTGAGGTCGTACGCGTACTGTACGCAGGGCTAGGATGAGGAAAATAGGGCCATATGCCTATCGGCAGGGCTTTTATGTGATTTTTCCGGTTTCGGGATTGCTTTCTCGATTTTGCGTGCGATGCAATTTTTCTTAGTTCATAATACTAATGTGACATAATCAGACTTAGGGAAACCAATAATGATGGTAAATGTGGAAAAATATAGAATTTATGTGTGAATTATTTTGTGAAGTGTGATTGATGCCTGTGTTGATAAGATTGTTGTTATGTGGACAATCTTGGGTATAGATGGTAATTCCAGAGGGAATTACGGTGAGCATGTAGCTCATGTGTGATCATTATGGATCATGTGTTATGCATAGATGATATTTGTATTATGCATAATTATATGTCATGCATTTCATGTGGAGATGAGCCTAGGTGGGAATCCATGATGAGTGCCAAGTCTCATCTGGACTCCATGTGGGAGTCGAATGGAGATAAGTTGCTATTCAGAGGAATGTATAGGACTTATCCGAATTCCAACGGGAATCAGGTTCAAAGAATGAACCGCATGAATTGTGTTGGTACCACATGCACAGTGTAGTGTCAGTCGACTCACATTGCATATATGTATGATTTGAATGTGGGATGAATATGTTGGGTGTTAATATGGTACTTGTATATGCGTTATGATTGTTTGGTTGGTGTGAATTGTGTGAATACTACTCCTTAGCATGTGATTTTCATCATAAATTTATTGATTGTAATTCTCACCTCTTTTCTGTTGTTGTGTCTGTGCTCCTTGGGGAGTAAAGATATTCAGGTACCTGAGTAGTGCTTGGAGCATATGTTGCTTTTGATCGAGTCTTAGGAGTAAGTTTGATATGTAACACGGGAAGGATGCGGATTTGTTATTGTTTATGTTGTTTTCCATTTGTTAAGTATCTTGATTTTTTTTGTCAAATAATGTTGAACCACAAATTTTGTGGAGTTTATTGTATTTGGGGCCTTAGTGTTGTTGGAGTGAACTATATGAATATTCTGCTGTTTAGTTAATTTATTTTTATGAGGAATAAAGATATGAAGTGGCTTGATACTTCATGATAATTTACGTGATACGGAACCCTACGTGTGTAACTCTTATTTTTCCGTGTTGCACCCCAAAATTTGACCAACTTATTTCACCTGATTCTATGTTTCATAGCTTTAGCATTTACATATTAGATCATGTACATAATTCATTCATCTGCATAGCATAGCATGGGAAAGCCATCCAACAAAGGATCAAGTGTTATTTTTCATCTCAAGGAATGTATTCAAGAGGTTCTTATTCAAGTTCATGACTATCCAGGTTACCAAGAAAGAAAGAGAAGTTAGTGGACCAATCAGTGGGTTTCTCTCCTATCCTGAGGGGGTTTGAAGACTATCAAAGAGGTTGTGGGCCATGAACTGAGGGCATGGAATGTGTGTAGACATCATGGAATACCTAGAGGGTCATTTTGAGAGTGAGACAAGTCATTGATGTGATTACAAGAGTTACAGTTGAAGACAGTCAACTAGGGTTTCATCTGGGTCAACCCTGGGTCAACCCTAAGTCAAATACTTGATTGAAGGGCATCAAGGCCTATTTGGAGGATGTGGGATTCATCATTTGATATGTGGATATGGATGTGGTGTTGTGCCAAGGAGATATCAAAATAAATCAAGAAGAAGAGAAGTTTCTGAATTAGGGTTTCTGAGTAAAATCCCCTGGTTTAGGTCAAACTTCCAAGCAAAGTAATTCAAAATGAAAGTCTCAAATGGATACTTGGCCAACATGAAACTTGTAGAGTATCTCAAGACCTTTAATTTGAGTGGTGGAAGGCATCAAGGAGATTTGTAGAACTCAAGTTATGGTTCTTGCAAGTTACAGGTCCTCAGAGGCATCTGAAATTTGTCTGTGAAAGTTACTTAGCTTCCAAGCAGCTGTTGCCCCTTAAGGATTTGTCAATTGGAATTTTGGCCAACATGAAAGTTGTTCCTCATGATCTTAGCTTTCTATAAAGGTATGGTATGCCTCAATCTGATTTGTGGAGCTCTACTTATGATCTTGGCAAGCCAAGGGCATTTTGGTCATTTGGAGGTTATAAGTCATTTCAAGCATAAGGCCATATCTCCTACTTCCAAGCCTCAAATGGAAAAATCTTCAACATAAAACTTGCTTATAATGATGTTTTAAGGCTATTAGGGAGGTCATGAGATGTTGGAAAGGCTCATATCAAAAAGTGATAAAAATGGCCTAAAAATGAGGCATAAGTTAATTCAAGTGAAGTTGAAAATCATAAATCCCAAGCTACAAGTCCAAACCATGTCATATAATAGGTCATTTTGACTCCAAATGGCATTATAAGAACAATGGTTCAGCCACAATTTTGATTTGAGGCTTGCATCATAGGGTTGCTTTGGAAAAGTCTTGCTTGCATAATAGGGTACCAAACCAAAACAAGGAAAAGCTTAATAAACAAGGAAGATATGCATTGTAACTAATCCAAAATATCATGTAGGGACAAATTCAAGTTGGTTACAAGGATTATGAGGCATTTGGCATGAGATATCATATAAGGAGAAATGAAAATGCAAATTACCATATCATGAAATCTTCAAGTTCTTACTAGATGATTCTAGGAGGTTCTAGACTTTTCTAAACCTCTCTATATATTGAATGCAGCTTGCATTGAGGCAAGGTTGGTGTTGATTATGGTAGAGAAGAGAGTGTGAAATCATAAAGCTTCATTTGCAAATTACTTTCAATCTCTTGATTCTTCTTCATTTCAATCCATTTTTTCTCCACAAATCATCTCCATAAACATTCCTGAGTGTGTTCATACCAGAGTGAAGCTCCATTGATGAAGGTTTGAAGGTATTCACATTGAACTTGCAAGGAAGCAAATCCCATTGGATCTTGAAGTACAAGCTTGCTACTCCAAATCTTTTGCATACAGAGGGATATTCATCATCTAAGGACCATTCTTGAGGAGTTACAAGGCTTGGATTGAAGATTTTCATCACCTACCATTTCAAGAAGCAAGGTATGCAAAACCATTTCTACACCTCAATCTAGGCATGGCTAGGGTTAATTATTAGCATAGACTTGTTAGAGACAATTAAGTAGTCATTTTTGATGAGTTTGAGACCAATTGGAGAAGTTTCATTCATGGACACGAATTCTTGATGGAGTAAGAATGAGTGATATATTGAGTGTTAATGCAAGATTTTTAGCTGGTTGTGATCAGTGTAATGCAAGGATCATTTTTATGTAAAGAATGTTGAGTTTGGTTGAAGTCGAAAGTTGATGACATTTTGAGGTTAGGATGGTTTCACATTCGGGTTGCATGATTTAGGGTGTTTCAGTTCAAACCAATGGCACAGTCGTGTTCCTGGTGAAATTCTAGTCAAGATTGGTTTTTATATCGTGTTGATTGATCAAGAGATGAGAGAGAACGGATTGGCAGAAGATTGGTGCATGGAAGTTGTATTTTCATGGTGGTTCTGCAAAACCCTAACCCAAGGTTAGGGACGATGTTTCCACCGTCAGATGCACGCGAGGACTTAGACTTGAGGAACGATCCAACGAGCGAGATTCAAAGCTGAAACGAGAGGGAAAGCGGAGCAGCGAAACGCTGCGTTCCACTTAAGTGGGAATTCTGGGCTTTGAGTGATTTTCCTATCCAAACCCCCCTATCAGGCCCACTTCGTATTTGAACTGAGATCCCTTGCTTTCTGCACCGCTAGCTTTCCCATTTCTTTTATGTTTTCTATTGGTTTTCTGATTTTTAAATGGGCCCAAGCGTTTTTCTATACGCACCTCCCAGTTAAGCCCAAGCGTGGATTATAACTGCATCATATTACTCCTTGCACCCCATGATTAATTCTCATTTTATTTTCACTCCAAATTTTCTCACACTTTAAAAAAATCATATCAAATTGAAAAATGAATATTTTTTCATGGAATTTTTTTCTCCACTTCCCATTTTTTGTCAAGAAAAATATAAAATCATAAAATTGCCATTTTATTTCATTTTTATATTTTTTTTTGCATATTTTCTTCTTTAATTGCTTTTTAATTCTTTCAAGTTGATATATGATTTTGTAGATTTTAGTTTGGGTAGCTCCCTTAGTATTTTTAATTCAATCTTTTTAGGATGATTAGATATATGTTCCCCCTGGATTAATTCCGTATTTTTGTGATGACTTTTAGGATAGTTTTGATTAGGTAATTCTAGGTAGTGTAGAATTAGGTTAAAACTTCAACTTAGGTGCATTAAAACAATTTCTTTTGGGTTTTTAGGACAAGTTAGGCTATGGGGCATATATGGGTATTAAGGGTAGGTTTAGTAGATCCCCTAGAAATAATATTAGAATTTTTCCTACTATATTAATATTTTTAGTATATTTTGCAATTGTATGCTTGTTTGGTGTGCCCTTTTGGGGTTTATTTTGTTTGTATGGGCTTATTGGGCTTGCTTGGGGTGTGGGCTTGGCTTGAAGAGCGTGATGATGAAGCATAATGAAGACAAAGATTTGAAGATCAAGTTCAAAGTTGATGAAGATGCTAGGCTTGCTTGAAGACTGATTGAAGATCGTAGGACCTAGGAGCTAGGTAGAGCTTTAGAATAGAAAATTGCTTCACAAATATGGATGGCTTCTGTTGCCTCCATTCTTCTCTATGATTCAAAGTCTCTCTTTGATAATCACCTCCTTCCTTTGGAAGGATTAGTGACAGTATCTAGGAGATAGAACTTTTGAGAGAAACAGTCTGTATTTTGTTAACAGTCTGTATGCCACCTTTGGTGGTTAACTGACTGTTTAACATCCCAAATCATCTTGTGAACTATTACTCATCTAGGAGAGCTTGCTTTGAAGAATCCTTTGAAGATTGAAGATGAAGTCCATTACCTTGAAGACTGTTAGAAGAAGGAGCTGGTGCTGTCAGAGCTGTGCAACTGTTTGAAGTAGGACTTACTGCTGCTTAGCTGTTTGATGCTGTCTACTGTTTAGAGTTTCTGCTTGTTGTAGCTTGCTGTTTTTCTTGAAGATTGGATGCTTATTTGAAGCTTGTAGATGGATGAAGACCTTGCTTGAAGGTGTTGGTGACTTGTTGCTGTTTCTATCAGATTTTGCTGTTTAGAGCTGTTGGTGCTGTTTAGAGCTGTTGATGTATTGTTTGAGTTTCTTGACTGTATTGTTTTTTAATTTTCCCCATAGGGTTGAAGTGAAGTTGTTTCACTTTGCCCATTGTTTTCTAGGTTCGAGGTTGAGTGGGACTCCCTTGCCTCGCTTGTATTGCTGCATCATGCATTTTACTGCTTTACTGTATATATGTTGTTGCTTTTCCGTTTATTCCCTTAGGATCTCTGTTTCTCTCTGCGCAAGAGAGAAATATGACAGACATTAGGCTCTCATCCATGCATGACAACATTAGGGTAGATTTTGATTCCCTTTTTAACCCTAGGTTTTAGAGCTCTTTTCTCTTCTCTTTCTCAAACAATCCAAAATACAATAAAAGGTTAAACATCAATAAAAGACAGTTCTTGCGTAAAAGACTGTAAACCAATCAAAAAGTCACTTTTGTCCGCTTGGACCCGTAATCAGGAGAAAACCTTTTTCAGAAGGATAAAAAACAGTCAAACAAATCTGTGTTCTTCCGTAGCCCGAACTACGTTTGCTCTGATCTTTCATGCTGTATGAAAGTACGTAGGCATAGGATGCGATATCCTAGCGAGCAACCTTCCCCTCCTTTCCCGTAGGTAGGAGAACTACGTTGACTCTGATTTCTCGTTCCAGACGGGAATACGTAGGCATAAAGTGCGATGCTTTACCATGTCATTTTATTTTCTTTTAACCCTTGACCTGTAGAATAGATAGAATAACAATCCGTACTAGAAAACAAGCATGGATCCCGTCGAGTACGACGGACGTGAGGGGTGCTAATACCTTCCCCTTGCGTAACCGACTCCCGAATCCAGGATTTGGTTGCGATGACCATTCCTTTCCCGTTTTTGCGGTAGGTTTACTTCGAGCGTTTCCTTTCCCTCCTTTGGGATAAATAACGCACGGTGGCAACTCTTCTGTTCAGCCGGCGCCGATTTTCGCAGTAGCGACAGCTGGCTACTCTGCTGGGGGCTCCAACGGTTCCCTACGCGAGTCAATCCTAGCGCTTGTTTTCCCGTCGAGGATTTTGTATGGATTTACTTTTTCTGTATTTTACATTCAGCATTATATTATTGTTATTATTGCTGTATTGGGGTTGTGACGGGTGTTCTATGATTGAGAGATAAGTCGGACCTGGGCTTGAGTGCACCTAGAATTAGAGTGGAAATTAGTGGGCGCGTGCTTGCTTTGCAGGCACTAGTGTCTCATGAAATCCACGCTCGGACGAGGTTCTTCTGGTTGATTTCTTTTTCAACCCTTTGGGTTGAGGGGGTTGTTGGTTAGTTGGATTGTCGACTCCGGGGACCGATCATTTGGAAGTTGGCTAAGTGAGGCCTCTTCAGGATTTGATGATGCCACTCCTTCTGGGAATCGTATCATCAACCCTGAAAGTCTGTGACGCCAACGACCGCATAGGATGCCATACCTTGTGTCAGTTATTAGGACACCTACCTGTGAGAGGGGTTGGGAATGCAGGTAACTTGACCTCCAGAATACCGGTTATCTTGATTGAGATTCAGGGGTGTGATATCTGAGGATGGTATTATTGGGGTCTGTCAGAGACCAAGTTGGAGTTATGTTACTGGATCTAGCAGAGACTTGATTGGAGTTTATGTACGGGGTCTGCCTAAGACCATGGTTTGAAGAATACTAGAGGGTCTGTTGGAGACTTTGTTCTTGGTGTGATTTGGGCTTCTTAGTCGGGGCACTTGGTCCTTTGTTGCATTTTTGCATTGCATTGTTTGCATAACCATTATCATTGCATTTCATTAACGTGTGTCTGTGCTGCAGGTGCATTTTCATAATTCCCGATTCTAGTGCACCGGCCTTCCATCTGTTATCATGAGTACTTTGAGGAAAACTGTCGCGTACAAGTTGCCTACTCCCGATGTTTCTTCGCTACTTGGTTTGATATCTCTAGCTGATGATGAGGTGAAGAGAAACTTCAGGAAAAGTTATGGGAAACTACTCAGGCTGGTCTATAAACCATCCATGCATGAGCGTGACGGATTGTATGCGCTGATGCAGTTCTATGATCCCTCGCTGAGGTGTTTTACTTTCCCTGACTTCATTCTGGCTCCGACCATGGAGGAATATGCTGAGATCTTGGAGTTGACTATTCAGAACAAGGTGCCCTTCATTCATATAGGTGCTGAGCCCAAGCTGGAGGATTTGGCTGCTGCTTTGCACTTAGACCCCTCAGAACTGCTGTTAACCTCGTGGAATGGAGTTTCTGGTTTTTCTCTCAAGTTCTTAGTTGGGAAAGCACAAGAGTACGCCAAGAGTGGTTGTTGGGTTGTGTTTAATGCTATCCTTGCTTTGTGTATCTATGGCATTGTGATGTTCCCTAATATGCCTGACTTCGTTGATTTGGACGCATTCTATATCTTTGCTTCAGGAAATCCTGTGCCCACCCTGATTGGAGACTTCTATCACTCACTGCATTATAAGAATGAGAATAGGAAGGGCAAGAACGTCTCTTGTTGTGTGCCTTTGCTGTATATGTGGTTTGAGGGTCATCTGCCCAAGAAGGGTATCTTTGTTGAGTCTGCAGACACGGTGGATTGGTCTGAGCATCTGATGGGACTTTCTTCAGAAGATGTTGGCTGGTTTGACAGAGCTTTATTGGGATATGAGATTATCTACAGCTGCGCCGGATATCCTAATGTTCCTCTGATTGGGAGGAAAGGGTGCATTAATTACAATCCATCATTATTGATCAGGCAATTCAGTTATGCTCTGAAAAGCCCGCCAAAGGAGGAAGAAATACAGGAATCTCTGTATTTCACCGGTGACTTGAGTGGGGAATTATTGGCCAAGCTTCAGCACGTTTGGAATCATATCTGCAGAAGAGGGAAACCATTGCTAGGCAAGAATGATTGTCAAGCCTATATGCCATACAAGGTGTAGATCCAGGAGAGGGTAAGACAGGTACAGATGCCTTTTCCAGCAGTCTCACGTCCTGTTCCCATTCCAGTGGAGGAACCTACTACTGTAGCCGTTGAGGTCTATGAGCGGGTTGTGAAAGAAAAGGAGGACTTGATAAAGATCAATGAAGAGTTAGAAAAGGAACTGGCTCAGATGCGTAGTGAGAAGAACAAGACTGTGCATTCTTTCCAACAGCAGACTGAGTTAGTAAACATGCTAGGTGCTGAACTGACCGAAGAGAAAAAGAAGCGTGAACACCTGGGGAAAGAATTCAGAAGCTCTCATGATATGTTGGAGTCCAAGAAGAAGGCACTCGATGCCGCCCACTGGGAAATCTCTTCTTACAACAAAACGTGGAATGCTACACTAACCAACAACAAAAAGAGGGAAGACAAATTGAAGCAGCAAATTTCTGAACTCGAAGATCAGTTGAAGGCTAGCAATAAAAAGTATGAAGAGGAGGTGATGGAAAGATATAGTCTTCAGAACTCATTGAACAAGGCCATCGAGTGCAAGAAAGAGGCTGTGTCTCAGAAACGGAAGCTAGAGGATCACTTCGGAGAAGGGGCACGAGAGGAATCTGCTGGTGATTTACGACGTGTTCTCAAGCGAAGAGATCTACTCGTTGAGGGTTTGCTTACCCGACCAAGTCATCCCGAGACCAAGAGGTTATTAGAGGAGTACCAGGCGCATGGGAGCACTTGACTATTTCATATATTAATGTGTATGCTTTATTTGCATTGTGCTGGCCATCACCAGGATTGTTGGTTGAGGTCATGCCTTCTTATTGTACGCTCATTGATATTGTATTCCTGACTTGATGGGTTTCTCTGCAATGTATGAGGCGTTTTCTATGATTCGGCTCCGAACTTCGTATTGCTGTCACTGTCACCACACTGACACATTCGCACTAGAATTGGGGAGTGATATTCCCTAATGCACAGACACATATTGCATTGCATATACATTCGTATTGCATTACAGGTGATTATTGAACTGTATCTCATTTCCTGCACCGTACAGGTCTTTTCAGGATTGAAAGTCAACGCCCGCACCGATACTCTACTCGTACCAACTACAAAAGAGTTATGGATCAGATGCAGAATGAAATGCAGGACATGCGTGAGAAGCTGGCGCTATTCATGCAGACAATGGAGACCATTGCGAAAGGCCAGGAAAACCTGCAGGCTTTGGTGCAGCCTTTGCTGATGAGAAATGTTGGGCACGGAAACGAGGACCATAATTCTGTGCCCGTTGACACCATCCACGGGGATGGTACTCCTACACCGGTAGCCCCACCTGTGGTGAACATACCTGCTGTGAATGCGAACAACGGCGCTGGCGCCGGGAACGGTAATGCAGGAATCGGTAACGAGACTGTCGTCAACAACGTTGGGTTCGGAGATGCCAATCTGGGTGGTGATAATATTGGAGGTAATGGCTTCGGTAACAACGAATTTGGCTTTAATGACCATGGGTTTGATCATGCTGGGAAGTACGGCTTCAATGCTCAGGGCTTCAGACAGGATGGATTCGGTAATACCAATCAGGGTTACAGCGGATTCGGTAATGGAAACGGTGCCGGAATGATGTCTTTTGGACCTACCGGAGTCGCTCCAGGGTACGGTAACAGGGGGCGGGGCCCTGTAATGAATCAGACTAGATTTGGCCGTAACAACGGGTATGATGGATACGGAAATGGGAACGGTAATTGGATAGAAGATCAACAAGAAGATGCTTTCTCTGGTGGAGGTTTTGAAGGTCCTATAGATGACTCTCAGAGAATCAAGATGCTCGAGGAGCAGATGAAAGGCGTTGTGAATCAAAGTGCTGTTGGTTTAGATATGACCATAATGGGTCTGGTGCCTGGCCTGAGGGTACCGCTAAAATTCAAAACTCCCACATTCGACAAATATAAGGGGGATACCTGTCCAAAGGTGCATGTGCGATCATACTATAGAAGGATGTCGGCTTATTCAAACGATGAGAGGATGCTGATGCATTTCTTTCAAGACAGCTTGTCTGGTCCTTCCCTTGAATGGTACATGGGATTGGAGCCTACTCAGATAAAAACTTGGAAGCAGCTGGCTGAAGCGTTTGTGGCTCATTATAAGTACAATAGTGACTTGGCACCCAACCGGGTCCAATTATAGGGGTTGTCCTAGAAGAAAGACGAGAGCTTCAAAGAATTTGCGCAGAGGTGGCGCGACATGGCTGCACGAGTTCATCCTCCTTTGGATGACAAAGAAATGAATGATATGTTCATAGGAACCTTTACTGGTGTGTTTTATGATAAGCTGTTTCATACTTCCTTAGGCAGTTTCTCAGACCTAATCTTGATGGGTGAGAAAATTGAAAGCAATATTAAAATGGGGAGATTCCAAGCTGAGGAATCTACTTCAGCTGGCAGTAACAGAAGAGCTTTCGGTGGTCGCCGTCAAGGTGATGCAAGTGCAGTATTCGGGGGCGAGGCCGAGGCCGGGGCAGAGGGCGGAATCAGTATAATCATCCGCAACAGGTGGCAAGTGTCACAATTCCATTTCATCAACAACCAATACCACTACAGCAGATACCACCACAGCAGCAGCAGAGGCCAAATCAGGGACAAAGGAGATTTCCTAACGCGAGGCCGAAAAGAGTATTTGATGTACCTCCTTATACGTATACGGAGTTACTCCAAACATTACTGGGTTTGAATTTGGTGGAAAAGAGGACTATGGTGCCAATGTTGGGCACTCTTCCGTTTGGTTTTGATACGAACAAGCACTGCGAGTTCCACTCCGGGGCTCCTGGCCACGACATAGAGAATTGCCACGCGTTCAAGCATGTGGTGCAAGATCTGTTGGATAGCAAGGCCATAAATTTTGGACAAGCAGGTCCGAACATAGTACAACAGCCCATGCCCAACCATGGGGCAAATGCTATTTTAATTAAGGACGGTTTGAACTTGATCATGAATGTTGATGACCTAAAAACGCCGTTGGGTGAAATAAAGAGCAGGTTATTGAAAGGAGGTGTGTATCCGGGCTGCGATGAGTTTTGTTTAGAGTGTTGGACCCAAGCTGGGGGTTGTGCTGAATTGAAGAAGGGTATTCAAACCTTGATAGATGAAGGCACATTGCAATTCAACAGAACGGCAGTAGAGGAACCTGCAGAGGTATTAGCGGATGAGCAAAGTGATGTAGCTACCGTGACAATCCCCCGAAAAACGATAACTATAACGGCGCCAGCTAGGCGACCGCCGATCACTATCACCAAGGCAGGACCAATCCCTTATGAGAGCACTAAGGCAGTACCCTGGACTTATGGGTTGGAAGCATACTGTGATGGGGTGAAAATCGATATCAGTAAGCAGCCAGCAGAGGTTGTGGACAACGTCGTCGGGACCGGAGGGATGACGAGAAGTGGGAGAATTTTTATATCGCCTGAGGTAGAGGCTGAACGATTGGCGAAAGGAAAAGGAAAAATGAATGAGAATGTCCCTGTGCAGAGGAACGAAAAAGAAACGTCACTGAAAGATGTAGAGGAGTTTATGCGCCTTATTCGTAAGAGTGACTATAAGATTGTGGAGCACCTTCAACAGACGCCATCGAAGATATCCATATTGTCATTGTTATTGTGTTCCGAAGCCCATAGGAATGCACTGTTAAAAATTCTGGACACGTCGTTTGTACCCCAAGATGTTTCTGTGAATCAGTTGGAGGGGGTGATGGCGCACGTGAACGCAGGCCATAGCTTGGGATTTACGGACTTTGATTTGACCCCGAGGGGGAGGGAGCATAACATGGCGTTGCACGTCTCAGTTGAGTGTAGGGGCTCAGTCATGTCCCACGTACTGGTAGATACCGGATCTTCCTTGAATGCGCTGCTAAAGAAAGCAATGATGAAATTGGACATCAGGGGAATCATTTGTACGCCTAGTGACTTGGTGGTCAGGGCATTTGATGGTACACGAAGGTCAGTCTTTGGATCTATAACGTTACCTCTCCAGGTGGGGCCGAAGATTTTCGAAACTGAATTTTACATTATGGACATCCAGCCAGCATACAGCTGTCTTCTCGGACGACCATGGATCCATGGTGCTGGGGCAGTCACATCTACCTTGCACCAAAAGCTGAAATACATGGTAGGGGACAGTGTAGTCACGGTCTGTGGAGAAGAAGATATATTGGTCAGCCATCTGTCATCATTCAAGTACGTAGAAGTCGACGGCGAGATTCATGAAACACCCTGTCAAGCCTTTGAAGGGTTGCACATCAAAGACAAAGTTCCAGGGCCGAGTAAAGCATCAGAGGTGGCCGTCTCGTCATACAAGGAGGCTCAGGCTCTAGTGAAGACTGGTGAGACAAAAGGCTGGGGCAAGGTTCTGGATATTCCCGTAAAGATGGACAGATTTGGGCTGGGATATCAACCATCGTCATCAACGCCTGCTGCAGGGGCACCCCGTTTCAAAGGACCGATAACAATCACGGCTAGTGGAGTGTATCACGAAGCCATCAACGCTGTTTCAGATTATGAAGAAGGAGACAGTGACTGCAACATGGACGCCTGGATTCAGCCGAGCGTGCCAGGACAAGGATTATGCAATTGGTCTATTCAGGAGACTGTTCCTGTGACTACCAAACAGTAATACTTTGTTTTCTTAATTGTTGAACAATCCGGTGTCTTACCCGGGGCATCGTGATTTTGCTTAGGGTCGTGCTGTTATGTACATTGCATTGTTTAATCATTAAATAAAAGGCGTTTTTTCATGTACAAATATTGCGATCTCTGTTTTTCCTGTTTTTGTGTTTTACAATAAAATGGCAACGTGGCTACTCGCTTTATACACATTTTGAAACATTTAACCATTCCTTTTGCAGGATAATATTTTCAGATGACATCATTGAACCGCCTATGACTCATTTCGACTTTGAGCACCCGGTATTTCAGGCCGAAGAAGAGATTGTTGAATATGGCGACGTTCCAGAAGAGTTGTCTTGGTTGGTAAAGCAAGAAGAACGAATCATTCTGCCTCATGAGGAGGTCATTGAAATTGTTAACCTGGGGTCGGAAGGGGTTGAAAGGAACATCCGTATAGGAGTCGCGCTGCAGAGCGACGTCAAGCGAAGATTGGTTGAAATGCTCAGAGAGTATAGTGATGTGTTCGCTTGGTCGTACGAAGACATGCCTGGGTTGGACACGGATATGGTTGTGCACCATCTGCCGCTAAAAGAAGAATGCCCACCGGTTAAGCAGAAGCTTCGCAGAACTAGGCCTGATATGGCAGTGAAAATTAAGGAGGAGGTCCAAAAGCAGTGGGATGCTGGTTTCCTAGCTGTTACAAAATATCCCTCATGGGTCGCTAATATTGTACCAGTGCCAAAGAAAGACGGTAAAGTGAGAATGTGCGTAGATTACCGTGATTTGAACAAAGCGAGCCCGAAAGATGATTTCCCGCTTCCTCACATCGATGTGCTGGTTGACAACACTGCTCAATTCTCCGTATTCCCCTTCATGGATGGCTTCTCAGGCTACAATCAGATTAAAATGGCGCCAGAAGACATGGAGAAGACTACTTTCATTACGCCTTGGGGAACATTTTGTTACAAAGTGATGCCCTTCGGATTAAAGAATGCTGGGGCAACGTATCAGCGTGCAATGACGACTCTCTTTCATGACATGATGCATAAGGAGATCGAGGTTTATATCAATGATATGATTGCCAAATCCCAGACGGAGGAAGAACATTTGGGGAATCTGCTGAAGCTATTCAAGAGGCTTAGGAAGTTCAGGCTGAGACTGAACCCTAACAAGTGCACCTTCAGGGTGAGGTCGGGTAAACTGCTGGGGTTTATCGTGAGCGAAAAAGGAATAGAGGTTGATCCTGCAAAAATAAAAGCAATACAAGAGATGCCGACGCCTAAAATAGAGAAAGAGGTGCGCGGGTTTTTAGGGAGGTTGAACTACATCGCTCGGTTCATATCTCACCTAACGGCCACGTGTGATCCGTTATTCAAGCTGTTGAAAAAAGACCAGGCTGTAACATGGAATGAAAATTGTCAAAAGGCGTTCGATAAAATAAAGCAGTATTTGCAGGAGCCTCCTATTTTGATACCTCCAGTGGCAGGGAGACCCTTGATTATGTATTTGACGGTTCTTGAGGGGAGTATGGGTTGTGTTCTCGGTCAACATGACGAGACAGGACGAAAAGAGCATGCGGTATACTACTTGAGTAAGAAGTTTACTGAATGTGAATCTCGATATTCAATGCTCGAAAAAACTTGTTGCGCGCTAGCCTGGGCCGCCAAGCGTTTGAGGCAATACATGCTGAACCATACAACCATGCTCATCTCAAAGATGGATCCTATCAAATACGTATTTGAAAAGCAGGCACTATCGGGGAGAATTGCCCGTTGGCAGATGGTTTTGACCGAAGACGACATCCAGTATGTCTCACAGAAGGCTATAAAGGGGAGCGTGTTATCGGAATATCTTGATGAGCAGCCTATTGAGGACTACCAGTCGATGAGGTTTGATTTTCCTGACGAGGATATCATGTACCTAAAGATGAAAGATTGTGAAGAACCGTTGCCGGACGAAGGACCAGAATTGGGTTCCAAATGGAAGTTGATCTTTGACGGAGCTGTAAACTCCTACGGTAGCGGAATAGGGGCAATCATCACTACTCCACATGGGTCGCACATCCCATTTACTGCTCGATTGACCTTTCCGGTTACCAATAACGAGGCCGAATACGAAGCTTGTATCATGGGTGTCGCTACTGCGAAAATCGGCGCCGGCTGAACAGAAGAATCGCCACCTGCGTTATTTATCCCACGGGAGGGAAAGGAAACGCTCAGAGTAAACCTCGCACAACATGGGAAAGGTATGGTCGTCGCAACCAAAACTTGGATTTGGGAGTCGGTTACGCAAGGGGAAGGTATTAGCACCCCTCACGTCCGTCGTACTCGACGGGATCCACGCTTGTTTTCGGGTATGGATTGTTATTCTATCTAAACTATATGTCAAGGGTTAAAAAGAAAAAAAAATGAAAATAAAAATGACTCGGCAAAGTATCGCACTTTATGCCTACGTATTCCCGCCTGGAACGAGAAATCAGAGTCAACGTAGTTCGCCTACCTACGGGAAAGGAGGGGAAGGTTGCTCGCTAGGATATCGCATCCTATGCCTACGTACTTTCATACAGCATGAAAGATCAGAGCAAACGTAGTTCGGGCCACGTACGACACAAGTCTGTCTGTTGTTTTTTATGAAAAATCTCACCTTAAACAAGGGTTTTCTTATTGCAAAAGGTTGATGTCTGTTCAAATCTTTTGACGGAAGAAATGAATTAATCTCTGTTATAACCTTTATTAATGTTTTTCTGTTGTTTTGAAGGAAGAAGAGATGACACTCTACAAATCCTAGGGTTAAAAGGGAATAAAATCTACCCTAATGTTATCATGCATGGGTTAACTCCTAATGTCTATCACATCCTCCCTTGAACAAGGAAGAATGGAAGTCCTACGGGAAAGGAAACGAAAGGAAGAAACGGAAATACAAGTAATAACCGCATACAAGTGAACATGAATATAGCAATGGTAAATGCAATGCAAAGGAGGGAGGAAGGTTCATCTCAACCTCAAGCCCATTCATGGATGGAATAAGAAAATATCAAGTGATCATATGCAAAGAATCGAGTGAAAACTCCGAATGAAACGCATAATCCACTATTTGGAATCGCAACGTGCTATCATGCAAACAAGTCGATAATCGGGCAAGCTACACATACAAATAACAGCCACCTAAGGGGTCTTCAAATACCTCTAGCCTGTCTATAATAAGAAATATAAACCACGGCATTCACCACGCAAACACAAATCGGCCGTTGGAGCCTTAACAAAAATAAAGTCCGTTCGAAAGTCCAAATTACAAGTTCGAATACAAAATATGAGAAAAATAGCAAAAGGTGCTAAAAAATTCAAATAAAAATCTCAAATGCCCTACATCAAGCCACAAATCAGGGGTGAGAGATACCACAAAAATATCCAAAGATAAATGGTCAAACAAGATGAAAACATTGCAAGATATCTCATGTATACCAAAGGAAAGATTAAAGTGGAGCATGTTAAAGAAAGCATCCAAAACCAATTAAAATGGTACAATAAAATTCCCACAAAAATATATCACAATACCTCAACATGTGTATGAGATCCCTGCAAAAGGATTGACATTTAAATTGTGTTTTGATAGGTTAAAGAAATTTAACAAAATGATAGCACCAGCATTGTCCTTTTTATGACGACCCAAATGTAAAAAATCCAAAGAAAATGTCAAAAAATGGTAAAATTATAATTCCAGTTTTATTAAATCCTAGACATCTTAAAGATTCAGCACAAAAAAATGGGGATCAAAAAGACTAATTTTCCTATTTTTTATGATTATTTGAAGTCAGCATATAAAACAGAAAAAATAAAAGAAACATGGCAATAGAAAAATAAAAGAAAATAACATGAATAAATAAAAGTGGCATGAGGCTTATGTGGCCGATTACGTGGCGCAGTGAGAGGCGTTGGATGAATGGAAGAAACCTTGACTTGGAAATGCATCCGACGGTGTTAACACCTTCTTCTCCAAATCAAATTTTTCAATTTTGTGAATAGTAACCCGCAGCCCCATGAACATGAGTTTTTTGCTACTTTGAAGCACCATAACTCCATCAATAATTATCCGTTTCACACAAAATTTTAGTCAAACTTGAAGGAAAAAATTCAAGGAATCCAAATATGGTCTTAGATTTTCTATAAACTCTCTCTAACTCCCAAAATGTGGCACCTCAAGAAAAACTCAAGAACCAAAAATTGTCATAAAAACCATCTTTTTTGTACTAGAATCCATGTAGGAGATGAGAGCAATGTAATGCAACAACAATAATGCAAGAAAGACTCATAAATCATGAGTTATGTCGAATTCTTTATACCTTGGAAAAATGAATTATGGAGCTTTAATGGAGCACGAATTTCTTTGGAAAAAAAGTGTAGAAACCTTTTCATGTTGATACAACCATGGAATTGCACTAAAATCTTCTCAAAAATTGATGGAAAAATCCTATGTAGTATATTGAATTAATTGGTAATGAGAAAGGATAAAAAAATGGAGAGAAAAAGGATTGAAAAAAATGGAAATTCAAACATGTGAAAGTGTGGGAAAAAATGGAAAAATGATGGAAAAAATTCAATATGATTTGCAAATGGATTCAACATCAACTATCACCAACCTTTACTCTTAATGATATCAATCCAATATATAGATGATGATTAACAAACTTAGAGGTTTCTAGAATAATCTTGGAGGATTCTAGAAAGTTGAGGAAGTTTCATGAACTTCTCATGCCATGATACTTTGAATATCTCTTATCTCATGCTTGCACCTTTCCAAACTTATGTCAAAATCTCCTTACATGAGATATGGGAAGTGTATGTAAGCTCCTTGCCTTGAAAATTCATCTTGTGCCAAGTTTTCTATACTTGCCTTATTATGCAAGTAACAAAAATACAAAGCAAGTCCAATTTTTAAACCCTAACTCAAAAGAGTGGCTGAACCAATGTCTTTAAAATGATGTTGGTAATCAATTTGGTATATTGGATGACCCATATTGGACTTGTAGATCTTTCAAACCATTTTCCAACTTGAACTTTTTCAAGTTATATGCCTTTTTTAAGTCATTTTTCACCAACTTTTATCAAGTCTTGTTCCATGCATTTCCAAACTTTCATGACTTATTTTCTTGACTTAAAATGGCATTTTGAACAACTTTTATGTTGGGAAGTTTTTCATTTGAAGCTCCCTTGTATGAGTTTTAGGTATAGGCTAAGAATGACCTGTAATCACCAGATGACCAAAATACCCTTTGCTTGCCAAGACCATAAGTAGAGTTCCACAAATCATATGAAGGCATACCATACCATTATAGAAAGCTAAGACAATTAGGAACAATTCGTATGTTGACCAGAAATTCATTTGAAATCTCCTTGAGTGGTAAAAATTGCTTGGAAGTCAAGTCACTTTCACAGACAAAACTTCAGATACCTCAGATGACCTGTAACTTGCAAGGACCATAACTTGAGTTCTATAAATCTCCTTGATGTCTTCCACCACTCAAATTAAAGGTCTTGAGATCCTCTACAAGTTTCATGTTGGCCAAGGATCCATTTGAAGCTTGCATTTTGACTTATCTTGCTTGGAAGTTTGTCCTAAACTAGGGAATTTTACACAGAAACCCTAATTTAGAAACTCCTCTTCTCCTTGATTTTCTTGAATTCTTCTTAGCATAACAACATATCCTTATTCTTCATGTCAAATGATGAACCCCACATCTCTCCAATAGCCCTTAATGCCTTTCAATCAGTCAATTGACCTAGAGTTGACCCAGGGTTGACCCAGATGAAACCCTAGTTGACTGTCTTCAACTGTAATTCTTGTGACTTCACCAATGACTTGTCTCCTTCTCCAAATGACTTTCTAAGTCCTCCAAGATGTCTAGATACTCCCCATGCTCAGCCTACAGCTCACCATTTCTTTGTTGATCCTCAGACACCCTCAGTTAGGAGGTAGATGAACTGCTTGATCCATTGACTTAATAGCTTCCAAATTCTTTTCTGATGACTTGAATGAGGTTGAATCAGGATAATAACCTCTTGATAGGCCTCTAGAGATGAGAATAATGATTGGTCCCCTGTCAGCTGACTTGCTATGCTTATGCTATGCAGATGAGTAACCTATGTACATGGCCCTATATGCAAATGCTAATGCAATTGAAACATAAACCAAGTGAATAAGGTTGGGCAAATTTTTAGGGTGCAACAGCTGCCCCTATTCAAGCGGCTTGGACCCGATTGGGTGAAGAGCCCGGAGCCTTCAGACATTCGCGGTACGAGACGGTTGAATACTAGGAACCCAAAAATTTGCCAACCGCAGAAATAAACTGCGCCACTGCTTGGGGAACGACATTCATCAGCTGAATTTAACTGTTACGGCAACCCACTGATCTCGTGCAACCGTGCTGGGGATTCTTCTCATCATCCTGAAAAATATTGAATCATCGGAAACTTCGTCCTTTGCTTGTCCACGTCAGGACTCTATCTGCTGTCAACTCGGAAAAAACTTCAACAACTTTGCTGGGGACGACTCGTCTGCCTTCTCGTCAGAGATAAATCGTCCACGTTAGGAATAAACTCTTCCACGTTAGGAATACCACCGTCCATGTTAGGACTCACCTTTCCACGTAAGGAATAACCGTTCCACGTTAGGAATAATACTGTCCACGTTAGGACTCACCTTTAGACATAAGGAATACATCGCTTTTCCCCGTCAGGGGTGACTTTTCTCTGCTTTGTCAAACTCTTCCACGTAAGGAATACGTCTTCTTTTGCTTTGTCCACGTAAGGACTCTTTCTTTTTCCACGTTAGGAATCACAAATTTTCCACGTAAGGAACCCCAATCTTTCCACGTGAGGAATACTATATCAATCTTTCTTTCCACGTTAGGAATGCTTCTTCTTTCCACGTAAGGAATACCGTTTCTTCTTTCCGTCCACGTCAGGACTAAACTTTCCACGTAAGGAATCTATCTTCTTCTTCCACGTTAGGAATAACTTCTTTGATCTGTCCGCGTCAGGACTAAACTCTTCCACGTCAGGAATAATCTCTTTCTTTCCACGTCAGGAATCAATCTTGATATGTCCGCGTGAGGAATCAATCTTTCCACGTAAGGAATAAACTCGTCTTTCCACGTAAGGAAACCATTTTTCTTCCACGTAAGGAATGCTCTTGATATGTCCACGTAAGGACTCTGATATTTCCATGTTAGGAATCAAACCTTGATCTGTCCACGTCAGGACTAAACTTTTCCACGTAAGGAAACACCTTCTCTTTCCACGTCAGGAATCAACTTCTTTTCCATCTGTCCGCGTCAGGACTAAACTTTCCACGTAAGGAATCAATCTCTTTTCCACGTAAGGAATCACCATTTTTTCACGTAAGGAATAAGACTTCGTCTGGATCTGTCCGCGTCAGGACTAAACTCTTCCACGTTAGGAATGCACTTGTCTCCCCGTAAGGAATCCATCTCGATATGTCCGCGTAAGGACTCAATCTTTCCACGTAAGGAATACCAACTTCTTTCCACGTAAGGAATAAATTCGTCTTTCCACGTAAGGAAACCATCTTCTTTCCACGTAAGGAAACATTGTCTTTCCACGTAAGGAGAACATCGTCCACGTTAGGACCCACCTTTCCACGTCAGGAACACCATCTTAATCTGTCCACGTAAGGACTCCAATCTTTCCACGTAAGAAATGATCTTGATCTGAATCTGTCCACGTCAGGACTAAACTTTCCACGTAAGGAATCTACCTTCTTTCCACGTTAAGAATCTCCTCTTGATATGTCCGCGTAAGGACTCTAATCTTTCCACGTAAGGAATACAATCTCGTTCCACGTAAGGAATCACATTTTTCCACGTAAGGAATCTCCATCTTTCCACGTAAGGAATCTAACTTTCCACGTAAGGAATCACATCTCTTTTCTACGTTAGGAATACGTCCCTTTTTCCACGTAAGGAATCACAATCTTTCCACGTAAGGAATATAATCCCTTTTTCCACGTAATGAATACGTTATCAATCTGTCCATGTAAGGACTCTGGCTTGATATGTCCACGTAAGGACTCAATCTTTCCACGTAAGGAAACAACTTCGTTCCACGTCAGGACCCATGTTTCGTCTTGATTTGTCCATGTCAGGACTCAGGCATCTTCGACCCGCTGGGGAAATACAACTTGTCCACGTCAGGACTCACTTCTTCATTGGTCCCGACCCACAAACTTCTTAGCACTGACGTGACAGCGACTTTGAGGCGGACTCTACTGGGGATATCTGGAAACCAAACTACCGGATGCCTGTTCTGATGCCCGGAGGCCACTTCTGAAATTCTGGTTCATGAAACCTTTTGATGACAAATAACTCTGCTTGGGAATAAAGAGAGACTTATCTTGGTAACTCTGTGGGGAATACTGCCGAAACTGACATTATCATTGAATATCTCATGCCGAGATCTTGAGTGTTTGGTAGTTCATTTGAGCAAGTGCTCTCCCCACCTGCTGGGATACAGGAACCGCTTCAGCAAAATAAATGCTGAAGATAATGCCAACTCCGCTGGGGATAGCCAGGTGCTACAGAATTATTCCAGCAAAATAAATGCTGTAAGAGTGAAGTCGACTCAGCTGGGAAATTAGGAACTTAAACCAAACACCTTGTTGAAGTAGCATCCTGCTGGGGAATATAACTCTGCTGGGGAATAGCAGATGTGCACAGTACGATTGGATTTCTGCTGGAGAGTGAACTGATATTACACAGTATCCCTGACAAAATAAATGCCAGGACCCACAACCAACTCTGCTGGGGAGAGTCTTAATCTTCGAGTTCTACTGGGAGGAAAGAACACTTGCTGAAAGGAGAGAACTCCGCTTCGGGGATACTAACCTGCCCAGCTTGCCCCTGAATCTGCAACAGTTTTGGAATGGACCCTACAGTCTTTGTATCCTGACGACCAGACATGGACGGCTTCTACATTTCGGACCTCGAAGGGGTGTTTCAAGAACATAACTTTCGTGCTTCTAGGGTGACATGCCCCGGTCTCGCAACAATCTTTTGTCTCTGATCGACTGTGTCGTGGAGCACTGCCCATAGCTATGAGAGATTTGCCAAATCTTGACCTGACTGCCCCGGATTTACTGATTCTAGGATGACCGACTCTACCTGAATTAATCAGTATAGCTTGCCCCAGTTCACGAAATATTTGGGCATTCTGCATTTTATCCTGATCATACCTTCCACTGTAGGAATCTTTCCTGTCGGCATGCGCTTACTCGCAGGTAACACAAGTTGTTCTGCATAAAAGATATATTAAACGCAATACATATGACAGTTTCAAAACCCAAGTCTGTTCACTAAAAAATTTTGTGACATGTAATGAATCAATTATCAAAATGTCAATATCAAAGCTGGTAAGAGGAACCCTTTTAGGAGTCAGAATCGACGAGATCTTTACTGACGTATGCCCTCGGACAAAACCTGTTTCAATTAGGACTTTTGCGGGTTGTAACGTGGTCAGGTTCACGGTTAACAAGGAAAGATATAGGCTCAAAATTTATTTCGACCCACCCATTCTTCGTGATGTTCTCCAATCCTATGTTCAGCTAATCTGACTTCAGTGTTCACCTATTAGAGGTGGAATGATAGGAGTGATGGTTTAGGATACCACGCGTTTTTCTTTTTTGAATGACGGTCATTTGCTTTTCGTCTTTGGGTGCCTAGAATCACACGACTTTTGTCCTTTTCGAGGATTTGTTCTTTTCTTTGACAATCCTTTTCGTCTTTCATTTTTTTTCGTTCCCTAACTTTTGCCTGGACTGAGTATCTTTTGAGATTCTTTTGATTTTCCAGTCCAGCGGGATGCCCCTGTTTTTGCCTAAGTCATTTGTTTTCAAGTTTTGACTTAGCGGGCTCTTGATTCTTTTCACTTTTCGTTCTCTTTTTTTTTTTGAACCAGTCGTGTGACACTGGTTTGTCTGACTTCTTGTGGAGTAATGTGACTGTTTCACTCTTTGTCGGCAAGGTTTAACCATTGCGGTTCTTTAGGCACGACTTATACAAGTGTGATTTATCCTCAACCGGACACTCTTTCCACGATTCGAACGCTTGGTCAAACTAACTGACACCTACCCTGCCCCGGGTTAAGATTTGGGGTTTTTTCATTTTCGAAAAGAACCTCCTACTACTGGCTCGAAAGGGGTTATCAAGGGATTACCTTCCTTATATCTCCAGTGTTTATGGATTGAAACAATGCTTGTATTTCATCAACAAGTTTTTTATCCAAAAGCATACGATCGGAATATTATTCGTCATCCACCCCAGATTCCTGCTAAAACAAGCATTAAGCATTAAAGCAAAACAAAGAGTGAACACGACTGGATTAATTCAAAACATGCATATTCATTTCGTTTATTAAAATCAATTGAAAAACAACAAGTTTTAAGAGCGAAATTTGCAATTACACAAAAAAGAAACTACGAATGCGCGGACATGAACAAGATAACATGAAAAATGTCGGTGTCTCAGAACTGGACTTCCTACACTTTGACTTATTGGCGAGTCAACCATTCTCAGAAGCTATCATCAGGGGTAGTCTACTGCTGTCTCGATCTTCTTTCACCGGCCCGATCAAATCTGGGAAACCTTTTCATCACCCCGGCTTTTGCTTGTCTATGGCTTTGCACCACCTTGGGGACCCTATCGGAGAAGTTAATGACCCTGCTGTCGATTAAATCTTGGACGTTATGCTTGAACGCGTGGCAACCTTCAATATCATGTCCGGGAGCCCCAGAGTGGAATTCACAGTGCCTGCTCGCATCATAGCCATCCGGCAGAGTGCCGGTTATTGGCGCCAGAGTTCTTTTCTCCACCAAGTTCAATCTTAGTAGTGTCTGTAACAAATCTGCGTACGTTGAGGGAGGCTTCCCAAACACCCTCCTTGGCTTTTTTTTCCCAAATTCTTTGCTGAGTCGTATACTGGCGTCTTGTAGGCTGCTGGCTTTGCTCGGACGTTTCCTTAGGCTCACACGTTATCATCCTTAAGTTCAACCCTGGCATTGGCAACTGTTGTGGACATGGAGACTTAGCTTCCAGTGGCTCTGGGATATACCTCGATTCATCTGCAACCTCTGGCGGAGAAATGGGAATATCAGTCCCTGCAACTTTTATGCCCCCCGGTACAAACTCAATTATTTTCTCATCCAGCAAATCTTGAATCTTATGCTTAAAAGCTTTGCAGTTTGCAATGCTATGCCCCGGTGCTCCGGAGTGGAAGGCACAATGGGCGTTCAGGTCATAGTCTGGTGGCGGTTGCCCTGTCAGTGGAACCAAAATGCGGGGCTCAACCAGTTGAAGTTGGAACAAGAGTTGCACCAGCTGATCATAATCCACAGGGATCTCATCAAATACTCTGTTAGAAAACCTCATTCTCTTACCCCACCTCCTTGAGTTATCCTGCAAAATCAATTGCGACTGCTGACGAGGAGACTCCTGAGCTTCGAACCGTGGAGAGGGTCTCTTAAGCCTATCCTGCGTGGGTAATGGTTCTTCAGACCCCTGAGGAACAGATAAGCCAGCCGTGTCTTCCAACATTTGCCCTCCTTCTCTCCTGAGTACGTTCCTTAATACTTCAGCCATCAACCCTATCTGTGCCTTCAGTCGGCAGTTCTCTTCTTCTAGCGTCTCTTGATTCGAGCGCAATTCTTGCATATCTTTCGTGAACTGCCCCAGCTGGCCTCGAACATCCGTTAATTCTGCTTGAACCTGTTTGATGGCTACCCCCACAAGTTGGCGTATGCGACCTGGGAGAAAACCTTGATTCTCTAGCTGAGCAAAGTCGGCAGCCCTATCATCAGCCCACGCAATCAGAGGCTGCACCATGTTCTGCAACTGTTCCTGGCTCTCGGTCATGGCTTCCATTACCTGTATGAGCCTCATTATGTTGTCGTGCACCTCTTGCATCTCAGTCGGATCCCGACTCATGACTTCCTTGCTGCTGCTTCTGGTTGAATGCTAGGGAATTCTTCAGTCGCTAATCTTGGGGGACCTGGCAGACGCAGGAGATGAGATACAATTTAATAATTACCTGTAATGCAATATGAATATGAATGCAATGCAATGTGTGTGTCTGTGCATTAGGGAAATTCATTCCCCGATTCTAGTGTGGAGGTGCCGGTGCAGTGACAGTGCTAGCAATACAAAGATCGGAGCTGAATCATAGAAAGCCTCATATATTGCTGAGAAAACTAATAGGCCAAGAATACAATATCACTGAGTACAATAAGAAGGCATGACCTCAACCAACAATCCTGGTGATGGTCAGCAATATGCAAATAAAGCATACAAGCTACTACATGAAGTGATCAAATCCTCCCAGAAGTCTGGTACTCTTCTAGCAATTTCTTGGTCTCCGGATGACTTGGTCGATCAAGCAGCCCTTCAACAAGTTGGTTTCTCTTCTTAAGAACACGGCGCACGTCTTCAGCAGTTTCTTCCCATGCCCCGTCTCCGAAGCGATCCTCTAGTTTACGCTTCTGAGACACGGCTTCATCTCTGCCTTTGATGGCCTTGTTCAGTGCGTTCTGGAGACTGTACCGGGTCATCACTTCTTCTTCACACTTCTTGATGCTGGACTTCAACTGCTCTTCGAGGTCGGAAATTTGCTGCTTCAACTTATCTTCCCTCTTCTTATTGTTGGTGAGCGTAGCATTCCAAGTCTTATTGCAAGAAGAGATCTCTCGGTGAGCGATGTCAAGCGCTTTCTTCTTGGATTCAAGCATGTCATGGGAGCTTCTGAACTCTTGCCCCAGACGTTCGCGCTTCTTCCTCTCCTCAGTCAACTCATCCCCTAATCTGTTCATTAGCTCAATCTGCTGTTGGAAAGCATACACGACCTTGTTTTTCTCACTGCGTACCTGGGCTAACTCTTGCTCTAACCCTTCATTGATCTTCATCAAGGCTTCTTTTTCTTTCACAACTTGCTCGTAGGCTTCCCGAGAAACTGTGGTTGGCTCTGCTACCGGAATAGGAACAAGGATTGGTACATCTGGGAATGGCATCCGCAACTGACTTGCTCTCTCCTGGACCCAAACTCTGTATGGTGCATAGGCCTGACAGTCATTCTTTCCTAACAACGGCTTCCCTCTGCGGTTAATGCGCGTCCAGGCATGCTGCAGCTTGGCTAGTAACTCCCCCTTCACGTCTCCGGTGAAGTACAGAGATTCCTGTACTTCCTCCTCCTTTGGTGGGTTCTTCAACGCATATCCGAACTGACGGACGAACAGAGAAGGGTTGTAGTTGATACACCCTTTCCTCCCTATCAACGGAACATTAGGGTACCCAGAACAACTGAATATAAGCTCAGATCCTAGCAGGTCTCGATCAAACCACTCAACGTCTTCAGAAGATAGCCTCATCAGGCGCTCTGACCAGCTAGCTGTGGTTGCACTCTTCACAAAAGATCCCTTCAGGGGAAGGTGGCTTTTAAACCACATATCCAGCAATGGTACACAGAAATGAACATTCTTTCCTCTTCCCTTCTCATTCTTGTAATGCAGTGAGTGGTAGAAATCTCCGAGCATGGTCGGTACAGGATTACCAGCGGCAAACAAGTAGAAGGCATCGAAGTCCACAAAATCCGGTACATTGGGAAATAATATTATGCCGTAAATGCACAGAGCCAGCACAGCATTGAAGGCAATCCAACATCCGCTCTTAGCGTACTCTTGAGCTTTACCGATCAAGAACTGGAGTGAGAAGCCTGGAACTCCACGGGAAACAGTAGTCAACAGTTCAGAAGCATCCACATGCAAGGCTTTTGCCAAGTCTTCCGGCTTGGGCTTAATTCCCGAATGAATGAATGGAACCTGGTTCTACACGGGTAACTCAGTAAACTCCACATACTCCTCAATGGTAGGCCCGATAATGAAATCAGCGAACGTAAAACATCTCAATGCGGGATCATAGAATTGCATCAAAGCGTACAGCCTATCTAGCTCTGTCTCCGTGGGTTTGCGCACCAATCTCAATAGTCTTCCATAGCTCATTCTGAAGCTCCTACGAACCTCCTCATCAGCTAGAGAGATCAACCCAAGCAGGAGAACAACATCAGGAGTAGGCAATTTGTAAGCAACTGTCCTTCTTAAGCTGGCCATGACCAATCACTCAGGAATCCGGACACTAGAACTAGGGAAATGCAAATGCACCTGCAACACAGACACACGTTAGTGGGATGCAATGATGATGAGTATGCAAACAGAATGCAATGCAAGTAACATGCAACGGGGGCTAACTGTCGCAGATGAATAGCCTGGACCATATCAAGAAGTCTCAGATAGATTCTCTAGAAGTCCTCAAACCCTGGTCTCAGATAGACCTAAAATCAAGCTCCAATAATGGTATCTGACAGATCTCAAACCATAACTCCAACTGGTCTCTGGCAGACCTCAAATCACATCTCCAACTGGTCTCTGACAGACCTCATAACCCTCCATAAATACCCAGGATCTCTGATCAAGAAATAACCGGTATCTGAAGGTCTAGTTACCTGCATAACCCCAAACCCTCTCACAGGTGGATGTCCTAGTAACTGACATAGGTATGGCATCCTATGCGGTCGTCGGCGTCACAGACTTTCAGGGTTGATGATACGATTCCCAGAAGGAGTGGCATCATCAAATACTGAAGAGGCCTCACTTAGCCAACTTCCAAATGATCGGTCCCCAGAGTCGACAATTCAACTAACCAGCAACCCACGCCAACCAAAGGAAGGGGCAAGAGGCCAACCAGAGGAACCTCGTCTGAGTGTAGATTTCGCGGGACACCAAAGCAAGCAAAGCAAGCGGGCGCCAACTAATCTCTACTCTAATTCTAGGTGCACTCAAGCCCAGGTCCGGCTTCTCACTCAATATCAGAACACCCGTCACACCCCAACATACAGCAATAATAATCCATATATACAAAGCTGAAAATAAAGGTCAGAAATATAAATCCATACAAAATCCTCGACGGGAAAACAAGCGTTAGGATTGACTCTCTTAAGGGACGTTGGATCCCAAATGCATAAGAACTATCGCAGTCCTTAGCAGCCAGGGGACACCTTTCCCCAGCAGAGTCGCCAGCTGTCGCTACTGCGAAAATTGGCGCCGGCTGAACAGAAGATTCGCCACCGTGCGTTATTTATCCCACGGGAGGGAAAGGAAACGCTCAGAGTAAACCTCGCACAACATGGGAAAGGTATGGTCGTCGCAACCAAAACCTGGATTCGGGAGTCGGTTACGCAAGGGGAAGGTATTAGCACCCCTCACGTCCGTCGTACTCGACGGGATCCACGCTTGTTTTCGGGTATGGATTGTTATTCTATCTAAACTATAGGTCAAGGGTTAAAAAGAAAATAAAATAAAAATAAAAATGACTCGGCAAAGTATCGCACTTTATGCCTACGTATTCCCGCCTGGAACGAGAAATCAGAGTCAACGTAGTTCGCCTACCTACGGGAAAGGAGGGGAAGGTTGCTCGCTAGGATATCGCATCCTATGCCTACGTACTTTCATACAGCATGAAAGATCAGAGCAAACGTAGTTCGGGCCACGTACGACACAAGTCTGTCTGTTGTTTTTTTATGAAAAATCTCACCTTAAACAAGGGTTTTCTTATTGCAAAAGGTTGATGTCTGTTCAAATCTTTTGACGGAAGAAATGAATTAATCTCTGTTATAACCTTTATTAATGTTTTTCTGTTGTTTTGAAGGAAGAAGAGATGACACTCTACAAATCCTAGGGTTAAAAGGGAATAAAATCTACCCTAATGTTATCATGCATGGGTTAACTCCTAATGTCTATCACATCCTCCCTTGAACAAGGAAGAATGGAAGTCCTACGGGAAAGGAAACGAAAGGAAGAAACGGAAATACAAGTAATAACCGCATACAAGTGAACATGAATATAGCAATGGTAAATGCAATGCAAAGGAGGGAGGAAGGTTCATCTCAACCTCAAGCCCATTCATGGATGGAATAAGAAAATATCAAGTGATCATATGCAAAGAATCGAGTGAAAACTCCGAATGAAACGCATAATCCACTATTTGGAATCGCAACGTGCTATCATGCAAACAAGTCGATAATCGGGCAAGCTACACATACAAATAACAGCCACCTAAGGGGTCTTCAAATACCTCTAGCCTATCTATAATAAGAAATATAAACCACGACATTCACCACGCAAACACAAATCGGCCGTTGGAGCCTTAACAAAAATAAAGTCCGTTCGGAAGTCCAAATTACAAGTTCGAATACAAAATATGAGAAAAATAGCAAAAGGTGCTAAAAAATTCAAATAAAAATCTCCAATGCCCTACATCAAGCCACAAACCAGGGGTGAGAGATACCACAAAAATATCCAAAGATAAATGGTCAAACAAGATGAAAACATTGCAAGATATCTCATGTATACCAAAGGAAAGATTAAAGTGGAGCATGTTAAAGAAAGCATCCAAAACCAATTAAAATGGTACAATAAAATTCCCACAAAAATATATCACAATACCTAAACGTGTGTATGAGATCCCTGCAAAAGGATTGACATTTAAATTGTGTTTTGATAGGTTAAAAAAATTCAACAAAATGATAGCACCAGCATTGTCCTTTTTATGACGACCCAAATGTAAAAAATCCAAAGAAAATGTCAAAAAATGGTAAAATTATAATTCCAGTTTTATTAAATCCTAGACATCTTAAAGATTCATCACAAAAAAATGGGGATCAAAAAGACTAATTTTCCTATTTTTTATGATTATTTGAAGTCAGCATATAAAACAGAAAAAATAAAAGAAACATGGCAATAGAAAAATAAAAGAAAATAACATGAATAAATAAAAGTGGCATGAGGCTTATGTGGCCGATTACGTGGCGCAGTGAGAGGCGTTGGATGAATGGAAGAAACCTTGACTTGGAAATGCATCCGACGGTTTTAACACCTTCTCCAAATCAAATTTTTCAATTTTGTGAATAGTAACCCGCAGCCCCATGAACATGAGTTTTTTGCTACTTTGAAGCACCATAACTCCATCAATAATTATCCGTTTCGCACAAAACTTTAGTCAAACTTGAAGGAAAAAATTCAAGGAATCCAAATATGGTCTTAGATTTTCTCTAAACTCTCTCTAACTCCCAAAATGTGGCACCTCAAGAAAAACTCAAGAACCAAAAATTGTCATAAAAACCATCTTTTTTGTACTAGAATCCATGTAGGAGATGAGAGCAATGTAATGCAACAACAATAATGCAAGAAAGACTCATAAATCATGAGTTATGTCGAATTCTTTATACCTTGGAAAAATGAATTATGGAGCTTTAATGGAGCACGAATTTCTTTGGAAAAAAAGTGTAGAAACCTTTTCATGTTGATACAACCACGGAATTGCACTAAAATCTTCTCAAAAATTGATGGAAAAATCCTATGTAGTATATTGAATTAATTGGTAATGAGAAAGGATCAAAAAATGGAGAGAAAAAGGATTGAAAAAATGGAAATTCAAACATGTGAAAGTGTGGGAAAAAATGGAAAAATGATGGAAAAAATTCAATATGATTTGCAAATGGATTCAACATCAACTATCACCAACCTTTACTCTTAATGATCTCAATCCAATATATAGATGATGATTAACAAACTTAGAGGTTTCTAGAATAATCTTGGAGGATTCTAGAAAGTTGTGGAAGTTTCATGAACTTCTCATGCCATGATACTTTGAATATCTCTTATCTCATGCTTGCACCTTTCCAAACTTATGTCAAAATCTCCTTACATGAGATATGGGAAGTGTATGTAAGCTCCTTGCCTTGAAAATTCATCTTGTGCCAAGTTTTCTATACTTGCCTTATTATGCAAGTAACAAAAATACAAAGCAAGTCCAATTTTTAAACCCTAACTCAAAAAAGTGGCTGAACCAATGTCTTTAAAATGATGTTGGTAATCAATTTGGTATATTGGATGACCCATATTGGACTTGTAGATCTCTCAAACCATTTTCCAACTTGAACTTTTTCAAGTTATATGCCTTTTTTAAGTCATTTTTCACCAACTTTTATCAAGTCTTGTTCCATGCATTTCCAAACTTTCATGACTTATTTTCTTGACTTAAAATGGAATTTTGAGCAACTTTGATGTTGGGAAGTTTTTCATTTGAAGCTCCCTTGTATGAGTTTTAGGTATAGGCTAAGAATGACCTGTAATCACTAGATGACCAAAATACCCTTTGCTTGCCAAGACCATAAGTAGAGTTCCACAAATCATATGAAGGCATACCATACCATTATAGAAAGCTAAGACAATGAGGAACAATTCTTATGTTGACCAGAAATTCATTTGAAATCTCCTTGAGGGGTAAAAATTGCTTGGAAGTCAAGTCACTTTCACAGACAAAACTTCAGATACCTCAGATGACCTGTAACTTGCAAGGACCATAACTTGAATTCTATAAATCTCCTTGATGTCTTCCACCACTCAAATTAAAGGTCTTGAGATCCTCTACAAGTTTTATGTTGGCCAAGGATCCATTCGAAGCTTGCATTTTGACTTATCTTGCTTGGAAGTTTGTCCTAAACTAGGGAATTTTACACAGAAACCCTAATTTAGAAACTCCTCTTCTCCTTGATTTCTCTTGAATTCTTCTTAGCATAACAACATATCCTTATTCTTCATGTCAAATGATGAACCCCACATCTCTCCAATAGCCCTTAATGCCTTTCAATCAGTCAATTGACCTAGAGTTGACCCAGGGTTGACCCAGATGAAACCCTAGTTGACTGTCTTCAACTGTAATTCTTGTGACTTCACCAATGACTTGTCTCCTTCTCCAAATGACTTTCTAAGTCCTCCAAGATGTCTAGATACTCTCCATGCTCAGCCCACAGCTCACCATTTCTTTGTTGATCCTCAGACACCCTCAGTTAGGAGGTAGATGAACTGCTTGATCCATTGACTTAATAGCTTCCAAATTCTTTTCTGATGACTTGAATGAGGTTGAATCAGGATAATAACCTCTTGATAGGCCTCTAGAGATGAGAATAATGATTGGTCCTCTGTCAGCTGACTTGCTATGCTTATGCTATGCAGATGAGTAACCTATGTACATGGCCCTATATGCAAATGCTAATGCAATTGAAACATAAACCAAGTGAATAAGGTTGGGCAAATTTTTAGGGTGCAACAATGGGGCTTGAAGAAGCCATTAATTTGCGAATCAAAAATCTGGATGTATACGGAGACTCAGCTCTGGTGGTGAATCAAATAAAAGGAGAATGGGAGACACGTCAGCCTAATTTGATACCATACATGAATTACGCGAGGAGATTGTTACCCTTCTTTGACAAGGTTGAGTCGCATCATGTACCGCGAGCAGAGAATCAGATGGCTGACGCTCTGGCCATATTGTCTTCCATGTATAAAGTCAACTTCTGGAATGAGGCTCCCAGAATTGTTATCTCTCGACTGGACAGACCCGCCTTCGTATTTGCCATTGGCGAAGCATCTGATAATAAACCCTGGTATTTTGATATCCATAATTTCCTGAAAAACAAAGAATATTCGGTTGGGGCATCCAGTCACGATCAGAAGACTCTCAGGAGATTGGCAGGTAATTTCTATCTGAATCCGGACGGTGTCCTATACAAGAGAAATCACGACTTGGTGCTACTACGTTGTGTAGACGAGAAAGAGGCGAAGTTGCTCATGGAGGAAATACATGAGGGTACATTTGGTACGCATGCTGGTGGGCATGCTATGACGAGGAAGTTGCTGCGGGCAGGTTATTACTGGTTAACCATGGAAACTGATTGTTTCAAGTTTGCTAAGAGGTGTCATAAGTGCCAGATCTATGCAGATAAGATCCATGTACCTCCGAGTCCTCTGAACGTGATGTCGTCACCGTGGCCATTCTCAATGTGGGGAATCGACATGATTGGAAAGATCGAGCCGACGGCATCTAACGGACACTGGTTCATTCTGGTAGCAATCGATTATTTTACCAAATGGGTGGAAGCGACATCCTATGCAAATGTGACCAAGCAGGTGGTAGCCAGGTTTATCAAGCGAGATATCATTTGCAGATATGGAATCCCCGAGCGGATAATTACCGACAATGGTTCGAACTTAAATAACAAAATGATGAAGGAGTTGTGTCAGAGTTTTAAGATCGAGCATCACAACTCTTCTCTTTATCGACCCAAGATGAATGGCGCTGTTGAAGCGGCCAATAAGAACATAAAGAAGATTGTTCAGAAGATGGTGGTGACCTATAAGGACTGGCATGAGATGCTACCTTTTGTCTTGCATGATTATCGTACGACGGTACGCACATCAACCGGGGCAACCCCGTTCTCATTGGTATACGGAATGGAAGCAGTGTTACCACTGGAAGTTGAGATCCCTTCCCTGAGGGTATTACGAGATGTCCAACTGGACGAGGCAGAATGGGTGAAAGACAGGTTGAACCAGCTAAGTTTAATGGATGAGAAGAGGTTAGCTTCTCTAGCATATGGTCGGTTGTACCAGAGCCGAATGAAGAAAGCGTATGATAAAAAGATACACCCTCGGAGCTTTCAGACGGGCGACCTTGTGCTAAAGAGGATTCTCCTGCCACAGGCAGATCACAGGGGCAAGTGGACCCCCAACTACGAAGGGCCATACGTTGTCAGAAAAGTCTTTTCAGGAGGAGCTTTGTTGTTGTCCACCATGGACGGTGAGGACTTTACGTCGCCTGTGAATTCGGACGCAGTTAAAAAATACTTTGCTTGAAATTGACCCGCTGGACAGAAAAAAGAGAGTCCAGGCAAAAATGGGGCATCCTGGCAAACCAAAAACAGAATGAAAGGTTCGGGCAAAAATTAGGGATAAAACTAAAAGATGTAGACCCGCGAAGTTGAAAACCTACACTGGGCGGCTTCGGCAAAAAAGGGTATCCCGGTGAACTGAAAACCCGCAAAGGGCGGTTCACGCAAAAGTTAGGGATTTGAAAAGCAACTGACTGCGGTCCGAATTTGATACTGCGGTGCACATTGGTGCGGGAGAATATACCTGAGGGGTCGATTATCAGATACAATCTCTTCAGAAGTGTGAATACCGGGAAAGCGCTAGAGTCAGGCGGGTCATAGGAGGATCAGCTCATGATGTTCGTCTGCATCCCGTTGCCGACATGGGTGCAAATTTGATTTGTCATTTTATTTATGCTTCTTGTGCATACTTGTATATTTGTTGTGCGTAGCTTCCTCTTTTCAGGAATTACATCCCGTGTACAAAACTCTGCCCATTCAGGGGCCCAATCAATAAAACATGTTATTCAGTATTTGATGCTTGTTCTTTACTGTTTTGTACATGACAAACGCCAATGTTTAATAAAGCTAGCAAGTGTATAACATCGCGGGCCCTTGCCAATAATTGCTAAAACTTTGAATTGACTGAAAATGATGCCACTAACGCTCACCTGAATAGATTTGGTTGCATAGATTTGTCTTGTCTCGTTTGTGGTGTTGCAGGGTTCTTGACCATACAAAGTGGACGATTAGAAGATTGCAGTACTAACCAGAAGCTCGTAAAGGAAAGGATTGATCGTTACGTGAAGTGAATCCCCATGCAGGTCGCGCTTCATTCCCTGAAGCTGAGATGACAATGTTCCTTATCAAAGAAGGATCAAATTCCCCAGCTAGTCGCAGCTTATCCGAAGGACATTCTCCAGCAAGGTCGTTTATCCTCGGCAGAATTGATGATCCCAAGATCGAAGGCTGTATTCAGACAGTGTGGTGTCCCCCAAAAGGATTCCCCATCCCGAGCAGAGTGGTTTAGCCTCAGAAGACTAATATTTCCAACTTGTGAGCTGTACCCAGACAGTCTACTCTTCCCAGCAGAGATTCCCTTCCCAGTAGGGTCATTCATTATCCCCAACGGAGTCAGTTGATTTTCCCCAAGAGAGTCGTTTCATCCTCAGCAGAGTTCTCTCTTTTCAGCAAGTGTTCTCTTTCCTCCCAGTGGAACTCAAAGGTTAAAACTCTCCCCGACAGAGTTGGTTGTGTGTCCTGGCATTTATTTTGCCGGAATACTTTGTGATACCCGTTCACTCCCCAGCAGGGTGATATTTGTCCTCGACGACAGATTTGATGATGCAAGCTTGTCAGAGCTTTTCCCAGCAGTTCGAGCCTGCATTTGCATCAGCATATAGTGTCATATTTGCATCCACCAAACAAAAAACGCGTAGCATTTCCATATTGTATGGAGCATTACGCCATTATCAAACATACGCATTTTGAAACATAGATCAGGTTGGTTGATTTTTTGCTTTCAGGTGTGGTCCTCAATAGGAGTATGGAGCTCTAAAAGCTCAGATATTACCAGACAATCGAGGTCTCGCCGGGAGACGTGTGACGACATAGTTCAGTTTATCACTTTCCCCACTAGAGTTGCCAATTGAGGCGTTATTGTATCCGGCCAGCGGAATGTTTCTTCAAGTTTGTTGCTGCGGCAGCATTTCAGGTTTTCATAAAATCAAAGTTCAGAAGTAGCTACTTGTTATCGAGACGAGTGTTTGACGGTTATTTTCGGAATATCCCCAACGGAGTTAGTTACTGCAGAGAATAGGGAAAGAAACTATGTCCGAAATAATTTTCCTGTATGATGGGCAGAAGAATAATTTTCCTGTGTGATGGGCAGAAGAATAATTTTCCTGTGTGATGGGCAGAAGAAAAATTTTCCTGTGTGATGGGCAGAAGAATAATTTTCCTGTGTGATGGGCAGAAGAATAATTTTCCTGTGTGATGGGCAGAAGAATAATTTTCCTGTGTGATGGGCAGAAGAAAAATTTTCCTGTGTGATGGGGCAGAAGAAAAATTTTCCTGTGTGATGGGCAGAAGAAAAATTTTCCTGTGTGATGGGCAGAAGAATAATTTTCCTGTGTGATAGGCAGAAGAAAAATTTTCCTGTGTGATGGGCAGAAGAAAAATTTTCCTGTGTGATGGGCAGAAGAAAAAATTTTCCTGTGTGATGGGCAGAAGAAAATTTTCCTGTGTGATGGGCAGAAGAATAATTTTCCTGTGTGATGGGCAGAAGAACATTTTCCTGTGTGATGGGCAGAAGAATAACTTTCCTGTGTGATGAGCAGAAGAATAATTTTCCTGTGTGATGGGCAGAAGAAAATTTTCCCGTGATATAAACAGAATAGTGTTCCCGTATTGGATAAGCAGATGAAGTGTTACTAAGTCGATGCATGTTTCCCGTGAGAGATAGGCAGATGAACTCTTCAGTATCGAGACGAAGGATTTCCCCGTAGGGAACACAGTACAGAATTGCATTCTTATATTCGAAAAAAAATATATTTCTCCCAGTGAAGTCAATTCCGGTATTGACAAGATAGCGTGAAATCGGATTTGTAGATAGTGTTCCCCAAATAGTGGTGCAGTTTATTTCGCAATTTATTTTTGCAGTTGGCAAATTTCCAGGTTTATTTGTATTCAACCGTCTCGTACCTCGATTGTCTGAAGGCTCCGGGCGTTTCACCCAGTCGGGTCCAAGCCGTTTGAATAGGGGCAGCTGTTGCACCCCAAAATTTGACCAACTTATTTCACCTGATTCTATGTTTCATAGCTTTAGCATTTGCATATTAGATCATGTACATAATTCATTCATCTGCATAGCATAGCATGAGCAAGCCATCCAACAAGGGATCAAGTGTTATTTTTCATCTCAAGGAATGTATTCAAGAGGTTCTTATTCAAGTTCATGACTATCCAGGTTACCAAGAAAGAAAGAGAAGTTAGTGGACCAATCAGTGGGTTTCTCTCCTATCCTGAGGGGGTTTGAAGACTATCAAAAAGGTTGTGGGCCATGAACTGAGGGCATGGAATGTGTGTAGACATCATGGAAGACCTAGAGGGTCATTTTGAGAGTGAGACAAGTCATTGATGTGATTACAAGAGTTACAGTTGAAGACAGTCAACTAGGGTTTCATCTGGGTCAACCCTGGGTCAACCCTAAGTCAAATACTTGATTGAAGGGCATCAAGGCCTATTTGGAGGATGTGGGATTCATCATTTGATATGTGGATATGGATGTGGTGTTGTGCCAAGGAGATATCAAAAGAAATCAAGAAGAAGAGAAGTTTCTGAATTAGGGTTTCTGAGTAAAATCCCCTGGTTTAGGTCAAACTTTCAAGCAAAGTAATTCAAAATGAAAGTCTCAAATGGATCCTTGGCCAACATGAAACTTGTAGATTATCTCAATACCTTTAATTTGAGTGGTGGAAGGCATCAAGGAGATTTGTAGAACTCAAGTTATGGTTCTTGCAAGTTACAGGTCCTCAGAGGCATCTGAAATTTGTCTGTGAAAGTTACTTAGCTTCCAAGCAGCTGTTGCCCCTTAAGGATTTGTCAATTGGATTTTTGGCCAACATTAAAGTTGTTCCTAATGATCTTAGCTTTCTAGAAAGGTATGGTATGCCTCAATCTGATTTGTGGAGCTCTACTTATGATCTTGGCAAGCCAAGGGCATTTTGGTCATTTGGAGGTTATAAGTCATTTCAAGCATAAGGCCATATCTCCTACTTCCAAGCCTCAAATGGAAAAATCTTCAACATAAAACTTGCTTATAATGATGTTTTAAGGCTAGTAGGGAGGTCATGATATGTTGGAAAGGCTCATATCAAAAAGTGATAAAAATGGCCTAAAAATGAGGCATAAGTTAATTCAAGTGAAGTTGAAAATCATAAATCCCAAGCTACAAGTCCAAACCATGTCATATAATAGGTCATTTTGACTCCAAATGGCATTATAAGAACAATGGTTCAGCCACAATTTTGATTTGAGTCTTGCATCATAGGGTTGCTTTGGAAAAGTCTTGCTTGCATAATAGGGTACCAAACCAAAACAAGGAAAAACTTAATAAACAAGGAAGATACACATTGTAACTAATCCAAAATATCATGTGGGGACAAATTCAAGTTGGTTACAAGGATTATGAGGCATTTGGCATGAGATATCATATAAGGAGAAATGAAAATGCAAATTACCATATCATGAAATCTTCAAGTTCTTACTAGATGATTCTAGGAGGTTCTAGACTTTTCTAAACCTCTCTATATATTGAATGCAGCTTGCATTGAGGCAAGGTTGGTTTTGATTGTGGTAGAGAAGAGAGTGTGAAATCATAAAGCTTCATTTTCAAATTACTTTCAATCTCTTGATTCTTCTTCATTTCAATCCATTTTTTCTCCACAAATCATCTCCATAAACATTCCTGAGTATGTTCATACCAGAGTGAAGCTCCATTGATGAAGGTTTGAAGGTATTCACATTGAACTTGCAAGGAAGCAAATCCCATTGGATCTTGAAGTACAGGCTTGCTACTCCAAATCTTTTGCATACAGAGGGATATTCATCATCTAAGGACCATTCTTGAGGAGTTACAAGGCTTGGATTGAAGATTTTCATCACCTACCATTTCAAGAAGCAAGGTATGCAAAACCATTTCTACACCTCAATCTAGGCATGGCTAGGGTTAATTATTAGCATAGACTTCTTAGAGACAATTAGGTAGTCATTTTTGATGAGTTTGAGACCAATTGGAGAAGTTTCATTCATGGACACGAATTCTTGATGGAGTAAGAATGAGTGATATATTGAGTGTTAATGCAAGATTTTTAGCTGGTTGTGATCAGTGCAATGCAAGGATCATTTTTATGTAAAGAATGTTGAGTTTGGTTGAAGTCGAAAGTTGATGACGTTTTGAGGTTAGGATGGTTTCACATTCGGGTTGCATGATTTAGGGTGTTTCAGTTCAAACCAATGGCACAGTCGTGTTCCTGGTAAAATTCTAGTCAAGATTGGTTTTTATATCGTGTTGATTGATCAAGAGATGAGAGAGAACGAATTGGCAGAAGATTGGTGCATGGAAGTTGTATTTTCATGGTGGTTCTGCAAAACCCTAACCCAAGGTTAGGGACGATGTTTCCACCGTCAGATGCACGCGAGGACTTTGACTTGAGGAACGATCCAACGGGCGAGATTCAAAGCTGAAACGAGAGGGAAAGCGGAGCAGCGAAACGCTGCGTTCCACTTAAGTGGGAATTTTGGGCTTTGAGTGATTTTCCTATCCAAACCCCCCTATCAGGCCCACTTCGTATTTGAACTGAGATCCCTTGCTTTCTGCACTGCTAGCTTTCCCATTTCTTTTATGTTTTCTATTGGTTTTCTGATTTTTAAATGGGCCCAAGCGTTTTTCTATACGCACCTCCCAGTTAAGCCCAAGCGTGGATTATAACTGCATCATATTACTCCTTGCACCCCATGATTAATTCTCATTTTATTTTCACTCCAAATTTTCTCACACTTTAAAAAAATCATATCAAATTGAAAAATGAATATTTTTTCATGGAATTTTTTTCTCCACTTCCCATTTTTTGTCAAGAAAAATATAAAATCATAAAATTTCCATTTTATTTCATTTTTATATATTTTTTTTTGCATATTTTCTTCTTTAATTGCTTTTTAATTCTTTCAAGTTGATATATGATTTTGTAGATTTTAGTTTGGGTAGCTCCCTTAGTATTTTTAATTCAATATTTTTAGGATGATTAGATATATGTTCCCCCTAGATTAATTCCATATTTTTGTGATGACTTTTAGGATAGTTTTGATTAGGTAATTCTAGGTAGTGTAGAATTAGGTTAAAACTTCAACTTAGGTGCATTAAAACAATTTCTTTTGGGTTTTTAGGACAAGTTAGGCTATGGGGCATATATGGGTATTAAGGGTAGGTTTAGTAGATCCCCTAGAAATAATATTAGAATTTTCCCTACTATATTAATATTTTTAGTATATTTTGCAATTGTATGCTTGTTTGGTGTGCCCTTTTGGGATTTATTTTGTTTGTATGGGCTTATTGGGCTTGCTTGGGGTGTGGGCTTGGCTTGAAGAGCATGATGATGAAGCATAATGAAGACAAAGAGTTGAAGATCAAGTTCAAAGTTGATGAAGATGCTAGGCTTGCTTGAAGACTGATTGAAGATCATAGGACCTAGGAGCTAGGTAGAGCTTTAGAATAGAAAATTGCTTCACAAATATGGATGGCTTCTGTTGCCTCCATTATTCTCTATGATTCAAAGTCTCTCTTTGATACTCACCTCCTTCCTTTGGAAGGATTAGTGACAGTATCTAGGAGATAGAACTTTTGAGAGAAACAGTCTATATTTTGTGAACAGTCTGTATGCCACCTTTGGTGGTTAACTGACTGTTTAACATCCCAAATCATATTGTGAACTATTACTCATCTAGGAGAGCTTGCTTTGAAGAATCCTTTGAAGATTGAAGATGAAGTCCATTGCCTTGAAGACTGTTAGAAGAAGGAGCTGGTGCTGTCAGAGCTGTGCAACTGTTTGAAGTAGGACTTACTGCTGCTTAGCTGTTTGATGCTGTCTACTGTTTAGAGTTTCTGCTTGTTGTAGCTTGCTGTTTTTCTTGAAGATTGGATGCTTATTTGAAGCTTGTAGATGGATGAAAACCTTGCTTGAAGGTGTTGGTGACTTGTTGCTGTTTCTATCAGATTTTGCTGTTTAGAGCTGTTGGTGCTGTTTAGAGCTGTTGATGTATTGTTTGAGTTTCTTGACTGTATTGTTTGTTAATTTTCCCCATAGGGTTGAAGTGAAGTTGTTTCACTTTGCCCATTGTTTTCTAGGTTCGAGGTTGAGTGGGACTCCCTTGCCTCGCTTGTATTGCTGCATTCATGCATTTTACTACTTTACTGTATATATGTTGTTGCTTTTCCGTTTATTCCCTTAGGATCTCTGTTTCTCTCTGCGCAAGAGAGAAATATGACAGACATTAGGCTCTCATCCATGCATGACAACATTAGGGTAGATTTTGATTCCCTTTTTAACCCTAGGTTTTAGAGCTCCTTTCTCTTCTCTTTCTCAAACAATCCAAAATACAATAAAAGGTTAAACATCAATAAAAGACAGTTCTTGCGTAAAAGACTGTAAACCAATCAAAGAGTCACTTTTGTCCGCTTGGACCCGTAATCAGGAGAAAACCTTTTTCAGAAGGATAAAAAATAGTCAAACAAATCTGTGTTCTTCCGTAGCCCGAACTACGTTTGCTCTGATCTTTCATGCTGTATGAAAGTACGTAGGCATATGATGCGATATCCTAGCGACCAACCTTCCCCTCCTTTCCCGTAGGTAGGCGAACTATGTTGACTCTGATTTCTCGTTCCAGACGGGAATACGTAGGCATAAAGTGCGATGCTTTGCCGAGTCATTTTATTTTCTTTTAACCCTTGACCTGTAGAATAGATAGAATAACAATCCGTACTAGAAAACAAGCGTGGATCCCGTCGAGTACGACAGACGTGAGGGGTGCTAATACCTTCCCCTTGCGTAATCGACTCCCGAATCTAGGATTTGGTTGCGATGACCATTCCTTTCCCGTCTTTGCGGTAGGTTTACTTTGAGCGTTTCCTTTCCCTCCTTTGGGATAAATAACGCACGGTGGCGACTCTTCTGTTCATCCGGCGCCGATTTTCGCAGTAGCGACATTCCGCAAACTATTTTTTTTATCTATTAATTGAGTGGGGAGAGTAAGGTGTTACAATTGGTATCAAAGCAGGTCGGCCCGTCCGACCAGTGTTGTAGTAGAGTCTGACTATTGAGTGAATATAGTCATATAATTATTCTAACATGTATTGTTGGTGTTGAATAGTATGGATGGTAGGAATGATGTTACGATTGCTGTTGTGTTTCAGGATATTGTGTAGGCGGTGTCGAATAACAATCATAATGTTGAGGATGTCGAGGGTAGGTATGGCCTGTATGCTACACGAAAGTGGCTGAAGGACATTGAGAAGATCTTCAGAGTCATGGGATGCACCAAAGCTCAGAAGGTGTAGTTTGACACTCATATGCTGACTAAGGAAGCTGAAGATTGGTGGGATAATAACCGCCAAAGGTTGGAACCAGCATGTAGTCTTATCACTTGGATGGTGTTTATAGCTGAGTTTTTAGAGCGGTATTTTTTTGGAAGATTTTCGTGGTAAAAAGAAGATCGAATTCCTAGAATTGAAGCAGGGAAACTTGACAGTTGTAGAATATACGGTCAAGTTCGAGGAACTGGTGAAGTATTGTCCTCATTATAATACTGATGCTGTTATGAGTTTGAAATGTATCAAGTTTGAGAACGGGTTGCGTCCCGAGATCAAGCAAGGTATTGACTATAAGAAAATTAGATACTTTCTTGAGTTAGTGAATAGGTGTAGGATTTATAATGGAGACAACAAGGCTCGGGTTGCTCACTACAAGACCCTGAGTGATAAAAGAGGTAAGCAGAGGCACATGGGTATGCCTTATAGTGCTCCGCCCGATAAAGGGAAGCAGAAAGCTATTATTGACAAGAAGCCAAGTGGGGGAGGAAATTATTCCAACTCTATCAAATGTTTCAGATGTGGTGGCATGGGTCACCGTGCTAATGAATGTCGTAATGAGGTGAAGAAATGTTTCAAGTTTGGGAAGCCAGTCATGTTGTGGCATATTGTAGGACCAATATACCTACCTGTTACAAATGTGGTGAACAGGGTCACATAAACGCCCAACATATTCAACCTACATTCAAATTATACATATATGCAATGTGACTCGACTGTCAGAAGCCAAAGAAGTCGCAGACTGGTGGGAAGGTATTTTCATTGGTGGGGGCTCAACCTACCAGTGAGGATCATTTGGTCAGAGGTACTTGTTATATTCATAATACTTCTTTGATTTCTATCATTGATACGGGTGTGACCCACTCGTTTATTTCTGTTGATTGTGTGAAGAAACTAAGACTTGTGTCGTCTACCTTGAGTAAGGGGATGGTGATTGATACTCCATCTATTGGGATGATAACTACGTCTTTAGTGTGCTTGAATTATCCTATGTCAATTTTTGGCAAAGACTTCAGAGTGGATTTGATTTGCTTACCACTCAGTGATCTGGATGTTATTTTAGGAATGAACTAGCTAGAGAGTAATTATGTCTACATTGACTGTTATAGAAAGAGGTTGTTATTTCTTACCCCAGAGGAGGAAGAGTTGGCTAATTTTATATCTACCAAATAATTGAGAATCTTGTTGGAGGATGAAGCTAAAATGTTCATGGTGTTTTCCTTATTTTCAATTGAAGGAAATGTGTTGATTAATGAATTACCTGTAGTGAGAGAGTTTCTGAAAGTGTTCCTGGACGATATTTCAGAGTTGCCTATGGAGAGAGAGGTAGAATTTGCAATTGATCTTGTCCCTGGTACCATACCTATATCTATGGCACCATACAGGATGTCAGCGTCAAAATTGGTAGAATTGAAATCTCAACTAGGAGAATTACTTGATAAGAAGTTTATTAGACCCTGTGTGTTGTCGTGGGGAGTTCCAGTGTTGTTGGTTAAGAAGAAGGACGGTAGTATGCGATTGTTTATTGATTATCGTCAGCTGAATAAGGCGGCCATCAAAAACAAATATCTGCTTCTAAGGATTGATGATCTAATGGAACAACTTGTGGGAGCTCGTGTTTTTAGTAAGATCGATTTGAGATCAAGTTATCATCAAATTCGAGTGAAAGAAGATGATATTCATAAAATGACTTTCAGGATTTGATATGGACATTACGAATATGATGTGATGCCATTCAGAGTGTCCAATGCACCGAGCATATTCATAGAGTACATGAATCATATCATTCATGCCTACTTATATCAGTTTGTTGTAGTCTTTATTAACGACATTTTGATTTACTCCAAGTCGGAAAGGGATCATGCAGAATATTTGAGGATTTCATTGCAAGTGTTGAGAGATAATAAGTTGTTTGCGAAGCTTTCAAAATGTGAGTTCTAGCTGCACGAAGTGAGTTTTCTGGGACATGTTATTTCTGGTGATGGCATAGCAGTTGATCCATCTAAAGTGAGTTATGTACTTCAATGGGAACCTCTGAAATCTATGACGAAGATTAGAAGCTTTTTGGGTTTGGAAGGTTATTACCGCAAGGTCATTGAATGGTTTTCTAATTTGGCCCTTCCTCTGTCTCAGTTGACTAGAAAAGGTCAGGCCTTTGTGTGGGATATCTTGTGCAAAGAGAGTTTTTGAGAATTGAATAAGACATTGACTATAGCGCCAATGTTGATCCTACCAAATGCGAATGAACCTTTTGTGGTGTATTATGATGCGTCTAAAATGGGATTAGGAAGAGTATTGATGCAGGATGGTAAGGTTGTAGCTTACGTCTCACGACAATTTAAGGTACATGAGAGGAATTATGCTACTCACGATCTTGAATTAGTTGAAGTGGTTCTTGTGTTGAAAATTTGGAGACATTACTTGTAGGGATCAAGGTTCGAAGTGTTCAGTGATTATAAGAGTCTAAAATATTTATTCGACCAGAAAGACTTGAATATGAGACAAAGAAGGTGGTTGGAGTTCTTGAAGGGCTATAATTTTAGCTTGAGTTACCATCCAGGTTAAGCTAACATTGTAGCGGAGGCTTTAAGTTGGAAGACGATTCACATGTCGACATTAATGACTAAGGAGTTGGACTTAATTGAACAATTTAGAGACTTGAGTATGGTTTGTGAACTGACTCCTGAAAGTGTGATATTGGGTATGCTGAAGGTTAATAGTGACATCCTTAATGATGTTATAGAGGGTCAGAAACTCGATTTGAAGCTGGTGGATTTGATGACCGCAGGAGGGTCGGATACATAAGGTGACTTTAAGGTAGATGGCTTTGGGATGTTGAGATTTCGGGGAAGAATTTGTATGCCGGATAATCCTGAGCTGAGGAAAATGATCTTAGAGGAGAGCCATAGGAGTAGCTTGAGTATTCATCCAAGAGTTACGAAAATGTATTAGGACCTTAAGAAGTTGTTTTGATGGCCAGGTATGAAGAAAGATGTAGCACAATTTGTGTATGCTTGTTTGACTTGCCAAAAGTCAAAGGTGGAACATCAAAAACCTTCCGGTTTCATGCAAACAATGGAAATACCGGAGTGGAAATGGAATAGTATCGCGATGGACTTTGTGACTGAGTTACCAAATACGGCGAGAGGCTTTGATGCTATTTGGGTGATTGTGGATAGATTGAAAAAATCGATACATTTCATACTGATTAACATTAGTTTTCCCTTGTCAAAGTTAGCAGAGATTTATATCAGGATAATAGTGAAGTTGCACAGGGTTCCATCGAGCATAATGTTTGACAGAGACCCGAGGTTTACTTCCGGATTTTAGAAGAGTTTGCAGGAGGCTTTGGGTTCTAGTTTGAAATTGAGTTCTGCTTACCATTCACAGACAGATGGACAATATGAGAGAACTATTCAATCATTAGAAGACTTGTTGAGGGCCTGTATACTCTAGCATGGAGGTTCTTGGGATACCCATTTACAGTTGATTGAATTTACATACAATAATAGTTACCATTATAGTATTGGAATGACGCATTTTGAAGCGTTGTATGGTAGGAGGTGTAGGATACCTCTATGCTGATATGAGTTCGGTGAGAGCACTGTACTTGGACCCGAAATTGTTCAGCAGACTATTAAGATAATCTAGATGATTAGGGAGAAGATGAAAGCATCCCAAAGTAGACAAAAAAGCTATCATGATAATAGAAGGAAAGATTTGGAATTCAGCAAAGGAGACCATGTGTTTCTAAGAGTCAATCCTGTGACCGGTGTTGGTCGTGGACTGAAATCGAAGAAGCTGGATCCTAAGTTCATTAGGCCGTATAAGATTCTGCAGAGAGTTGGAGCCATTGCATAATGAGTGGCGCTGCCACCCGAACTTTCAAATTTACATGATGTGTTTCATGTGTCGCAACTTCGGAAATACATCCCTGATCTATCCCATGTCACTCAGAGAGATGAAGTGCAAATTTAGGATAATCTTACCGTGGAGGCAATACCAATATGGATTGAGGATCTCAAGATGAAATAGTTAAGAGACAAGGACATTCCTTTAGTGAGAGTAGCTTGGGTAGGATCTGCTGAAGGAAGTGTAACCTAGGAATTGGAGAGTAAGATGCGAGAGTCGTATCCAGAATTGTTTCATCAAGTACATTTTTTAGGACAAAAATATTTTAAGTGAAGGAGAGTTGTATCACCCTATTTAAATATTTAGTCATTTTTTAATTTTATTCGTTTAATCATTTTGGCATTGGCTTAGTTAAGGGTATGTGTGTAAGAGCGAGTGTGAGAACTTAGTGTAATGAATTAATTGGAATAAGTCTTAGAATAATATAATAATAATAATAATATAATTAGTTGTGGATGAAATATTTTATTATTATTATTAATATGATTATTAGTGACATGGAATATTTTCCATTAATAATATTTGTAATAATGTTATTATTATTGGAATTAAGAAAAATAGAGATAATTAGGGAAAATAAAACATGATTAGGAAGTAGTGGTAGAGAGGTTACAGTATCAGTAACACGTGAAAAGAGAAAGAAAGGAGAAGGTAGAAATAGGGCATGAGAAGATCAAGGTTCCACCATTTTTAGAGAGCTCAAGCTTGAAATTAAGGTAAGGGGGAAGAATGGGTTCATTAATGGTGGTTAGAACATGAGAGGATAGTGAGGGTTCCTTTCCCTCTTAGGCTTCATGTGCATTCTTCTCCTTGCTGTGTGATTTCTATGTTTGTGTGACTGCTGTTGTAAATTTGTATCTGTGTACTAATATTGGTATCATTTTTCATGTAAATTGGGTTTTGTTGTTGGTATGTTTCACCATGAAAATGGATTTTGGAAAAAATGAGTTTTTAGGGGATGACGAAATGTGATTTAATGGTGAGAAAACCTTAATAGTATTGTAGTTTAATGAAGTAGAGTAAACATATGGATAAACTAGTATATGTGCTGTTTTGGGTTAGAAATAGGAGCTTGAAGGTGCTCCAATGGGTGGAAATTCACACTGATGCGAAAAACTGAATTTTTTAGTGCAGACTGGTCATACGCATAAGGCACGAGTCATTACGCGTATGGGGAACATTCTCAGGGGTGTTACGCGTATGGTATTCTCCCGTCCCCATGGCCAGCACGATCATCTTCTGTTACGCGTAAGGGAGTGGGCATTACGCGTATGACAAACCCATTACGCGTATGGGTAGTCCTTGGGAGGGTTTTGAGGAGAAATTACCCTCTGGTCGTATGCGTAAGGCCAGGGAAATACGTGTACGGGGCCTGGGTACTTGAGGGCCTACGCGTACTATACGCAGTGCTGAGGTGAGGAAAACAGGGTCATACACGTATGGGGCAGGGCCATACGCGTATGGACAGGGCTTTGTGATTTTTCTGTTTTCGTGATTTCTTTTTCGATTTCACGTGCAATGCAATTCCTCTTGGTTCGCAAGACTAATTTGACATAATTAGTCTTAGGGAAACCAATAATGATGGTAAATGTGGCAAAATATAGAATTTCTGTGTGAATTGTCATGTGATGTGTGATTGATGCTTGTGTTGATAAGATTGTTGTTATGTGGAAATTTTTTAGCAGAGATGGTAATTCCAGAGGGAATTACGGTAAGCATGTGGCTCACGTGTGATCATTGTGGATTGTGTGTTATGCATAGATGATATTTGTATTATACATAATTATATGTCATGCATTTCATGTCGTGTCATGTGAAGATGAGCCTAGGTGGCAACCCATGATGGGTGCCTAGTCTCATCCGGACTCTATGTGGGAGTCAAATGGAGATAAGTTGTTGTTCAGAGGAACATATACGACTTATCCGGATTTCGACGAGAATCAGGTTCAAAGAGCGAACCATATGGGTTGTGTTGGTACCACATGCATGGTGTAGTGTTAGTCGACTCACATTGCATATATGTATGATTTGAATATGGGATGAATATGTTGGGTGTTAATGTGGTGCTTGTATGTGCGTTATGATTGTTTGGTTGGTGTGAATTGTGTGAACACTACTCCTTAGCATGTGATTTTCATCGTAAATTTATTGAATGTAATTCTCACCTCTTTTCTGTTGTTGTGTCTGTGCTCCTTGGGGAGTAAAGATATTCAGGTACCTGAGTAGTGCATGGAGCATGTGTTGCTTTTGATCGAGTCTTAGGAGTCGCTTTGATACATAACACGGGGAGGATGAGGATTTGTTATTCTTTATGTTATTTTCCATTTGTTACGTATCTTGGTTTTTTTGTCAAATAATGTTGAACCACAAATTTTGTGGAGTTTAATGTATTTGGAGCCTTAGTGCTGTTGGAGTGAACTATTTGAATATTCTGCTGTTTAATTAATTTATTTTTACGAGGAATAAAGATAAGAAATGACTTGATACTTCATGAGAATTTACGTGATGTGGCATCCTACGCGTGTAACTCTGATTTTTCCGCAACTTATTTATTTTATTTATTTATTAATTGAGTGGGGAGAGTAGGGTATCATAACACGCATCATCAATGTCAATGTTTTCCTCCCACAAAAGTCTTAAATATTCAATTAATAAACTTAGATAAACATCTATGTTGTTTCCAGGTTGTTTTGGTCAAGAAGTTATCATACATAACAACATATACTTGCGCTTCGTGCACAACCAATGAGATAAGTTATAAATCATGAGAAGAACATGCAACAAAGAATGGTTAGTACTTAGATTGTCAAAGGTGTTCATTCTATCTATGGTAAGCCCAAGCCGAAGGTTTCTTGGCTCAACTCCAAAATCCGGAAACAACAAATCAATTTTCTTCCATTGCAAAGAATCTGCTACATGGCAAATGTTTCCATCATATTTTCTTTCATCTGCAAGCCATCTAATACTTTTTACATCATTCGTATCAGTTAAAAGTGTCTAGAACATTGAAGTTATTGGAAATTATCATAACACTTTAGCAGGAGGACACTTCTTGCTAACATTGTCATTGTTATCACCATTGTTGTCCTTGTCCCAGTAGTACAACTCACCACATTCTAGACATTGATCCAAATTTTCATACTCTTTCTTGTATAATATGCAATAATTAGGGCATGCATGTATTTTGATACACTCTAAACCAATTAGACACAATATCTTCTTGACCTCATATCAACCGCCTAAAAAATTGTTATCTTCTGGTAGCATTTGTTTTAATAAATCAAGCAATTATGTGAACAACACAAATAATCATGTAAAACTTGTGCACCCCTTATATAAAGGCGCATCCTTATCACTATATAAAATATCATAAATATGGGCTTTCATAAAAGACGATTCTCCAATATCACGAATCATATGTTCTTGTCGATCATTCATACCTTCATCAATTTCATGCATTTGTGACTTTGCTTTTCAGTTTTTAACCACCTTTCTATATCACGTCTATGTTGTATAATTTTGACATATTACATCACAACATATGTGATGTAATATTTCTTCCTTTGAACATTTTTTGATATTCCAACAATTAACACAAGGACAATAAAAGAGACCATTATTGTCGGAAAGATTTTGTTCTGCAAATTCAAGAATTCATTTCTCATACACCAGATACAATCTATCAACTTTCATTCAAGTACGATCTATAATAAATTATGAAATTTTTATCAGGAGACTAATGTGAATGACACACTAATACTACACATAACATACTAATATGATTATATGCATATTCATATCCATCACAACAATATAACATTTAACATTACCAAAACCTGAAACATATTAATAACATCAATCAACAACTCAATAATTTCATATGCAACTGCATAAAGTCATAGTTACAAATTCTGAATAAAACATAAACATGGCAACATGAATAATACACATCACAATGTCAATGCACAAACGATTGATTCATGAAATGCAACAAAAGCCAGCATCATTGATGTGTTAAAAATAAAAACCAATAACCCTAGCGAAGGACATAAACATTCAAAAAGTTATACTACTACTACTAACCATAACACGAGGGAGAGAGAGAGAGAGAGAGAGAGAGAGAGAGAGAGAGAGAGAGAGAGAGAGAGAGAGAGAGAGAGAGAGAAATGTACTATACTCCGAAGAGGAGGAAGAGACTAATAAATGAATGAAGAAGGTGAATATTAGACGCTCCAAATGAATGAAGAGGGTGAAGATGAAAATTTAATTATCATTGTCGTCTAGTTCGCTAGGGCATGTAGTATGAAGGAAATAAAGAACATGTTATATTTTAATTTTCAAGCAAAGAATTTCACTACGGTTGCCAATACCAACC